>OY747717.1:13680000-14280000 GCA_963556495.2 Valencia hispanica | reverse complement strand
TATTATTCAGTATATTCTTTTGATTGCAATTCAGAGCTCCATACTTTAATGTCATTCTGAATTGATTATGAGGTCAGTGCATGATTCTTAGATGCAAACCATTTAGCTGCTTTGAATCAACAGAGTCTATCAGACTCAGCTAATTAGTGAGTTATTTAAATGGGGGTGGCAGTGCTTTGGCAGGACTTCACAGTTTCCAATCCTTTTGGTTATTTCGGCTTTTGACAGCAGCAGTGTTTGTGTTTGAAAGAGAAAGCCAAAGTATATAAGGTCTTTCAGCAACACATTATTTGAGTATATTAATACTCATGGCTGTATATGCAACAGTCACATGCAGCAAACTTCTGTTAGCTGTTTGTGGCTTTCCATAGTTTTTTATAATTAAAAAAAAAATAAAATTGGAAAGCTATTGTCAGAATTTGATGAAGATGAAGACTGTAGTATACATAGCTACAAGAAGCAGTAAGATTAAACAACAATCATTTTAGAATGCACATCATGTTTCTCTGAGTAGGTGCTCACCCTACTAACCTTCTTGGTGCAGATTTTGGCTTTTGCTAAATCAATACAAGGCATGTAACTCTTGTGGGAACATAAAGATTCTCTTTTATATCAACTGTAGAGTAAAACTGTTAGCGTGGCTCCTCGATCCATTATGCAAAAATCTCATTTTCTAAACTGCTGTGCTGTGTAGAACCTGCAACATCTGCAGTAAAACATTTTAGCTTGACTCTTAACAAAATTAATCCAATTCTCCTTCATGTCATTAGTGCCCTTGGATTAAAGTAAGCAGCAAATGCTTTCTACTTAAAAACAGAATTAGTATAGTAAATTTAGAGCAGTTAGCATTAACAGTCATATTGCATTAATGTACAGTAGCAGTCCTATTTTGCCTGAATCACTAAAATGGAAATGATGGGGTCATCTTAAATTTGATTTAAAGTATTTATAAATAGTTGATTTGCAACAGATTAACATATTTATATATAGCAACAACTGGAGATGTACTGATCCGATCATGTGAACGGAAATCGGGCCATAACATGGGATTTTTAAATGATTGGAATCGGGTGGAAATGATCGGATATAACCTCATAAAACAAGCATGGCATTTTAAATTCATCTTGAGACAGAGATTGTCGAACGGATTGACAGTGGCTTAGTTTTAATTTCAACAAGTTCCACTACATCGATATTCACTGTTGCATGGACAACAACACCACTGTAAAGTCACAGAATTTACGCCAGGCTAGAAATTGAGACAACACAATAGTGAGCTGCTAGCTAGTAGGCTAATGCAGGGAAAACCTGTTGCCTCACTAGAGTGAAAATGTCAGCAGTTTGAAAGTATTTTTAGCTGAACAGCAAAGTCAGTGTAGCAGCAACATGTAATGTGTGCAAATTGGGAATTTCACTTGGTGGAAAAGACTGAGCTGCATTCAACACTGAGAATCTGATATTGCACCCTGACAAAAACACTGAGCTGACATCAAAAGATATGTTAAAAAAACAAGGAGCAATTGCCTAAGGACAGCGAAAAGGTCAAAAAGATCAAAACCAAGACAGCCGGACTGATCATACTGGATGACGAGCCACTGTTTGTGGTTGCAAACGTTGCATTTTGCAGTCTCCCGGAGCACCTGAAGCCACGGTATGAGATGCCTTCTCATCACCACTTTACAGACACAGCTATGCCAGGCAATCACAACAAGCTACATGACCGCCTGCTAGTTCTTGTACAAAGGTGTCTGCTGTTGGGGTTACCACACGAACGTATGGAGTTTGTCTGTTTGTCCGATGTCACTGCTAAACTTTACTGCACAATGGGTCGACTCAAGTTTTATTTACAACGTGTCACCTTGCATGCGCAACTACTTATACTTTAGTGAATCTCACATGGTCGAGATCCATATACATAATTAAAAAAACTTAAAATGGACAACTTCGATGTGTTGTCCTTTTTCATTTTTATTTTAATGCAATGCTGAAGAATCGGATCGGGACTCGGTATCGGCAGATATTTAAAATCAAATGACTCGGACTTGACTCGGGGGGCCAAAAAACGTGATCGGGACATCCCTAGTAACAACAGATGTCTCAACGCAGTTTATAAAACAAACAGATCCAATCGATACGCAGAAATATAGTCAATTTAGTATAATCAAATAGACTCAAGGTCAAAACATTCCAATTTGTCGCAAGTTATTAAACAATGCAGTCATGTTCAGTTTATTATGTCAATTGGTAAAAGGTTATAAATCTAAGAAAATCCAGCTGATATTGACTGAATTTGGAGCACCCCTCCTCCTGAACAAGCATGTGGGGACAATGGACAGTTGACTGCAACGAGTCTTTAACTTTGCAGTAATCCGTCATACTAACCATGCTTTTTAAAACAGTGGAAGAGAAAACTCCCTTTCAACAGGAAGAAACCTCGAGCAGAACAAGGCTCAGCATGAATGGAAATCTGTCATGAACAACTTGGGATTTGAGAAGACAGGGCAAACACACATACAAAAAAGCATGGGTGCTTGAGTTTTTTCTATGCTAAGAAAGAAGTAAAGAATTAATGGCAAGGGTAGCTCATTTAGTGCCTTTATCTATGAGAACAACACAGCTTAGCATAAACTCGGAGCGTCTCCTAGTCATTTGCTTTGACTTGAGTCAAACAAAAAAAAAAGTGTAAAACCCAGAAAGTCAAATGCAGAGAGAGAACATTAAGTGGTTGGCAGCAATAGCTCAACTGATGAGCCCCTCCAGGAAGGTGTGACAGCTAAAAAGAAACACCAGGCCAGATGTAACTTCTATGCAGAGGAAAAAACAGAGGCAACATAAAGTAAAGTGAATGACACCAAGACGTGCATATACATATCCTATTTGGAGTTGTAGGACAAAGTAGCAGGTTGAGGAAAGTTGGTCATTATTCTCTGCAGCAGCCGTAAGCCTACTTATACAGCTTCAACACTTTACACGAGGGAGCTGTGCAGTAGTTGTGTAAAACATGGCGACAAGAAGGGACTGAAAGTGTCACTTTTCCACCCATAATCTGTTAGCTTTCAAATTGTGAACATTTAAGTGCACTATGAAATGTAGCTGTCCAATGATAGTCTGTCACACCTAATAAGTCTTTTTACCATACGAAAGTCATTTCAAGCTAATGATACTGTACACATGGGGTGGATGGATCTGAAGTCAACATGTTGATATACAATCTGTTGTTAATTTGGCTCAGACGCTAAGGAAAAACAAAGTTGCTGCTGCAGCTTATTATTGTGGATTAATATACAGGGGGGCATTTGGAGAGAGTGAATTTTGATTGATCTCAAAGCAATTCATGGATTGAAGCAGTTAGTTTCTACTGACACAGGATATTTTTAACAGTTTAAACCCTTATATAACTTTACAGTGTCATAAACTGTGATTTACTCAGCCCTGTATTGTTCCTTCTCTTAAAAACCAGATTTCAGTTGTTTAATTATCGCAGAGCAGAAAGTGTTTCCAAAAGAAACTGTTTTTTGTGTGTGTGGAGAATATATATCCCATTTATAACATCCGCCAAGGAGGTTATGTTTTCGCCAGGGTTTGTTTGTTTGTCTGTTAGCAAAAAGTTGTTGATGGATTTTGATTAAATTTACAGGAAATGTCAGCAGTGATACCAGAAAGATGTGATTAGACTTTGGGGGTGATCCTGATCACCGTCTGGGGAAAGGGGGGGGCAGCTTCTTTGATGGAGGTCTGCGCTCTCGGAGTGCTTTTTCATCTTTGTTTTGTTTTCCTCCTTATATGACACAAGTATTTGTTAAGAAAACAGTCCATTTTTTGGTGAATAGTTATGCCCTCCACTTACATAAGCTGTATACTGTATGTCAATATTCGTAAACAGCAATAGTTATTCTTTTGTAGAGTCTTGGCTCCGAAAAAACTTTTATACTTGGAGCAATGGAAGTGTGAGGATTTATTTATGATTTATGCTCTTCAGATATTTAGGTTTTCTGGCTCTACTATAATCTTTGGCCTATTCTACAGTGTTATGGAAACCTGTTGTCACGCCAATCTTGAAAAGAGAACATACTTTTCTGTTTTTTTTTGCAAATTTTCCTCCATTTGTTAGTTTTGTGATTTGATGGATTATTTTTTAATTTATGTAACACATTTTCTTGTCTGGTTTTTTTTCATTTATTTATGTGAAGTATTAATAGGAGCAATATGGTGCACTTCTAAGAGGGCCCTCTCTCTTGGTTGGCAGGGGTGCCAAAGTTTGGTCTTGTGTACCCTGAATGACCTTCTTTTTTAGTTTATTTTCCTTTTGATAGAGGGTGGGTGCCCTCCTCCATGGAAGAAAGAGCTTGTTTTCTTCTTTAGTTGTTTCATTTTTGTCTTCTAATGAGTAGTTACAATTAACTGTGGTCCTTCAAAACTAGACTAAAACCCAGAGGTGGAAAGTAGCGGATTAAATTTACTTGCAATACTGTAATTGAGTAGTTTTTTTGTGTAATCGTACTTTTTAATGTTGTTTTTAAAGTCTGTAATTTTACTTTTATTTAAGTATTTTTTGTAAGTATTGTTCGCTACATTTTCAATTATATTTGTTATATATATGCTTTGTGTATATTTTGTTTAGCGGGAGATGACGGAGACAGAGAGATGGCAGAGAGAAAGAACGTAAGAAAAATAGGTTTTTTTCATAATTCTGTAGCTGCAGACAAAATAGCGGACATACCTCCACTTTGTGCCACAATTCTTGCGAGATCCCAAGGGGAAATTGTTCTTCACGCAGCAACTAGTCTCTTCCCTTTTTTGCCATATTGGTTAAGGAAAAAGCTCCTTTAATAAAAACTAGGTAATGGTTGCTGCGTTTAAACTGGATCAAATGTTTATAAACTTTGCAACTGATTGTTTTATTAGTTTGAATTTATGAAAGAAAAAACTTTTAAACTGTAACATAATATTCCTAGCTGGCATTCAGTAGTGGTAAAGTAGTAAAGCCTAACTTGTAATACACCTTTGTGTACCCATAAGTGGATTTATTTCAATGTGAATCAAACAGTGAATATGAAGCAGTCGACAGTCATTACTCTTATTGCTGTGAAAGAGTTTGAAACTGACATTAAACACGTGTACCTCTTTATTGATTTCCAATGTGCAAGTTAAAGTGCTCAAAGGATTCCAATCTTTAAATAATGAAGCCTAGTTAAAATATGACAAACACACAAGAAGTAATGTATATTTGGCTTTTGTATGATGCACCTACAATGGACTGTAAACGTTAATGGTGAGAACATCCTTCTCTCTAATAAGACAACCATCGTGTACTTAGATTTTTCAAAAACTTTTAACAAGATTCAGCTGTTCTGTTATGTGTGAAGCTCCATACACTATAGGTGGATACCTCTTGAGTCCTCCCAGGTGACTTTAGGAGGAAAAAGAGCAAACAAAACACTGCTTACATCCAGGGAATAGAGGGGGTAGAGGTCTACAGCTTTTTGGAAGTTCTGCTGGACAATTGACTAGACTGGAAATGCAACAAAATCGTGTAGAAGAAAGAATAGAGCAGACTCTTCTGGTGGAAGCTGAGACCTTCAATGTTTGCAGCACGATGTTGCACGCCCTCCATAAGTCTGTTGTAAAAATAGCAATCCACTTTGTAGCCATCTGCTGGAACAGCATAATCAGAATTAGAGACTAAAAGAAACTGTACAAAAAGAGTATAGTTCCATGGATCCTGGAGCTGATTGTCCAAACAATGCTGTCAAAGCGGTTAGCGTGCCGGACAGTTCTTCACATCCTGGACAGAAGACAGTGAGGTTCACAACAGACTGTGTTCAATCATAGTCTTTGGATCTGCTGTAAAACAAAAGGTTTCAGCAGATAATTCCAGCTATTAGCCATCTCCCTCTGGAACATGTCATTAACTGCTCATAAATTATTATATTCCTTAAATAAAATTCAAGAACCACCCTGCTAGAACATTGAAATTAGCATTTGAGACTAACCAAGTTTACTTTATTACACCATCATACTTATAACATTAAGAACTTGACAAGAGTACTCATTTTACAGCAAACTTTATTTTTCTCAATCCCCAAATAAACTAAAACAGAACAAAAGAGAAAGCTTATGCAATAATTATAAACAAGTACAACTAAACATTAAAAATGAACAGTCAAAAAAATAAATAAATAAACAAAATGGAATGCCAGACTTAAAAATGCTTCCTGGCCATCAGGATCTCTGTCTGCAGCCTTGTCATGCCTTTGTTCTCCAGGATGCTTATTAGGAACTGAAAAACAGAGAAATGATCCAATCATACCTTGTGGTGCTTTAAATAAACATACGTTTTTAGTTGTGATTTAAAAGAAATCAGTGTTTCAGCAGTTTTGCAGTTCTTTGGAAGTTTGTTCCAGATTAAAGGAGCATAGAAACCGAAAGCTGCTTCTCCATGTTTGGTTCTGATTCTCGGGATGTTGAGTAGACTGGAATTAGAGGACCTGAGTGGTCTGGAGGGTTGGTATATTAACAGTAGATTTTCAATATACTTTGGTGCTAAGCCATTCAGTGATTTATAAACTAGTAAAAGTATTTTGAAGTCTATTCTCTGAGCTACAGGGAGCCAGTGTAAGGACTTTAGAACTGGGATGATGTCCTCTACTTTCCTGGTTCTAGAGAGGACATGGGCAGCAGCGTTCTGGATCAACTGCAGCTGTCTAATTGACTTTTTAGGCAGACCTGTGAGAAGAAGAAAGAAGACACTTTGGTACAGTAGTTTGCTAAAATGGACATGACCCTTAAATGACATTTTGGTCCACACTTTTTACTGGTTGGTGGCAGTAACGCACCAATTCGTTGTTTGCCAGCCGTGAATAATTATCAAGAAGAAGATGTGTGCTATTAAAGCTGCAGTCCGGAGAATATATTAATGTATCAAAGTTTTATAAATCTTTAAAATGATAGGGGGGTTCAATACCATGATAAAAGGCTAGTGCTCCACAACACTTATTTTTCTTAAACCCACATTCCTCCCATAGACCCCTATGCATTTCACACTGAGCACCGAATTTTTTTAGCCAACAGAATTTCCCCATTGTCTGCTGTCAATCAACTTGCATGCGGATCGCGCAAACATGTGAACAAGGGGCCGCGCACACAGACCGCTCCATGTCTTCCCGTTTACAGTCGCCATATTGTCTATACTCCAGACTGCAACTTTAAGAGCGTGCTAACTGGTAGTCAGGTAAACATTTGGAGAAATACACGCAAGAAAGGAATTTACAAAGGTTTTTAGTGGCAAAGTTGGATTGGGGAAGATTTGCGGTACTGGTACTTTATTGGAGTACATTAACTAGATGTAAAAGGATTGTTTTTGTTTGAGATGATGACTCTGTGGATGTGCAGGCAAAGCTAAGAAAAGTGAGTTGGACATTATATATTTTTTCTTTCTGAGTGTATCAGGACAGTTTCAGCAGTATGTAGTGTCACTGATCAAAGCAGGCAACAAAATAACAAGATAATCGACATGGAAGAAACAGGGGTTGTTGCTGTGTTTTCTGTTTGCTGTTCTTATTAACTGGTTTGCAAGCAACTCTTCTTATTTTTACAAAGCAAGTTGTTTGGCGATGCTTGCTCATTTCCCTCTGAATCAGCTACTGAACCACAGCTCCTGCTGAGTGACAGTGATCTTCTATAAAGGAAGATGGCTCACTCACATACACAAGCAGAGTCGTGAAAGTGGCACAGCTGCGGCTTCTTTTGGAGAATAAAAACAAACATTCTGACCACCAATCTAGAACAGAGCGACCGTTCGGAAAAATTGCAGAACCTACCTAAGCCAGTCCTTTTTAAATGATGTATAATATGAATATGTACATAGAAAGAGTGTCCAAACGGGCTGTGTTGACCCGGAAATATTTAACACACTGCCAACGGGAGGTAAAAACATCGAGGGGTTAAATGAACCCCCCCCCCCCAAAAAATAAGCTGCGCACCGCCCACTTAAATTGCTCTGGCGCCAAGGTCTGAGTATATCATGATCAACAGTGTCAAATGCTGCACTAAGGTCCAACAGAACCAGAACTGTGGTTCTACCAAAGTCTCTATTTATGCGAATGTCATAAAAATGTTGACGAGGGCAGACTCAGTGCTGCGGTGAGCACGGAAACCAGACTGAAAAAGATCAAAGCAGTTGGCCATTGTTTGGAAGCAATTTAACTGCTGAAACATAGTTTTTTCAATAATTTTACTGATGCATGGAAGATTAGAAATTGGCCTGTAGTTCTGCATTAACATGTTGGACAACATCAATAATGATGAAAGATTAATCTGGGCAGATTATTGTTTTTAGCAGTGGTTTAATAACTACTTTTTTTTAATGCCTGGGGGAAGACACCTGATAGGAGGATTGAGTTAACTATTTTAATCATATCAGACCCAATGACAGGGAAAACCTTCTTAAGGAAAGCTGTGGGTAGGATTTCAAGACAGCAAGATGAGCAGCTTAATTGGTTCATGATTTCTTCAAGGTTTTTTGTTTAATTCATGGAATTATGACATTTGTTCTATAATGTTGTTAGTTGGGTATAACATTGGCAGTCAGTTTGGTGCTGCGGTACAGACTGACCGTCTAATTATTAGAGTCTATTCAGTGAAAAAGCTGGAAAATTCATTGCAGGCCCTGGTAGAATTTAGTTCAGGGGCTAATGTCACTGGAGGATTGGTTAGTCTTTCCACTGTGGCAAACAGAGTATGTTCATTGTTAATGTTTCTGTTAATGATTTCAGAGAAGAAAGATTCCCTATCATCTTTTAAAGTTAAGTGATATCTGTCCAGTCTCACTTTGTAGATCTCACAGTGAACCTGGAGTTGAGTTTTCCGCCATTTTCTCTCGGCTTGTCGACACTCCCTTTTTTTTACTATTTACCAGTGGATCGCCTGTCCAAGGAGACTTCTTTCTACCTGAGACTACTTTCACTTTAATTGGAGCAATGGAATCAATGATGTTTGAGATTTTCATGAGGAGATTAACTAGCAGGTTATTTACTGAGTTAAAGTTGGGAGATGAGGGGGATGTGGTAGGAGGGTTAATACGTTTAAAGGTTTCAACTAAACTGTCCCCTAGAAAACACTTTTTTACAGTTATCTCAATGTGGTTATATATTTAAGCAGAGATGGTACTTTCAAAGAAAACAGAATTGATCAGATAGCGCAATATCAATGGTTAAACATTTGCAGATAATTAAGTCCAGCATGTGTCCTCTATTGTGTGTTGGTTGTTTGACATGTTGGGTCAGGCCGAAGTTGTGAAGAGTGTCACTTAATGTTTTTGCTAGTCTATCCTGGGGGTTGTCAGTATGGATGTTGAAGTCACCCACAATGATTAATTGGCCGTAATCGATATATATTACAGAAAGAAGGTAGCTGAAATCATTAAAGTAGTTAGAGTTAGGTTTGGGGGTTTATATAAATTTAGAAATATAGCTTTTTTTAGGCTCATTTATCTGCGTGGCTAGGTATTCAAAAGAGTCAAATGTGCCCAGAAAGTTATGAAAGATTGTGACTACTCCGCCACCTCGTCTGTGTTTCCTGCTCTTGCTTAAGAAATTGTAATTTGGAGGAGTAGATTCTATCAGTACAGATGTTTAATTATTTACGCCTAGCCAGGTTTTTGATAAAAAACGGCATGTATTTTATGTTCAGTGATGAATTCATTGATTAGGAGTGACTTTCCTGATAAAGACCTTATATTTAATAAAGCTAACTTAAAGCTACATTGTGTAAGAACTTCTCCCATCTAGCTGGGAAACAACCAACTGAATATTACGTTCTAGCCCCACCTCCCACCCCCCCCTTCTGAGCGCGTTTTAACTCCTACGGTGACCGTTTCATGCTAAGGTTAACATGGCTTCCAGTACTACGACTTCGTCCAGTGTTCCTTCCAGTGATGTGGTTACTTTAGAAAACTACATTGCATTTAGTTATATAGTCAGACGTCTGCCGCGTCGCAAGTAGACAATCTCCCTCTGGCATTCGTCCCAGAGTGTAGCCAAAGCGCGAAAGGCGGAGCTACAATTTCCAGGAATGTCCCTTGTTGGCGAATGTATTTCAAAGATGGAGGCTCAACATGGATTCAGAAAACATTCGCGCGGCTGGCGCGTATGTATTCTGAATAGCAGATTCTACACTTACGAGAATACTTTCATTAGTAGGTGGAAGTAATTACACATGAATGAGCACATATTTTTGAAAGAACAAAAGGGTTTTTGCTAAAAGTTAACTCAAAAAAATACACAATGTAGCTTTAAGTGGTTTGATAACCGGTAGCTGAACCTTCTGACAGGTGATTCATTTGAGATTTGTTTTAATATAAGAGTGTTTGGCTTTAGTTTTTTGTTTTCTCTTGCTTATAATGAATTGAATGATTTTTTCAGGGTGGCCGGACGACTTCTGGGAGACGGTGGTAGTAGAATTACTGTCCGGTTCCCTTCTATTATCAGATGTCTGTTATTACCAGTGGGGGCATGTGTGGAATACATCCAGTGTTAGTCCCAGAGGCCTGATATAGTCCAAGTTTTGGTGTTAGTTGTGACCCAATTCTAATTTGTGCTTTCATTCTATCTGAGAAATCTCTAAACGGAGAGTCATTAGGTGTCGATGAGTCTGATGACATTGGAATACGTTCCTGAGCAATGTACATCTTTGCTCACTGTTGGAAATGTTTGTTCTCTGTCAGTCCGTGCAGCTGTCTGGGCTGGTGATGTCACTTGATGTGTGTGGGAAAATGTTTGTTCTCTGATAGTATCCACGGGCCGTGCTTCGGGGTCAGCTCTCTGGTGCTTTATTAAGTGTTTATTCAGATAACAAAAATATTTGAGGTCAAGAGTCTCAGTCCAGCTCTGTTAAGATAACGTCTATTTATCTTGAACAAGTGTTTTGCACATCCAAATATTAAAAAGTTATTAATAAATGGGGTTGATTTTTCAACAGATTTTCTTTTCAACCATTTATGGAGCATGCAAAGTCTACTGTACCTTTCATCATTTCCTTCAAGGACTGGTCCGTTGATAAATATGTTTATGTTAAGTCCATCAAGTCTGTGTAGCAGATCAGAGAAGTCTATTTTGAGAATTTCTGATTTTTTTCGTGGCTACATCAGTTGCACCTGTATGGATAACAAGCTTTTCCAGTTTAGGGTGTTGTCTGGATTTTCTCTGATATTTCTCTCATTCCATTGTTCTGGCTACAAAAATCTTCAATACCATTAATTGATCCGTCATGCATGATGCAAACTTTTGCTGGGGAGGTTCTTGCTGTCTTTTGTGGCTTTCTCCTGGTGACCTTGACTGGTCCCAGGGGCTGTGTTGTCTTTCGGGGAACTTAGGGCTTTCTCAGCGGTATTCCAGGGGAAGTGATATCTCTTGTTTTGGGTTGCAGTTTCTTTTTTTTTTCTTCCTTGTAGCAGAGAAAGCAGGTGTAGATTCAGTGTGCTTTAAAGCTGGCCAGTCTTCATCAAATAGGGAATGGAGTGCCCTTGAAACCACTTCTTTCTTTCCTTCAACCCCATCCCTTCGACCCTCATCCCTTCGACCATCATTCCTTCGACCCTTCCCTCATCCCTATGACCCTCATCCCTTCGACCCTTCCTTCATCCCTCTATCCTCATCCTCTACCTCTCGTTTTAGCTTATTTACAGTTCTAGCCTCTCCTAACATCTCTTTCTTTCAGGTTTGTCTGGGGGGTCCTGAGCAGGCACAGGAAGACGATCTCTTAAAGAACGCACCCCCACACTGAGTCTATCTCCTGGCCTCCTTCGTCACGTCTCCCCAGACTTCCATTCCCGCCGTCCACTCAATAAACCTTTAATCTCTATCTATGATGCGTGGTCATTGCTAGTGAATATGTCTGTAAAAGGAGGCTGAGGATGAAGCCACCAGGCGGGAGGCTGAGAGGAAGACCAAGACAGAAATTTATGGATCTGGTGAAAGAGGACATGAAGTTAGTTTAAGGGGCCATCTAGTCCCATAACACGCAATCCAAGTAAAATGCCTCTATTCTAAAGGAACCTGTCTGTCTGTTTTGCACTGGTAACCTCTTGGAATCCCCCACAATGACAATGAAGAGAAGGAACATGGTAAATGTGGTTTAACAAAGGTAGGTCAAACCTGGCTTTGTTTAGGTTAAATTTTGACAGTTCATTTGTATGGGCTAAATATCCATCCATCCATCCATCCATCCATCCATCCATCCATCCATCCATCCATCCATCCATCCATCCATCCATCCATCCATCCATCCATCCATCCATCATCTTCCGCTTATCTGGGGTCGGGTCACGGGGGCAGCAGCTTAAGCAAAGAGACCCAGACTTCCCTTTCCCCAGCCACTTTGGCCAGCTCCTCGGGAGGAATCCCAAGGCGTTCCCAGGTCAGCCGAGAAACATAGTCCCTCCAGCGTGTCCTGGGTCTTCCTCTGGGCCTCCTCCCGGTGGGATGTGCCCGGAACACCTCACCAGGGAGGCCTCCCGGAGGCATCCTGACCAGATGCCCGAGTCACCTCAACGGACTCTTCTCCATGTGGAAGAGCAGCGGCTCTACTCTGAGCCCCTCCGAATGACTGAGCTTCTCACCCTATCACTAAGGGAGAGCCCAGACACTCTGCGGAGAACACTCATCTCAGCTGCTTGTATCCATGATTTTGTTCTTTTGGTCATCACCCAGAGTTCGTGACCATAGATGAGGGTAGGAACATAGATAGCTTGTTAAATCGAGAGCTTCGCTTTTCAGCTCAGCTCTTTCTTCACCACAGCAGACCGGTACAGCACCCGCATAACTGCAGATTATGCCCCTCCAATCCATCTATCGATCTCCCGCTCCATTTTTTACCTCATTCGTGAACAAGACCCCCAGATACTTAAACTCCTCCACTTGGGAAAGGACCTCACTCCCTATCGGGCCCGATAATCCCCGACCCGGAGAAGGCACCCAACCCTTTTCCGGCTCAAGACCATGGTCTCGGATTTGGAGGTGCTGATTCTCATCCCAGCCGCTTCACACTCGACTGCAAACCGCTCCAGCGAAAGCTGTAGATCACGTTCCGATGTAGCCAACAGGACCACATCATCTGCAAAAAGCAGAGAACCGATCCTGAGGCCCCCGGAAACGGAACCCCTTAACACCTTGGCTGTACCTAGAAATCCTGTCCATAAAAGTTATGAACAGGAACGGAATAATTTTAAGCACAATACTACTTCATGATCAAAAAGAAAATTAGAGATCCAAATATCTTTCAATTGAACATATGTGTATTGAAATATTTCAATGTCTGTGTATGAATGTGATGGTGTACTTGTGTGGTTTAATGATTTTATTTTTAAAATGTATCAATAATTTTTCTGTTTATTTTTTAAGTTGATATAGCCTTTTTCTACTCTGTATATTTACACATAAAAAAAAACTACATTTGATAAAAGATTTCACTATTTGGAGATTCTAACTTCACCCTCAAAATAACCACTAATTGGTTTTTTCTATGTTCTTGGGAATGTAGACTACAAAGAAGCTTTTTTTCTCTGTGGCTTATACAGATTAGTCATTATGTGCAAGTAGCGTTTAAGAGATCAGGAGGAAATGGGCATTTAAGTTTTTGGATTTTTTTTTTCTGAGAGCAACCTAAAGAAGCTAGTTCAACAAAAAGCTTAGAGATATTTAAGAGTTATGTATTAGAGGCTTTCATTTTCGTTAGAAGACTCTGAGCTACTGATGGTCTTTAAGTAGTCCAATCCTTTTTTTGTCCTCTAATAACAGACCGATGAGGGATTTAATCTCTGACGTGATGTCTGTAAAGCCTTAAAATTAGAGACAGTCCAGTTCTTCATTGAATTAGAAGTCATAAATCTGTCAGATATAATCAGTTGGAAGTTTAAGAATTTCTTACAGACAAAGGAATGAGTTGGCTGGAGGAGTGTTTATAAGATGAAAAGCAGTCATGGTTTGTGATTCTATAAGTATTAGCTCAGAGACATGTAATGGAGTATATAAGGCTGATCATTCCTCCTCAGAGATCTTTAGTCAGAATTAATTGTTTCAGTTTTACTGGGAGAAGTAATATCAGAAGGAGAGACAGACGTGATTAAAATCACATTTAAGTCCAGCAGGACTGTCTCACCCAAATTACTTCACATACATCAGTTGCTTTAGCAGCTTCCGAGTGACCAGTTTCAGTATGCAGTTGAAAATGTATTTTTTGTGAGTTTATGAAGTATCATGCTAGTGAACTCTATGAGAAATCATACACTAATACGGAGGAAAAAAACAAGGTGCTCTGTGTGTGTTTTCTGGTGTTTATTAAAAAGCATTGTTCTAAGAGTTTTGAGGAAAAATGGACAGCACAGACTTGGGTTTTTTGTAGTTTTTAGTTGGTTTGGATCAAAGCATGACTCAGGGGCACTTCAAATACAATTATGGAATACTGCAAAAATATTCATTCCCCTTGAACTGTTGCTTATTTTCTCCATGTTGCAACCACAAACCTTAATATATTTTATTGGGATGTTATGTAATAGACTGACACAAGGCTTCACATAATTGTGAAGTGGAAAAAAATTAAAGATAATTTTGAATAAAAACAAAATCATTTTGCATTATAAATGGGTAATGTGTCTAAATATTAAAAGCATAAAACTAGTATTTTAAAATCGATTTGCTGTTTTTTAAACCATATTCTATGCAAAATGTTGGTGCCAAAATGTTCTCATTTAAAATAATTACGTTATCATTAAAGTCCGTATTAAGTTGTTTCAGGTTTTAGTCTTACCTAAAATGATTGTTTATTGATAGTACAGATGCTTAAAAAAATTTACTCAAATAGCTACAGCTAATAATAATAATAATAATAATAATAATAATAATAATAATAATAATAATAATAATAATAATAATGATGATGATGCAGCTCTTCTTCCAGGAAGTCTTGGCAAACCATTTCAAGCAAATAATGGGGCAATGGAAAAAAACTTTACTAAATAAATATTTGGTAGATTCAAACCTGTTGCTATTCACTATTTTTAATCATTACAAATAATAGACTGAATAAAATAATTAATTAATTAATTAATAGTTGTGTAATCTGACAAATTATATAAATTCTAACTGGGTAAATTACCTAACAATATTTTAGCCATGAATAGCAATATTTGCTAGCATTTTATAGCATTTTTGCTTCTGATTTAAAGTGGTAAAGATCTGAATGCTGTCTCAAAGTGTCTACACTTTTTACTGATCATAATACAACATGACATGCTGAGTCGATTCTTTAAAATCTCAATGTTTCAACAGGGTGAAAAAAGGATTCTATCTGTTTTTTAAGGATTTTAACAAAAATGGCTTTTCAAAAATGGTTTAGGTTTAAGCTTTATTACTAAATGATCAAACGCTCATCTTTTTTCTTGCCAGATTCTTAGGTATGTACAAGAATGCATGCATGTCATAAATGTAGGCTACTTTAGGTATAGAAACCATTTCAGAGATTGCTACAGTCACTCAAAAGGTTCTTGTAAGAGCCCCACAGCTTGGCTTTGGAAGGACTCCACTGTATAAATAACTGTCAGCTTATAAATATCATTTGCTTGCTATTAGTCCCTGTTCCAACTCACTTAAAAGGAATAGGGAATAAAAATTTTGCCTAAAATGGATCCTTTTGGAAAATCGTAAGATATTAGATGTTGTGCCAATGTATTGTCTTGTCATTCTTAATCAATATTGCAACAGTAATTGTAATGTGGCCATATCTAAAGCAAATTTGTGATTTAGCAAGAACCTTGTTATCTGAGAGAGAAAACATAAACCTAAGTCACATGGGTTTCAGAAATCTAAATCTACAGTGTGTGTACATTTTTGAGTCTTACATATATATGGCCTTACATTTAAATTATTACTATGCACAGCACTACACTTAATTCTGCCATCTGCACGCTAGATTCCACTTGCTGGACTCACATTTTTTCCTCACACTCATTTCCTATCTGAAATTCAAGCCAATTTGTCATTATCAGTTGGATGTAATTATGCATGCTTAGTGGTGGCATTCAGATGATCTTTTGAGTACATTCTACAAATGGAATCATTTAACTACCGGGTTTTATAACACTTATGAATGTAAGAGGTTGCCAGAAATTAAGCAGACTGAAGGAGTCACTCTTTCCCTCTATCTGCTGATGCGTTTCCTGCTCCTGATATCCTGTGCCTGCTTTCATTTTCCGTTTTAACAGAGGGATATCTGTTTTTCTCTTTCTCTTCCTGCAGATTTCACTTTTCTACCATTTTAATCATTGATCTCAGATTTTATTTTAATGTGTGATTTTATTGCTTCTTTCACAAATGAGCAAAGGTTAAGCATGCCCTTTGATCAATAACTAATACTGTATTTTATGGGTTGGTATGAAACTTTTTTAACATTGTCCAAAACCTATACTGTTGCATTGTTATAATGTTGTTTTGATATGCTGTTTCAGTCTTATAGTTCCTATTCCAGTCTTATAGTTCATATGGGGGGTTGTTTAACATAGGTCTCAGATGGAATTTCAACTCCCACACACTTAAATAATCTTCCTGTAACCTGGTTTATTTTACTAATGGATTTACTACTAGAAGATTGTATTTTTTTAGTAAATCAGAGCAGTAACTCAATATCAGACATACCAGTTGGGGAGATGGTATATCAGATTTAGTGAATTGTGAACATGCATTCATTTGAATGAGTTAAAGTGCAGTTATGTTCGTACAGCTGATCAGAGTCCTGATTAATGCATTTTTAAATGACAGATACCGGTGTCCCTGCCTCCTTACATTTGGGTCCCCCACCACATTTGATAAATGTTTGCCCGTTTGTTAGCCTATATATTTTTATCATTTCTGCTTGCTTTTTGGTCTGTGTTGTTTTGTCTTCAGAAACAACAACAATAGGGTTGAAACAAAGTATAGGCAGATTTTCACCTTCTCTAACTCATAACTTTATTGGTTACTACCCTCAGAGAGTTTCTTTGTAATAAAGTTTTCAAAAATAAAAAAATACTTTCTACTTGCATAGTAGCAGTTTTTGAGTTGCTTTGCAAATTATGTACAAAATAAGATGAGACAAAACTATCATTTTTATATGTGAACTCTAATATGTTTGAATGGTTGTTTTCCCTGAGATGATTTCACTGACTTGTTGATCCTCACCATAGATGTTTGCTTATGTTATTTTGGTTGTTCCACTCACGCTTGCTGATGGCCTCAAAGCTGACCTGTGGCATCATGTCTAGAATAAACTGTGAATATTCCTCTGCACCAATGAATTGAATCTTGGATTGATTCCATCTAAATCACAATGTGTCATTGTAAATCAGTTCAATCTTATATTTCAAGCATGTTCTCCATGTCAAGTTTGAAAATTAATTTGTGAGCTGTCAAGCTGCCAAAGACTAAGAAGGTTTCTGCATCAATCGTCCTCGCTGGCAAAAAAATGAATTGAAATTATGGGTTTGCTGTTGTTGAAACAATCTAAGAAATAACTTAGAGAATATATATATATATATATATATATATATATATATATATATATATATATATATATATATATATATATATGGCTAAATTGTAACATTTTGCTTTATAAGTGTGTAAGGACCCCCAATGTAGAAAAGTAAAATATATTTTGGGTTTGGTACAATCTGAAATAATTCGCCATATTAAATAACTAAAGGTCAGACAAGAAAATGCCAACATACTTCATTAAATCTTTGAAAATAAAAGTTACAGTGCCAGATTACTCAGATCAACTGAAAACACTGGTGCAAGGATTTAAATCATTTTTGCTCACTTAGACCAATGAAAAAAGTGGATGAAAAAAGTGATGCTCAAAACCTTTTTATTATATTAAAATAGGAAACTTTTTATTTATCTGTGTCTTCCAGAAATAATAAAATAACACAATAGATTACTTTGGATGTGATAGATTTGTAGTATATATGCTGAGCATAGTCTGGACTATCCTGCACTAATGTTAGGTTCCATGGGTGTTTAGGCCTGAGTTTGAGTTTTTCCTTCCACTGCGTTTTGTCACCCTCTGGTGCTCTTGTGTTTGGTTGCTCTTGTCTGTGTTAATCTCTTATTCATTTTCCCAAGTTCCTATTAATACTTATCCTTTATAAGTCCCAGTTAGTTTTGTTATATTTAATTCCTCTTTAGTATAATCCTCTGTCTAGTCCTTACGTTTTGCTCCTGGTCTTCCTCTCTGTTTCTCTAGCTATTCTGCCTTCTGTCCCAGCTACTGATTGCTTCCACCTGCTCTCTCCCTCTCACCTGCAACTGCTTCTCCTAATTAGCCCTTAGCCATCTCCCTTCCACTTACACACCTCCTCAGTATACTTAAGCCTTCCTCTGACTGTCACTACTCCCTGGTTTGTCGTCAAATCTTCCCTGTCTGGTTCCTGCTGCGTTTTCCTGGTCTCTGTGTTTCCCTGGTTCCCCTTAAGTTTGTAAGTTTTGTTCCTAGTTCTTTTGTTATTATTAAAACATCCTTATTTTACTTTGCTGCATTTAGGTACTTTATACTAAAGCATGACAACCAGTGATGGTGAGATGAAGCCCCACGAGGCATTGAACCACTTGAACCAATTGGTTCAAGAAAAGGTTCTGCTCACGGGGCTTCATGTGAACACAAACCCCCCTAATGGCCAGGTACATAATCACAGGCAGCTGTAGCTCTTAGCCACTTTATGTGTGATGCATTAAAGTTGTAAGTCTGCTATGGTTCTTGGGAAATACTATGGGTTACAAAAAAATAATTTCTCTACATAAAATATTAAAAATGTGAATAATATTTTTAATGTATTGTGTCTGTAAATTATCCCAAAACGGTAGTATCATATGTTATGGCAGGTTGTGTAATGTTTTTCTGTCACTTGAGGGAAAAGGCATGAAAATGCTTGTGGAACTAAGAAGAGGGCACTGAAAATGATTGTGTAACTTGGGCAATGATGTACAAAACAGGGGGAAAACATTTTTATTCAAAAATAGTAGTTTCTTAACAGTTTTAGGTTTAAAGCGATTCCTTTTTCTTGACACAACCTCACCAGCCTTTGAAAACACTCTTTCACATGGCACAGAAGATGCCGGCGTACACAAAAACACAAGTGCTAGACTATATAAATTGGGGTACTACAATTTTTGCTTTTCCCAATACTGTAAGGGGGTTTCCAGCCTGCTAATATTTGGCTCCCACTCAGGCAAGGCAATTTTATTTGTATAGCACACTTTCAACAGGGTAATTCAAGGTGCTTTACATGATTTGGTGATTAAAAACAAATCAAAACAAACAAAAATGGAATAACATTGGAAATTGAAAGTAAAAGTAGCAAATTAGCATGAAACACACATTACACATGATGCACAATAGAGCAAGACAGGGGAAATCCTCCTCTTCCTAGCTGGCTCCATCCTCTCACTTATACTCTCCTCACTCTCCTAAATTAGGGTGACCATATTTTGATTTCTAAAAAAGAGGACACTTGGCTCAGTCCTGAAGCACTGTCATGAATGTGACCAGACTTTTGATTTTAACATATTTAAAGCATGCATTTTCCATGTGGTTAGAATGAACAGTTTAATACCAAACTTCAGATAGGCTTTCACAAGTGCAAAAATGACTTTAAAATATATAGAAATTAATTAATAATTGAAATAATTACTCTTCCGAATTAGAAAATGTACCAGAAACGGGAAGAGTTGGCTTTCCTGGACAAAAATTAAACAAAATTCTGAAATAACATTCTGAGAGAACAGGTATTTTCTTTTCAATGTAATAATTAAAAAGCAGCAGTATCAAAAACACAATGCCTGCTCAATTTAAAAAAAAAGATTTTATCTTCATCCTCCTCAGTCAGTTTATAGATGAATTATTATAGATTTCGTTTCCATGTGGACCTACTAGATCTTTGCCACTTTTGTCACACACAGAAACACATATGCCAGCTATGCCAGCTCTGTTTGTCTGTAAAGCTACACTTGTGGTTTAATATCTTGTGAACAGTCGCAGCACGGTGAAGGGCAAAGTGGTGCAGCGCATCAAAGCCCGCTGTCTTACGTCTATGAAACTGTTCAGAAACATCCACGAAAGCATTTATCGTTCTTCACTGAGAACGATGGATGAGAGGAAATGTGTCGAATTGCATGCATCGCACCAGTCACTTTTAGTATGCTTATTACTCCCCTTAAAAACGATGAAAACCAGGACATTTTCATTAATCTATAAAATCCCCCCGGACGCCCTGGACAGCACGTGAAAAGTGGACATCTGTGACTGGACTCTCAAAACTATCTCCAAACTATATTAACGCTAACCAAACTTTTCTATCCAAACTCCAAACTGACTGCAACTCTCCAACACAAACCCATATTTTGAATGGAGCCTGAGGGGATTTATATTGCTGTCAAACCTCTCAGCAAACTCTGAACCACTTCCCGAAGCAGTCACGTGGTACAGCCGGGCAGCGGGTCTTCAGACGTCATCGTTTCCGGCTCCTCCCCTAAATGAAGCAGGCCTCGATACGCGCTTTGTGGAAACGCTCCCTCCAAAAGCTCGACACATGCTTCGTAGCCTCGGCACACATCGTAACATCACTAATGAGAACTAAATGCAAATTCTTAAAAACAAAGTTTTCGACCTTTGATACCTCTTTATTCTATTAATTAAAAAACAAAAACATAAATCTGTCAATCTATATCTGAGTTCAACTTTAGATGTTTTCAGTATGATAATTAAAAATTAAATCTGAGCGTGCACAAAAGGTCTAAGAAACTAATGAAAACAACCATTTTCATTAGAGACGTCAGTTTTTTTTATTCAGGCTGCTGTTTAAAATAAATGGAGTGAGAATTCACCAGATAACAGACTGAACATAGCAAGATATCTCTGTGTAATTCTTCTGTCATGGAACATGCCGAATTTGGAAATCTTGGAAGAGCTTCAGAAATCTCAGAGTTAAGGTAAGGTTTACATTCACTCGAAATACACACAGAAACTTTAAAGTTACTTATGACAACTACGCTGACATCATCTCAGCTTCTAATATAAATAATTATTGACTACTCATGGGGGCGAAAGCAGAAAAATATTATTTTGAATGCTATTATTTCTAGATTTTTAAAGAGAAATCTAAAATATTAGCAAAACCCTCATCGATGTATATGAAATCTACATCAGCTGCTCAAACCTATCATGTCTGTTTACAGTGAAATGGCATACATTTGTTTTTGTCAAATGTATATCATTCCATCTGAATACATTATGCAAGTAAAAAAAATATCATCCAACATGACCTCTCTTTTCTAATATGTATTGTGTTGTTCACGTGAATTTATAATCTGACTCTTTTTTTTTTTCATCGACTAATTGGTTATTGTAGATGTAGTATAATTTAGTAGGATTCAGCACCTTTATAGGCCAACATAGCAAATAACTTTTTGTAAATTTTACTTGAGTAATAAAAATGTATTTTAATGGTTTAACAATTTAATCATTTATGCTTTAATCAAGCACATTCTTTGTAAAAAGGAATGTTTGCTGTTTAGTCATGCAAAATAAATAAAAATGGCTAAAAATGTATATTCGTGACTGCTGGAGATGGGCACCATCCCCTCCGCAACCATAGATAGACAAGGCAATTTTATTTGGATAGCACACTTTCAACAACAAGGTAATTTAAGGTGCTTTACATGAATAAGTGGTAAAATAAAAATAGCAGTAAAACACAGACAAAGCATATAAAGTAAAAACAGCAATAAAGCATGAAGCACACACAGATACATCAAAGCATTACAAAGCATATAATGTAAAAACACCAGTAAAACAAGAATACACAAAACATGATAGATCAAAGCATTACTCAAAGGCAGCTCTAATCAGATACATTTTTAGTTGTGATTTAAAAGAACTCAGTGTTTCAGCAGCTTTGCAGTTTTCTGGAAGTTTGTTCCAAATTAGAGGAGCATAGAAACTGAAAGCTGCTTCTCCATGTTTGGTTCTAATTCTAGGGATGGTGAGTAGACTGGAATTAGAGGACCTGAGTGTTCTGGTGGGTTGGTATACTGACAGTAGATCTTCAATATACTTTAGTGCTGAGCCATTCAATGATTTATAAACTAGTAAAAGTATTTTGAAGTCTATTCTCTGAGCTAGAGGGAGCCAGTGTAAGGACTTTAGAACTGGGGTGATGTGCTCTACTTTCCTGGTTCTAGAGAGGACACGAGCAGCAGCGTTCTGGATCAGCTGCAGCTGTCCAATTGACTTTTTAGGCAGACCTGTGAGGACGGTGTTGCAAAAATCAATCCGACTAAAACAAAGAAGTCCCTGGCTGTCCCAGACTAAAAAACATCAAAGCGGTTGGTCATTGTTAGGAAGCCATTTGACTGCTGAAACACAGCTTTTTCAATAATTTTACTGATGAATGGAAGATAAAAAATTGGCCTGTAGTTCTGCATTAACGTGTTGTCCAGCATAGGATGGGCGGGTTCAGATAATGGATGGATGGATGTATATTCGTGGAGATCTAATTTTGTTGTGCACAAACATGCTTTTTAAGTGTTATTGTTTTACATTCAGCAGACTAGCAAATCATTGTAAATTCATAGAATTCATGGTCCATGAATGTAAATAGGATTAAAATAAGATATCTGATTCATTTATCCCGATCAGTGTCACCGTGTAAAGTTTTTACTGATATATTTCACATATCCTTTTTATTGGAAAGTCAAAGTTTAATATCCAGATTCAATAAATGCTTTCTAGAAGTTTTAGCTGATGAAGTTCATTATAATATTTCTAAACATCAGCAGTGTTTTATGTACGATGTTTCCTCACAGTCCTGGAGAAATTGCTCCCAAAACCATTATGATTATCTCTTGACAAAGGCATGATTAATTAATAATCATATTTATTGCTAACTTTCAAGAAATGTCAGATTTGTAACTGTAATATTTCTATCCGTTACTGAATAAAAAGTTTTTAATCTGCTGAATTTCCGTCCAATATTGTCAGCTCATCAACATTAGTATCAATTTGTATAAGTATATAGTGTAAAGGATGTTCGGACATCTGGCAACAATTTAGAAGCAACTGAACTCCTCCACTCGTTCTCCAACTGCAGTGCCCGTGAAGACCATGACAGACTTGCTTCAAATTAAATTTTTTGAATGTCCCTCATGAGTTACTATTATAAATGGTGGAGGGAGAAAGAAAACCATGGTCAGTAACTTAAACCTACATCTTCATGTTTTTACAAACTGATTTAGATTGACATACAATTCTATAGCACTGGGATTATGCATTTTATTATCACATCTCATTTCTGCCTCTTATACTTTGTAACATTGGAAGCTCAAAATTTTGTGTAATTTTAATATATAGCAATTAATATTTCTATGAGTTTGCTAAACGCTATGTAGTAGAAAGCTAACACGTCATATGGCTTCATCCAACTTCGCATCAAGGAAGAGAGGAAGTTGACTAAAGCTAAATACAGGGCAAACCTTGAAGGAAATCTATTAGATGCAGCAAAAAAACTTGACTGAGACAGAGGTTTACCTTCCAGCATAACAACAACCCTGAACACACAGTCGCAGATTAAAGAGAATAGTTTAGAACAAAGTGATCGATAGACTGGCCCGGTCAAAATTCCAGACCTAAACACTATTCCATCCTTAGATGTACAAAGGTGGCAGAGACATACATTCAGTGGTACTTGCAGTGGAAGATGGTTCAATAAAGGACAGATTATTGGGGGCTTTTATAATTCCTTGAGACATCTTTCAGAATTTTACTTGTACAAAACGTTGAAATGTGTCATTTTATTTATTACACACAATCCCAATAAAATAAAATTTGTGGCTGTAATATGACGAAAAATTGAAAAAGTTCAAGGGGTATGAATACTTTTGGTGTTACATGTTCATTAATCTGACAGATTCAGCCTTTTGAACATATACCATAATGATGGATTGAAGCACTTTTAACGCAGTTAAAACTACACACGGTCTAAGAAGCTACTGCAGCTCTGAATGCAGAGACCCTGCGGTGTAGGTGAGAGTACAAAAGGATTTCGTGCTCCAGCTGATGGAGGTCAGCAGAGTGTGAATGGAGAGTCTGCTTTGGGCCCCAGCAGGATCTTAGCAGCCGCTCCTCTGTAAACACAGGATCAGCTTTCTGTGAACCAGATGGAATTCTGAGGATATTCTCCTTTGGCAATGAGCCACAGCATGTGTTATAGTGTGTTTGTGTGTGTGTCGAGGTTGTACCCACACAAACCCATTTTTGCCTGGACTTTTCCACTTGTTTAACTTGCTGCTGCTCTGTCACCTTCCACTTAGCTTTGGTTAAATCGTCAGTTCTCATATGAATGCAAGATTTATATTTTCCATGGCTGATATGTGATCAGACCACCCTTTATTCATATGGGCCATTTTGTTTTGTACCTATGTTCTCGCTTTCTAACTTTCAAATTCTTATTTAGAGATATGTGTCGCAGTTTCTAAGTGTGTCATAAACTAATTGTTCTGATCCCTTTTTAGATTTTTCCTTTCCTTTTACTCCTACTGAACTCTGTTGTCCTTGTTTGTATTTATGAGGTTCAGCTGAAAGGATGAACAACCTTTCACTGAAATGAAAACTTTGCTCTTTTTTCCTATTGTTTGTTCTTGTAAGTTTCAGAATATTTTCTAATTTGGCTCAATCAATATCTCAAAAAATGCAAAAGCAATAAATAGGTAGGAAATGTCTAAAACATCTTGAAGGATAAATGGTTTTACAAAGGTGCTTATGAATACATTTTTAGCTTGTCTACTACTTTAGCTCTACTCTGAGCCCCTTCCAGATGACTGAGCTTCTCACCCTATCTCTATGGGAGAGCCCAGACACCCTGCAGAGGA
Organism: Valencia hispanica; assembly: GCA_963556495.2. Lineage (NCBI taxonomy): Eukaryota > Metazoa > Chordata > Actinopteri > Cyprinodontiformes > Valenciidae > Valencia > Valencia hispanica. The sequence continues at coordinate 14,255,050 of OY747717.1, read as the reverse complement.
AACTCATTTCAGCCGCTTGTATCCGTGATCTCGTTCTTTCAGTAATTACCCAGGTTCGTGATAATAGATGAGGGTAGGAGTGTAGATCGACCAGTAAATCGAAAGCCTCGCCTTTTGGCTCAGCTCTTTCTTCACCACGACAGACATACAGCGGCCGCATCACTGGAGACACCTTACCAGTCCGCCTATCAATCCCCCACTCCATTTTTCCCTCTTCTAACCAACCAATCTCCTGTGAAAGCCGCAGATAACGTTCCGATGGAGCGAGAAGGACCACATAATCTACAAAAAGCAAAGACCCAATCCTGAGGCCACCGAACCAGATCCCCTCATCACAGAATGGGTGACAAAGGGTTACCTTGGCACAGTCCAACTCTAACCGGAAATGAGCCTCACTTATTGCCGGCAATGCGAACCAAACTTCCCCCAGTAGAATAAGGGAGTCCCCAGGAGGAGCACTCTACAGCTCTCCCCCAAGGACTCCAGGAAGGGTGGATAGTCTGATCTGCCATTCAGCGCATAGGCAAAAAACAACAGTAAGAACCCGTCCCCCCACCCGTAGGCGGAGGGAGGCCACCCTCTCGTTCACCAGGGTAAACCCTCAACGGGGGCAACTCCAGAGTGGAAAAGAGTCCAACCCCTCTCGAGGAGACGGGTTCCAGAGCCAGAGCTATGCATCGAGGCGAGTCTGATGTCCAGTCGGAACCTCTCAATCTCGCACACCAGCTCCGGCTTCTTCCCCACCAGAGAGGCAACATTCCACGTCCCCAGAGCCAGCTTCTGCAACCTAGGATCAGACCGCCATGGTTCCCGCCTTCGACCACAGCCCATCCTACATTGCACCCAACCCCTATGGCCCCTCCCACAGGTGGTGAGTTCATGGGAAGGGGGGGCCCATGTCGCCTCTTCGGGCTGAGCCTGGCCAGGGCCCATGGGTAAAGGCCTGGCCCCCAGGTGTGCGCAAACGTGCCCTACCTCCAGGGGGTAAAATATCATGATTATTTTACCTTCTAATTCCACGACCACGATGCAGGGGCCCGGGGGGCCGCAGTGACAAGCCCACAGACCCTGCTGGCAACCGGGTGCGCCAGGGCGGGCCCATCCATGGACCGGTAGAGCCGGGGCTCAGGGACGCCCAACCCCCAGCAGGGACCCGACAATCTTTTTGTCTTCTGATACATTTAGCATTCTTCCCGTTACAAAAAGCGTTGATATGTTTTCATGTAAGCAGCTGCAAAAAGAACCTGAACATACCCTAAAAAAAAACTTTAAATGTCCAGTTACCAACTGTTGTCCCATTTGATATCAATGAATCTTACTTTCATTTTATCCGAATTTTTCAGGTACTTTGAATGATCACATTTAATACTTGAGAATTTCACAAAAGTAGAAAAAAGTATGAATATTTTTCAAAAATACAAAAGTTTCTCCATACATCCGTTGTCTATACACTCTTATCCTTCCAGAGATGCAGGTGGCTGGTGCCTATCTCTGGTGGTCCTTGCATTCACCTAGGAGTTGCACTCAGGGTTCCTCTGTGATTCTATTGGCTAAAAAAATTCGGCGCTCGGTGTGAAATGAATAGGGGTCTACGGGAGGAAGGTGGGATAAAAAAAAAGTGTTGTGGAGCACTAGCCTTTTATCATAGTATTGAACCCCACTATCATTTTAAAGATTTATAAGACTTTGATACATAAATATCGACAGCTTTAACCTAGCAGTCATGTTTTTGGACTGTGGGAGGAAGCTGAAGTACCCGGTAAAACCCCCGTATGCACAGGGAGAACATGCAGCCTCTATGCATTAAAACCCTAGGCCAGGATTTGAACCTGAAACCTTCTTGCCACAAGCCTGAAAGGTCCTCTTCTATCTCAAATAATTTTTGTCCATAGAGGCTTCCTCTACTTGTAATAATAAATTGAATTCATCTGTGCCTGAGAAGTTTCATTGTGGGTACATTATGCTTGGGGAAACATTTTCAAGGGAAAACTAATGAAGCTCATCCTTAAGCACAAAAATTTTCTTACTAAAAAATGTGGTTTACTTACTGGTAAAATCCCTCATCTACTGAATGTCTGACATGTGTTTGGGTGAAGAGAATTTTAAGTAGGGTAAATAATTTATACACAGCAGAGCCTTGGATCCTGTTTAAGAAATATGTCTGGCTTTCTCTCTGAAAATGACAGTATTTTCTACCACTGCTTCAAGCAGCCACATATTTTTTTCTTGCTCTGTATTAAGTCTTTTCTCCTTAGTTTTGATTCACTATTTTACATAGATCATCACAGTAAATAAAATACATGGTCCCTTATAGTCTGCTGCCATAGTTGGTGATGGTGTCTGTTTTTGTTTGACGTAACATTTAAGTTACTAAGCTAGTACTTGGGCTTTCCTCTGAACTGATTGAACAATCAATCCATCTTTCATCCATAAGCTATACTGCTTATCCTTGTTGGGTCATGGGTGGGAGGCTGGGTACACCTTGGACAGGTCAACAGTCTATTGCAACATAGAGACACACAGGACAAACAACCATGCACGCACACACTTTTAGATAATTTTAGATGGACCAATTAACCTAACAGTCATGTTTTTGGACTTTGGAAGGAAGTGAGAGTGCCGGGAGGTACCCGAAGCTATTGCATCCACCTGCATCTCCTCATTGGTCTGTCTCTCACTATAGCTCCACAAAGCCCCGGAGTAAAACAAAAGAAAAAGTGTGCTCATTGCAAGCTCGCTTCCAGCCCATAACTGGCACCAAAACTTCATACTTTAGCTGTGGGGAGATTTTCCAGCAGCAGAACAAACAAAACAAACATGAAAAAATCTGAAAAAAAAGACTCCTGAGAGTTTTGGTTAATAAAGGTATAGTATGCGTCAGAACCACTGTGTTAAACCCTAACGAGAGTTTTAGTCAAAATTATTACAGATCATGCTTGAATAATAATGTTTATAAACTCAGCAAAAAAAGAAACGTCCTCTGACTTTCAACTGTTTTTACTTTCAGTAAACTTAATGTGTGTAAATATTTGTATGAACACTAAAAGAGTCAACACCATAAGACAAACTAAAAATGTTTCACAGACACAAGTTCCTAGGCATTTCTGGGGGGAATGGCCCTAGCCCTCACACTGCGATCCAACAGGTCCCAGACGTGCTCAATGGGATTGAGATCCGAGCTCTTCGCTGGCCAAGGCAGAACACTGACATTGCTGTCATGCAGAAACTCATGCACAGAACGAGCAGTATGGCTGGTGGCATTGTCCTGCTGGAGGATCATGTCCGGATGAGCATGCATAAAGGGTACCACATGAGGGAGGAGGATGTCTTCACTGTACTGCAAGGGATTGAGATTGCCTGCAATGACAACAAGCTCAGTCCGATTGTGATGTGATATACCGCCCCAGACCATGACAGACTCCCCCCCCCCCCCCCCCCACCTCCAAATCGATCCCGCTCCAGGGTACAGGCCTCAGTGTAACGCTCATTCCTTCAATGATAAACACGAATCCGTCTATCACCCCTGGTGAGACAAAATCGTGACTCATCAGTGAAGAGCACTTTTTGTCACTCCTGTCTCGTCCAGCGAAGGTGGGTTTGTGCCCATAGGCGGCATCGTTGCTGGTGATGTCTGGTAAGGACCTGCCTTACAACAGGCCTACAAGCCCTCAGTCCAGCCTCTCTCAGCCTATTGCAGACAGTCTGAGCACTGATGGAGGGATTGTGTGTTCCTGGTGTGACTCGGGCAGTTGTTGTGGCCATCCTGTACCTGTCACGCAGGTGTGATATTCGGATGTACCGATCCTGTGCAGGTGTTGTTACACATGGTCTTCCACTGCGAGGATGATCAGCTGTCCTTCCTGTCTCCCTGTAGCACTGTCTTAGGCGTCTCACAGTGCGGACATGGCAATTTATTGCCCTAGCCACATCAGCAGTCCTCATGCCTCCCTGCAGCATGCCTAATGCACGTTCACGCAGATGAGCAGGGACCCTGGGCATCTTTCTTTGGGTGTTTTTCACAGTCGGTAGACAAGTCTCTTTAGTGTCCTGCGTTTTTAGAACTGTGACCTTAAATGCCTACTTTCTGTAAGCTGTTATGGTCTTAACGACCATTCCACAGGTGCATGTTAATTAATTGATTATAGTTAATTGAACATGCATGGAAACATTGTTTAAACCCTTTACAATGAAGATCTGTAAAGTTATTTGGATTTTTACAACATTATTGTTGAAATACACAGTCCTGAAAAAGGGACGTTTCTTTTTTGCTGAGTTTATAACCTTAAGTAGACTTCGTCACGACTGCTGAGCATAGGTGTATCTAGGAAGTGTTTAAAGAGGGCTAAATGGGGACCAGTGAGGATCTAGGGGTGTCACGCCAAAATAAAAGCAGGGCTGTAATACAAAGAGGGCGGGCCTAGACTGAGTGACAGACATCAGACTCACAACATGAAGTTCAAAGATTGATGTAAACATAAATACATAAAACACAAATAATTAAAACTAATTAAAACTGTTAAAAAACTTATCATTCATTAAAAATAATATCCACACAACAGGTGACAATGTAGCATCTTCATAAAATCTGAACAGAAGGAGCTCCTGCATAAAACTCATTAAAATCACTGAGTAATAAACAACTCGGGTAGCATTTTATCTGATTTATTGACTAAATAATTATTCACTGTAGCTCCAGAATGTAATAGTGTACATCTGCATTTTAAAAAATTATTATAATTATTTGGACAAAATGTAATGAGCAGAAATCTAAAGCAATACATTATACGTGTAAGACAATACTTACTCCATGCAGCAAGACCACAGACCGGGATTTGAACCCAGGAACTTCATGCTGCAAGAGAAACAGTCCTATCAGTGCGCCACCGTGCTGAACAATTATCAGCAAAATTAACACCAACATTTACCATCAAACTTTATTTATGGAGAAAAAGTAGTGCTGCACACATCCCTGAAAAGACCTTCATCAAGGTGCAGCAGCATCATGCTATTGGGATAATTTTCATTAACAGGGAAGCTGCTCAGAGCTGATGGGAAGATGGATCATGGTCTAGACCCAACCACAACTGAGAAATATTTGGTATATCTGATTAAATCCAAATAGAATATATTTATGTCTGGGGTTGTAGTTTGAAAAGGAGTGACAAAGTTCAGGTGCTATTACAAATTAGGAAAGCACTGTAATTAGCAAGCTATTGAGTTATACTTTGTCTGATTACCCATGGATAGTTGTTTTTTCTATTTGAACCATTTATGTTTGAGATTTAAAAAAAGGATGTTGTGATAATACTTACATGCAGCAAACGTGTGTAAGTTTTAGGTCAAGAGAGAACAAACAGGTTTTCATACTCATCATTATGTCTATCACTCGTTTACATGCAGTAAGAGAAAAACCAAATTATTGCCTTAATCCAACTGAATTCAGACTTTTGAAATCACTGGCCTACTCTTAATCGAAATCGAAACACACCCAGATATTACGATTAGAAAGAAATTTCTCTGCATGTACATGGCATCCCTGTTAAATCAAGCTATTCCCAGCCTGGACACAGCCCCTTCCAGAAGTGACAAGACCGCGGAAACAGGAATAACCTCAGTACGACCGCAACACAGCCACAACAATGAATACAACACAATCATATACTTATACTTATGAAGTGTACTGTGCTGCAGCATTGTTGTCAATTTCTTCACTCATTTTATCCTACTTTTTACTCTATCTGCTTCACTGCCCCCAGCATTTGTTTACTATTTGTGTGACGCTCTAGGCCAACCGGAAGAATGCCAACGTGAAACGGAACGTGTCGCCATTTGCCGTCGTATAGTTGAAAACACACCATTCAATAATTTGCTTTTCTGAGTTTCATGTAACCTGGGATAAAGGCTCCAATTCTAGTTAAGTATTAGCTCGATTATTGCCAGAGCTTGATTTAGATGTGCACGTAAACGTACTGACTGAAATAATATCATTGAGCAACATTATAAGAAAAGAGTGATTGGAGATAAGATAAACATTTATTCCTAGTGGGAAATTCAAAAACTATCCATTGGTTGGTTAAAATAAATAAACATTAACTAACTCTGGCAACAGTCACATCCATATTAATTCAAGTGTTCTTCTGAAAAAGTGCTTTTTCTTCTCTTTTGTATCCCTTTACTGAGTGAAGAATAGTCACATTTAGCAGTATCAGCAAGGTGTCTAAGCCAGAGGAAGCACAGCAATTTTTGAAGCCGTATAAAAAGAAACTTTTTTTTTTTTTTAACATTTGTCCTGTCTGGCAGTGTGGCACTAAGAATTGATGTCTGAGTGCCAAGTACAGGCCCAAAAGAGTTACTTTCAAAAGGGGAGCATTACATTCTAGCAAAAGCTGTAATGCTCCACTTGTGAAAGTAAATTTGTTGGGGAAAAAAAGGCAAACTTCTGCCTGAGACACTGGCCAACTGATGTACCGGTCCACCCATGCTCCGTCAGGCAGCCACCAGGTGTGAACCGTGTTGGGATTCATTTTCAAGAGAGCGGAGAGCGGAACATGAAATCATTGTCCTTCCCCTGCTCATTGCTGAGCTGAATGGAGACGCTCAATTGAATTGCTAGCAACTTTCTCTCTTTTGTTCTGACCTGCTGGACCAGGAAAGAACTCCCCTGAAAACTTTGAAGTATTACCTGCCAAGCTATCCGTCTTCCCCTCTGTGTATCTAGGAAGTCTGGTGTCATCTGAGCTATACCAAGATAGCTCTCTGAAGACAAACCCGATTCTGGTCATTGCCTGCATTTGGACACGTCCCTCTCTCATCTTGGCTGTGCACGCCCGCTTCTACCACCATTTGAACACTTTCGTTCCATTTTCTCCATCGTTCATCATGGACTGAGGTGGACGAAAGAGAATCATTGCCAAGTTGGATAAACCTGGTTTATTTCTGCTGAGTCTGGGTAGAGGAGTTAGGTCAGACTGGTTAGATCCCGTCCTCCATTTTTACATTTTTCTAAGATCGTTGGTAGTTTGTAGATTGTATGCATTAGAATAGATTGGATTGTCAACACAGTGAGTTGGCTGTAAGGTTAATTCATTTTGTTAATAAACCCTGTTATATTTTAAAGAGAAGCTTCTTTGTTATTTCAGCGTGTGCAGGCAGTTATTGTTCACACCGTCTAAACTCACATCCTTCAGAGGAGACTGAAAGTATGGAAATTCTTAGAATATTACGTTAATATAGGAGTGGTGCCACAGTTAATCAATTAAATCATTGAATCACATCAATAGTTATATTAATATTAAGTTATTAGTCATAACTACAGTATAGATGTTGAATCCAACCAGACATTAAATTGCTCACACTCTGTGCCGTCTCTATCACAACAACCGGCATGACCCCCGAGCACCCAGACATCAGTGGCCACCGGTGGGCAGAGGCACCAGTCACAGGGAGTGTGACGGAGAAGAAATTGGTGGTGTTTCTGAGATGCACCAGGAGAGGGGGCCACCCAAGACCCTACCTGACGGATACACGGGGACACACAGACACAATCATGCGTTCTATTCCTCTTATGCACATACATTCTCACCTACACGCCTAACAGAAAGACACACAAGGATGGACGCTGGACACCCACTCATATTTCCCATACACACTCAATTCTCCCAGGTCCAGGTACTGATACCCCAGAGGCAACCACCCCCCGGACCCAGGAAGTGGTCCCCTTCATTCCAGGATGGAGATAAGCAGACTGCCAAATCAAATTGAATCGAACTTTACTTATAAAGTGCTTTTCATACAAACATTGCAACTAGAAGTGCTTTACTATGGTGGCCGGGAAGTGCAAAACAAAATTACCCTAACCTGAAACCCTTTTACATTTTACCGAAACACATTTACAAATTTACCGAAACAGTTGTACAAGTTTACCAAAACACTTTTACAGGTAAAAAAAACAACACTTTTACAAGTTTAACAAAACACTTTTTTACAAATTTAACATTTAACAGCACATCAACAGCAGCATCCAAGGCACTGACACAGGGCGCCCAGCAGAGGTAAGGCTGACTCCTACCTCCACTCAAGTGCTACGTGGAGAGCACCCAGGCAGGCACCGCTCCCGAGGCAATTGAAACACTGGAAGGAAGATCACAATGACAAGTTAAAAAATAAAAATAAACAGTGGATAAATATCATATGATATTATGGGGTGGACTCTGGCCAAAGCAGCCCACAAGTCCAGGCCCCAACCAGAGCGGGTGTTCCTCATCTGTTCTCCAACGCTTGATAGCAAATAGCAAGCAGGCATTTGAAAAGACCCCAAGCATCCCTTCTCCCGCTCAAAATGGTGTTGATGCGTGCTGTTATAATGTGCATTTAAACAGAGGGGTGCGATGTGGGGAAGGCAGCTGCCTCCCCTTCTCATCAATCACTACGAGGCCACACATCATGGGGTGATGTTTCCTAATATCCACAGATAATGACTAGTCATGGTAGGAGAGGTAAAAAGAAAAATAGTTTAATATATTTTTTTATATTGTAGTCCTTGAATTTCAGTTGTAACTGGCTACAATCACTATCTGCAGCTAAAATGATTTCAATCAACACATATCTGAATTGCCAGAGCAAAATCCTGGGCCTTTTTGCTCTGGCCGTTAGTACGTTTTATGTCTCCTGCTAGAACTTTGTAGCCAGCATTGCCCCTGTGTTTTACCTCCACCTTAATTTACAACATAGAAATCCTGTATGACCATTACTCCAAAAGGAAAAAAAAGAATTTCAAACATTTAAAGAATTTATGAAAGCACAACAGTCATTTTCTCATGGCACTCACAAGTGATAATCAACGCTTGCCTCAAAGATGATTTCTATCTAGATTTTAACAGTAAATCCTCTAGTATTTCCCAAGTATATGAGAACTCAAAAGACCTGCAGATCTTTTTTTGGCTCTTCTAGCATACATCTGTGCGTGTCTGTACAGTATGACACATGGGTCAAAGAAATCTGGCAGTCTCCTGCCTGAATCAGTGTATGTATGTCAAAGGCGCTTTATTTGATTATTGTTGGTTTTTATCTGCACTTACAGCTGTGCTGGCTTTGATAAAGCAAAGACGCAAAGCTTTTCGATGTGTAATTGTCCGCTTCCTCTGTGGAGAAGACAACTTTGAGTCGAATGGAGCTGAGTGAAGTGGCTTTCTTGCAATAAGCCTGTATCCTTTTTTTTGCTACCAAAGTGGACATTCTTATATTTTCTCTTAGGACGTGGAAAGATTGTGAAATGTTCAACTCTTTGAGTCACAATCCCAGATGTCAAATGTAGGGGGAGGAAAGCTCAATTGCACAAAGTGGTAACCCTTAAATGCCATAGGGAATAAAACTTAGACTGAGGTTTTAAAGTCAAGACTTATTTATACTAACTACGTGCTTTCAAATTTCCTTCCAACATAAACTTCCTTGCCAGGTTTTCATGTGGTTTTAATAAGCTCTGATAACAAAGTTAACTCAACAAAATGATGCACCCAAAAGGACAAGAGAATAAAGCTTGTAAAAAATTAAGGCTCAATTTCTTTCCCTTATTTCATAACTTTATTCGGTTGTATTTAAATTAATATCATCAGACATGTACACTTTGTAAGTTAGGGAGATTGAAATGTAATTAAAAATGGTGGTTCTAAAAAAGAACATGCAACTGTATAGTGGATATAAAGCACAGTTACACTGAGTATTTAAAGTTTACGTCTAATGCAATAGATTTGTTTTGTTTGAGTGGTTTGATGATCTTTGAACTAATGTATTTCCCAGACTCCATCCATGTGTGAAATAACCAATTTGTACTCATTTGAGTAATTTTTATTTTGTATTTGCATTATCATGAGCTTGTTACTGCTAGAACTGTGTGCATGGTTTATTCTGCTTTCATGTACCAATAACCCTAGATTCTGATGTTTCTATTCTCACCTCTTTTGAATGTTGTGTGAGCGTACACACTGGTGTTAAAAGGGCAGATTACTCTGATGGAAAAAATGAGGTCATGATAACTCGTTTCCAACCTTTTTCCACGATCAGTGTTACAGTGTTCTTGTAAATAATGCATTCAATTTTTAATGCACAACTACACATGCACATTCTGTAAATATTTTTTGTTTTTAAATTCTACCACTCAGGTGCAAATTCAAATCTGAATATGCCACTTTATTTTTAATAACTGCACAATACTTTGGTTTTTGTAATTTTGTCCTTAATGTACATATATGATTTGTAATTCTGTTTTAATACTGTTATACTTTCCTTGTGTGAATCTAAATGCTTGTATTACCTGTCACGTTGCTACTATCACAGCTGAATTTCCCCTTTGTGGGACAATAAAGTTTTATTCTATTCTATTCTACATACATTCTATTCGTCTACATACACCCTATACAATTGTAATTCAACTGAGAAAATATTTTTTATGATATTTCAGGTCTTAGAAGAAAAAAACAAAAGAAAAAAAACCCTGGCTGCATATGTGTGCAAACCCTTTAATTTAAGCCAATTTTTATCCAGCTACACCATTGTGTGTTCTTGGGTAAATATCTAACTACAGTTATAGTGAAACTGAGAAATAAAAATTAATTAATAAATGTTGCTGTTCTGATAGGATTTTTTTCCTGTTTATCTATGTTCCCACCCTCATTTAAGGTCACAAGCTCTGGGCAGTGACCAAAAGAACAAGATCGTGGATACAAGTGGCGAAACAAGTTTCCTCCAAAGGGTGTTTGGGCTCTCCTTTAGAGATAGGGTGGGAAACTTGGTGATCCTGAAGGGGCTCAGAGTGAAGGCCCTGGTCCTTCATACAACAGGGGCCAGTTGAGATGGCATTTGGTTAGGATGTTCTCTCTGCTGAAGTGTTCCGGGCAAGTCCCACCAGAAGGACACCCAGAATAATGCCCATTTTCCACTAGAGTCGGCACAGCCCGAGCCGCGTCGGCTCAGCCCAGCCCAGAACTGGTTTAGTTTCCTTTGCCATTTCAGGAGGCAGTGGGTGAGGACTAGGCAGGCTAAGCAGACCAAAAGTTACAGGAAAAATTAGTCATCACTCACCATTTTCCAACGTTACAGATGCCGATGCTGGAGCTGGAATCTAGCCCACTCTGTCCCGTTACTCCCCGGCCTTTCACCATAAATCCATTTCTGCAAAGCACTTCCAGTGCTTGAGGTCTGCCCCATTCCGGCCGTTATGGTCTTTCACGACCCGATATTTGCACTCTTAATTTTTTTAGTTTCCCAAAGCAATGTTTTGAACTCGCTGGAAGCCAGGCGTCACCATTCTCTGTGACATCACTTCACGTGCACACCACCAGCCCAATCAATGGCTACTACAACATAGGTAGGAGTGAGAGTAACATCCCTTTACCAGACCAATCAGTCTATAAGTGGGTGTGTTGGGTCGCGTATGCCCGCTTCGGACTGAACCAGAGGTAGTCTAAGAAAAGGGGTAGGCTTGACCCAGACAACGGTAGTGGAAACGCGCAAAATATGGGCTGAGTCGACCCAGTTACAGATGCAGATGCTGGAGCCGGAATCTAGCCCACTCTGTCCCAAGCCGAGCCTAGTGGAAAAGGGGCATAGGTAACAGGTCATGCTGGAGGGACTATCTTTCTTGGCTGGTCTGGAAACATCTTGGGATTTCGCCGGAGGAGCTGGCCCAAGTAGGACACCAAAACTGAAATCAAAATGGAGACTGGTCAGGGAGTGTTTCAAGAATCTGGCAGTAGATGTGTATGAATATAAATAAAGGCTGAATTTAATTTCACTTTCATTCCTAACAAGTACTGTTTATCTTCTAGATTAGACAAGATACAATGTTTGACATATGTCTTGGGCTCCGGAGAAGGGTTTCTTCTCACCTTCATCTTGTAGGAAAGTTTGTTATAGTCTGATGACTCCAAATCTGAACTTCTAGGCCAACATTTCAAAAAGTATCTCTACAAGTAAAAGAGCATCATACTCGCTGTGAAATATCACGGGGTCTGCGTCATGCTTTGGGGTTCCTTTTTTTTCCTGATCTAACTGATGTTTTTCTCATGGTTGAACAGTTCTAAATAAGTACATTCTGGCCAAAATGCTCTGCTATATACAAATTAATTTAAAAAATGGCTTCACTAGTAGAAACTGAACATTTTATATGGCCCAGCCCAGATTGAAATCTAATGGAAAATTAGTGGAGTCACCAAACAAAGCTTGTGGACATGAAAATGCAAGGCCAGTTTTCTGTAATTTTTGCAAGGTTTGCTTCGTAACTATTTCAAAAACAGGTGTTACATGCTGAAAGACTTATACTAAAGGAGAGTGAAGGACACAGTTGTACTAAACAGTGCTTCATAATTTTAGGATAAACACACTACATGCAGCCCAGGTAATTGCACCTTTTTCATTGTATACACTTCTGCCCTAAAAGGAGAAAAAATGAAATTGGTCAAATTGGTTGGATGAATAATAAAGAAATTACTCAGATAAAAAATAAATATTCAGCTGTAACACATGATTTTAAGCCAATGCTAACTGTAGACACAATGGGAATTAAATGTCCATCTTTATGAAAAGAGTTAGTTTCTTTTTATGTCAATTTGATGATTGAAGCAGGAGTTCAGGTTGGTTACACACAACTGACCAAGAAGTGCAACAAATGTCCTTGCATGGTTTCTAACTATTCATGCTTGCCAGCTTGGATGTCTCTCTGAGTGAACAATAACAGAAACATGACAAAAATACAAGTTTAACAAGACCCTGATTTTGTTAGGATCCTGGGTTTTGCTGGTGTTCTGCTGTGTGTGTGTGTGTGTGTTCTCCTACCTTCTCTGCAGGGGTGTGGCTGATTGGTGGCAGGTGCAGCTCGTTTAGGCTCATCAGCTCCAGCTTCAAAAGAGGGACGGGAGCTGCAAGCTGATGCCAGATTGTTCTCGCTGCTAGCGTGGTAAACACGGCCAACCTTCGTTCCAGAAGTTACTCCTTCGAATACCTTGTGCGCTTACTCTTCCTGGTTTCCTCCTGATCCCTTTGTCCTCCGAAGTTGGTTTCCTCCTCTAATCCCCATTCCACCGGAGGATTTTCCTGGAAACAATTTACCGGCTACTCTGGACTTCCCCTCCTGGTCAGCTTCCGCACCGTTACCTCTGCTGGTCTGCCTGTTCTCCATCCGTCTGCCCGCTCCACCTGCAAACACACACAGCCTTGCGCGACATCAGTTTTCACCTACCTCCGGTACAGGATCTAACTTACCTTCCCCAAAGATCAGAAGTCAGGATTATCCTGTGAGTAACCATTCACTCTCTGCCTCACTATCCTGTCAACATCATCTAACATCCACTTTCTGCTGCAGTTCCTCCGCCTGCCATCGTGGACCCATTCCCTGGCGTTCTACCAGAGACTTTCACATTTATTATTTGTAAAATAAATATCTTTTATCATATCCAAAACTACTGTCTGGTGTTCTGAATTTGCTGCTGCCTTTTGAGTCATAAAACCCTGCAAACATGACAGATTTGAGCTAGAACAAACTACAGATGTACAAAGTCTTAGCTCATAGAAATATATTTATTGATTACTAGATGGACAATAGTGAAATCATACATTGTATTTTACTCTATTATAGTGCCTTTCCTAAGTTTAGGGGACTTAGACCTGGTTCACACCGGCCGTGGAAGTGCTGCGAAGTGGCACGGAACTGAGACCGCTTCCATTCTGCGCCCTTGTTAACCTATGGTGTAGTTGACACCAGACGCGAAGCGCCGTGATCCTCCGCGGCCGACTTGGGTAGTGAAGCAATCGTTTCGGTGTCTGGTCTTATTTTTGCACGAGCTGCGAATTCTGCCAGGAGTCACACCAAGACACAATCTGGTCAAATTTCAAAATGAAAGCAGTTTTTCAAAAGAAAATACAGCGATTGATCATATTTGTGTATCTAAACAGATTATATAGATGAAAATAAACAGACGCATAGACACGCACAGAGTGTGGAGTGGGCTGACTACCGGTGGGGGGTGGTGTTTTTGGTGTCTAAACATAAACAAACAGGGAAACTGGTAACGGAAACATGGTGTAATAACTTTATGAGGTTATTAACTTACCCATGATGAAAACAATAGCTCTGAATAAACAGCTGAGCAGAAGCACTTGTCGACTGTTGTGGAGAAATACGCTTCTGGTGTGAACAGGGGGGGCGGCGGATAGCGTGCGACTTTCGTGTGCCAGTGTGCACCAGGCATAAGTTAGGCTAAATGCAGTCAAATTATTTACCATGTAAAGAGTAGCTAATATTAATTGATGGAAAGTGTTTGACTATGAATGAGTCGTTTGATTTAAAGGAGGCATGACCTGTAATTTTCACTTTTCCGTGAGAAGGCAAGGCAAGGCAAGGCACTTTTATTTGTATAGCACACTTTCAACAGCAGGGTAATTCAAGGTGCTTTACATGATTTGGTGATTTAAAAGAAACATAAAAGAAACACACTTTACACATGATACACAATAAAGCAAGAGAAAAAAAAAAAAGCAAGAGAGCATGAACACATTTCATACATATAACATCAAGCATTTACTCAAAGGCAATTCTAAACAGATTGGTTTTTAGTCTCGATTTAAAGCAGTTCAGAGTTTCAGCAGCTCTACACTCGTCAGGAAGTCCGTTCCAGATAAGGGGAGCATAGAAACTGAAGAAGCTGCTTCTCCATGTTTAGTTCTGAGTCTAGGGATGTTTAGTAGGCTAGAGTTGGAGGACCTGAGTGGTCTTGGTGGTTGGTACCATGACAACAGGTCTTCCACATATTTTGGTGCTAAGCCATGTAATGATTTATAAACTAGTAAAAGTATTTTAAAGTCTATTCTCTGAGCTACAGGAAGCCAGTGTAAGGACTTTAGAACTGGGGTGATGTGCTCTACTTTCCTGGTTCTAGTGAGGACGCGAGCGGCAGCGTTCTGGATCAGCTGCAGCTGTCTGATTGACTTTTTAGGCAGACCTGTGAAGATGCTGTTGCAGTAATCAATCCGACTAAGGATAAACGCATGGATGAGTTTTCTAGGTCGTGTTGCAAAATCAGTCCTTTAATCCTAGAGATGTTCTTCAGGTGATAGAACGCTGACCTTGTTATTGCCTTTATGTGACCCTGGAGGTTCAGGTCTGAGTCCATTACTACACCTAGGTTACGAACCTGATCAGTAGTTTCTAGCTGTATTAATTGAAGCTGTGTGCTGACTCTTGATCGTTCCTCCTTGGGTCCAAAAATAATCACTTCAGTTTTGTTTCTATTCAGCTGGAGAAAGTTATGGCACATCCATCCATTCATTTGGTCAATGCATTGATTTAGGGTTTGAATGGGTTCAGAGTCACCTGGTGACATTGTAGTGTAGAGCTGAGTGTCATCTGCGTATTTATGGTAGCTAATGTTATTGGTCGCTATAATCTTGGCTAGTGGGAGCATGTAGATATTAAATAAGAGGGGCCCCAGGATGGAGCCCTGGGGCACCCCACATGTGATTTCTGTTCGTTCTGATGAAAAGTTTCCTATTGAAACATAGAAGTCCCTGTTGTTTAGGTAAGACTCGAACCAGCCAAGTACTGTACCAGAGAGTCCGACCCAGCTCTCCAGTCGTTCCAATAAAATATCATGATCAACAGTGTCAAATGCTGCACTGAGGTCCAACAGAACCAGCACTGTGGTTCTTCCATAGTCTGTATTTATGCGGATGTCATTAAATACTTTGACGAGGACAGTCTCGGTGCTGTGGTGAGCGCGGAAACCAGACTGAAAAGCATCAAAACGGTTTGTCATTGTTGTGAAGCCATTTAACTGCTAAAACACAGCTTTTTCAATAATCTTACTGATGAATGGGAGATTAGAGATTGGCCTGTAGTTCTGCATTAACGTGTTGTCCAGATTTTTTTTCTTTAGCAGTGGTTTAATAACTGCTGTTTTTAAAGCCTGAGGGAAGACACCTGATAGTAGTGATGAGTTTACTATTTGAACAAGATCAGAACCAATAACAGGAAGAACCTTCTTTAGAAAAGCTGTGGGTAGGATATCAAGACAGCAGGAGGAGGAGCTTAATTGGATAATGATTTTTTTCAAGGCTGTTCTGGTTTAATTCGTGGAATTCAGACATTTTCTCTACATTGTTGTTGATTGGGGATGGCACTGGTTGTGGGTTCGATATTGAGGTACAGATTGACCGTCTAATTGTTAGAATCTTTTCAGTGAAAAAGCTGGCAAATTCATTGCAGGCCCTGGAAGAGTTTAGTTCAGGGGCTACTGTCACTAAAGGATTAGTTAGTCTTTCCACTGTTGCAAATAGAGTCCGTGCGTTATTAATGTTTCTGTTGATGATTTCAGAATAGAACGATTCCCTAGTATCTTTTATAGTTAGCTGATATCTATTCAGTCTCTCTTTGTAGATCTCACAGTGAACCTGGAGTCGAGTTTTCCGCCATTTTCTCTCGGCTCGTCGACACTCTCTTTTTTCACTACGTACCAGTGGATTACTTGTCCACGGAGACTTCTTTCTACCTGAGACTACTTTCACTTTAGTTGGAGCAATGGAATCCATGATGTCTGAGATTTTCGCAAGGAAATTATCTACCAACTTATTTACTGAGTTTGAGTTGGGAGATGAGGGGGATGTGGTGGAATGATAAATACGTTTAAAGGTTTCTACTGAACTGTCCCCTAGAAAACGCTTTTTTATAGTGGTCTTACTGTGGCTGGATAATTAAGCAGAGATGGTACTTTGAAAGAAAATACAGAAATGGTCAGATAATGCAATATTAATTACAGAGATGTCAGAAATATTTAAACCTTTGCTGATAATTAAGTCCAGAGTGTGTCCTCTATTGTGTGTTGGTTGTTTGACATGCTGGATCAGTCCGAAGTTGTGGAGAGTATCATCTAACGTTTTTGCTTGTCTATCTTGGGGGTTGTCGGTATGGATGTTAAAGTCCCCCACGATGATTAGTTGGTCATAGTCGATACATATTGTATCATGTGTATATATATATTTATATATATATATATATATATATATATATATATATATATATATATATATATATACATACACTTCAGCTTGTTTTTTTCTGCTGCGATATATTCCAACGTCAAACTCCCATCCCGATGTCCCGGTTCTGTTTACAATGATGATCACAATTGCTCATTTATTGGAGTGTGTTTAATTTTGTGAGAAGGGGGAGCTGGTTGATTTAATTTACAGTGCAGTGAAACATTTACAACGACAGAATCTAGGGGGGAAAAAACTATTTAAATCCCGTTGATGTCACGCCCCACCTGCAATACCTCTGCTCCCCACTAGTGGGGCTCGCCCCATAGTTTGAGAAACACTGTCTTAAAGGCACATTTGTTTAAAAAAAATTACCTATTTTTTTCCAACTAACTCCAGATATAGTTCATATTTTGTTGTCAGAGATTTTTTACTTTTTTAAAATTTACATGAGTTGTCAGTTAAGTCATTAACTGTTTCTGATATGCTGTCATATGGGATTCACCTTCATTTTTTTATACATACACCCATAAGTGTTATGTCTGTGTGCTCATTTGTTTACAGCACGTTTGTCTTGTTGTGGTGAGTTGGTTTCCAACTAAGACAATGATGAAATTTTGTTTTTAATATAAAATGTTTTTTTCCTTACAGATCATATCAATCGCCTAAAACTACAGGAAGATCATAAGGAGAAGTACAATATATGTGCATCAGCTTTAATGCCACTTCTTTCATATCCTTAGGTTCTGTCTGTTTTTTGTTTGTTTTGATTAAATAAACAACAAATGAAAGAAGTTTCTGTTTTTCTTTCACACAAAGATATTTTTTCCATTTGGAGAAAAAAAACAGTTTTGTAGCCGCATAATAAGTATGATTTGGCTTTGTAATATTGCAGACACCAAGGTTTATTTTAATATTGAGATGTTGAAGGAATTTATCAAATTCAAAAATGCAGTTGGCTGATTACTTGTTTGTTTTATTTCTCCCCTTGTTAAATACGGTTGAAAGAATTTTCAGTCATTCTAGAGAATAAAACATTTATTTTTTAAAACACAAGATTCTATAAAAGAGAACAACACATAAAAAAACAAAACAAAGAGGGGCCAGAAAGCAAAAGAGACTTACGTACAGTAAAATGGGGTTGGGGGGGCAGAGTTGGCAACAGATATAATTGTTGAAATAAACAAACACCACCAACAACACATTAGACATAACAATCAGGTCTATATTTATACTTTTTGCTGTAACAATCAATTGTCCAAAAGGACTGTCATGTCTAACGTGAGGATGCATAAAGATGGCATCATTTAAACTAGGAATAAAAGAAGCCATAACACTGTTGACAAACTTCCTGGCCTTTTCTATTTTTGCTGGGTCTACACCCGCCCTCTATCAACGCCTTTGGGTGATGGAGGAGAAGATGATGGACATCTGAGGGTGGGGAAGGTAAAGCTGGTGCAGGTCCTTCATCATGTTCACCAACTGGACACTGCTGACCACCCCCCCCCCCCAGCACCCCTCCCCCCCCCCCAGCCAAACCAGGAGACACGGACGTCTGGGAGGCCGATGTTTCCTCCTATGGTTTCTTCAGCTCTCTCAGAACTATGTCTGACATAGCTGTCTCCAATGATCCAAATGGCTATGGAGAAAAAAAATTGCATAATGAATGGCAGTTGCACAGGTGTAGCCTATTGGCTGAAAGTATAATACTATTAAAATTCTACATTAAGTGACGGAGACAGGTATTTACATTTTCTGCTTTGTTTGGCTGTTGTGGAGGACAGGCATGCAGCCATTGTGACCTGGTAAACAAAATATATAAAAAGAAACACAAGTGTCTTAGTAAAAGTTCAACTTATCCCTTCCCAGACCTCAATAAATGATTAGTAAAATTCAATCGTTGCAGAATTGACTAGGATCAAAATTATTCATATTAGCTGTTGCTAATCTACAATAGCTGTGGGAACCGTTTTTTTAACTGGGAGATCCTAGATGGTAGTACAATCACTAACAGGGTAAATACAAACAAGTATAAATATAAATATGTGAACTATCCTAACTAACTTAGCTTGATCATGTATCTCATGCATAGACTAAATAGATCTCATACACTATTAATAACGAAGTTAAAATATTATTGAAAACTTGCATTAGGTTAATGATAATTTCATGTAAATAAATTATTTCAATTTAAATGTTAACTCACCGATTTAATATTGCATTTACAGGCTGGATGGAAGAGGGTGGCAGAGTTGGTCTACCACGGCTTTCAGGCTAAAGGCGCCCACTAACCTCCGTTAGCTTCCGTTAGCTTCAGTTAGCTCCAGGACTAGCTCCTGGCTACATCGGCTCAGAGTGTCAATCATCCACCCCCGCCTTCACAGCGCCACTCTCAGCTCCACCTCTTTGCCCATTTTTGTATTTTCTGGGAGTGACGAGACGCGTGACGCAGACAAGATGGCGGCGGTGGGAACCGCCCATTTGGCTTCATTTTTGCTCTTCAGAAACCTATGGGTGACATCACAGAGGCTTCGTCCAGTTATATACAGTCTATGGTTTACCCCTGGGTTCGTCAACCAGCCCACGTGCACGCGCACTCAAATACGTGGTTTTATTTCTGGCCGACTTGACGTCAAGTCGGCGCAGGATATACCATATATAGACATCGCAGACATTTATTTTTGCTGATTTTAATTTTTTCTAATCAAAAGAGGACAATGATCCTGTAGTATTTATAACATTTAGTAATAGCATTTAGATACTACAGTAACATGTTTATTTTGTGTCTCGGGTTGCTCTCATGTGTCTTGCACTAAAATAAATGCCTTCAGTTTACACTTCAGTTGTTTCATTCTTGCTAGCAGAACTACACTGTGGGAGCATGTCGTCTCTGGTGCTTTTCAAACCACTTAGCAGCTTGTGCACGCTGTAAGCACAATGTACAATGAATTACAGAGCCATTAATTTCTCTTTCCATGTTCATGTGATGTTTCCGCAGCTCTCGCATAAAAGCATTTGTCCTGATCACAGTCGTTTGTGCCTCATGTTTTGTCTCTCTTTGTCTTCCAATCTGTTTCGGTGCCAGATTGATCCACTTTCCATTTTTTCATATTTGGGCTGTGAGTTAGAGTAATTGTTTCCCTCAAAAGAAAGAATAACTGTAGATGGGCCTGACTGTGAAATCCACCAGATAGGAAAAACAAAAAGATTGCACATTGTGACTTAAGCAAAGACCGAGGAAACAAAACATTTTAGTCCAAATTAACATTGTACTAGAAGTGTATGACAGTTTTTGTGCAGAAGAGCAAGCTCCCCTCAGCGTCTCAGCTGGATGGTTTATGGTGCTTGCAAGAGTGCCAACTGACCAACTGGACTGTGACAGAAAATAGTGGGAACCCATGGAGACAAAATCAGCCATTGTTCTCTTAAAACATAAACTGCTTCACATTCATTTTGTCCAACCTCTGGAGCCTACTGCACAATGGTCCCTGAAAGAATGTTACAAAAAAATTTAGCCCCTCTGTAACTGGAAATACCTCTAATGAGTGTGGCTAAAACCAGACCACAGGTCACCGAAGCCTCTAGTTTGTGTTGCATTAGTGTGAGAAAGGTATATGCACTGCATTTCTGTGGTACATGCAAGTAATTTTACTTTATTTTGACATGTTTTTATTCCATACAGAATAGCAGGTCGTTGAATATTCTAAAAATGCATGTAAACAAACAAACACAGTGGCCTGTTTTGTTGTTTTCTACACATCCTGGTGTTCAAAATTGTCAAAAGACCATATTAGATAAACTGGCCTTGCTATATAAAGCTTTTTAGCACCTAAAAGCTGAATTGACCACTAATTACATCGACTATAGAGCGCCCTTCTGGTGAGTTAGGCTCTACTCAGTGCGTCCTTGCGTAAGTGGCGGAGAGCCCTTGCGTTGACGGATAATGGTGCTGCATGTTTTCGCATCTCCGCAGACGGAGAAGTATAAACTAGTCTTAAGCTGCCTTGGCGGAGGTCTGCACTCTCGAGTGCTTTTCTAGTTAACCCTGTTATGCTTCATACTAATACCATCAAGCTTCAGCTGAAAAGGACCAGCAGGACTTCTCAGCCTGGCCAAATAGTTAAACTAGGTTGCGGAAATCAAGCTCTCCCAGTTCCAATGCTCCTAGTGAATTCCTTTTTTTTTACCTTGTGTCTCTAAAACCCCTTTCACAAAACACGTGAAGCTATGCATCCACCGGATGCGTAAGTGGTGCGTAACGCAATAGATTGTATATACTCGCGAATTTAGCAGCGAGTCCCTCACCACTGGGAGCGTTTTAGACGCGAATCACTCGCAAAAGCATTCCACCCAGCTGGTTCCGGGAGATCCCAAAATCACAGGAAAATATCTTAAAAGGTAGTAAAAGAAAAAAGATGTACTTCTATGTTAATAAATATCATAAACTCACCATCCACTCCTGAAACTGCAAACATTTCCGTCTTCTCTTTTTCATGTTGTCATTGTAACATTGATCACCGGTGTCATATAAACTGAGTAATTCTCCACTTAAAAGATTAAACTCTCATTGTCCATGATAAAAACCAAAAAATTAGTCCCACAGAGTGACTGACTTCAACCCAGGTGTCACAGGTAATAACGTGTTGTTTTGTTAATTAAGCATAGTTAAGTAATCAAAAATCTGCATACGTCTTTTATTTTGAAATTTTCATGATGCTTTACACTGCTCCCGAGTCTAATTTCCTATCTGATATGATCTAAACTGCTGAGCTTCATGCAATCTAGAAGCATAGCGTGTAAAAAAATAGAGTCGCCGCGTAAATTTAGGAGAGGGCCGCTACACAACGCTTTTGAGTCTCGTCCGATTCACTCTGCTTCACTCCCGTGAAATTGACTATAACGGCGGCTATCAGCTGTGTATTGCGCTTTGCAGAAGATATGTGCCGCTTACATGTCCAGTGGAAACTAGGGGTAAGGTGGCCGGGAGTGTTAAAGGAAACTCATCTCTGTTTCACTTCTCTGCCATCAAGCAATCTATCATCCCTGTAATGGTGGACGTGTTCTGTGGCTTAATGGTGTGATGAGTGATAAAAGATAAACAACACCGGGGCCACTGAGGTGTGGTGTGTTAGGCACATCATATTTTACAATTAGCACACATTTGATGGATCAAGGTGAAGTTCACTTTCCCCATTGCCTCAAATAAAACAGACCTGCATCTTGTAGCTATTTATCAGTCTCTGACATCAGTCTGAGGGAAGTTTGGCCCACTCTTAACTCTCAGCTGTGGGATATGGGATTTGAGGGGCTTCTTAAGCATACAGCCCATTTGTAGTCATCCCATAGAATGTCAACACCTATAAAATCAGTCCTTGGTTGACATAAGGGTCATTGCCATATTAAAGGGTCCTGTTTTAGTTTAGTTTTTCCTTTACAGATGGTCTCATATTTTCCTCTAGCTCTCTCTGATGCACATTACAATTAATCTCATTTTCTATGATGATGAGCCGCCCAGGTCCTGCTTCAGCAAGGCACTTCCAATCTTGACACTTTCATCTCCATGCATTACAACTGGCCTGAAGTACCTTTCCAGGAATGCTGTACATAGTTTACAGCGATCATGTACTCTGTTCTGATATCAAAATAATGTAATTTTAGACTCTTCTGTTCAATTATTATTATTGTAGAGGTCCTACCTTTGTCCATATTCTCTTAGGCTCACTTCAGTCTGCTGGACAGAAGTTCATGTACCCCTGATGTGATACACCTTTGCATTTCCTTAGTCATATTAAGTGAGAATAAACATTTGGGGTGTCTTAATTTATCCCTCACAAATTGTATTTTTATGACCATTTAGATCGTTTTTCAAATGTCTTAATAGTATTGATGTTTACTGTTCAGATTTGTATTGAACAGCTGTATGTCCAAATACATTAGAAAAACATAGGCATTTATGGGGTTTCCTGATTTTTTTTTCCACTATTGTACCCAAAGCCTCCACTGGAGCTTTATCCGGCTCTTCAAGTTGATTCCGATTTCAGAAGAAAAGCAACAACACCAACATGGTCACTCACCTCATTCCATATGATTCCACCTCTGATCCTCATCCTCCTGTCAGGGTTCTTAGGTGTTTGTCTTTTGTTGGTTATTTTCCTTACTTTCTTTCATTTTTCATGTTAGTATTCCTAGTGTCCTTCCCTGTGATTTCTGTACTTTCTGGTTTTCCCTGTAGTCTTGTCTTTAGTTAAGTTTCCTAAGATCATTCTGGTTTTCTGTCTCCCAGCCACTTCACCTCCTCTCCCAGCTGATCATTTCCACCTGCTCACTCCCTCTCAGCTGCAACCAGTTTCCCTAAATGAGCCCTAGCTCTCTCTCTGCTCACATCCTCACACTCTCCCTCAGTATAAATTCGGTCCTCTCTCAGTCACAACTCGCTGGTTCGTCGTCATTCTTTCCTGTTTGGTCTGTCGTATTTCCCTGCCTGGTTCTCGTCTTCCTTGTTGCCTGTCATTCTTCCCTTGCCGGTTCCTGCCCTTGTTGTTGCCCATCCTGGTTCCTGGTTTTTCCCTGTTTGCTGCCGGTACCCTCCTGAGTTTTGTAAGTTCCCCTTCCTTGTGTTTTTTCATTAAATCATTTTACGTTGTGCTTTGCTGCATTTGGGTCCTCCTAACCTCGCATCATGACACCTCCTTGCGTACAAAAATGCATCTCTTACCTTTCCAGCTCAATCCCAGCACCATTACCCATCATAATTCAGCTATGGTCAAACCAAATCACACAGCTATCCTTAGAGTTACTATAACCTTATTATTCTCTTACCTAGAGCTGTACTTAGTCGCCAGCTTCTCTGAGACAAACACTTATAATAATAAATATAATAACAATATAATAAATAAACCTTATCTCAATTTATTTTTAACAGCCCTTGGTGTGTTCATGTGTTTGGGTAACAGTACAGGTCGTTCACCATTACAGCTGGTCCACACAACACTATGGTATAGCATTTACATTTTTAATTACCTTCCAGTAGTATACCAGCAATGTCCTTACAATCAGTAGTCGAGTTGTAAAAAAATTTCAGGGGGGGTGGTTATTTTTTTTCGACCATTAAAAAAATCTGGATTTTAATTTAAAAGAAGTTGGTATTTATAGAGTATTTTGTATTGCCGAATTGGCTGGAATGTTAGGGGACTCAAACTGAATAGCCTGCATTAGAATTAAACAAGATCAGGTGAAATGAGGCTTCATATATCTGTGGAGCAAAGCGATACCAGCACCTTGCAAAGAAGCTTTAGCAAATAATTGCAGTGCAGAAGAAGTTTTTTCATGCAAACTAGGCCTATCCAAAACAAAGTATTGGATTAATTTAACATAAAAGACTAAACAAAATTAGTCATTTCTATTTTATTCATCCTAAAACGTTTGTGTTGCCTGCACGGGCCCTATTGGTGAGAAAATGATCCTTGTGAAAAATATTTCATAGGCCGGCTACTGGTAAAATACTGTAATTAAGATAAACGAGGCCTAATCTGTTCCACGTTTACCACGGTCATGATCATAAAAGAAGGGGGAAAGCAGTCACATTCGTCCTGATTATGGCTAAATGTCGGCACTGTCAGATGAGCTCTGACAAGGTGCACCACCTTATATCAATGGTCTGTGTGAAGCAGATTGCGCTAATCTAAATTAGCTAATAAATAAATTTATAAATGTTAAAAAACCTGATTATTTTTTCTAGGCAGATTATGGCTGGATGTGTAAAAAGAGTCGACATCTAGTGCAGATTCAGCAAGCCGCATGCGTGTATTGACTGAATGACAAGTCATGTATTTTAGCAAGCTAATTAACAAGGGAGATGTGGGGGATCGCCCGTTCATCTTAGCTAGTTTGGAGAGTAGCATCCTGGGATCTGGAGAGGGGTCTGGCTGCAGACATCTACTCTTAGGACCCTTCCTTGCAGACCTGCACTGTGAGGTCCCCTCTGCTGTCAGGACCGGAAGTTTATTCAAAGACTTTCAAAATAAAAGCAGACATACTGGAAGCACATATTTTGTCGTTCCCTATGTGAATATACTTTATTTTATGTATATAATGTCAATAGGATTTCAAAGCGACTATACCAGAAGTAGCCTACATATTTGGCTGCAGACCTCCACTCTCAGGACCCTTCCAAAATGAAAGCACGCATACCGGAAGCACGTATTTGTCGTTCCCCATGTGAAAAACACTTTATTTAATGTATATAATGTAAATATGATTTAAACTTTCTTATAGCTTAGTGGTTACAGAGTCCGCCTTCCAATCCAGGCATGTTTCCAGGGGGTCTTTTGGCCGAGACACTTACATATTTTCTAGTTTTCTGTGTGAGCACACTTTAGTTCTTGGGGCATTAATTTGTGTCTAAATATGTAAATATTATTTATGTGTATTCATGTTCAATTAAAAAGATTTAAAACATTCTTTCAAATTTATATAACTTCACAGGGTGGTGTATAGTGTGCAACGTAATGTTCTAATGAATAAACACCGTTTCTATTTCTTCTTATAACGAAAAGTTATCACTTAACTTCAACTCACCTTGTTGTCTCCACATTTCACATGGGAAACGATAAATACGCACTTCTGGTATGTTTTGAATAAACCTCTGGTCCTGACAGCGGAGGGGACCTCACAGTGCAGGTCTGCAAGGAAGGGTCCTGAGGTCTGCAGCCAGACTCTCTTGGGGATCTGTGCATAGGCTACACCTGTGGCGAGTCGGGTGGTCTTTAGATAACAAAAAGCAGGCTAGGTTTATTATTGAGATTAAAAGCTCACCTGTAATTTTTTTCTTTAAAAAAAATCCTGGACATCCCGCTAACCAGCCGCTCGTTTGGGCATTTTTGCACTTCTGTAATGCAGCTTTTGCCACTCTCTAGGCCATAAGGTGAACCCCGAAAATGTCTTTAGAAATTAATCTCATTCCGACCTCTGGAAAACTCTACAAACTGTTTACTTCATAAAATAAATACGTTCGCACTTAGCTCAAAAGTAAAAGTTCTCCTTCTGTAATGCAGAATTTTCTTATGATTTATGTTTTAATTCGAGAAAGGAGTGATACGGCTGCTACGTACCCGTTTTAGACCAATGCGGTGGCAGATTTTAATTGACATGATGACGTATGCGGATATGGAGACAGCTAAGGTCATGATGAAAAGGTCTTTAAAACTTTTACAAAACTGAATAAAAACATGTATGTAAAATGTGTTACATGCATTTAACTTCTATTTATGATTTATATTTCAATACAATATTTACTGTAAAATGGAAGGGATGGAGATGGAGGATGGGACTTTTACTGGTGGGACGTTCCCTGTCAAATCGACTAATGCTTACAATGGTAATAGTGCAGTTTCGTTCAGGTAAGTTTCTAAGGGCATATTCACACCAGCCTCGTTTAGTTCTCAAACTTGTTTCTTCCCTTGGCCAGGACCTTTTGGGCCGGTGTGAATACAACCCAGCGAACTCAGATGCGCACCAAAGATGCGAATCGAGACTCAGCTGAAGAGGTGGTCTCGCAGTGGTTCCAAACGAACCCTGGTGCGGAGCAAATCAGGTGTGAAAGCAACCGAACTTCATCCCACCCAGTAAACAAAACAAAAAAACTACCTTTTTAGTCTCTAGGCACAAGTCTTTGTGGCGTATTATAAGAAGTAATTGTTTTTTTTGTTAATTTTTTTGTACATGTGAATGTTCCCACTGTGACATCAATACAGTCCATTCATATTTATAATGTTATGTTAAATCTACACAATCCATCTATCTGCATCCTATTGTACACCTCATGTTGCAACACCAGTCTTGACGCTCAAACATTTCGGTTAAGATCTGTTGCTGAATCAAAGGCTACAATATTTTGCTGTTGGTCATTTTGACTGACTGGGTCTAATAAATTGAAATTCAATTCAAAAATGCTTAATTGATCCCAAAGGGAAATTAAGTGTTGGTATAGCTCATATAATTAATTCTTTAAGGAGTTGTTGTAGATGATAATTGCTGTGGGCAGGAAGGATTTCCTGTAGCGGTCTGTATTGCAGCGAAACTGAAGAAGCCTCCGACTGAAGACGCTCTGATGTTTTATGATAGTCTCATGAAGAGGATGCTGAGGGTTGTCCATAATTCTTTTTGATTTTATGAAGAATCCTTCTTTGCATCATCATCTCCAGATGTTCCACAGTCGTCCCCAGAACAGAACCAGCCGTTTTTATCCGGTTGTTTAGCCTTTTTAAATCCCTGGCTCTGATGCTGCTACCCCAACAGATGACGGCTGAAGAGATTACACTCTCCACAACAGACTTGTAGAAGATCTGCAGCATCTTGCTGCAAACCTTGAAGGACCTAAGCTTCCTCAAGAACTACAGTCTGGTCTGTCCCTTCTTGTAGACGGTTTCACTGTTCGTAAACTCTGGGGTAATACCTCTGAGGTAAACTCTGAGGTAGTTATATTCCTCAACCACCTCCACTTATTCTCCCATGATGAAAACAATGTTTGACTTATCCCTGTTTCTTCTGAAATCTACAATTATCTCCTTTGTTTTATTCACATTCAAGGTGAGATGATTGTTTCCACACCATGTCACAAAGCGGTCCACCAGCTCTCTGTATTCAGCTTCTTGTCCATCTCTGATACACCCGACAATTCCAGAGTCATCTGAGTATTTCTGCAGATGACAGGTCTCTGATTTGTACTGGAAGTCTGAGGTGTACAGAGTGAAAAGGAATGGTGAGAGTACATTCCCCTGTGGTGCTCCTGTGCTGCTGACCACCTGGTTTGACACACAATTCTTCAGTCTTACAAACTGTGGTCTGTTTATCAGGTAATCATTGATTCAGGCGATTGTTGAGGGCTCCACCCATATCTTCAGAAGTTTCTGACAAAGCAAATCAGGCTGAATTGTGTTAAATGCACTGGAGAAATCAAATAACATGATCCTCACAGTGCTGGCTGCTTTGTTTAGATGACAGTGGGTTGGTTGAAGTAGTGGATGATGGCATCTTCAACTCCAACTCCACAGCGATAAGCAAACTGCAGCGGGTCCTGATACGTTCTTGTATGCTTACTCAGGTGTGCCAACTCTCTAGGACCTTCATGATCTGGGATCTCAGAGCAACAGGTCAATAGTCATTGATGGCTGATGGGTGGGTTCTCTTTGGTACTGGAACAAGGCAGGATAACTTCCACAACACTGGAACCTTCTCCTGAGTTAGGCTAAGGTTAAAGAGATGCTGCAGAATCCCACAGAGCTGCTCTGCACAGGCCTTCAGGACGCTGGGGCTGATACCATCTGGACCTGCAGCCTTGTTCCGGTTCAGTTGCTCCAGCTGGCTCTTCACCTGACTTTTGGAGACA
Source organism: Valencia hispanica (assembly GCA_963556495.2). Classification (NCBI taxonomy): domain Eukaryota; kingdom Metazoa; phylum Chordata; class Actinopteri; order Cyprinodontiformes; family Valenciidae; genus Valencia; species Valencia hispanica. The sequence goes on along the minus strand of OY747717.1, from coordinate 14,226,642 downwards.
GACAAGTTGGAGTGGGAAGCAAAGGGGGTAGCAGCATTTCCTGACTTGGTTGAAGGCAAACTTGTGGAATCAGAAGAGGCCATGGGTGAAGTGAAGGATAAAACATCTGAGGTGTAACAGGAAAGCTGTTGATCAGAGGAGAGTGGGATGTCTGTTTGGCTGGGAACAGGAGAGTGGGATGTCTGTTTGGCTGGGAACAGGAGAGGGGGATGCTGAGCGAGTTCCTGAACTGAACCTGTTAAAGAGTGTGTTCAGTTCATTGGCTCTGTCCAGACTTCCATCTACCCAATCTTTCCTGTCCTTAAAGCCTGTGATCTTTCTCATTCCTGACCAGACAGCTCTGATATTGTTCCTCTGTAGTTTGTTCTCCAGCTTCTTCCTGTATTTCTCCTTCCTGTCTCTGATCTTGACCTTAAGTTGCTTCTGTATACTCCTCAATAATTCCCTGTCTCCCTCCCTGAAGGCCCTTTTTTCTTATTTAGCAGTTCCTTCAGGTCACTGGTGATCCAGGGTTTGTTATTTGGGAAGCATCTCACTTTTCTGGTGGGGATGATGTTGTCCACACAGAAGTTTATATAGTCAGTCACACACTCAGTCATGGCATTGATGTCCTCTCCATGTGTTTGGCAAAGAGTCATCCAGTCTGCGGTCGCAAAACAACCCTGCAGGGCTTCTTCAGCTTCCTGCGACCATTTTCTCACAGTTCGTTTTGTCACAGGTTGCCTCTGAACAAGTGGTTTATATTCTGAACAGAGAAAAACAAGATTGTGATCTGATTGTCCCAGAGGAGGTCTTGGTTTGGACATGTATGCATCCTTTATATTTGCATAAAACAAATCCAAGGTCTTGTTTTCTCTTGTGGAGCAGCTGACAAACTGTTAAAATGTTGGAAGTGTAGTGGAGAGCGAGACATGATTAAAGTCACCAGATATTGCCACAAATGCTTTGGGGTGCTTGGTCTGTAGCTCAGCAACAACAGAACTGATGACATCACATGCATTATTGGCAACAGCTGAAGGTGGAATGTAAACAATTGCCAAAATTACACTGGTGAACTATCTTGGTAAATAATATGGACGAAAACTTACTACCAAGAGTTCGAAATCTGGGCTGCAGAGACTACACTTCACAGTAACATGTCCTGGATGACACCATCTGTTGTTGACAAGCACTGCTACTCCACCTCCTTTTCTTTTCCAGATCTCTGTCTGCTCGTATAGTCAGGAAGCCTGGCAGAGAGATGTTGGAGTCAGGGATATGATCCAGCAGCCACGTCTCAGTAAGAGTCCTTGTAAGGGCTTGGAGTTCATCCATCTTGTTAGCCAGTGATCTCACGTTGCCCATTATGATCGATGGAAGAGATGGCTTGAACTTCCTCTTTCTCTGTCTCCTTTTTGCTCCTGCTCTGCATCCACGTCTTCTCCTTATCAACTCATCAGGGATTTGTGGCTTCAGTTGAGGTATTATTTCAGCTTTTGCGATGTTAATCAGCTGCTCCCGGCTATAAACCACATTGTTGCCATGGTTACGCATCATAACAAGTTATCAGAAAGTGAAACATTCACAGCAAAAATCCTTCCAGCTTCACAGCACCAAATACTAGAAAGTATACAGGTGAAAAAAATGCAATCTTCCTCAAGAAAAAAGAGGAAGCAATGAACAAAAAACCAAAACTTAATATGTAGCCCTCTGAGCCACTCCAACATGCATCCACCCAGAGCAGCGCAATTCTAGAAATCCAGACATAATCAAATTTTACCAGTCAATTTTTTTAAATTATAACATATTAAGTATAGTTCATTTTCTTTTTTTTTTAGTTGAGCTGATCGGAGAATCCACATTGTGCCATTACACAATGAGTAGATTAATAAATTACAGTTTTGAGGATTTCTCTTGCTGTGGACTTAACACTTTGCAAGGTGCTGAACTGCTCCGTCTTTGTGTAATGGAGGCACCTTATTTCAAAACTATGGCTGAAGCACCACTTCAGCCATAGTTTTGAAATAAGGGGAACGTTTCTCCAATTTAAAGTTATCAGAGCATGGCAAAACTCTCTGAACAAGGGGCTTTTTTGTTTGCTTCAGTGGGAGGAGATCCCCCTGCATGTGTTCCTTTTGCATAGTAGTTAAACTGCAGTGATTTGTCACCGCCAGTCTGTGTCCGGTACAACCACAGATGCATTCCAAAACCTCAGTAACTCCTCAATGTGCTGTCAGTTTGCGGAGAGTGACGTGCATTTATAGGCTGGTCGGGGATTTGACTATATGTCAAAATGACTACACCCTTCAGATTTTCTCATCACATTTAAAAGAAACGTCAAATATGGAAAGTATTCTGTTAACGTGACCCCTGTGTATTAACCATAACGCCAGAAAGATAAGGACAGCATTCTCCATTGCTTATGTTAGCCTATTTTCACGTCTTCCTTGTTTAACTATCCAATGGCTGAAAGACCTTAGCACATGTTTTTTTGTTGAGATAATCTAGTCCTGTTGCATTTATTTGCAGTGTAAAGCCTAGTTTATATTTCTACGTCAGAACAGATGGACGCAATGCCATTATCCGTCGACGCAAGGTCTCTCCAAAAGTAGAGCCCTTAATTCGGACTTTCCGTCGAGCGAAACGGAGAGCACATGCCTGTAGTTGGTCAGCTCAACATCAGCCCAAGATCATTTCACCAGAGCGGTGCTCTATATTTGATGTAATAAGTTGTCATTCCAGCTTTAGAGCACTAGATGCTTTATATTGCAAGGCCATATAGGGCAATATGGCCTTTTGGTTATTTTGAACAACAGGAGGTGTAGAGAACAACAAAACAGAGTGCTGTGTTTGTTTGTTTCCATGTGTTTGAGTATTCTACGACCTGAACTTCTAGTAAAAAGCTTTCCAGATCAATCAAAACTTGCTTTCTGTCAGCGATTGCTCCTTGAGTGAATGTGGGTTTACAAGCTGAAGTACATAAACTTTCTTTGACCAGAGACATCACTGCAATGGTATGCAGACCCACAAGAAAAGATCTGCTCCCCTGCTGTCTCAGCGGAGAATTGCTTTGCAACACTGACACAACGATGGAGAAGTATAAAAGGAAAATGTCTCCGTCAATACATCTGCGTGTGGGTGCAAATTTGCTGACGGAGAAGTATAATCCAGGCTTGAATAGGAACCACAGCAAAAAACAAAAATCATTTGGTCCAGACCAAAGCAAGTGAACTGACGAAGCTTCCTTGTGTGAATACACCAGTAAGTAATTGTCTCTACATGCATATCCTCTAAAAGTATTGTTATTAATAATAAAATTCTAAATCAACTTTAAAGTCTGGGTTAAAACTTTTGGGAACAGTCTGGGAATTAAGGTTACGTTAATAAAGAGGAGGCAAATCCACAAGAGGCTAGTAAGAATGTAAGAACTGTCATATTTGCATTACTTAACATGCTTTAAACACACAAAACTGAACAGCAGCGTGTGTGTTGTGTCTGTGATATACTAGTTAAACACATAGAACCCATCCCATAGTCTCCTTTATTATTATTTATTTATTTATTTATTTATTTATTTATTATTTAGCTAATTATGACAATGATTTATTTAACCATTTAACGAAATCACAAGCTCAGTTTTTCTATAGTATTTGAAGATCTGCAAAAAAAAGGTTTAAAATATATTAAAAATTCTTGGCTAACACTTTGCATCTCTGTAAATCATTTAGAGGGTTCAATATTCATCAGTATCACAGCTCTGATGCCGTTTGATTTGCAGTGGAGAAGTTTCAGGCATAACCATCACTGCCCTCTCTTTACTAGTGACAGAAATAAAACTCTTTCTTTACAGACAGTTCTCCTAAAATATGATTTTTTTTTTTATGAGAAAGCTGCGTAAAACAAAAACAAAACAAAAAAACATTTGCAAGCAATAAAGATTATTAGACAATAAACCCTCATTGTTGACGCTGCAACATGACAGCTTGGTCCAGATTCATGCCCTTAGTGCAATAAAACATTTCGGCTTTCATTAACCATAAACTAAATTTATTTTAAAAAAAGGAGTTGCAATTCTTCTATGAAAATGTTTAATCAAAGATCAATTTTAATGTGCAGGATGTTCACCTGTGGACGTAGTAATGGAGATATTGACAGACATAAACAGTATTTTATAACCTAGTGTTATCTTCTATTCAATTCAATTCAGTTTATTTATATAGCGTGAAAGACCAATACAAAGTTGTGTACACGTGAGAAGTGGAATGAAAACAATACATGAATCCAAGTTTTTTTTACAAATAAGTGAAAAGTGGGGTGTGCGTAATTATTCAGCCCCCTGAGTCAATACTTTGCAGAACCACCTTTTGCTGCACTTACAGCTGCCAGTCTTTTAGGGTATGTCTCTACCAGCTTTGCACATCTAGAGACTGAAATTCTTGCCCATTCTTCTTTGGAAAACAGCTCCAGCTCAGTCAGATTAGATGGACACCGTTTGTGAACAGCAGTTTTCAGATCTTGCCACAGATTCTCGATTGGATTTAGATCTGGACTTTGACTGGGCCATTCTAATACATGGATATGTTTTGTTTTAAACCATTCCATTGTTGCCCTGGCTTTATGTTTAGGGTCGTTGTCCTGCTGGAAGGTGAACCTTCGCCCCAGTCTCAAGTCTTTTGCAGACTCCAAGAGGTTTTCTTCCAAGATTGCACCCCCAGAGCATTATGCTGCCACCACCATATTTGACAGTGGGGATGGTGTGTTCAGAGTGATGTGCAGTGTTAGTTTTACGCCACACATAGCATTTTGCATTTTGGCCAAAAAGTTCCATTTTGGTCTCATCTGACCAGAGCACCTTCTTCCACATGTTTGCTGTGTCCCCCCCACATGGCTTTTGGCAAACTGCAAACGGGACTTCTTATGGTTTTTTTTTAACAATGGCTTTCTTCTTGCCACTCTTCCATAAAGGCCAACTTTGTGCAGTGCACCACTAATAGTTGTCCTATGGACAGATTCCCCCACCTGAGCTGTAGATCTCTGCAGCTCGTCCAGAGTCACCATGGGCCTCTTGGCTGCATTTCTGATCAGCACTCTCCTTGTTTGGCCTGTGAGTTTAGGTGGATGGCCTTGTCTTGGTAGGTTTACAGTTGTGCCATACTCCTTCCATTTCTGAATGATCACTTGAACAGCGCTCCGTGGGATGTTCAAGGCTTGGGAAATCTTTTTGTAGCCTAAGCCTGCTTTAAATTTCTCAATAACTTTATCCCTGACCTGTCTGGTGTGTTCTTTGGACTTCATGGTGTTGTTGCTCCCAACATTCTCTTAGACAACCTCTGAGGCCGTCACAGGGCAGCTGTATTTGTACTGACATTAGATTACACACAGGTGCACTCTATTTAGTCATTAGCACTCATCAGGCAATGTCTATGGGCAACTGACTGCACTCAGACCAAAGGGGGCTGAATAATTACGCACACACCCATTTTCAGTTATTTATTTGTAAAAAATGTTTGGAATCATGTATGATTTTCGTTCCAGTTCTCACGTGTACACAACTTTGTATTGGTCTTTCACGTGGAATTCCAATAAAATGGATTCATGTTTGTGGCTGTAATGTGACAAAATGTGGAAAAGTTCAAGGGGGCCAAATACTTTTGCAAGCCACTGTATATATACACACACACACATATATATATATATATATATATATATATATATATATATATATATATATATATATATATATATATATATATATATATATATATATATATATATATATATACAAAACCCCAGCTGTCGCATGCCATCCCAGAGAAACCATTGCAGGTGATAGGCACTAATCTGTTTACCTGGAACTCAGAAGGCTACATTATAATCGTAGATTACTAGAGGAGATTCCTCGAGTTGGAAAGATTGCATAGCTGCACTGCAGAAGCAGTGATCTGCAAACTAAAGTCTGCCATGGTCAGGCACGGTATTCCAGAGTCAGTGATTAGTGACAACGACCGGTGCTATGTTTCGAGTAAGTTCCAACAGTTCGCAAAAAGTTTTACCCACACCACTACTAGCCGTTACTACCCACAGAGCAACAGCCTAGCCAAAAAAAAAACTGTCCAGACAGCGAAGAACATACTGGACAAGGCCAAAGCTGAACATAAGGACCCTTCATTGAGCCTACTGGAATACTGGAACACTTCTGTGGACAACTTAAAGTCAGGTCTGCGACCTTTGATACTGTAAAGGGTGTAGGCGGCTGCTGCCCTATTAAAAACAACAACAAAAACAGCTGTTCACTTGTTATTTGTTATTGTTTTGATAATATCACTGAATACATTTGCTTGTAACTGCAATAATTCAGTCATTATTGAGTCAAAATAGTGCTATATCAATGGATGTTACTCAGGATACATGTTCCTGTAATTTAAGTTGCCTGAAAAGTTTAAGTTTATTTTTAATTTTTTAAGAAGGGAGATGCAAAATATTGACCTATATTCACATCAGCCACTAGCTGGCAGTATGTCGTTATATGGTATGTAGTCTACTAAGGAGTAGGAAGTTGAGTTAGAAAAATGGAGAATAAAAGAAGAAGCTAATCGGAGACCATCCTGTGTGTATTATTTGTAGATTTAGAAAGCTGAACAAAGAATAATACAGCCACCAGGGGTGAACCGGTCCACACCCCAAGCACCCAGCCCCTAACATCAGGAGCCACCAATCCACTGGCATCCAGAGACACCAGTCAACGGCAGGAAGTGTGATGGAGGGGAATAGGCCCCTCATTTGGTGGGGGGCCTGAGATGCACCAGGAGAGGGGGAAGCCCAAGAACCAACATGATGGTTACACAAAGGGACACAGACCCAATCACACGTTCACTCCCTTTTACGCAAATACACTCATTCACACTCCTACCACAAAGACACACAAGGATGGACACTGTAGACCCACAAGTACTCCCCATGCACACTCTATACTCCCAGGTCCAGGTACCTATACCCCAGCAGGGCAACCAGCCCCCGCACCCAGGAGGTGGTCCACTTTATTCTAGGATGGAGAAAAGCAAACCGCCAAAGCCCTCACAGTAGCAGAGCAGCCCACCAGCCCAGACCAGACTGCCTGTTTCTCCCTCTTGGTCTCCAACCCTTGATGATGAATATCAAACAGGGGTGTGAAAAGACCCCAAGCCTCCCTCTATATTTCCAAATTTAAATAACTTGGTTTCTGCCATGTAATTTCATTTTCAGAAATGTTCAACCTGTTTCTTGGTCACTCATAATCTCACATGTACAGTCCACTGGACAAAGGTTTCTGGACAGTGATACTGCTGCTCTATCTACCCCAATTTTATAATACTAGTGTCTTTACACCAAATAAATAATCCTTAAATCTTTGCCATCTTTTTATGTTGTAGATATTTCCTTTTACTGTATGTACTGGCTGGCCTTGAGAAAATAAGCACATGTACAGAAAAATGACCTCCTCAGAGTTAGCACAGTGTGGTTTTGGACCCTACAATATTTATTTGCACCAAATAATGAACATTTTTAGTAAAGGTTCTGGGAAATTAATCTTTGAGAAAAAAACCTTCAGGGCTAATTTCCATTCTTCACTTTTCACATCCTAAATTCTTTGTTCAGCATGCCCCCCTCCTTTGTAGTACTCTTTCCACCATTGCCTACTCTTCCATTTGCATCCCCTTTTCCAAGTTATTCAATTTAATTGATCAGGCTTTTAGTGGAAATGAGCAGGAAAAGACTAAGAAATGAAAGTGTCCAACAGCACTGAGCACGGTACCATGACCTGCAGTACTCAAGTGAACGCAAGAACACATGAACAAGGCAAATAGAGGAAACGTGGTACTCAAAAAACCAATATGGTAGATCATTCAGATAGAATATACATTACCGTATTATTTAAATATTTTATTTATTGTTATGTGTATAAAAAACCTAGGCCGAATTTAGACCCTATCTGTAATTTAATCATAAAACATTTGTTTTGTGGCAGTCTGTCAAACTTTTTTAAAGGTGCTATTTGCAGTTTTCTGAAATTTAAACTCGCGACTGACACCTGTGGCCAAAAAACAGAACTACTCTTCCTTTCTGCTCACTCTCGCAGTGCGCGCTCGTACGCCGGTTGCTCTCAATCTTCAATCTTTTTTGGGCACTTGTCAGTGGTTTAAAGTGCCCCTGGCATGAAATTCCCCACGACGTTTGGGCCCTTTTTAGTCACACTCCAAGTACCTTGATACTGTATCAAAGGATCGTTAGCCGTAGCTCAGCCTTGTTGTAGAATTGCAGCCCCTACTAGGAGGCCCTTCTTTTAGCATTAGCACAGAACGACCGAGTTTTGGTGGGCGGGGCCCAAGCCATGCGCCTCTATTGTCAATTGAGTCTCTAATGTCCGCATCTGATGAAACATTGACAGACATGCATTTGCGCACCACAAATTTACACCCAAATTCCAATGTTACCCTATGTATGAAATGTAATTAGGTTTAGGCCTAATTATATTGTGTGTTGAACAATAATCTCTTTACAAATTACAGGCCTAATAAAATATTTGATCATCCATACGTCCTCATTACGTCTTTAGCTTCACCGACAGTAATGGCTCAGTTATCGGCTACTATAACTATGTAATGGCGTTTCAATTTGATCCGGAATGTGATCCGGACGGCAAGGCACCTGAGGAGGAACCAGAAAGGTAGAGCACGTCTTCCACAGGTGATCCAGACAGACGTGCTGTGCACGGAGGGAAGGGGCTGTGTGTGTGTATGTGTGTTCTTGTATTGCTATCCTATTTAGGGCCTTTTCTGGCGTATCTGTGTGTGTGTGTGTGTGCGTGCGCGTGTGACGTGTGAGTGACAGAGACAAATAGAGAGCACGGAATGAATGCGCTGCGTGTTTTAAATAGCGTAAAAAAGAAAAACGAAACGCAATATGTGATGGTCAAGAGCACCTGGCTGCAGACCTCCACTGTCAGGTCGCTTCTAGTGCAGGGTCCACTTTCAGAACGACCTCCACTGTCAGGACGGGAAATGCACACGATACATTTCAAAATAAAACGGCAAACGTACTTCCGGTTGTTATATTTCAAAATAAAATCACGAAATCAGTTCCAGTTGAATCGCTCTCCTCACAAATGCATTAATTTAATATTACGTAAAATCTATCAATTCTTTCTCTATAGTTTATATATAGATTTCATTTATATAATAAACTTTTGTTTAGTTTGTCTTTTTCCCCTGTGTTTTCCTTTAATGTTGCACGAGTCCCAACGTGGTCATTATGATATATTCTGTCCAAATCTTGGACAAAATGCTATCCACAACGGTATTAGATCCAAGTCAAAGTCAAACCGATACATCAGATCATTTGTACCATTAGCTGTTAAATACTTGAACCAGCTCTAAACATTGCAATTTGTAACTTTTCCAGGATGACATTTATGGGTTAAATATTTATTTTTCTTTCTTTGAAAAACATATTGTTCATTTTATTGTATCTTTTACTGTATTTATGTGTTAGCTGTGCCAATGGCTGCTGTGGAACAAATTGCCCCTCGGGGATAATAAAGAATCAATCAATAAAGCTAAAGATCTCGAAAACTGCAATAATTTATTGCACTTATTACCACAAATTTTTGGTTTTATGTCTATGCTAATCATGTTTTTGAATTATTAAGTGATCAATGAGAAAAAGACACAAGTCACAACATTATCCAATGTTATGTAGAGACAGGCCTTTATTCTAAAAGTTTGTATCTGTGTGACATTTACAGTTGGCTACATAGTTTCGGTTGTCCATTATTTCCTCACAGAATTTCCACATATCTTCTATGCTGGAAAAAAAAAATCTGAATTTGAAGGGCTCCAGGATTAATTCCTCCTCATCGTCATCCGCTAGATCTTCTCTCAACCTCAACTGCAGAACAGCCTAAGCCTGGTTCTCCTCCATGAGACACATCAGGCAGGTCCACTGTGACAGAGAACAGTAATACAGATGTTACTGTTGTTGAAACTGAAACACCAAGTCATTACAAATACATATAATAAGAACAATATAGTTGTATTAAATTTTTATAAATCCTCCTTTTAGTGTGTTCTCAACCAAAAGTGTAAATACGACTTTAAAATCAAATCTAAATTAATATGGATTCAAGTTACAACATACTTAATCTAATATCAGATTGTTGAGGTAAATGCAGTCAGATGTCATTTTCATCTCTCACGTAAATTTTAAGGATTGCTTTGAAAAAACAGCATAATAAATCAAATAGACAAAAGAATATTTATTCATATTTGCAGAAAAATATTATTATTAATGGTTGTTGGAAATGTGTTCGAGCAAATATGTTTTTTAAAATGATGTAGGAATTTTTTCTCCAGTAAATAACTGAGTCATGTTTAGTGTTTTACCTGCTGTCTGACAGAGAATTTAAGATAATATGGTTTATTTTAAAAAATCTGACTCATATGCACCAACAGTAGATCATAATAATCAGACTCTGACTTTTCCATCATTCATTTTGCCTTAAAAATGGTATATTCTCTGTTTTACTTGATCTACTTTTACACAAGATCAGTTTTCTAGATTTGTTGCGTTCAGTTTTTAGATAGAGCGATGGCAGTAGCATCTTTATAATCCTGAGATCCTGAGCAACCCACTGATACAAAATATGTCAAGATTGATTACTGGGGAAGGGATAAAATGTAGATACAAAGTCGAACTGTTTTTACCGCGACGTCTCAAAGTCAAATGATTGTCGGTCATAAATTTTATGAACTTCATATAATAATTAATGTGTGTTGTCCCGAAATTAATCCTAAACTGCTGTAGCAGCTCAGACTGTGTTAGCTAAAATGTGCTGCTCACCGTTCTTCTCAAACAAAGCAGGAATTAGCTTCTCCGACGGCCACGACTGACGACTGAACATTGGGTATTTTTTTTCTGCAGTCCGTCTGTGAAACTACACTTATCTTTGGGTATTTTAGTGGCACATACAACGCATGCAGTGCAGCTCCTTGTTTGCTTTGTTTAATTTTTTTAAAATTTGTGTTCTTTCACGTCATCCAGACGGGTACCTCAGAATAATGCCGGCGGGCAGTGGCTGCATTTAAAGTGTTGAATGACAAAAAATATGAGGTTAATCCGGACATTTTCTGATATTTTGCAAAATCCCCACGGACATAATTTTATGGCCAAAAACGTGGACATGTCCAGGCAAAACAGGACAAGAGTCCTAACTCATCCTAACTTAAGGTGTTGATGCTAACCGCCATTTAATTGGTGAAAGTTGACTTTGACATTAACTAACTTAGCTTCAAACAGACAGCCCAACCCGTCATGTAACATTCGGTAATTTGCATCACGTATTAATAAATTCTTTAACGTTGACATTTACACGGCATCTATATTGACAAAATAAAAAAAAGTATAAAAAACACAAAACCATGCATTTACTTTATGTGGATAAGTTCTTGACAAAAATCAGCAACTCATCGCTACTCGGGACATTAGCTGGTCTCCGTCGGATTAAGGCTGGTGGGGAAAAAGTCTGCACTTTCCGCCCTTGACCGTCCTGACAGTGGAGGTCTTTCTGACAGTGGAGCGTGCATCGGAAGTGACCTGACAGTGGAGGTCTTCAGCCAGGTGCCTCTCATGACGGTCGGTGTTGATTTTTATTCACCGCCACAGATTCGGCATGTTTGGGAAACACTGGTATATAAACAGCTGAAGGACATCGTTGGGGAAATATAGGCTACTTACTTGTATAGGGATATTTGCTGGTTCACGGAGGGTTGGTATTGATCCTGGTAAAAGTTTAAGACAATCTGCGAATCCACTGCTGTGTTGTCCCAAGTTAATAAAACATCCGTCAGAGAAATGTTTGCCACAAACGACCACGTGCTTCGGGAGTCGGTCGGGTACAATCCCTGCATAAATAAAGTCCATCCACAAACTTTTCAGTGGGGAGGACAGTGTCGATGCGGTCTGGACTCCATGTTGTCGGTTAGTTGTTTGCCTTTTACCGTAGCTCTCGTTGTTTAGGTTGTAATACGCGCCGCGGGGGGAGGGACTTGGAGAGTGTAGTTCAGAGAAGGGGGTAATTGGCTGGAACTCAGTGACGACATATGCCGAACTGCAAAACAACCCGTTTCTGAGTGCTAATTTCACTATGTAGGCAGACATACCCGGGGACAAAGGAAACACTAATCAGTCGTTTTAACCCCTTAGGGGACATAGGCAGGCCGGGGAAACTAACAAATATGACAAAAAAACCTCAAAAAATTCAAATTTCCCCTGCCCCTGGCATGTTTTAGTTTTATGTGGAGTTACTATTGGTGTCAAAGTATCCTTGGTCTCTTCTGTGTATTCGCACAATCAATTGAAATGCTTGCGAGTGCTGACTAGCGGTGGTGGCAGTGATCTGAAACATTTAACGTGAATGCGCTTGACGTCACATCCGCAGACAGCGCGGGAAAATCTGACCCGACAGAAAATAGAAAAAATTGGGTACAGGCTTATAGGTGCACCCACTGTGAGCTGACCAGATGTCAGTATGCTCATAAGGAGATGTTTGAGTCATAAATGGTCAAATAAAAAGGCTTTTGTTATGTTTATTTTGGGGAAAAAGTTGCATATAGCCCCTTTAAACTACCTTGATCATCATATATTGTGTTTAGGGGATCAGTCAAATCAGTCATGGTACCATAAATACCATGACTGATTTCTCACCCTGATTTCTCACTAATTAGACTGGAAACAGCTGGTCACACACGCTTTAGTGAATAATAGATGTGGTGAGTCGGTGCTTCTTCCTCTTATCTCGCCATATTTCTTTAGAACTGAATTGGCTGGAAAGAAGAAAGGAAAAGACTCAAAAGCTATATATATATATATGATTATATTTTTTGTTACACTATCCCATAATATGAATGACCTGAGAAATTTGAATGTTTATCTGAGGTTGTGAGGTTATTTGTGGGTTTTAGGATGACTGTCAATGTTGGCTGTAAACTAAAAATGTTAGGTAAATTAACGTCCATTATCTTTATGTTCAATATGTGAAATGTTTGGTTACTTAAACAAGGCCCTTAATTATGTGCAACCTTTTAGCCTTAACTATTCAAGTATCTGTCTCTCTCTCTTTTTTTGTATTAGCGTGACGTGATTGTAATTAGTTGAATGTTGTAAGTTGGTATTATGCTGAGTGCTGTTGTCTGTTCATGTTCATTATGTTGTATAGTTGCAAATAAATGTAAAGAATCCGAAGGGTCAGCTTGCAGAAGTTCATATGTCACAGCCTCTCTTTTTCATTGGCTATCAACTACATGCATTTGCATGTGGGTCAGTGATCAGTTCACACTTTCGGACTACATCGAGATTTGCCTCAAAAAGTTCAAACATATCTGTGTAAATGCAACTGAGGTTGTATCCGGTTGATTTCCCTATCAGACTTGCAGTCTCCAGTCCAGACATATCTTACACTAACAGATCTTTTGTGCCAACTCACCCAGGTTCTGACCACAACTAGTCCAGATTGATGCAGACTTTTATCTGTGGGAATAAATCCCTGCCATAAATCAAGGGTGTTTTTTTGTCAATTTCAGAGCATTATTTGTTTTTTTATGCTCAGATCTTATGCTTTTCTCCCTCAAAACATGCACAGATTTTTCCTGTGCACTTGGTACTTAGGCGAAATAACCCTGCCAAAAGTCCCCCAGCCAATAGGAAGCCACATATGATGCTGAAAAATGAGCTCGTCACAGTCTTCTTTGGGGTGCGCTCATTTTACTCCCACCAGCAAAAGTTTTTAATCCCAGTAAACCATTAAACCGAGCAGGCCCGACGCCATGGGCCGCGACGAAGGCTGTCCAAACTCAAAGACTCCTTCAAATGCGGCCCACAAATTCGTCCGTCTTTTCCCCGATTTGAAGGATGGGTCTGGTGCATAGACTGTATACAAAGGGTCCGGTGTAGCCTTCAACGCACTCCATATCCCAAAATGCATTGCGGCCGAACGGGAGATTTTTGTTCCAGCAACAATGGTGGACAAAGCGGCTGGCAAAGCGGGAGGGGAGTACAGTTTTAAGTATATTAAAATCTGAAGGTACAAAAATTAAAAACTTAAAGCAGTTGTGTTGTTTGGCTGTTGTTGTTGGTATAGACATGTATTTTATTATTATTTTGTAAACCATCGCTCGTAAACGAGCTTGTATATTGGTCTAATGGTTCTCCGTGTATTGCCCCACTTATATACACCGAATTTCGGTTTTTGTAAATAAAGGAAAAAGACGACTCCTTTTGGGAGAAATTATTGCCTCTTTACCGGGGCAGATATGGGCATGGAAGCAGAAGAATAAATCCAGTTACACACCTTATGATTAGAGGAGTATTATTAAGCCTCAAAAACTACAGAACCTGTGATCTCAGTATGTGATCTCGTGTTAATTAACACAGTTGCCATGTTCCTCATCATAACTTATTTTCTATTTATTTTATGAGGACAATTCTGGTGGATCTGGAGGGGAATGTCACCCCTTGTTGGCCGGAAACAAATGAGATTTTTTAAGTTTTGTAATGTTTTGTGTAATTTAAGGACCCAAAGCATACCTGTCAAGTTTTGGATTTGAAAATAAGGGAAAAATTCCATCAGCCGCAAGCCAAACCGCCACCACAACCAACCTATAGTATCTCTTACATTTTAGGATAGGTGTACAAAAAAAGTCTATAATCACTTTTCAACCAATTACTAACTACAATTAGGTGTTCAGAATCTGATAGGCCTACCTTTGTTGACAATGAAATGCTGTGAACATTACGTTATAATATAGCCTAAATGAAAACGCAAAAGGGTAAATCAAGCACATTTATTGATTTAACATTTTTCAGTTCATATGCTATTTAACACATTACATACTTACAGTTTATTTCACAATGCTTGTCTTTTAAGTTAAACACTTACATTTCATTACACATTTTCTTTTAATATATGTTCAGTCCTGTGGCTCTCTAACATTCATTAGTGACTTATTATACAATAGGGTGACCATATTCTGAGAATCCAAAAAGAGGACACCCTCCCCAGCATGGGCATGACTACCCCCCGAATCAAATCTATAAATTAATATGGATTCAGGTTAGAAAATACTCAAATATTAGATTGAGGTAAATACAGTCCGATGTAATTTCCATCTCTCACATGAATTTGAAGGATTGCTTTGAAAAACCAGCATAATAAATCAAATAGACTAAAGAATGTTTATTCATATTTGCAGAAAAATATAATTGATTGTTGGAAATGTGTTCCAGCAAATATGTTTTTTAAAAAGGTTGTAGGAAGTTATTCTTCAGTAAATCACTGAGTCATGTTTAGTGTTTTATCTGCTGTCTGACAGAGAACTTCTTCTGTATCTTATAACATGCAGGCTGGATGGTACGACTTGAAAACTTTATTTTCTAGTTGATGCATTAGATTAAGTAATTAATCATTATTACATTATCACCATTATAAACTATAGCAAGTTTTCAAGATAATATAGTTTATTTTAAAACGTTAAATCTGACTCATATGCACCAATCTAGAGCATAATAATCACATTCTGGCTTCCATCATTCATTATGCTTTAAAATTTGAATATTTTTATTTGATCTATTTTTACCCAAGATCACTTGATGTTAAGATTGCAGTTTTCTAGATCTGTTGCATTCAGTTTTTCAGATAGAGCGATTACAGTAGCATATTTATAATCCTGAGATCCCGAGCAATCCACTGATACTAAATATGTCCAGATTGAAAACTGGGGAAGAGATGGGGGATGAAATATTGAGCCAAAGTAGAACTCTTTTTTTACAGCGACGTCTCAGAGTCAAATGATTGACGGTGATAACTTTGAAATTTGGATAATAATTAATCTGTGTCGTCGCGAAATGAATCCTAACCTGCTGTAGCAGCTCAGATTGTGTTAGCTCAGTTGTAATGCTCACCTGAGCTCCCCTGCCCCGGTAAAAACGGCTCTGATGACCATGACTGAACATTCGGTATTTTTTCTGCAATTCGTCTGTGAAACTACACTTTCGGTAGTTTAGTGGCATATTACAAGCATGCAGCGCAGCTCCTCATTTGTTTTGTGGGCCGTGGCTGCTTTTAAAGTGAGCAAAACCAGGTACAATATGGGGGTAAACCCGGACATTTTATGATATTTAAATAAATCCCCCCGGACATAATTTTATGGCCAAAAAGGACGACATGTCCGGGCAAAAGAGGACGTATGGTCATTCTATTATACAAATTTGTTGCAGATTTTCCGTTCTTTAACACTTTTTTGATATTTACAAACCTTAGATTTTTTTGGCAGGAATTCCTTCTTCACTTTCATCCATCTCTCTCGTTTGCTGTTTCTGTTATGTTCCCGCTATCTGCACAAATTTCGCGACAACTGCCACAGGGGCTACTGTATGTGGCGATTCTCGCGAGGCTTCTTCTTCATTCTTCTTGTTTAACGGCGGTTGGCAACCAGCTTAAAGGAGCATTATCGCCTCCTTCTGTTCCAGAGATCAATTTGGAGAGGCAGAGGAATTTTAAAGATATAATACGGGAGATTTATGGGAAAATAATAATACGGGAGGACGGCGGGAAACCGGGGTAAAATACGTTACTTTCCCGGCCAAAACGGGATACTTGACAGCTTTAACCCAAAGGCAGCAAAGAGTGTTTTGAGGACGAAAAGCATACGATCTGAGCATAAAAACAACTAATAATGCTCTGAAATTGACAAAATATGCTCTTGATTAATGGGAGGGGTTTATTCCCATATTTTTCCAACTGGGAATTAAGAGAGGGAATCAAGAAAAAAAATTGGTAGTTTGTCCCCAACTTTTGGGAGAATGACAGTGCTCTTCAGTTTGCCCCATATGTACACAGTTTGACAGATAATTGGTGAAGTCAGCATTTTCCATCCTTTTTTGTTACCTTTCCTAAATTTCTGGGTATAAGCAACCTTTTTGTAGGAACTATAAACTGCATAGGTTCCACTATTATATTAGTTTATAAGAAAACATGCTTCACATCTTTAGATTTAGACTCTCCTTTCTGAATAGTACAGGTCTATAAGGATATTGGAGATGATTGAGCTCTGATCACAGCCCTTGCATTCATTCTCCTCTTGCGATTTTGAAGCTGAAGTAAATCATGTTCCTAGAAATTAGTAGGATACAATTTCCAGTGTAGACAGGGTCATGTTCAAATAATCGTTGCAAGCACAATGTGCTTGGTTAATGGAGGTTTTCCTCTTTTTCCCCATCACACTATTGCATATTTGCCATCAAATTTTATTTGCATAACACTTTTCATGATAAAATCAACACAAATGCTTTACAGGGTACAAACAGAAAAATAAACACAGATAACACATTTAAAGCAAACTCGATCATACACAAGTTAAACTCTCAGCACACACAAAACACAGACACACTTGTCCCCTGCCCCTTCACTGCAAAAACACTGCTCAATCTGCTCCTATCTCTTTAAGTGAACATACAATAAAAAAATAAACCTCTAGAATGATACCACTGTGAGAAAACAACATTTGGGAGCTCCATCCACACTGGAAGCCACCCCACAGCCACAGAAGAGTCACCACATGGATCGCCATGATCAGGGCTGGCAAGTATCCGCAACACAGTCATAAGGCTGCAGTGCAGAGCCCAGCCCACCACGACAAAAGTGATCCCAATGGCAGCGACCTCCATGGCTAAACTGGCAGTGTTCCCAGCGTGAAGGATCCCCAAAAAGGAAACACTGGAGTTAGTCTGTATAACACAATTCGTAAAAACACTTCAGTAACACATAATAATAATATTAATACAAACAATAATAATATTTAATAAAAATATAAAGATTAATTAATTAATTACAATAAAATGCCTGACAGTTGCATAGAAGTATACTTTGCCTTAGGCGAATAGCATTCCTGCATTGCCTTTCTGTGGGTCTGGTGTAGCATACACAATTTGTCACTTCATGAAACACCATAAATATACAACACATAGGTGTCACCTATATGCATTTTACCTATCTGGTAATCAGATTTTGCAGCAATGACCAGTCAACGATAACACTAATCTCAATGCTCACCTCACCATACCAAATGCTTGGTATGTTTCCAATTGATGTCCATCCAATTTTAACATATCCATTTATTACTTTTTGACTCATTCAGATAAGAAACTAAGCTACTCAATGACACTAATAGACTCAGGTTAGAGTGTTAAACTCCATCCAGAGCATCAGGTAAAGCGTGAAAACATAAATAAAACTGAACATTCCTGTCATTGGAAAAGTACATCCCTTTCCTGAAGCACTGGCACACTGTATATGTTACGCCATTCAGCCCAATACAAACGCAGTATAGAAAATGTGGTTAAATCAAAAGACAGACATACATAATAAAAGTTTCATAAAATGGCCTTAGTTTCTTCACCCACTTAGGATGCATTTTTATAATTTTGTAGTTTGATTTAGCTCTTTGCACTCTGAAAATGAGTCTTTCCTGGATTTCTACATTTATTTGGATCAGGGTACATTTGCTAAATGAGAATTTACTAAATTGCAATGCATACATAGCCTTGTGCCACATGCACTTTCTCGTTACAGAAAGGCACTCTGGTTAATTGACAGCAGCCCATGATTTGTGTTTGGTGTTGAACAGCCTCCCTAAGGGGCTGTTAGTGGAAGATATGGACATCCTCCTGGCCAGCTTGAATAAATTGTGCATCCTAATCAGCATTTCCACAACATCAGCAAACAGCAACAAACTCTCTTCTTAGCCAAAAGCTTCTCCTCTTAGATGTTGTTACATGGCTAACCAAGAGTGAGTGTCAGCTGGCATTACTGGATCACATGCACACAGACTTACCCAGTTCTCACACCAGCTTCATGCTGTTTGCTTGTTTCCTAATCTAAAGGAAGGGCTTTGAGGGGAATCGATCTTAAATGAGTTTCAGCCCTGGTAAACATTAGAACTCTTGCTCACATTGTGTGTTTCCGGAAATTTGTTGATCTTTTCAGTCCATTTAAGTAAAAGGGGATTTTCCTTAAATTGCCTTTGATCTATAACAATACTGATAGCAAGGGCCTGCAGAGAAAGGGGGGATTTCTTACATAATTTTGTCTGAGACAAGAGGATAATATTTTTTTTCCTAAATCACTCAAATCATACTCCAAACAGTAGAAATTTCACAGTTGTTTCTGAATTAATGGTCAGATACTGACACATGCTTAGTCTGTCACACATTGTTAATATTTGTTTGATGCTGAATGAAACATCCATCGTTTGCCATGCATATTTATCTGCTTAAGGCAAGGCAATCTTATTTGTATAGCACACTTGTAACAAGGTCATTCAAGGTGCGTTACATGATTAGGGGATAAAGTAAAAACAGCAATAAAGCATAAAACACACAAAGCATATGACACATAAAAACATTACATGGATTTAGGATAAGTAAAAACAGCAAAAAAGTCTGAAGCAGACACAAAACATATGATACATGAAAACATTACTCAAAGGCAGCTCTAAACAGATGGGTTTTTGGCCGTGATTTAAAAGAACTTAGTGCTTCAGCTGCTTTGCAGTTGTCTGGAAGTTTAAGGATGCTAGAGCTGGCTGGGAGCCTATTCAAGCTGACTTGGAAGCGGCAAGAGTCATTCCAGGTTACATTTACACAATGTCTGTGGACATTGGAAGAACACTAAAAAAACAACAAAAAACCAGAAAAAAAACATTTGATGCTTTAAGATGTTGCAACAACTTGTACTGCTATATGAAAATGCAGTCCTTGAATGTCCTAAGTAGAGGTGGTAAACTTTTATTCATTTTATGGATTTGGATTGACATGAGTCACTCAAAGTAACAATCTGAAATAAAAAGAATAAATTAATTTCTTACCAGCAAATTAATGTAGTTTTTTTGTGATACTTTTCTCAGGTGAAAGCATATCTCCCCACACTTTCATTTTCTAAGAGAAAAACCCCCAACAAACTCTTGTCTTGTATTTCTCTTTATGTTCCTGATCTTACTCTTATTTTTCTGTTTTTGCATTGTTTTTGCATTTGAATTTATTGCGGCACCCTTAAGCAGAGAGTTGTATTGTCGTCGTTTGCACAGATAATCAGTGTGAGTGCAGTCAGTGAACCTAAATAACTGAGGCTGCTGTGTTTTCAGAGTGTGTGCTATTTTGAGGCAGCAAACTGATTTGACATATATGAGTCAGCCATGTTTACAGGTAGTCGGTAGTGTTTGTGGTGAGTCCCTACCTCAAGTAAGAGAACCAATTCAACAGAATCCTCTCTGTCTGCAGTGTTTCTGGCAAGACTGCTGTGTTTTCCAGTGAGTGCCTAACTTGAGTAAATGAACCGAATCAAGCAAATCAGCTGAGCCTGCTGTTTCCAGTGGGTCTAGTCCATTTCTGTGGGTGTGCTGATTCTCCTTCTTAACTCAGCATATGACTCATATGACCCTGGTTAATGGAGACCTCAGATTTATGAATACTGATTCAGTGCAAAGATTTGAACAATTAATCTGGTTAATTCAGGAACCAACCACATTTAGTACATATCCATGGTCATAATTTTCCAAATTAGGTCTCATTCACTGTTGTATTTAAGATATATTTAATAGGAATGTTTTGAAGATTTGAAGCATTTTTTTAAGCAAAATTGTCAAGCTAAGCAAAATAATACCTTTTTATTAGAGGAATTATGAAATGCAAACAGGGTCCATTTTTTATTAAGGACGATTCAGAGGCTGTTGGAGGGACAGGAGCACTCTCAACGCTTCAAAAAAAAGGTAAAACTATTGATAGACCAAACCATCTAACTGACACACTCCTGCAGGCTGCATTTGAAATATTTCTCTCTGCACTCCAGACAGCAGCTTTGAGGGCAGAGACTGATTGCAAAGTGTTGAAGAGGGCCACCAGACACCCCCCTAGTCAACACTCTTACAGAAATTCTGTCCAGACCTGAGGCAACAGAGGTTGGAAATAGGATCCAAACAACTGACCTTTATGTGTATCCATTCTTACATTAAACAGTGTCTGTTTTTTGTCCATTTCTAACATTAATAGCATCTCAGGAAAGTTTCAGCACTTGGCTTCTACAAATATAATTTGAACTGCCTGTTCGTTTGATGTGCCTTTTTTATATTTTATGAAAGCATGATCATACAGGGACCACATTTTTCTCTGGAATGAAGTGACAGCATATTAAAACTCAAGCGTTTACAAACTCTTGGTCAATTCATTTATCTTTGCATTAATTTAATGTAAAGCATCATATTTGCTAAAATTGATCAGGAAAACAAATACAATCACTGGTATTATACTAGATCATGAATTTTAACTTTGGTGAGTGCTGAAAGGCCGTGAAAACATATTTTTCCTACTCACATGCTTTGCTTTGAAAGTGAAGGCATAGTGAGGTTTTTATCTTTTTATCAACACAAAGGCATTTAGTGTGTCAAGAGGGCCTTATCTCATTAATGTACAAGAATTCTGTTAACCCTAATCTTCATGTAAAATAGATCGTGGACCTCAGTCAAAAAACTAACAAACAAAAAACTTTGTGACCTGTTTGCTGGTTTTAGTAATGGACATTTAGGTTAATTAAAGAGTATTCTAAACAATGAGAAGTCACAATGGCCATGCAGGGCCGGCGCTGGCCGGCACACTACTGCAGTGGTTGGGAGCCTGTTGGCTTGTGGTTGCTATTGGGGGATGTCTGGAGCTGTCAGCTGCTCGTTACTTGCCGTGGTGGTTACTGGTTTTTGGGTTGCATTGTTCTTCCAGCGTGGGGGTGGGTGGGTCTCATTCTGGGGGTGAAGTCCAGTGGGATCGGTGGATCTGCTGTGGCATTGCTTATTGTCCTTACCTATTCGCGGGCACCATTGTGCTTGGGGCTTTCGTCATGCGGTGTGCGGGGGGTGTCATTTGATTGGGCGGTCTGTGTTCGTTTAGTGCAGTGGATGGGGAGGGGGTAGTGTATGGTGGTCTCTGTATAGATGCGGGCCGGTGTTGGTGTTATTCTGCTCACTGTGCAGGTGGGGGGATTGCCTGGTCTGGCGGTGTGCTCTGGCAGGGGACTGTGTTTTGCATCGTGCAGTTGGTTACGGGAATTGGATTGGTTGGGTGCTGGTGGTCGAGAGAATTGGGGATCCCTGGAGATACAGGGCTGTCCTTGAATGCTGTTTTATATTTGTTCCATTCAGCCCTGTGTTAGATGCACTCTTGGGCTGAGGTTACCACAAATACATCTTGTAATAATCTGTACCATGAGCTTTTTTGTGATGCTGTTGTTGTATTTATATATCTAGTTGTGGTTGTGTAGTACTTAGATCGCATTGTTTGTCTGGTTTGTTTTATCATTGTTTTTCTTTTGTTTTTCCTCTCTGCTGCCCTGCAGGTGTAGGAACAGAATAGGATATTTTCTGGCAGTTTCTTTGTTCCCCTTCCTCTCTATCTTCAATTCCCTCTCTTCCTGTTAACTTTTTGTCCTACCTCTCTTTATCTTCTTTCTTTTTCTCCCTTTATTTTCCGTTTCCATGTCTATAATACCCCCCCTTGGCAATTTCTAATAAAGATTTCTTACACATATGTATCATTTGGGGTACTATAGCAAAAGCCGTAATGCTCCACATGTGAGAATAAATCTGTTGTACTTCTACTTGCTACTCAGACATCAATTCTGAGTGCCACATTGCCAGACAGGACATGTAAAAAAAAAAAGTCCTAACTGAGCAAATAAAATAAAATAAAAACTTTTACCTTAATGATCCCAAGTGAACCACTCTGAAAAACACATTTAATTTCATGAAATGACAGATCAAAGAACAAGCAGAATGATGATGACAATCTGACATGAGGGGTAGATATATGAGGCCTGCTGTTGTTTATCTGTCTATTGACATAGCCAGGGACGTGGCAATAATGTGTAGAATGCAGTTCATATACATCTGGAACTTTAGCCACTGATATATTAAAAATCAGACTCAGGGGAAAAACAGTTAACGTTGTTGATTTGACAACAATGTGACTGTTGGTGGCATTTGCAGTTCTGGGGATGGGAACACTTGGTTAATTTAAAAGGTTAGAGAAGAATGGTGAAAATGATCAGAGCTGACACAAAAGACAGCACTAATTTAGAAAATAACTTTTTATTCCCTTCATCAAGCAGGAAACTCTTTTGAAATGCATCTCACATTCAGCTACCAAAGACCAAATTGAAATCCTATCCAGCTTAAAACAAAAATCTGAGGTTTTGATGAAAACCGGCCAACCCAAAAGTGAATGGATTACACTTGATCACCACATAGCGAAGGAAATGGTAGGTCCAAAATTCAGCATAACCTGCGCAAATCCATAGACCAAGCTTCCCATGTTAAAAATGCTTGATTGTGTTCATGGTGGTTTCCTGTCCTTGAATAAAGTTTATTTGTTAAGCCCGATCCAGTTTTTACCAACAGAAAAGCAAAATTGCATCCTATGTTCTCTTTCATGCATAGGCGTCCTTTTAGCTGGCGACATGTCCCCTGCTAAAATGACACAATCAAAAGGGATTCAGTATCAACAGGTGACTGCTTGACTGGTATCTCTTTAATCAAAGGTGTTCTAAACATGCAGCGTCACTTGCTCCATGCTACATGCACAAATGGCGCAGGCCCGTGCGTGCATCCTCCAAGCAAAATAACATTATTATATTAAATGTTTTTTGCTTCAACGTAGACTTATCACTAAAAAGGGCAAACATTTGAATAGGCCTATTAGACTTTATGAACTTCAGATGCCTTCAAATCCGCATACAAATACATTTTGTTTTCCCAAGAATTTCTCCTTGCATGGGTTTATTAATCTCTTTTACATATGTTGTAAATACAAAACAACTGCAGTAAAAGTAAATATGCCATTAACTGTAGTGAAGCTGGGGATTCTCTGCACAGAACGGTCAGGGTTGCCAAGTAAACGCATTTGTTTTGGTTGGGCATTCTTCTTCCCGGGCGAACGTCTCCTCACTTCAGGGATTTTATTCATCTTTGTAGTTCCAAATTCAAGACTATGATCTGCTGCGAACGCACATAGCCTACAGTGTAAGCAGCCTGGTCTCATCTGAGCATCGGGATGATTCTTCTTAGCCAAAAGCCTGCTGGCTTTCAGTGCTGTTAGTAAAACTAGACAAAACAGTCTGGATATCAAGCTTTATTGATTGAATAAAGGTGAAACGTCACACTGATGAATATAGCACTTATATATGAGTAAGTAATAATAATTGTCTTCAGTATTCTTCAAACCACACTCAAGAGTATGATTATTGTCCCTAGCAATTTTAAAAACAAACTGACGCCTTTGTTTACACTTAAAGTATCTGGTGGGCACGAGTTAGTAAGTGGTGCATACGAGATAGTAAGTGATGCACACTAGAAAGTATCTGATGAGCACGAGTTAATATGTGATGCGCACGAGAAAGTAATTGGTGCACACTAGAAAGTATCTGGTGAGCACAAGTAACTGGTGCGCACAACAAACCGTCTTTTTTTATTTTTTTTTGCCCATGTCCCCTTAGGGACTTTGTAATATATATCTGCAGAGAACCAAAAAAAATGTTTCATCTTGTCAGTAGGACTTTAGTTTTGTCACAGTTGGTATTCTGTATTTATTTCTTAATTTGGTGTAATGTATTTGCACTTTTTAGATTATCACAAATACACCATTAAGCATATTTTTGAGAATGTAGAAGAAGAACACTGTTTTGCCAAAGGGTACCTCAGCACACTGGAAAAGAATGGATTGAATCTCTGCTTTTCTGATTGGAAGACAGCCACCCTGCTACTGGGATGTTGCTGTCCAATCTTTCCATTCTTAATCCTCTCCGTTCACCCCTTATGCTGATCTTATTTATTTTTACAAATCACTTTTCAAGCAAAGTTACCAGATTGCCTTTAACCTTGATACCACTTGTAAATTCTAGGTTCGGTGATTCTTTGTAATCCAGAAACAGAAACAGGAGTATGATTTTGAAATTTCCTTTATGAAGGCCTTCATTTTTACTACCTCTGTTTAAACTGCCAAATAATTTGGAGATATGGTTTAGAATTATATGAAGCAAAGAGAGTGAACAGCAGAAGATTAAGTGAACTTCACCAGACTGTAACATTTACTACAAATTGGATGTTCAAAATGTGTGAATACAGGTGACTATATTCTAGCAGCTCAGTGTATAGAAACCACATAATAAAGCAGTTTTATAGGGAATATAAAATGTCATCTGTCTGATGAAATATATATATATATATATATATATATATATATATATATATATATATTACTAAGACAGTGTACAAGGATATTAGAAACAACTGGCTAAAGGTGATAATGCTGGGCTAAAAATAGACAGAAAGCACAGTTATGTTGGCCGAACACCTCAGAGATTTTCATTTTCTCCAAGAATGCACAAAGGATTCACAAATCCAGTGAAGGAGGAAGAGAAGTGCTGAACCAGATTATGCAAGCATAAGACATTTTTCATTGTCGGCCCTTTGACCAGTCAGTTGGGCCAAAGCTTTGCAAACGTAAAAGAGATTTATATCACCCATAAGTGTTAAGTAAATAAGGAATTTGGTTTACCAAAATCCTGTTCAGCCATGAACCTCAATGTCAGGAGTGTTTCGAGTCAGTTTCTCATACTGGAGGTAACATTCACTCTTGCTGCTGCATTTTGAATCAACTGAAGGCTTTTAACTGCATTTTGTGGACTTTGTGATAGTAAAGAATTACAGTAGTCCAGCCTTGAGGTAACAAATGCATGGACTAGTTTCTCAGCATCACTTCTGGACAGGATGCTTCTAACTTTAGCAATATTCCGGAGGTGAAAGAAGGAAAACCTGTTTAATATGGGATTTGAATGTCATGTCTTGGTCAAAAATAATGCAGAGGTTCTTTGCTTTATTATTGGAGGTCAATTTAATGCCATCTAGAAGAAGTGGTTGACTAAGCAGTTTCTTTTTTAGAGCTTCTGTTCCAAAGACAGCAACTTATGTCTTGTCAGAATTTAAGAGCAAAACTTTTAGTCATCCATGTTTTTTTTTGTGTTCCAGACATGCCTGTAATTTACCAGACTGGATTAATCTAGATTTATGGATAGATATAGTTGTGTATCAACGGCATAGCTGTGGAAATTTATCCCATGCCGTCCAATGATTCTACCAATTGGAAGCATATATGTAGTGAAAAGAATTAGTCCAACCACAGAACCCTGGGGAACTCCACAGGTAACTCTTGAGTGTGAAGAAGATTTATCATTTACCTGAGCAAACTGGAATCGGTTGGACAAATATGATTTAAACCAGCCTAATGCTGTTCCTTTGATCCCTGCAACATGCTCAAACCTTTCTAAGAGAATATTATGATCGACTATGTCAAAAGCAGCTCTAAGATCTAACAAGACCAGAACAGTCACAAGTCCATTATCTGAGGCCCTGAGAATATCAATAGTAACCTTCACCAGTGCTGTTTCAGTGCTATGATGAGCTCTAAAACCTGACTGAAACTCTTCAAACAGGTCGTTACTGTTAAGATGCTAACATAAATACATAACATAAATTAATCATACCTAAAATGGGGCCAAGAACCAAATGGAACACTTTCTTAAATAATTTGGTTGGGATTGGGTCCAGAATAAAAATTGAAGGTTTAGATGAGGGTAATATTTTTGATAGTTCCGGAAGCTCGACTGAATCCAAACAATCCAAACACAAATGAGGTTCTACAGTTATCCCTGTTGCTGCCTCACTTAGAGAGTAGTAATAATGTTTTGGAGGCAGCCAATGATTTTATTTTTAATAGAATTAATTTTATTTATGAAGAATCCCGTGATGTCATTACTACTAAGAGCCAGGGGAATAGTTGGCTCAACAGAGCTATGACTCTGTGTGCGTTTGGCAACTGTACTAAAAAGAAACCTAGGATTTTTCTTATTCGCCTCTATTAATGATAAAAGATATCCTGTTCTAGCTTGTCGAAGGCTCTTTTTATATAGCAGTAGGCTATTTTTCCAGGTTAAATAGGTATCCTCTAGGTGTGTAGAGTGCCATTTTCTCTCCAATTTCCTAGTATTCTGCTTTAAAGTACACCATTCTCGACTAAACCAGGGAGTCTACCTCCTATGACTAATCACTGTCTTTTTTAAAGGGGGGTACACTATCTAATGCTAAACGCAATGAGGAAGTAACACTATAAATCAGACCATCAACTTCTGAAGGGTTACAGATAGAATTGCTGCCCTCCACTGTGTTACTCTGAGACACTGAGGAAAGTAAGAATGGAACTGATTATTTAAAGGGGGGATATTATGCTTCTTCCAGGCACATATTACCCTCCTATAGCACACTCCAATAAAATTATCATCTTAAGTCTTTTAAAAGTCCATACTCAATGACATATGTTAGTAGAAGGTCCAAAGTGTGTTGACCCGAGTGCATGGGTCCCTGTACTTTTTGAGTAAAGCCAATTGAGTGAAATATAGCATTAAAGGCTGCATTTAGGCTGTCACTTTCATAGCTGTCAAGTATCTCCTTTTGGCCGGGAAAGTAGCGTATTTTACCTCGCTGTCCCGCCGTCCTCCCGTATTATTATTTTCCCGTAAATCTCCCGTATTATATATTTAAAATTCCTCTGCCTCTCCAAACTGATCTCTGGAACAGTAGGAGGTGATAATGCCCCTTTAAGCTGAATGCCAACTGCCGTTAAACAAGAAGAATGAAGAAGAAGAAGCTTCGCGAGAACCGCCACATACAGTTGTCCCTGTGGCAGTTGTCGCAAGATTTATGGCGATAGCGGGAACATAACAGAAACAGCAAATGAGAGAGATGGATGAAAGTGAAGAAGGAATTCCTGCTAAAAATCAGAGGTTTGTAAATATCAAAAAAGTGTTAAAGAATGCAAAATCTGCAACAAACTTGTATAATAGGGTGACCATACGTCCTCTTATGCCCGGACATGTCCTCCTTTTTGGCCATAAAATTATGTCCGGGGGGATTTATTTAAATATCATAAAATGTCTGGGTTTACCCCCATATTGTACCTGGTTTTGCTCACTTTAAAAGCAGCCACGGCCCACAAAACAAATGAGGAGCTGCGCTGCATGCTTGTAATATGCTACTAAAATGCAGAAAGTGTTGTTTCACAGACGAATTGTAGAGAAAATACTATAAAAATATACAAAGTCCGGAAGATTGCTTTCAAACATAAAAACAAAACAGACGAAGTCCGGAAAATTACCGTTTTTCATGGCCTGTTTGAAAGGGGCTTTACTAACTAAGTCTTTGAGGAGAGAGATCTTATGCTCAATAAACCATATTTAATAGTTTTATTTTTCTGTTTAGTCGCATTTATCTCTATCAGATTTTCATGATTTGCTCTTGTTAGGTAGGTTAACTTTTAATCAATTTGATTTTGACCATGGGCAAGACACTGTCTCAATAGGGTAAAGGTTGGGTAACAGTAGAGAAGCTGAAGAGAGGCGGGTTAAACTACAACTATGCTTCCTGGTCTGGACCCTGAGTTGTCCCCGTTTTACCACTAGATGCTGTCTGCAGACATGGTCAAAGTTGTTCTTACATTAACAAACATTTTTACTCACAATACAAGATGGTAAATATCACACTAAGCGTAAAATTGTTCCTATGCACAAAATACACACAGAGCTGTGCGTAAGTATGGTTGATAAATGATACACATTCAACTGTGTAATTTCTCTTAAAGTGCAGGTTGCAGGTTAGAGCCCCCCTTAAACCACCGTTTAGAGAAATATAATAGGAATCGTTTCTAAATAAACATTTACTCATACATTAATTATTTTAGCTTTTGGAGTCGTTTTTGTGAGAAGATTTAACCTCCGCCAGACCGGAAGTGACGTAGCAGCAGTGGCATAGCAAGGGCACCAGGGGGCCCCAGGCAGCAATGTCACTATGTGGCCCTCTGTCAGCTGTTTTGTCATTAAGTTCTTCAGTTTTAAAGTAATATGAAATGTGAACAAATATTCTTAACAAGATAAACAATGGGTGCTTCTGCTTCAAGGTAGATGCAGACTGAGCCAAAGACAAATAGAAACAGAACAACATAATGTCAAAAGACATCTTAGTTAAAACATTTCATCACAAAATGATTTGGAGCTCATCATTCATGCTTTTGTGTCTTCACGTTTAGACTATTGTAACAGTTTTTTTTCGTGTCTGAACAAGAAGGAGCTCTCTCGATTGCAATTAGCAGCGACAATTTTGACTTGTACAAATAGAAGGACTCACATGTTCCCTATTCTTAAGCAACTTCAATGGTTGCCAGTGTCCTATAGGGGGGGTGGCTTGTGGGCCCTAGGCAGCCGCCTGCCTTGCCTAATGGCAAGCTACGCCTCTGTGTAACAAAATGAAGTTTTGTCAGCTCCATTAATAGAAAACTATGAGTTTTAATGCTGGAAGGACCACACCGGTACAGTTAAGAGCCTGCTCCGCAACCCAAAGAGCAGAGAGAGACCAGAGAGAGAGAAGGGGGAGCTATACTTTTTTCTTTAACAACCAACATATCATGTTGCTTCTAATCTTTGATATCATTCTTTCAACAAATTTGGTAATTAGCAGATATTAGATAACAAGACTTACAACGCACAGATCCCCCAAGCGTAGAGCTGACCCTCTGATCGATCCGTGAACGTGTCTCACGCCTGCAGCAGGTCCAGAAACAGCCGCTGACAACGGTCCTAACGAAGCTGTAAGCGCCAAAGGCCCTGCGTATTGTGTGTCGCACCTGATCTTTGCCTCAGTGTCCCATTTAAAACTTCATTACAATGCTGGGATTTTAATCCTCCTGTCTGAAGATAGCGCCACAAACAATTGTGTTTTTCACAGCCAAAGCAGAAGTTAAGGGCAGGTTCAGCTGCACAAAACACACCCAGAAACATAAGATAGTGCCGTTTTTTGGAAACCTGTGGACCCAATGTCCTGACAGACTGGTGTTTGTACAGCAAACACAATCATTTACAATATTTATTAAAATGAAAGCAATCCAAAATTAGAAACAACGTTTATGAGTTTGGCTGTTCCTATAATTTAGGGTTGGGTTAAATTTGCACCTGCTTTTCAAATTTTGTAATGCATTCACTAACCAGGAAATGTGGCCTATTTAATGTACTTATATTATTGTTGGTTTATTAAAGGGGCTAAATGCAATTTTCTGAAATTTAAACTCGCGACTGACCCCATGTGGCCAAAAACGGAACTGCTCTTCCTTTCTGCTCGCTCTCGCAGCGCGCACTCGTGCACCGGTCGCTTGTGCACCGGTCGCTCGTTCACCGGTCGCTCTCAATCTTCGATCTTTTTCGGGCACTTGTCAGGGGTTTAACTTTTTTAGTCTTATGTGGAGTTACTGTTGGTGTCAGAAATGTCCTTGGTCTCTTCTGTGTAGAATCCATTACACTACTTGCGAGTGGCAGAGTGATCTGAAACATTTAACATGAACGTGCTTGACGTCACATCCGCAGACAGCGCGGCAAAATCCAACCCGACAGAAAATAGAAAGAATTGGATACAGGCTTATAGGTGCACCCACTGTGAGCTGACAAGGTGTCAGTATGCTCATCAGGAGATGTTTGAGTCATAAACGGTCAAACAAATAGGCTATTGTTTTGTTTATTTTGGGGAAAAAGTTGCATATAGCCTCTTTAATTTGGTTATTTATGACTGTGACTGAAGCTATATGCTATGTGCATTTTTTATACTGTTATTTCCCCCACACTTTTTTAATTTTGAGATTTAGGCTTTGCCTCGGATCCTGTAGGTAAGAATGTGTCCTCTTTGCTCATTGGTATTTGAATTAATCTGACTCTCCTGTATATTACACTTCTCTTGATTTATGCTACCAGCTTTTTGCTGGGCCTGTTCACAATGGATAAACGTAAGTGAGTGTCATTACTGTACTGTATATGTTTTGTTTATTGTGATTCGTGTAGCACAGTCTTAAAGCCCAAAAATAGGTTATAATAAAAAGTAGTTGTTAGTCCGACCCCTTTTGAAAATTTATTTTACAGCATTTTTGCATGTTAAAGTGGTAAAACCTACATAGGTAATTGTTATACCATATCACAACAGAACTGCAGGGTTTCAGATGTTTACTGTTTACGTTGTATGTACAATAAAAAGGGTTCTTAAGTGGAATTTTGTATTTTGAACAATACTTTAGCACCATAGTACCTCATAATTATGTGCCAAGTTACTTGTCACATAAACCTCAATGGGATACACCAGAATGCCTGACTGAGTGTGAGATGACAGAGAGCGGGATTATAATGTTTTTGTCTGAAAGCACACTTTAATTATTATTGTCTCTCATACTAAATGTGACATTGAAATTTGCTACACAAATCTGATCTTTTGTTTTATACTATTCTGTATCCTCTCACAATATGATAAACTGCAAAGTCCACATAATGGACTCCTGTCTATACATAAACATTTTGACTATGACTGCTTTTGGAGCTGTTGCAGGTTTGTAATTAATACAGAAAAATGCTGAAAATGTGACTTGTTTTTTAAGTTGCAACCCACTATGCAGGTATCATGTTTCTGACTGAAGTACGGCCCAACTTACCTAACCCTAAATCTGCTTGGGTTATGAGTAGTTTTGGGCTTATGACATACGCCAGAAGGTTAAGATATTAATTAATAATTTTTAATGGAAAATATTAATTTCTTTAACTAATGAGATGGGATTAGTAATTGTCTAGGTAAAATATAAAAATGTGCATCAGTTTTACAATGTTTTAAGATCAGGCTTAAAACTTTTTGATAAAGCTTATTGTTAGAGTGGTTTAGGTCATCCTGAGTTATCTCTGTAGTTATGATGCTATAGGCTTAGAATGCTACTTTTCTCTACTCACCTGTTGTATTATTTGCTGTTTTTTCTACTGTCAACTTTGTTTTTTCTCAGTGTTTTTCTCTCCATAGTAGCTATACCTGGTCTGGTATCTTGCTTAGCTACAATGTCCTGTTGGATGGGGTGCATTGACTGGTATGATGCTCCCAGTAACTGAACCTCTCCTATGTCCTGTTATCAACTTTTTACTTTCTTTGAAATAGAAAGTACTCTTACATCACTTCCTTTTGGTCTTTACGTGTTTCTGCTCTGACTTCTCTAACCTCTTACAGTAGTGGCAGATGGCCTTGAGATGACATCTGTTGTGAATCAGCGCTATATAAAAAAACTAAATTTAATTTCAATTTAATTGAAAATTGAAATTATCGGTGAAACAAGTGCTGTCTACAGACAAAGCAGTGTCTCCAATGACGCTGGCCACACCCATGTCAAACATGGTCAGTGCTGTGGTGATCTGTGCACCCCTGGTAGAAGATTTGGCCCCACTGTATGCTGAGGGACGTTTTATTGTTTTCAGTTTGATATCATACAATTTTTTCCTTTATTTCTGACAGAAATCTCTCCACTGTCCTGACCACATTTACTGCCTCTGTCACTTCTCCCAGACAGTATTCTTTTTTTTTGGTTACCCCTAAGGTGAAATTTAACTGATTTAATTTGTTCAAAGAAGTTAGGTATTTCCACAGAAGAAAATAACAGCAAATTAAATCATTCTTTGTCACATTATTTTTATGTCTGCACCAAGAATACAGCTGCTGCGGGCTGGAGGGGGGGAGGCATGAAGCATAGGATCCGCTGATATCAGAGGGCAAAAACTATCGGTGTTAAAATGAAGTAGCAAAAACTATGACAATTTTCAAAAAAGTTTGTTCATCATAACTCTATTTTTTTTTGCCCCACTTATGTTTCACCTCGATCTTGGGGTCACTGAAATTCCTTTTTTCACTGTCTTGGCCATTTCTTTCGGGAAGAACGCAAGGATTTAATGCATGTCTTAGAGTATCTGGTGACAAAATATGGTTAATTGAAGGCGTTTCTGTATGCAAATGACTGTGAATGGTCACGAGCACTACCATACGGAGGAACATGCGTACGACTGGCCACTCCATATTTGAAAAATCCGAATTTTTACTGTTCATACCAACATTATAAATTTCATTCGTAGGATAGAATATAGGACAATTTCAATGAAGGTTTGATAAATGAGGGTCCAGGATAAAAGAAAATTTGATGCAGTTTCTGTTCAAACCCATATGTTCAGATTTGAATTAAAAAGCTGAAAGAGTAAGGAAAAATATAATAGATGTCGATATAAAGGTTTTTTTCTTGGGGTAATTAGCTGCACTGATGACCTGGCCGTGTTCATCCTAACCCTGCATTAATTGAAATGCTTCGTTTGAAGCAGCAGGGTGTATATTTTACATGGAATAAACAAGTAAAAGGGGTTTGAAAGAAACTATAAACTGCCTGCTGCTTTTAAAGTACAATGCTGAGTGACTGAAATCTCATTTGTTTTCTACAAGCTTGCAAAGACTGACATTATATTACTAATAGAGCATGTCTGGTGTGTTGTCATATCTCACTGATCATTATGAATAATCTATCCAAAAGAGAGACCAATTCAGCCACAGTCTGGATTTTGAAAAATAAAATGTGGAGAAAACAAGGACTGTGCCTCATCCTCTCAAGCTTCACTGGAATGCTCTGAAGTGTGTTTACTTGCACTGATCATTTTAGTTGTGTAATTTTTAAAGACAAACCTACAAGCAAAATGCAAGTTACTAATATTTAAGGATGTTCATTGAAGTATGTTCATAAGCAAGCACAAGCAATCAGATACAAGGTTGAGACTGATTATTAATAAAGCTAAATGATAAATCATGTATTTTTTCTTACATCAAGTCAAGATAAAAAAAAAAAATTCTAACGAAAGTCCTTATGAAAAGATATTAGAAGTATTTGGTTTGAAGTCTCGCCAGCGTTTTTTCTGTATGAGGTTTGCATGTCATACATATTAAGATATATAAACTAAAAACACGGCCCTGAATCTAACCTTTGAGATACTCCAATTATAACATACATGAATCTGGATTTGCATCGGTTTTACTGTTGCGCAAATTGTTATTTGTATAAAGCTCTTTAACCATTTCAAAACAATACCTCAGAAGGCATACTTTTTTTGTGATCAATTTATTATGATTGGTAGGGTTAATTCTTTCTTAAGGTCTTATTCAATAAATTTGATGTGGTTTCTAGTTTGAATGACTCAGTTATGAGTCATTTTCTGTGGGAAAAAATGCTCTCTTGCCAGTTTCAGGAGGTTGCAGTTTGTCGGAGTTTATATTTTTACTAAAATGCCAAAAATAATGACCAGACATGTAAATAGCACAAACAGACACTTGTTTTTACAGTTTATCAGTTAAAAAAGTTGATTTGGGGTGAGTTGCTCTTTAATTTGCTTCACTGGTGGTTCTCCATGACAAATTCCAACAGTTTCTTCCTCAGCTCCTATTTCTTGGGTAAACATGCAACGCTAATGTCTATCTCCACAAATAACACAAGCCCAAACGTGTTCTGTCTTGTTAAGGGAGTTGCTATTGCTTAACTTCTACTCGCAGACACAAGTTCTACTCTCTCCTGGCAGCAAAATCAGTACAGCCTTCCTGTAGGTGGTCGCAAGCCAAGATGGGCAAGACCATGATTATTTAATTTTCCCGGTGATGTAGAAGGGATTGACTTTTTCTGACTCACTCATTTTTGCTGTCTTTTTCTCGTCTATTTCCTCTGTGACTAATACAGGCAATGGGGGTTGGAGAAAATGTTCACGTGCAGCATGCATATGCAACTCTGAGAGACCGATCGTATTTTTAAAAAAACAAGTATTACATGGTTTCACAGTGAATGAGACCTTTGAGAATCTAAAATCTATCTAACTGCAATTTCTTCTTTTCTATAGACGTACATTACCTTCCTTCGGTAAAATCAGAACTGCACAATTGTAGCTGTTTTTAACTTTTTCATTATTGCTCTGACTGTGGTAATATTGGCAAGTTTAGGCTAAAGCTATTTTTTCCAACAAAGATCAAAACACATTTGCCTTACTTGAATGACACTTTCTCTACTTTCCGATTTTAAAGAGTAGCATATGTATACCTCAAGGAAACAGGAAGTTGTAGATAAAATAAAAGTTGCAAGGGGTTCCATTCAACTTAGAAAATAAAACATAAATTTAAGAACTGCTGCATTTATTTCATTGGAATTGTTGTAGAGGTTTTATTACATTGAATTTGTAATAAAATGTATATATTTTTTAGAAATATATCACTGCAATAAAATGTGACTTTATTAACTTTTTTGCATGTCTTTCCCAGGGTCACCAACAGTTATGAAAGATGATTTAGTATTGTATTGGGCTATTTAAACTTATTTATACCAATCATCTCTACTATTGTTTACAATACAATGTTTATTTTCCTAAATTATATACCTGATTTAACTGTAACCTTTGATCACCACCTCTTAGAGATTCATCCATCTAGTTGTTATACCCACTTACCACTAAAACCTATCTAGAGTGGTCAGTTAACATAACTAATGTGCATGCTTTTGGACAGAGGACTGAAGTTGGAGTACCTGCCCCAGCCCCTGCTTTACATCAGAGGTGAGGAGGTGGAGCAGGCAGACTCTGTCAGATTCCTTGGCTCCAAGGATCTGACATGAGCCCCTTTCAAACAGGCCATGAAAAACGCTAATTTTCCGGACTTCGTCTCTTTTGCTTTTGTGTCTGAAAGCAATCTTCCGGACTTTGTCTGGATACCCTTTACTGGTAATTTTACGGCTGAAGACCTAGTAACAAGAGCGGACTTTTCGTGGTATGGTGTTTGCATTCAGACAGTCAAGTAATGTTCCGCGAAAGCTGGAGGGGTGTGGGGCTTTGGGGAAAAGGGGAGAGGGGCAGGGAACACTGTGAGCGCACACATTGATGACGTATAAACGTCACTATTTTCCTTTCAGCTTTTTCATCGATGTCTCTTATGCGTTTCCATGTGCGCAAAATTGCACACATCCCAAAGACGAGCCTTGCGAGTAGATCTGCTGTTTCGTCGACCATCTTTGCAATAATGCATTTGTTTGGGGAAATGACGTACTCTAATGACATCCGTAACACTCAATGTATCCATATGCTCATTTTCATTTCAGAATGAAATAATTTGAAGAATAATTTCATAAAATTTTGTTTTTTTAAACAACTGCTTGGCAAAGTGTGAGTAGCACAGTCTTACTGTATGTTTTGGTTGGTAGGACACAAGGTCTACAGTGTTTGGTTTGCAGAGCCTCAAGGGAAATAGCTACAACTTATTTTAGGAATTGAGGAATTTCCTTTCACTTTTGTCTGTAATTACTTAGTCACTATATTGGGGAGTGAGTTAGAGTGATCTTTTTCAGTCAGGTTAGTGGATGAATGAAACCTCAAGTAATTTTTTTAAATTGTATTTATTATATATATTTTACAAGTTTTTTATTTAAAAATAAAGATTTTGTTCCACTAGTTCTGGCTTTGATTCTGGGCCAGAAACCTTCTTTGTAAGTCTTTTGTGTTACTTTGATTTCCCTCCCATGGTCCAAAAACATATATTAGATTAATTAGATTCTGAATTTCCTTTAAGTTTGAAGGCAGCACCCCACAACCCGAACCTGCAAGCCTGTCAAACCGAAGCCTGGACTCTACACCACAACAAAATGTGTAATAAGCACATGATAAACAGAGAACACAAATTTAGTATTAAATCAAAGGAAAGTTGGCCATGTGCATAAAATATTGCCAACAACTTATATTTTTTTTTATTATTGTTGCAAAAGCTATACATTTACAGTACTGCTTTGTCACGACCACTTGGCTGGATAGGAATACCAAGTGAACACTTCAAAGTCTTCTTAGAGGATGCAGACTGATTACTGTGAAAGGGCTGGGTTGTTAGCCAAACCACAACCTTTTCTTAGCCTCGCTAAAACAAATGTCGTGCTATAGTTAAGCTGTTAGTACAACTGAAACAGAACAAGATATATTCTATTGCCTTGGATTGTTTTGGCCTTGCTCACAACGTTTGGGCTAGAATTAACTTCTAGTGCTGTATAAAAACACTCAAAAATTAATTTCTTGAGGTCAGGGATGAAGCATGGCTCTGATCCACTGAGCTTCCAAAATTCAGCAATGCTGAACTGTTTTCCATACTCACTGAATATTGTTTTACATAATTTCCACCCATTGGTCTCAGCAGACCTCTGAAGGTTTCCAGACAGGAAATATAATATTGTGGGAGGTTATGTCATACTTGGCTTAGAGTCAGGTTTCTCAGGGTGCTGCTAAACTGCCTCAGCTGTGACTGGATTAACAGAAAGGCTGGGTTCTTGTTATTTGGGAAGTCAGAAGGCTGTTGTTTGCATTAATGGGCTTCAAATTGGTGCTCCAAATGGTGGACATGTTACCAGTTCTGCCCACCTGATTAGAGTCACTTCAGTGAGGATAAAAATATATTAAAAGTTTTGGAACAATAAGGTGAAATAAATGAGTTTTTTATGGTGGGGGAGGCTTTAAACCCACTAACTTGGAATCACAGGATAAGGTCATTCTGTTTTTGACTGAATCATAAAAGTATTTTGCCTGCATAAGATGGCGAATATCATCCAAATGCATGGATGAGGCATCAATGGAATGCATTTATATATTGCAAGCCTGAGTTGCCATCCTATAGATGTTGTTCTGGGTGTTTTTGTGAACTCTTGGTCACTTAATCACTGATGTGCTCTTGGAGCTGGACTAACTGGCTTCCCCTGGAAAGATTCCTCACTACTGCACATTTCCCCTAGTTGTAGATTTTTGCTCCCACTTTGGTTTGCTGGAATCCCAAAGTCTTAGCAATGGATTTGTGTTCCTTTTCAAGACAAATAGATGTCAATGACTTCCACTAGTTATAGACATTTTTTTAAAATACTGTGTTGCTTTTTGAGAGGTTTTACTTAAATAATTTGGTATGTCTTCGGTTCGGGTAATATTCAGACTTGGGTTTGACTTGTGAAACTGAGCTCAACTTTAATTTTATATTTCATTTTAATTTTCTGTTATATCCCTTCAGTTTGTTTATAAATAAACTGAATTGCATTGGTTTTAAGACATTGTTTACAAGTCAAAATCCAGTATAACAGGAAAAGACCCAACATAAGACTTCAAAGTTATCAATTTCTCGGGTTTTCTGATTCAGGGAGCACCACAGCAACTGCTTATGATAAATCTAGCCACACAACATGTCATGGGACGTCTTTGCAAAATGTGTGAGAAGGACATGATGGGCATAGTGAAGATGAACAAGGAAGACAAAACGCTCACTGCAGAGCATAACCCCTATGATGCATTACCTGGCATCATCCCTTGTAGTGCAACTCTTTGCCTTTTTCAGGGTCACTGTGCAGTGGAACTGCAGGAAACCAGGCAACTCTAATGATCCTTCCTGTGCCGACACTTATTAACTTTTGGAAAAAGCATTGATCGGGCCACAATATAGGAAAGAGCTTACAGAGATAGATATAGAGACTGTTTCATAAAGCACAACATGCAAAAAAGGTTTGTGTTTTTGACCAAAAGAGAAACTTAAACATCATAAATTAAAATATCAGATAACATAGGTATTGAAGGATGAAAAATTTTAAAGAAAAAAAAGATTACCTCAGGGCAGGTGTAGATGAGCCCCAGGCAGTCTCAATGAACTACTTGTAAAACTAGGAGTCAAAACACAAAGCCTCTGGGCTGGAGGGAGCCTCAGAATTATTCTTTCTGCTGTTTAACATAAACAGAGGACACACATCGAATGCACAACTTGGTCTCTTTAACTTTTCTTGTCAATCACATGTATATTTTTATAACTGAAATGTCTGCAGGCAGCACTCTTTCAGCCAGCATTAAGATTTCATTATGCTCCGCTCTAGTTCGCCTGTTGTGGATTTAATCAAGGGTCTAATCGTACTGTTGCCACCAATCACAAATACGTCTTGAGATCAATATGCATTTCA
This sequence comes from Valencia hispanica, assembly GCA_963556495.2. Taxonomy (NCBI): domain Eukaryota; kingdom Metazoa; phylum Chordata; class Actinopteri; order Cyprinodontiformes; family Valenciidae; genus Valencia; species Valencia hispanica. The sequence continues at coordinate 14,187,621 of OY747717.1, read as the reverse complement.
CACATGCAGAACCCTGTTACCAGAAAACACTGCAGAGTGTGCTGCATCTTGTGGAAAAATCAAGCAGCTGGAGTGTTCCATGAATTAAACATGAAAATCATAGTGGCACAGCTGAAACCTCCTGCATTCTTTAACGACAACTGTAACCTCTAATGAATAATGCATTAGACTGCTATAAATCTACTAAATGAGCTGTAATTGGATTAATCTGGTCATTAATTAAAGGGAAGGACTGGGGGAACACCTCAGTAGCTAAAGTAAATTCCTCCTTGAAAAAAAAGTATACATAATTTATATTCAGGCCTAGATACAATCGTGGTGAAAAGAAAGTATACCCTCTGTAGCTTTGATAGAGTTCTTAAATCTAAAATAAATATGTAATATATCTAGAATTGCGCTGCTCTGGGTGGCTGCATGTTGGAGTGGCTCTGTTGGCTACATATTAAGATTTGGTTTTTTTGTACATTGGTTCCTCTTTTTTCTTAAAGAAGATTGCATTTTTTTGAACTGTATACTTTCTAGTTTTTGGTGCTGTGAAGCTGGAAGGATTTTTGCTGTAAGTTTTTCCCTTTTTGACAATTTGTTATGATGCATAACCATGGCAACAATGTGGTTTACAGCCGGGAGCAGCTGATTAACATCGCAAAAGCTGAAATAATACCTCAACTGAAACCACAAATCCCTGATGAGTTGATAAGGAGGAGACGTGGATGCAGAGCAGGAGCGAAAAGGAGACAGAGAAAGAGGAAGTTCAAGCCATCTCTTCCATCGATCATGATGGGCAACGTAAGATTAGTGGCTAACAAGATGGATGAACTTCAAGCCCTTACAAGGACTCAGCCAGAGTACCGTGAATGCAGTGTTATGTGTTTTACGGAGACGTGGCTGCTGGATCATATCCCCGACTCCAACGTCTCTCTGCCAGGCTTCCTGACTGTACGAGCAGACAGAGATCTGAAGACGAGTAGAAAAAGGAAAGGTGGTGGAGTAGCAGTGCTTGTAAACAACAGATGGTGTCATCCAGGACATGTTACTTTGAAGTGTCGTCTCTGCAGCCCAGATGTCGAAATTTTGGCAGTAGGTTTTCGTCCATATTATTTGCCAAGAGAGTTCACCAGTGTAATTTTGGCAGTTGTTTACATTCCACCTTCAGCTGTTGCCGACAATGCATGTGATGTCATCAGTTCCATTGTTGCTAAGCTACAGACACAGCACCCCAATGCATTTGTGGCAATATCTGGTGATTTTAATCATGCCTCGCTCTCTACTACACTTCCAACATTTCAACAGTATGTCAGCTGCTCTACAAGAGAAAACAGGACCTTGGATTTGTTTTATGCAAATGTAAAGGATTCATACACGTCCAAACCAAGACCTCCTCTGGGACAATCAGATCACAATCTTGTTTTTCTCTGTTCAGAATATAAACCACTTGTTCAGAGGCAACCTGTGACAAAACGAACTGTGAGAAAATGGTCACAGGAAGCTGAAGAAGCCCTGCAGGGTTGTTTTGCAACCACAGACTGGATGACTCTTTGCCAAGCACATGGAGAGGACATCAATGCCATGACTGAGTGTGTGACTGACTATATAAACTTCTGTGTAGACAACATCATCCCCACCAGAACAGTGAGATGCTTCCCTAATAACAAACCCTGGATCACCAGTGACCTGAAGGAACTGCTAAACAAGAAAAAAAGAGCCTTCAGGGAGGGAGACAGGGAATTACTGAGGAGTATACAGAAGCAACTGAAGGTCAAGATCAGAGACAGCAAGGAGGTATACAGGAAGAAGCTGGAGAACAAACTACAGAGGAACAATATCCGAGATGTCTGGTCAGGAATGAGAAAGATCACAGGTTTTAAGGACAGGAAGGATTGGATAGATGGAAGTCTGGACAGAGCCAATGAACTGAACACATTCTTCAACAGGTTCAGTTCAGGAACTAGCTCAGCATCCCCCTCTCCTGTTCCCAGCCAAACAGACATCCCACTATCCTCTGATCAACGGCTTTCCTGTTACACCTCGGATGTTTTATCCTTCACCTCAGCCATGGACTCTTCTAATTCCACAAGTTTGACTTCAACCACGTCAGGAAATGCTGCTACCCCCTTGGCCTCCCCCTCCCACATGTCTGTCTCCAAAAGTCAGGTGAAGAGGCAGCTGGAGAAACTGAACCGCAACAAGGCTGCAGGTCCAGATGGTGTCAGCCCCAGAGTCCTGAAGGCCTGTGCAGAGCAGCTCTGTGGGATTCTGCAGCACCTCTTCAACCTTAGCTTAACTCAGGAGAAGGTTCCAGTGTTGTGGAAGACATCCTGCCTTGTTCCAGTACCCAAAAGAACTCACCCATCAGTCATCAATGACTATAGACCCGTTGCCCTGACATCCCACATCATGAAGGTCCTGGAGAGACTCCTGTTGGCACCCCTGAGTAAGCAAACAAGAACGTATCAGGACCCACTGCAGTTTGCTTATCGCTGTGGAGTTGGAGTTGAAGATGCCATCATCCACCTACTTCAACCAACCCACTGTCATCTGGACAAAGCAGGCAGCACTGTGAGGATCATGTTCTTTGATTTCTCTAGTGCATTTAACACAATTCAGCCTGATTTGCTTTGTCAGAAACTCCTGAAGACACAGGTGGAGCCCTCAACAATCGCCTGGATCAATGACTACCTGAACAACAGACCACAATTTGTGAGACTGAAGAATTGTGTGTCAAACCAGGTGGTCAGCAGCACAGGAGCGCCACAGGGGACCGTACTCTCACCATTCCTTTTTACTCTGTACACCTCAGACTTCCAGTACAAATCAGAGACCTGTCATCTGCAGAAATTCTCAGATGACTCTGCAATTGTCGGGTGTATCAGAGATGGACAAGAAGCTGAATACAGAGAGCTGGTGGACCGCTTTGTGACATGGTGTGGAAACAATCGTCTCACCTTGAATGTGAACAAAACAAAGGAGATGATTGTAGATTTCAGAAGAAACAGGGATAAGTCAAAAACTGTTTCCATCATGGGAGAAGAAGTGGAGGTGGTTGAGGAATATAAATACCTCGGAGTTCACCTTGACAACAGACTGGACTGGAGGCGCAACAGTGAAGCCGTCTACAAGAAGGGACAGAGCAGACTGTACTTCTTGAGGAAGCTTAGGTCCTTCAAGGTTTGCAGCAAGATGCTGCAGATCTTCTACAAGTCTGTTGTGGAGAGTGTAATCTCTTCAGCCGTCATCTGTTGGGGTAGCAGCATCAGAGCCAGGGATTTAAAAAGGCTAAACAACCTGATAAAGAAGGCTGGTTCTGTTCTTGGGACGACTGTGGAAAATCTGGAGATGATGATGCAAAGAAGGATTCTTCATAAAATCAAAAAAATTATGGACAACCCTGAGCATCCTCTTCATGAGACAGTCATAAAACAACAGAGCGTCTTCAGTCGGAGGCTTCTTCAGTTTCGCTGCAATACAGACCGCTACAGGAAATCCTTCCTGCCCACAGCCATCATCATCTACAACAACTCCTTAAAGAATTAATTATATGAGCTATACCAACACTTAATTTCCCTCTGGGATCAATAAAGTATTTTTGAATTGAATTGAATTGAATTGAAAAAACATTTATCCATGTCAATAGGTATTAAACATAGATGCAGCCAAAATGGAGACATTTATAGAAAACTAAATACCTAAGTGTATATACTATGACCATGGATAAGTGACTTTTTCCTTTTTTTTACCATCACAGTTCTCAATAACCCATGAAATTTTGAAACTGTCCAATCATAGCTCTTTTATTGACCGGGCCCCTTGATACGGACTGTTAGGTTTCTGTACAACCGGTGTCAGAGTTTGGCTCGCAATAAGTCGGGCTCGCTTCCGGTGAGGGTTGAACTCCCCCAAGGTTGCCCTTTGTCACCGACCCTCTTCATAACTTTTATGGCCAGGATTTCTAGGCGCAGCCAAGGTTGAAGGGATACGCTTCGGTGGCCTCAGGATCGGGTCTCTGCTTTTTGCAGATGATGTGGTCCTATTGGCTTAATCAGAACGTGATCTACAGCTTTCGCTGGAGTGGTTCGTGAAGCGGCTAGGATGAGAATCAGCACCTCCAAATCCGAGACCATGGTCTTGAGCCGGAAAAGGATGGGATACCTTCTCCGGGTTGGGGATGAGGTCCTTTCCCAAGTGGAAGAGTTTAAGTATCTGGGGGTCTTGTTCACGAATAAGGGAAAAATTAAGCGGGAGATCGATAGACGGATTGGTAGGGCATCTGCAGTTATGCGGGTGCTGTACTGGTCTATCATGGTGAAGAGAGAGCTGAGCCGAAAGGCTGTTTTTTCTGTTTTGAGTTATTATTTTGTTTGTGATATTTAGCTCTTATTCTTACAGCTGATTCACACAGAGTGTGGAATGGATGTGGTCCAGACTCCGTAAGGCTTCTGCAAATATGAAAAAACATTGAGTCCAATCAGAGCATTCTCACCGGCTGCAGTGCAATGAGGATCCTGATGCGGAGCTCTGGAACGTTTCCACTTGAACTCTAATTTTTAAGGATGACACATGTGGTTTTCCATGAAGTTATAGAAATTACATTAGCCAAACAGGAAGTGAGACTTGAGCTAGCGAGGTACATCCGGTATATTTCAAAATAAAACCTGTGTTGCATTATGTTCCCCAGCTTTTTCTGTTATTATTAATGACAGGGATATCAGTCCACAGTTTATGATAATTCAGGTTATTTTTTACGTTATTTTTACCAGTATAACTTTAAACGTATTTTGTCAAATTTTGTGAATGTTTTGCAAACTATCTGTTCCGCACTCGTGAATCAGGCGTTAGTGTTCATTTGGGTTTAGTTTTAGTTCTGGGGATTCCATGTTTCAGTAATCCCCTCTCATCTTCTTCTATTATTTTTATACCTCTCCGTCATTAATCAAGTTCCTTCCTTAGTCTTGCTCACACCCTCAGATCTGCTTTTCATCATATTGATTAGACTGACCTAGTCTTGGTTCCACTTATCACCTTTCTAGCATTTTTACCATTTCAAGTTCTCTCATTCCTGAATAGATTCTTTGTTTGGCTCCCATTTGCTATGCCAGTTCTATGTGCCTTTACATCCTGTGAGTGTTCTCTGTGCATTTTGTACGTTTGAACATCATCAACTCAACTATGCCTGCCTACTATCCCTTGCCCCCTTGTACTTAGATCCTCAATTTAACCATGACACATAACAAATTCTGCGGAGAAGAGTGGGCAAACATGGTTATGATTAGGGAGCAATGCAATTTTCCCATAGGCTCCAATTAGTGTTTTTCTCTTAATCATCATTTAAAAATTGCATTTTTATTTACTTAGAATATCTTATTTTGTTTTTCTGATGAGATTGCATAAAAAACCCAAAAGGAATCTGTAACAGAGCAACCACTTCTTTACAGCACTGTTTAATAATGTGAGCTATAACATTTATTTGGTGTATTTATTGCAAAACAGGCTCAAGCAAAAATCTGAATTAGTACACCTTAAATTCTCAAGTACATATTGTGCATACAGCAGAAATGCCCTCCATAGCTTGAAACATAGCAGTAATGGGTGGTGTTTCCTTATTTCTATATCATGGTGGTCTATCATTGTTCTGATTTTTTGATTTTAGTTCTTTGTCTGTTTCATCTTCCTGCTTTCCTCTTCCATCTCTGTGCACCCTATCTCTTTTTTGTGCAGGGCTGCTCCTTAGGGTCACACTTACCTGTAGATCATCCTTTCTCAAGATTGGCAGCCGTCTGCAGCAGTTGCCTCATTCTCTGTGGTGTCACAATAATCCTGGAACTCACCTTAAATCTTCCTGGGGATAACCTCAGTATTCTCAGGATACTTCCTGCTACCACTAATTTACTTCCAGAACATAGTGTATTGACAAGTTTTTCAAATAGTATGTAGTGTATGTAGAAAAACAATCTGACTGGCAGGTAAATTTAAAATTAAGGCATCGTCTAGGGGGGTTAATTTTTAAATCTAAGCTTTTACACTTCTTATGTAAGGCAGAAATTGTACATATCAAATGAAATTTAAGATTGTATTCTATGAGCTTCCGAACTCCCGAAGATTTTGTGTTTTATGCTTTCTTCTGCATGCTTTGCAGAGATACAGAAGTGCATTTCCACTCATTGGATGGATAGATGGCAGTTTTATAGTCAATAAAACAAAAGTAACAGGATTAATCCAAGTCAAAGACCATATGTTAAAGACACATGAAACGATCATTTCCATGGCTAAAATCTGCACTTATCTAGCAAGCTTTAGCCTTTTTTCATCTAAATAATGTAGACATGATCCTTGTTGAACCCACCCAGGCTGATTCAGCAACCCATCATCAGGGAAACTTTCTTAATTCTTTATTCAAGCTTACAAAATTGAAAAAATCAAATTCCATACTTGACAAGCCTGTTTGGAGACCCTGTACATCCCAACAAATATAATAATATTCATTTAACAGGTTCTTACTAACAATGAAACAGTCAAACTAACAAATAGTACCTATCATGTTCTTCCAACCCAACTCTTGTTGTCTCAAAGGAATGTAACTACATTAGGACAGTTAGGGTATGACTTAGCATTTAAATCAGTGTTTGACACAGCTTCAGTTGACTAACAGTTTTTGAATCCTATATTAAACAAGGTTTTCATTTAAAAAGGGCTGTTAGTAAAATCTACACCTGTCGACACTGTTATATTGTTTTATACCTCCAAAAGTATCCAAAGGGAAATTTGATGTGCAATTACAAAAGTATTTTGACTGTTGAAAGTCAACAGAGGTGAAAAGCACATAAGCTTTGCAGTATATTGACAATAATGTTTAAAAGTTAAAAATCCAAAACCAGCCAACTTCTTTTTGTGATGGGGAAGACATTTCATACCTAACGCTTCAGGTTGGAATTTGCTATCCCATTTCAAAGAGATAATAAAATTCAAATATTCCATCCATTTCACTTCAGTTATAACAGAATGCTTGCTTCTGTAGCTTTGTTTATTGCCGTCTCGGTCCAGTGGAAATTAGGATTTCCCTTTACACGGGCAGAAAGAAAATAATGTTTGCAATTCACTGAACTTCCTTGTATTAAACTTTAGAGTGTTTCTTTGAGTTTCTCAAGTTTCTCTCCTTTCAGTCAAAAGTTCCTGTTAACAATGTTTGTGGGATTTACATTTTTTTAAAGTTTTTATTTCTTCTCCAAATGACATTTGAAGACAATTATGTTTTTAGTGCTTTAACATTTTGCTTGGCAGCCTGTTGACAATGTGACTGCATGGTAATTATCAGAATGTCAGTCTCATCTTTGAGTAGTCTCTATTGGGCTTAGTGGTTCCTTGAAAAAGTCTTATACATGTTAACACATTTTTGCTGCATCACCTATTTTTAGCTAATTTTATACGTTTTTACACTTATGATTTTCCGCCTGTAAATCAATGTTTATTTTAGTTTTTGATATATTGTCTAATCCCAGTGTTAAGGGGTATGTTAAAGAAAGTAGTGTAGACTACAAAATCACAAGTACAGAGGAAACATTGTTTAAAGAATTTTAGTTTTTGTTCCAGCTTCACCTTAACCAAAAGAGGCCTAACTATTTGGTTGCCCAGATGGAATCCCAATCACGATTTTCCCACCAATGCCATTCAGCTGGTAAACTTAAAGTACACTTAAGGTCAAACTGTCAAAAGGTACTACTTTACATACACATCTAAATTGAGCATTAGGCAAAAATCTGACTAATACCTTAACCAGAAGAGGACACTTTATCCCAATTACATGTCTCTCAGAAAATCAAATTATTGATAGAAGTGCATTTGCCACTGCGACACTAGGTGGTAACATGCGCCCTTTCACGTTGGATTTTTCTGGTTGGCCGAGAGTCACACAGATAGTAAACAAATGCTGACAGCAGTGAAGCAGACGGAGTAAAAGCTCAAAATATGCACAATAAGCAAAGACATGGATGACAACAATGCCGTAACGGTGCAGTCACACCAAAGCGTCAAAAACGCGCTGCACTCCAAAGTTAGACGCTTCAACATTCGCAGCTCCACGGGCGTCCATTGGATGCGCTTTAAAATATATGGCCAGACGGTGTTTTTGCAAGATGGGAGCTGTCGATCTAGCGTTGGAAGAGAGTCTCCATTCTCTATTTACTGTGGTGAGTACACTGCGCAGGTTTGCAGGGTCAGTAACGTGAAAGCTTTGAAAAGTGAAATGAACTTACCCGGTTGCCCTATCTCCTCACTTATATTCCTCCAAGCGAGGTCCTTTTTATTCTTGTCTCTCTAGAGAAAGCAACTGGTGTCGTATAGCTCGGGGTGATTAGCCACGGGCGTTATCAGCATTTCCTCCATGTTGAATGAATGAATTTTGCCAGACCTGACCACGCAATCTGTGTTGGGACACACACAGCCATTGGGTGGCACTAACCCACATTCTAGCTCCAACAGGAGAAGAAGAGGACCTTAAGGTTTTATAAGGGCTTGAGTCATTGGAGAATGCTGTCTTCCGTTTGGGCTTTCGCCCAGACAGTGCCATGAGAGACCCCATCCTTCCTTCGCTGGCGAGGGGAAAGGACACGAGTTTCTGGGAGAAACTCACTCCAAGGACGACAAAGACTGCTGATCGATCAGGTGAATCGCAAACCCAGTGTGTTTTGAGACAACCCGCACTGTTCTGCCCTGAGCCCTGCTTTCTGATCAAATGCTGCCATGTGGGAGGGACTGCTAACAAGCTACTGCATGCCGCAGAGATGCTTCCAGTCTGGAGCCATTACCCCACCGCGGCAATGCACAGGGATGAATGAAGGTGCAGGAAAGCTGCAGAAAAAGTTACTGTCAGTAAAGAAAGGTGGAGCTGATCACTGCTTAGCCAAGCCGGAGAGGACGACACGCTGGCCCAGCTAGCAGCTGCTGCTCGCAATCCAACAGCCATAAGCCCTCCCGCTGCTAACCGACCGCAGCTATCGTTAGCCTGCCGGCTAATGTTGTTTTAGCTTCCCCCATCATCCACGGAGCAACCGGGAGAACTTTACCCATTCAAAAAGGTCTGTCTGGCCAGAGGCGAGATTAGTTTAGGATAAACAAGATTTAAGGGTTGTTTATTTTCACTGTGATTTGTTACTTTGTGTAAGATTTCATTTATTGTTTGGGTACAAACAAGCCAGTCGGCCTGGAGGTTTAAGCAGTGATTTTCGAGGTTTCTGATGGAAAGTTGTATATCCTGCGACCTGAGTTACTCAATCCAACAGTTTTCCTTTGTTTGGTTTTTAGTAAATGAACCAGAGCGGCTTTAAGCTGCTCCACGTGAGTTAGCTGTAGGCTACATGCTCTAGCGAACCACGTGGGCCCGCTTTTGACTGCTCGGTTTCATGAACAATAAAGACTGCCATTAATGGGATTCAAAATAGAGATCGGCTTTAAAATAGATAGTTTAAACACTAAAACTAATCATTTAAGTCATTTTTGAAACTGCCTTCTTGGTAAGTCGAAATACTAAATTAGATCGACATAATCGGTGGCCCTGCGGCCTTCAACAGAAAGTCTAAATATTAAATTAGATCAATCACTGCGGGGACCGATCCATAAAATAGAATCAATTCTCTATGAAGTTATCGATTTCTAATTCAGTAAATGGTTTAATGAAACATTACTTCTTCCAAAGAATGTTTTTCTTCATTTCTGCTTTTATGTGAATTGTTTGAAAACCAACCAGAAGGTGCTGTTAGTCTTAAACTAACCACTTTTAGTTAAAAACAAATTTAGCTTCATTCCCAAAACTCTTCAATACAAGCCTTGGTGTTTAAGCACACATATTCATTCTGAACTGTGACATCATTATCAATCTATTGTTTATTGTTTCTACTTCTTTGCATATTTATCACTTTCACTGTTTACTTTTGAATTCTTTTTGTTAATAAACTCTTGTGTTTTGGAAAACCGTTGTTGTTATTTCACCTACATGTGTAGTAACTTGCTGTTCAAAGAACGCCAAGAACTTATTCCTTCATCTATTGTTTAATTATGTCAGCCTTATCAGGCAGGTAATCATAAGCATAAACTGAGACTGAACAATTTGGCTATTGATTTTCCTGGAATTCAGGTGGTGCCCCTAAACTCGGTCATTTTTACATAAAATTATTAATCTTATTAATAATTTCCCTAAGCAATTATTCTAAATAATTCATAGCCAAAACCTACCTATCTGTGGCACAACATCTGGGTCACAGCATCATGTGACACCACGTCACCAGGCTCCTGACTGACGTGGCGTGAATTGATGCTGAGGTTCAGATTTTTCTACTTCAGTGGCAGACGCAAAAACGCGCGCCATGCGCGAATGCACGACATGCACGAAATGCACCACATAAAATGACGCGCTTTTTTTTGCCGCCGCGCATCAAATGCTTTATTTGCGCAAATTTGACGTGCGAAGGAGGCAGAAATGCGTTTCCGCGATGTAGAAACCCTGATGTAAGGTCTGCTTCTGCTTCTGCATTGACCTTACCTGTAAACCTTACACCCTTGACGCTTTGAACGCGTTCAGTGTGAACGCACCATAAGGCAATGATTCAGCTTTCTCTTGCTGCATGTAAACGAAGTGTCCAGGACAAATGTCATCCTTTGCCTAATATGTGCTAGCAATTTGTGAGCATCATCAATCAAGGGTGAAGCATTAATTATTAATTTATCTTAGCTGACATCATAGGACCTAGTGATGGACTGACAACCTCTCCAGGATGTACCCCACCTCTCGCCCAATGACTTCTGCTAGAGTTAACCCCCCTCCCCCTGCCACTGCAAGGAGAGAGATGGATGGATGGATGGATGGATGGACAAATTGATTGATCGATAGATGACCTGATAAGAAGTGGCAGACATCCCTAAAGATGAATGAGTGCAGCTAAATTTAAATGATTACATTTTTTACTTATTCTTTGAGAATGGAGAGAAAACAGGGAACAATTAATTATTGTAATACAGCTATCATATTAGGAAACTTTTTTAGAAATTAGATTACGTGCCTTCCATAGTTGCTGATTGTAAAGGTAATGAAACAGTCTTCATTACTATTTATGAATGACAAAATAAATTGTTGAAGAATTTGAAATGACTTAAAAGCATTCTGACGGATTTAGATTTTTTGCCTAACACTGTATTATCAGGGGTTTACAAAAACAATTGGATATGTTATTTGTGTGGCATGAATGTGTCTGCATCACAATTGATGTAAGTCCATATGGAATACACAAAAAATCAAAGATTGAAAAAACTATTTTGCAGGCCAAACAAAACTTAATGGGCTCAGTGTTCAGACTAGGACTCTGTTTGATTTCTTAATGATAGCACCTTTAGGCTTCTTCTCTCCATTTCAAAAGATGAGCATGTGAATTATGAAATATAACCTCAAGCAAAGTCTTCTCACAGTTAGTAAGCACAAAGAGCTGACAGAAACCACAGGAGGAACGTCAAAGTTTTTATTGCAGAGTTAATGCTAGGAAGCTCTGAGCACTTGCAAACTTTCTAGAGCTATAACCTCGAGTTTCTGAATGTGTCACAATCACGAAAGGCAATGGAGACTTTTAGAGGGATTAGAGGAAAACAAAATGTAGCAGAGGGATTTAATCACTGTGTTAGATTTGTTTATTTAAACTTGCAATTCAGTGCTATTGAATTCATACCTAGAACGATATTGACAAGGATTTTAAACTGCCTACAGTCTGTAGGAATATTGTTTGCCTAAAAGTTGTGCACGCCGTTAGAAAATATCTTTACTTTAGATCTTATTTACCCTAAGGCAAATATTAAAATTTAAGCTTTGATGATGTTGTGATTGCATTTCTCATAAGATGAACTGAACAGACTTTTGGATGTCTGGGAGCTATTTCAAAGATGGACTGAGCAGACCACATTTCCCAGCAATCCTAGCAGTGACCCCCAACACACTCCTGTTGGTCCGTGACCACCCACAGTGACATCAGCTATGACATCACGGCCAAAGGGGGCTATAAGAGTAGTCGCGGCCATTTTGAATTGTTCTCCAGCTGGAAGTTCTTGGATGAACTACTGCTGAACAGAGGACATCTCACCGGTGAAGATTCTCTTTTGTTCTGACCCGCTGGACCGGGGAAGAACTCGCTTGGAAAGCTCATACGGTTTGTGTATCTCATGTGAGCTATATCAGAACTGTTCCCAGACAGTTCGTTAGATGTCGACCTACAGGCCATCCAGCCTGCCTTTGGGCCACACGGTCCTTAAAATCCTGTACAGGTTTTTTTTATAACTCTTCCTTTTTTTGCTCAACTACGGACACAATTCACTCTCCTCCTAGTGAACTGGACCTCCTTCAAGGTAAAGCAGGACTGAACCGGTTAATTTATACTAATAATGTGTCTGGGCATAGATAAACAGAGAAAATAGAGTTTTAACGAGTTAGATCTCGTTCATTGTTGGTTAAAGTGTTTTTAAGCGCTGTACCTGTTTGCTCATTTTTGCGTCGTCGCACGTATAAGTCTGAGCTGTGAAATTGCTGTCTTTGAAACTGTCTGTTTTATCCTGAGCAGATCACACCTTTCTTTTTTCCTTCCTCTTGTTTTCCCTCTCTCTCCCTCCCTGATATCTCCATAGGCAGTCGGGCTCGGTCCGGCCTGCGTTAGCTGGTCTTAGCTGAAAAGTTTAACTCCATTGTCTTTAGTCTGTCGCTAAAGCAGAGGCCTACCACATGGACGCTTCCCCCATGTGCTCCTTTAGCCAAAGCTAGTTTTATGATTCTTTCTTAGGCTCCATGTGCTCTCCTCCATCTTGGCACAGAGCTGAGATTTATGACTTTGTCTCCTAGGCTATCTGTGATTTGGGCTCCCTGGAGTGAGGGCCCCCCTCCTTTTCTGACCCGAACCTCAGCTGTCTCACTGATTTCATTTCATGTTAATTGTGTTTAATGTTCACCTATTATTATTGTCTAAGATCTGTAGTAATTCTTGCATGCTTTAGAATAGATGGGATTTTCTATTTCCTAAATAAAGTCCCCTTATCTTAAAGAGAAGTTGTCTGGGATTACTTGGAGTGATGCATACAATTAATGTCCACAGCGTTAGAACTTATTCCTTCATCTATTGTTTAATTATCTGAGACTGAACAATTTTGTCATGGTCTTTGGATTTTTGTGCAGCAAGTTTAAGTTTTTCCTTCCACTTGGTTTTCTTCCCCTTTTTTACCCCAAGGTGCCCTGGAATCCTGTTTGTGTCTTAAGTTAGTAGTTTTCCTTCAGTGTAATTATATTTTTGTATTCTGGCACTCCCTGGGTTCTGTAGATGTTTTTCACCTTTGTCTATGTTCACCTTCCCATTTGTGTTTCCTTTTATCTCTTTATTTAATTCCTCCTTCTGTTCTCCAGTGTGTCCTTACGTTTCCCTTAGTTTCTTAAGAATCCTTTCTAGTTTCTTTAGAGTCTTCTGTCTCCTAGCCGTTCTACCTTCCATCCCAGCTGCTAATCACTTCCACCTGCTCACTCCCCGTCAGCTGCAACCGCTTCCCTTAATTAGTCCTGCTCCTTCTCTGCTCCACTCTTCACTCTCCTCCTCAGTATAAATTCGGTTCTCATTCAGTCACAACTCGCTGGTTCGTCGTCATCCTTTCCTGTTCGGTCCCTCGCTTCCCTGCCGTCATTCTTCCCTCTCTGGTTCCTGCCTTCCCTGTTGCCCGTCTGGTTCCTGTTTCCCCGTTTGCTGCCTTTTGATCCTCCTGAGTTTTGTAAGTTCCCCTTCCTTGTGTTTTTGTTATTAAATCATCTTTTTGGATTTTGCTGCATTTGGGTCCTCCCTTAATCTTAAAACATGACAAATTTGGCTATATATATATAAATGTTCCAGGAATCCAACAGGATGGTGCCCCTAAACTTGGTAATTTTTACATAAAATTATTAATCTTATTAATAATTGCCCTAAGTAATTATTCATAGCCAAATCCTACCTATCTGCTGCACAACAATACTCTCATAAAAGTCAGTAAGTGACAATTGTACTTTTCAAGTAATATTTTCAACGGTATACGATAATCATAATCTTACACTTATTTTAGAATGAGAGTAAACAAAGCTCTGGAACAAGCATAATAAACTTTAAATGTTTACCTAAGTTAGACTTCAGTCTACTATTAGCATCAGAAATCTAACAGATTTTTTGTCATACATTTTCTTCTGCAAGCTGTGCAGAGACCAGATGCACTTGTGTATTTGCATTTTGCAAAGAAAAGAGACAGATGCCAGTTTTTGTTCTCCTTAAAAAAGGATATGATTAGTTAAACTTTAAGACTATGAAATCACTTTACCACTCATGTAGGGGGGGTTGCTTTCCCCACATCCCACCCTTCTGTTTTAAATGCACATTATAACATCAAGCATCAACACCATGCTTGAGTGGGGGGAGGGAGGGTAGGGGTCTTTCCACACCCCTGTTCGCCATTGGCCATCAGGGTTGGGGTCCAGGAGGAGGAACAGGCGATCTGGTCGTGCCCTGGGCTGGTGGGCTGCTGCCCCACTGTGTGGACTTTGGCAGTCTGGCTGTCTCCACCCTAGAGGGTAGAACCACCTCCTGGGTCCGGGGGCTGTTTCCTCGGCTGGAGCATCGGTACCTGGACCTGGGAGTATAGAGTGTGTATGGGGAGTTTTAGTGAGTGTACAGCATCCTTTCTTGTGTGCATTGGTGTGCAGGTGAGAGTGTATGTGTGTAAAAGAGAGGGAACGTATGACTGTCTGTGTATTCCTGTGTGCATCGGTCAGGTTGTGTCTCGGACTGCCTTCTCGTCTGGCGCATCTCAGGCCCCTCCCCCAAATCCCCTCCGTCAATCCCTGCCGGTGACTGATGCTTCTGCCCGCCGGTGCGTTGGTGGCTCTCGGTGTCCAAGGCTGGGTGCTCGGGGGGCATGCCGGTTCATCCCCGGTACCTGCCTGGCCAGGCCTGTGTGAACTGGGGTATCGGTCGGCTGGTGTGCCAGGCCGATGTTCTCCTTTCTGCGCCGTTGGCCGAGACGCCTCTTTGGGAGGGGCTAGTTTGGGTATTGTTTGGTGGTAGCTGTCGAGTAGCTTGGGTTTCTACTTGATCTCCTATTCTGTATGTTTCATGCTTGATTGAGATTAGGGAGCTGGTTGAGCTCGATATCCGGGTCCTGGCTGAGCTCGATATCCGGGTCCTGGCTGGTCTTGGCCTGGGGATGCCATCCATCGGCTGGGGCTAATGGTGTGGTGCCCCAATATGGGGCAGAGGGGTGGGCATTAGCTCTGGGCCTGGGCATTGGCCCAGGGTGGCGCATTTTGGCCATTGGCCGGCTGGGGTTGCGGTCAACCCTACGTTTGTCCGCCTGGGGCTCCTGTGCTCTGGGGGTCCTTTGGATGTCTATGGCTCCGATCTCCTTCGTGTCTGTGTCGATTCCTGGGAGGCGGATGGTTCCTCACACCAGCAATTGAGCACTCGTATGGAGAAACCTTATATTCTCAGGTTTGGGGATTTCTGTGTTTACAAATGCAATCTTGGGTTTAGGTTACCATTACTAAATCTTGTAATAATCAGTACCATGAGCTTTTCAGTGCTATTGTATTTATATATCTATTTGTGGGTTTTGGTTGTGGAGTTCTCTGTTTGTAATGTTTGTTTTGTATTGTCGTTGTGTTTTTTCCCTCTCTCTGCTGTCCTGCGGATGTGGAGGCAGACTGGAATGTTTTCTTGTGTTTCCTTTGTTCCCCTTCCTCTCTTGTATCTTCAACTCACCCTCTCACTCTTAACATTTTCTACCCCTCTTCATCTTCTTTCTTTCTTCCCCTTTATGCACTGAGCATCACCTAACAAGCAATAAGTAAGAAAAAAATATCTAATGTGAGGAAAATTAAATCACATTATAGGTGTATATAATAGAATAATATATTTCCCCATAAAGTGTACCCAGCAGATTATGAAACAAGAACACAGATAAATATATACCTATGTCTAGATATACAGATTTATGGAGTACTAATTCACCTTATGCAAAAGTCCACTGATGTATAAAATGACAACTGAAAGAGAATTGTATAAGGGACCACTATGGTTTCAAATATTCTAGAATTGGCTTCTATACGTTATAAAACTTTTGAGGACTACCTGACTTCGTATCTCAATCTTTTTATGCACAACACTCCTATGAATTCTCTGAGCCAAGTTTCAAATTGAGGAGAAGCAGACCTCCATAATTTTAAAATACATCTTTTGGCTAACACCAGTGGCGGCTGGTGAAAAATATTCTTGGTGGAGCTGTGCTTTTTTAAATTCTTTTAAATCAAACTTGTGCTTTCTGAGCTTTGTGCACAACTCCACTATTTCCTGAACTAAGTACAGCTCTTTAATTTCCTGTCTTACATCATAGGACAAACGGATTAATCCAGGTGTGTCTGACCATTGTTGTTGTGACTACTAAGGTCAGACACACCTGGACTGATCAGTTTGTCCAATACAGACAGGAAATAAAAGGGCTGTACTTAGTTCAGGAAATACTAGTGGAGCTGTGCATATAGCTTATCAAGTCATTTTCAATAATCATCCCAAAACAATTGAACATAAACGGCTGGATACCAGTAGCCTACTATGTAAAATACTGATTATTTTAATGCCAATATTAACAACTTGAGGCATTCTTATTCTAAACATAAATACAATATTGCACAAACAAGTTTAGAACCAAACTGGAAACAAATAACTTAAGTTTACAAAAAAATTTACACACAAAGCTTACAGCAGCGCCCCCTTGTGGCAGAGAAATCACACTGCCAATGTCACCACCAGGTATCTTGCCCGTCCTCACACCAGCCTTGGGGCAATTTCTCTATCGCCCTTCATGCGGCCGAATCAACGACGCTGATTGGATAAATTCCTGTTGCTATGGGTGAATTTCTTGTTGGTAATTGGCTGGCTGCTGCACTGCTTGGGGCGATCTTTCTGTCGCCCCAGCTGGTACGCAGCGGGAGCTTTTTCTCCAAAAATGATATATATTTTTATATATGATACTTTGTTACAAATTTAAACTCACAATTAACTTAGAATATGTGATTATTTTGATTAAAAAAAAAATCAAAATCAAAAACACTTGGGAAACACTGGGGGGGCAACGCCCTATCGCCCTCTATTGACCAGCCGCTACTGGCTAACACCATGCCATAAGGAACTACTGACATCACATTATGACCCAGTTTCTGCAAAGTATCCGATAAACCAAAAAGAGCTGTTTCGGGACCTGAGTCAATAGTTGTCTTAAGCGCACGGGAGTACCATTCAAATATTGAATACCAGAAACCTTAAATCCTTGGGCAAAGCCAGAACTGGTGTGCCAACTTACTATCCGTGATCTTACATCTGTCCCAGACAGGTAATGTTTGCGGAAAAAAATTATTTAACCTTACCTTTGAATAGTGCAGCCTATGAACCACTTTATATTGTATGACCTGAAGTCTAGCATCAACAGAGCAGTGATGAATATCCCTTTGTTCTCTCCTCCATGTATCATCTTTAATTGTAATATTAAGTTCCTCCTATTATTTAATTAGCAGTGTAGAGCTTGCAAAATTACTTAGGAATTATTTGACCAATGATGAAGCCTGTTGACTCTGGAGGCCGCAATAAAATCATGAACAAACTGTTCTTTACAGGAAGGGAGTGTTGCGCCACAGATAGGTAGGATTTGGCAATAAATAATTATGAATAATTGCTTAGGGCAATTATTAATAAGATAAATCATTTTATGTAAAAATTACCAAGTTTGGGGCACCCCCTGGATTCCAGGAATATCAATAGCCAAATTGTTCAGTCACAGTTTATGTTTATGATTACCTGCCTGATAAGGCTGACATTATTAAACAATAGATGAAGGAATAAGTTCATGGCTTTCTTTGAACAGCAAGTTACTACACATGTAGGTGAAATAACAACGGTTTTCCAAAACTTTACAAAGTTTATTACAAAAAGAATTCAACTTTCAGTTAAAATGCTTTAATCGAGATCTCAATAAGCTAGTAACACACAACTAAACCACTAAGAAAAGGATAATAATAATTAAACTAACACCCAAAAGTAAACAGTAAAAGTGATAAATATGCAAAGAAGTAGAAACAATAACCAATAAATTGATAATGATGTCACAGTTCAGAATGAATATGTGTGCTTAAAGACCAAGGGTTGTATTGAAGAGTTTTGGGAATGAAACTAAATTAGTTTTAAACTAATTGTGGTTAGTCTAAGACTAATGAGCACCTTCTGGTTGGTTTTCAAACCACCAATTCACAATGCAAAGCAAAAGTGAAGGGAAACATTCCTTGGAAGAAGTAATGTTTCATTAAACCATTTGCTGAATTAGAAATCTATAACCTTTAGAGAACTGATTCTGTTTTATGGATCGGTTGTCAGGTTCCGTGGGTGTTTTGAGTTTTTCCTTCCACTTCATTTCCTTTCCCTCTTTACCCCAAGGTGCTCTCTTGTTTTGTCCCTCCTGTTTGTGTTTAAACTAATTCCTTTTCCTTATTTAGTTTTATTGTCATGTTAGGATATTCCTTGTCTTTATTAGTTAATTCTGGCACTTCCTTGTTTCTGTATTTCTTCTTGCTCTTAGATGTTTTCACCTTTTTTTTGTGTCCTCTTTTGTTTCCTTAGTTTATTTCCCTCTAGATAGTTTCCTAATTTATTTCTTCCTTCTGTTCTCCAGTGTCTCCTTAAGTTTTCCTTTGAGTCCTCCTTAGTCATATCTTTAGATAGTTTCTAGTTTCTTAAGAGTTTCTGTCTCCCTGCCACTCTGCTCCTAACCCAGTTTCACTCATTGCCCTCACCTGCATCTGATTTCACTAATTTGTCATTGGTCTTCTCTGTCACTTCCTCATTCCCTCCTCAGTATATATTCAGCTCTCATTCTGTCACAACTTCCTGGTTCGTCGTCATTTCTTTCCTGCATGGTTCCTGCCTTACCTGTTGTCTGCCAATCTTTACAGCCTGGTCCTGTTTTCCCCGTTGCTGCCTTTTGATCCTTCTGGGTTTAGTAAGTTTATGTTCGTTGTTTTTGTTGTAATTAAATCTTTTCATTTTACTCTGCTGCATTTGTGTACTTTAACTATTTCTTCCTTCTGCTCTCCAGTGTTTCCTTAAGATTCTTTCCTAGACATTATCTTTAGTTTCTGGTTTCTTAAGAGTTTTCTGTCTCCCTAGCCATTCTAACTTCTGTCCCAGCTGTTGATGTTTCCACCTGCTCTCCCCCTCACCTGCATCTGCTTTCACTAATTGGTCTTCTCTGTCCCTTCCTCATTCTCTCCTCAGTATATATTCTGTTCTCATTCAGTCACTGCTCCTTGGTCCGTCGTCATTTTTTTTCCTGTCTGGTCCCTGCCTTCCTGTCCAGTTCCTGTTTTTTTCCCCCCATCACTGCATTTGTTGGTTCTCCTGAATTTTGTAAGTTATTATTTTTTGTTGTATTGAATCTCTTACGTTTATTTGCTGCTTTTGGGTCCTTGATCTAATCAAACATGACATCGGTCACCGCAGTGATTGATCTAATTTAATATTTAGACTTTATGTTGATGTTAACGGCCTCACACGGGGGCACCAATTATGTTGATCTAATTTAGTGTTTCGACTTAACAAGAAGGTGCTTTCAAAAATGACTTAAAAGATTAGTTTTAGTGTTTAAACTGTTTTAAAGTCTATCTCTATTTTGAATCCCATTAATGGCAGTCTCTCGCTAGAGCATGTAGCCTACAGCTAACTGATGTGAAGCTGCTTAAAGCCGCTCTGGTTCATTTACTAAACACCAAACAACATTAGCCGGCAGACTCACAACAGCTGTGAACGGTTAGCAGTGGGAGGCCTTATGGCTGTTGGGGTGCAGGTAGCCTTTACCTGGGAAGTCGGGCCGTCCTCTCCGGCTTGGCTAAACAGCGATCAGCTCGACCTTCCTTCACTGACATTTTACTTTTACTGTAGCTTTCCAGCACAGCATTCATCCCACCTAGGCCTCGTCGCGGTGGGTGTAATGGCTTCCGTCTGGAGGCAGCTCTGCAGCATGCATTAGCTTGTTAGCGGTCCCTTCCTCACGGGAGCATCTGTAATTCAGAAAGCTTCTGCAGGGGTCAGGGCAGAACAGTGGGGTTTATCTCATCTTTAGTTTGTGATTCACCTGATCGATAAGCAGTCTTTATTGTCCTTTGAGTGAGTTTCTCCCAGAAACTCGTCATTTCCCCTCACCAGCGAAGGAAGGATTTCCTGGGGTCTCTCCTGGCACTGTCTGGCCAAAAGCCCAAGAGGAAGAGAGCGTGCTTCGGGGACCCGAGCCCTTATAAAAGCTCTGATCCTCTTCTTCTCCAGTTGGAGCTAGAATGTGGGTTGGCGCCACCCAATGGCTATGTGTGTCCCAACAGGAGTTAAACGTTGGAATATTTTGTTGAATAATAATAATTTCTTAGCTGTAAACATCTTTAAAATAATTACTATTAGTTAAATTATATTTTGCTTGTAATTGTTTGAATGAACTTTTTTTATTTATTTATTGATGTACAAGTCCTTAAATGATTTCATTCCCATGTGACTCCATTCCCTGAAAACGGCGTCCGTCAGTGAAGGAGGGAAAGCATGGTTATGCCACACCAGCGCATGTATAGACGTGTTAGAACATTCAAAAAAATTTCAAATCTGTGACCAAATTTTATGAGCGTGTAGTATTGTATATTAAAATGATCTTCTCTTCAAGTGAACACTGTCCTAGGAGATGAGAAAATAATTGCCCTAAAATAAGTTTTTGGTACCAAACTATGTTCTATTGTCAGTCAAGCGGGCATATTATCCAACAGCACCAAATCTCGATTTATCTGCCAATATACCATCACGCTCACATTGGCAGCCCAGTAATAAGAGAGGAAACATGGGAGGCCAAGACCACCACTTCGGTTTTTGGAGGTGTTTGGATATTCTGTGTGCCTTGTAGCCCCAAATAAAAGGCAAAATAACAGCCAATTTAAAATACGTTTTTGGGATGTATATACAGGAATGTTCTGAAATTAATAAAGAAACCTTGGGAAATAGACCATCTTTATTGTATTTAACCGGTCTATCAGCAACACAGGCAGTGTTCATTTTTCCATGTTCTTTTAGAGCATTTAATGTTTCCGTAAAGTTACGTTTGAAGAGAGTTTGGATTTTATTTTTTTGTGATTTTTAACCCCCAAATATTTAACAGTGTCTGAAATCTTAAGCTGAATTGACGCTACAAACACCGGATCAAAATCAGCTGTGAATATCATAAGGTCGCTCTTCTGCCAATTTATAGTACACCCAGATACTTCCCCAAAACTATTAATTAAATCTAATAAATTGGGGATAGACTGCTCAGGTTCTGATATAAAAATACCAATGTCATCCGCATAGAGTGATATTGATAAACTCCTGCTATCGTTGTGGGTCTGATGGATGGGTTTTCTCTGATACTGATGGCCAGGGGCTCTATAGGTAGAGCAAATGGCAACGGTGAAAGTGGACACCCCTGATGATTACCCCTTCCCAACAAAAAATGATATGACCTATCTTGATTGGTAAGAACTGAGGCAGAGGGGTGCAAGTAGGCTAGCCGTATCCAGGAATTAAACGTTTCCCTGGGCCAAATCTCTCCATAACCTTAAACGGATATCTCTACTCCACCTGGTCAAAGGCCTTTTCAGCATCTAAATATAAAATTGCTTGTTTTGAACCTATTGGAAATTTGTAGTATGTGATATTTAACAACCTTCTAGTATTAAAAAAATATCTGTTAGAGATGAACCCAGTCTGATCCTTATGCACAAGAGACTCAATACAAACTTTTAGTCTGGAAAGTATTTTAGTAAAGATCTTACAATCAAGGTTTAACATGGCTACAGGACGATAAGATTCCGAGTTAGAATCCTCTCTATCAGGTTTTAAAAGAAGGGCTATATTTGCATCATAAAGTGTGAGGAAGTGTTTTTTTTTTTTTTTTCAATAGAATGAGCCTTCCAAGCAGGAGTGGGGACAACTGTTCAGAGATTATTATTTTATTTTTTTTGTAAAATCCTGCCCCAAACCCATCTGGTCCGGGGGCCTAGTAAATGACTTAATAGATTCAGAAACCTCCTCCTTTATGGTCACTAATTGATTCAAGGTCTCACGTGTAGCATCATCCGGTTTTGGAACGGGGACATCCTTGAGCCAGGAGTCAACATCCCCCTTGTAAAAGCCTGCAAAACATTTGTTTATGGATTTCGGAACGGTGACTTCATCTGCAGTATTGGATTTAATCCCGTATATTGCCCTACTATTTTCTTGCCCTCTAAGTTGACGAGCCACAAGAGTGTGCGGCTTGTCCCCAAGTTCGAAGTAGCGTATTCTTAATCAAGACATTTGTTCACTTACTCGTTTTGTTTGGTTAAGATTTTCCTGTAAGGTAAGATTGGTATTGTTTTGTCTATGCGTTTCCAATTCTGATATCTTCTCATCAATCTCCCTCAGTCAGGAGTATCTTCTTTTCCTTTGTGAGGCCTCATATGAAATGACATGTTCCCTTATGACCACCTTAAACGTTTCCCATAAATTGGAGTCTGATGTGTCTAAAGTATCATTAGTGATTAAGACATCCTCAATTTTATGCAACAGATATTTACAGACGTTTACATCATTAAGTAGATATGGTTGTAGCCTCCATGTTGAGCCTCGTTTTGGTATATTAGGGTTCAAAACAATACTGGTAAGAGCAAAAATCTAAATGTTATGACATTTGATATAAGCTTCGAATCCAACAAAAAAATCAATGCGGGAGTAAGAATTATGTAATTTAGAAAAAAGGAATAATCTCTATCTGTGGAATGTTCTAAGTGTTATTCAAGGCTATAGAAAAATTTGAATGTGCAGATTTTTTTTCTGTAGGATTGCTCTAGATGCCCATCTGGGCCTACTGTTCAATCAACATAAAGTAGCCTTTCATTTGTATGCAGAGGATCTGCAAATCTATCTGCCCGTTTTGCCTAATCAAACTAATGCAATAGACTGCATTTACAGTTTGAAGGACATTAAGCACTAGTGATCTTTAAACTTCCTTTGCTTAAATCAAAGTAAAACTGAATGTATTTTGTTCTCCCCTTCTAAATTCTCCACCAATCACTCACTGCAGAGTTAGGCTCTCTAACCCCTCATCTTAATCACAAGATAAGGAATCTTGTAGTGCTATTTGATAGCACTCTAAAATTTGATAAACAAGTAAACTCTGTAATTAGAGCAAGTTTTTTCCAGCTCCGTCTTCTGTCCAAGGTAAAACCATTTCTGTGCTGCAGCAATTTGGAGAAAGCTGTTCATGCCTTCATTAGTTCTAGACTGGATTACTGTAACGGCCTATATTTTGGAATTAATAGAACCCTACTAAATCACCTACAACTTGTCCAGAACGCTGCAGCTCGTCTGTTGAAGAACACCCCGAAGCATGACCACATCACTCCTTTTCTGTATTCCCTACATTGGCTACCGGTTGAATTCAGTTTAAACTTTTAACATTTGTTTTTAGTGCATTATATGGTCTTGCTAAATCTTATCTTTGTGAGAACTAACATTTTTATCTACTCAGCAGGTCTTTGCGCTCCGCCGGACAATACCTGCTGGTTGTCCCTCGAGTGCGCTCTAAAACTTGGGGCGAGCGCTGGTTTGGGGTCGCCAGCCCAAAGCTGTGGAATGCCTTACCTGAGCATCTTCGCAGAATCGCTGATCTCGCCCGCTTCAAAAGTGAACTAAAGACCCATCTCTTCCGTGTAGCATTTGTCACTTAAAGGCTTTTTATCCCTCCTCCCTCACTCTTAACGGTTACTATTGATCAATATAATACTAGTAATGTCTTATTCTTCCTTCCTTATTTATATATTTTCTGTTATTAGCTTATTCACTTTTTTGTATTTCATGTTTTATTTCTATAACACTGTGAAGCACTTTGGTTCAGCTGATTGTTGTTGGTAAAGTGCTATACAAATAAAGGTGGCTTGATTTATTGATTGATAAAACCACATTATATTCTCCAATAATCAACATAGTGTTTGCCAAGTCTGGTATTTTGTCAAATATTTTAAGAAAAAAGCCTGCATCATCCACATTTGGACCAAAAGTGTTTACAAATGTTACATGCATAGAGTACAGTCTACCAGTTACAATCCAAAAACCTACAGTTAACATCACCAGAGTTGGAAAGAGTACTGAAGATTTGTACTCGAGTAAAAGTACTGTTACATTGTAAAAGTACTGGTGTTAAAAAAAATACTTGAGTAAAAGTACAAAGTACCCTTCTCAAAAACTACTCAGAGTATTAATTACTTTTTAACTGTTGGATGTTTAAATTGTGTTGTCAATACCAGACATCTGATTTAATTCTGTATAAAATATCTACGTTAAAACCACATTTTCCAAATGAAAAATTGCATGAAGGAAATTGTTTTGTGAAGAAAAGTAGACATAAAGCAGAAATTGTGTTCGTTAAAAGAATGACAAAACATTTTTTGAACTTGCATAGAACAGTTTAAACTTTTCCCAATACACTGCGAACAACAGGCAGGTAAGTGTCACACTAGCCTATATTTAGAAACCATTTCTAAAAAATTATTTAATATTTTTACCAACGAGCACACTGTTGTAGTTCCATGACTTTCATAATACCTCTATAAGGCTATGGGTTAATCTACTCATGAACACACGAAGAAGAGACAACAAACAATCTTCACCATGTCCCCTGGTGGTCACAGCTCGAACAATATCAGATGCACTTAATACAGTTCACCACACGCACGTTAGCTAGCTCCCAAGCTAACCAACAGCAGTTACAATATCTTTGCAGACTAATCTTAGCCAAACTAATAAACTCAACACACTTGAAAAATAAGAAAGCAATATCAAACAAGTATAGTTTTAAAGCATCTTACCGCAATGTGTTTTTTCAAATAAGATGCTGAAGTCTTATAAGCTGATATGATCATAGAAGTCAAAGTTTGCAGTGCATCAGAACGCTGTCTCCTTGTTTCCCTCTGTATGTCATGCTGCCCTGTTCGCTCTCCCTCTCATCATTATCCTCACCTGTGTCTCAATCATCCACACCTGATCCTCCTTACCTCTTGTGTTTATAAACTGTCACTTCCCCTCACTCAGCGCCGGATCATTGTCGATGTCTCCATGGTGGTCTACCTTGCTGTCCTCCTTCCCGCTCATCCTTGCCATCATCACTTCAACCAGCAACACTCCAATAAATATCCTTGCATGCACCAGCGACTGCATTTGGGTTCTTGCTTCACACCGCATATCCTGACACTACATAAAAGAAATCCTCCAGGTACGGCCATGGGCACTTGGACTTGTCCTCCGTCTTTTCTCCATTTTCACCGTTTACTGGGTTGTCTTCTGTCTCTATTTTGGCTTCTCTACTCTGCTTCTCTGCTCCATTTCTCTGCTCTACTTCTGCGCTTCTCTGCCCCGCTTCTTTGCTGCGCTGTCTACATATGTCACCTCCAGAAACCTGTAACTGCTGCTGCAGCAGAGTTAACTTTTTATGCCTTACATTAATTGGCGCCAATTAATTGTGATCAGATGGCCTTATTGGCTACAAAGATGTGGATAAAAGTATAGTCACCTGGAGGTGCAAATTGTTGGCGTACTCTGTAGCGATTTATGATTTTAAAAGTAGCGAAACAAATTACATGGTGTAAATTGTACTTGGGTATGAGTAAAATTACACACATGAAAAAATACTCCAAGTACCCAAACAAAAACTACTTAATTACAGTAACATGAGTATTTGTAATCTGTTACTTCCACCTCTGAACATCACTAATAGTACTTATAAGGTCAAAAGGAATGTTCTTCTTTATTATGATGGCTTTACTTGAGAAGGTTGAATGAAATATTTGCCCTGCCCAGCTACATTTCAAATGTGCCTGATCGTTTGGTCTATAGTGGGTTTCCTGTAAAAATGAAATGTCGGAATGCAATGATTTTAAGTGAGTTAAAACCTTGGCCCTCTTAATGTGATTACCCAATCCTCTCATGTTCCAGCAAACCATACTGACCCCCCCCCCAAAACCTTTCCTATTAACCATTGTGAATGCTATGCTCTGGCAAGTGGTCTGATTCAGTACTCGAAATGAACACAAAAAACCACAAAGTGATATACCGAACATACAAAAAAACCCTCCCTCCCTCCTACCCCCATCCCCATACAAAATAGGACAAAATATCCCAACCCGCCATCTGTCTGAGGGGTTACTTCCAACAATACTTAGTCATAGAACCTACTAAACTGTTAAAACACAACTAACTACTAGGATGCACTTCTCACAAAAGAAAAAAAAGATCAGTTAAACACATTTTTTATGTCATAATAATCATAAGGCATACAAAAAATGAATTTCGGTTAACAATGGTGATATACCAACCATAACCAAAAATAAAACTCCTCTTACCTAGATCAAATTTTAGAACGTGATAAACTGTTACCTGAAATGACCACATAAATTGGCCTCACAAGTGAAAAGTATCCGATGTTCAGATGAAGATTGAACTTAATGACTTCAGTGAAGCTCAGTCAAAGTCCTCTTCATTCTTCTTCACCTGCTACCAGATTGTCCACGTCAGTCTTCGCCCCCTCTGGTATGTTGAATGTAGAGGTCACGCTGCCACAGGTAACCCGCAATTTAGCGGGATAGATGTAACCTGTGCGAAGCCCCGCAGCTTTAAGCTTCTTCCTTGAGTCCTCGAAAAGTTGAAGTCGTCTCACAATCTCCACTGGAAAGTCCAGAAAAATGTGTATACGTTGCCCCTGGTGCCTCAGAGGAATGTGCTCGATTACCAGCCGCATAATGAGCTCCTTGACGCGGTAGCTGTGGATCCTCGCTATCAAAATAAGAGGTCTGTTAACCACTCTAAATGGCTGGCTCCCTAGCCTGTGTGCCCGATCCACTTCAACAGGCTGTGGAAAGTGCTCACATCCAAAAAGAGAAGACAATAAGTTTGATACAAAATCAGCTGGCTTCCTGGATTCTACATTTTCTGGCAGATTCACGATTTTAATGTTTTGTGGCCTGTAACGAGCCTCTAAGGGTGCTTTCACACCTGTTAGTCCACTGGACTCTATGATTGGGGACCAATTTTGCAACATTGTTGCAACTTTGAGCTGGTGTGGTTCTTGTTCACATTGCACTTTTGACAAACGAACTAAACCTTTTACATGTTGTATAGCAGTCGTAGTTTAACCCGCCTCTCTGCTGCTTCTGTACTGTTACCCACCCATTACCCTATAGAAACAATGTCTTGCCCACGACCAAAATTAAATGGATTAAAAGTTAAGCCAACCAAAGCAAATTATGGAAATCTCATAAAGATAAATACGACTGAACAGAAAAATCTATTAAATGTGGTTTATTATACATAAGATCTCTCTCCTCAAAGACTTTGTTAGTAAATGACTTAATTTGTTATAATCACATTGATTTCCTATGTCTCACAGAAACCTGGTTGTAGCAGGAGGATTATGTCAGTATAAATGAGTCAACTCCTTCCAGTCATTTAAATTTTCACATTCATAGAAATACTGGGCGAGGAGGAGGAGTTGCAACCATTTTTCGTTCTGATTTACTAATTAGTCCAAGACCAATTGATAGCTACAGTTCTTTTGAACATCTAACCCTTAATTTTCCTCATCCAAGTTGCAAAACATTAAGACCATTTTTGTTTCTGGTTTTGTATCGGGCACCAGGCCCTTACTCTGAATTCTTGGATCAGATCTCAAATTTCTTTTATCTGATTTAGTATTAAATACTGATATGGTCATTATAGTGGGGGACTTCAATATTCATGTGGATACTGAAAGTGATAGCCTAAATGCAGCCTTTAGTGCTATTTTAGACTCAATTGGCTTTACTCAAAAAGTACAGGGATCGACCCACTCGGGCAAACACACTTTGGAACTTGTACTGACATACGGTATTGAGTGTGAGGAAATAACAGTCCACCCACATAACCCGGTCCTGTCTGACCACTTCTTAATAACTTTTGAATTTACTTTAACTGACAATCTTAAATCTGAAAGAAAATTTCATTATAGTAGAGCTTTATCAGACAATGCTATAACAATTTTTAAAGAATCTGTTCCATTCTTACTTTCCTCAGTGTCTCAGAGTAACACAGTGGATGGCAGCAATTCTATCTCTAACCCTTCAGAAATTGATAGTCTGGTTCACAGCGTTACGTCCTCATTGCGTTTGGCATTAGATAGTGTAGCCCCCTTAAAAAAGAAAGTGGCTAGCCATAGGAGGATGACTCCTTGGTTTAACGCAGAGTTGCATACTTTAAAGCAGAATACTAGGAAGTTGGAGAGAAAATGGCGCTCTACACTTCTAGAGGATTCCTATTTAACCTGGAATAACAGTTTACTGCTGTATAAAAAGACCCTTCAACAAGCTAGAACAGCATATTTATGATCATTAATAGAGGCCGATAAAAACAATCCTAGGTTTCTTTTTATTACAGTTGCCACACTTACACAGAGTCAAAGCTCTGTTGGGCCAACTATTCCCCCAGCTCTTAGCAGTGATGATTTTATGGGATTCTAAATAAATAAAATTAATTCTATTAAAAATAAAATCATTGGCATCCTCCCAAACATGACTACTTCTTCCTCAGTAAATGAGGCAGCATCGGAAAGAACTGTAAAACCTAATTTGTGCTTAGGCTGTTTTGATTCAGTCGAGCTTTCGGAATTATCAAAAATATTAGCCTCATCTAAACCTTCAACTTCTATGTTGGACCCAATCCCAACCAAATTATTTAAAGAAATGTTCCATTTGGTTCCTGGCCCCATTTTGGATATGATCAATCTATCCTTAGTAAACGGATACGTACCACAAGAATTTAAAATGGCTGTAATTAAACCTTTACTCAAGAAACCTTCCCCTGATCAAGATGACTTGGTGAATTACAGACCTATATCTAACCTTCCTTTCTAATCCAAAATCCTTGAGAAAATTGTTGCTAATCAAGTCTGTGAGCATCTAAACAGTAACGAGCTGTTTGAAGAGTTTCAGTCAGGTTTTAGAGCTCATCATAGCACCAAAACTGCACTGGTGAAGGTTACTAATGATATTCTCATGGCCTCAGATAATGGACTTGTGTCTGTTCTGGTTTTGTTAGATCTCAGTGCTGCTTTTGACACAGTCGATCACAATATTCTCTTAGAAAGGCTTGAACTTGTTGCAGGGATCAAAGGAACAGCACTAGGCTGGTTTAAATCATATTTGTCTGACAGATTCCAGTTTGTTCATCTAAATGATCAATATTCTTCACACTCAAAGGTTACTTGTGGAGTTCCACAGGGTTCTGTGCTTGGACCAATTCTTTTCGCCATATATATGCTTCCAATTGGTAGAATCATTAGACAACATGGGATAAATTTCCACAGCTATGCAGATGATACACAACTATATTTATCCATAAATCCTGATGAACCCAGTCAGTTAGGTAGGTTACAGGCATGTCTGGAAGACACAAAAACATGGATGAATCTAAACTTTTTGCTTTTAAATTCTGACAAGACAGAAGTTGCTGTCTTTGGACCAGAAGTTCTAAAAAAGAAACTGATTAGTCAATCACTTCATCTGGATGGCATTAAATTGGCCCCCAGTAATAACGTAAAGAACCTTGGCGTTATTTTTGACCAAGACTTGACATTTAAATCCCATATTAAACAGGTTTCTAGGATTTCCTTCTTTTACCTCCGGAATATTGCTAAAATTAGAAACATCCTGTCCAGGAGTGATGCTGAGAAACTAGTCCATGCATTTGTTACCTCAAGGCTGGACTACTGTAATTCTTTATTATCAGGTAGTCCACAAAATGCCATTAAAAGCCTTCAGTTGATCCAAAATGCGGCAGCAAGAGTTCTGATGAATATTAAAAAGAGATCACATTTCTCCTGTTTTAGCTTCCCTTCATTGGCTCCCTGTTAAATCCAGAATAAAATTTAAGATCCTTCTTCTTACATACAAAGCCCTTAATAATCAAGCAACATTATACATCAGAGACCTAATTGTTTCATATGTTCCCAACAGAGCACTTTGCTCTCAGACTGCAGGTTTACTTGTAGTTCCTAGGATTTCTAAAAGTAGAATGGGAGGCAGATCTTTTCGTTATCAGGCTCCTCTCTTTTGGAACCAGCTCCCAGTTTTAGTCCGTGAGGCAGACACTCTGTTTTAAGGCCAGGCTTAAAACTATTCTTTTTGATAAAGCTTATAGTTAGAGTGGCTTAGGTCATCCTGAGCTAGCTAGACTTACCAATTTCCTTCACTCTGCTACTTCCTTTTCTACTACTACTCTCCAGTTGTATTAAAGTACATTCTGTTATTTCGACTGTTAACTTTGTTTTCTCTGTGTTTTTCTCTCCATAGAAGATATACCTGGTCTGTTATCCTGCTTGGCTGGAATCCCCTGTTGGACGGGGGCATCGACTGGGATGGTGCTCCCAGTGGCTGAACATCCACTGTGTCCTGTTATCAGCTTTTTACTTTCTGTAACATAGAGAGTACTCTTTTATTGGATCTTCTGTTCCTTCTGTCTCTCCACTGTCTTCTCAAACGCCCAGACAGTCGTGGCAGATGGCCGCTCCTACTGAGCCTTGTTCTGTTGGAGGTTTCTTCCTGTTAAAGGGGAGTTTTTTCTTTCCACCGTCGCTACATGCTTGCTCAGTATGAGGGATTGGTGAAGGATTACTGTGGTTGGAAAGTCTGCCAAACCTCACGCCAATGACTGACGCAATCTGCTGGGATTCCTTAAATAGGAAACTTTTTAACCGATTGGAATGTTTGTATAAATGTATTGAAATGACTTCTTGTTAAGTGCCTTGAGATGACATCTGTTGTGAATTGGCGCTATATAAATAAACTGAACTGAATTGAATTGAAATTAAATTGACGTACCACCCACTAATGAAGTTAAACCAGAAAAATATTCTGAAGCTCAAGAAACCTTTTGTTGGTTATTTTGAACGTTGGACCAGGCTTGCCATGCAAAGATATTGAGTCCAGTTAACCAAACAAAGTCAACAACTTCATTTCTGGAAAACAGCCTCTGCCGGTTTATTAGTTTACATACCTTCTCTGAGCAGGACAAAGTATTGATGACATGCAGTTCTATCGTCTTCAAAAACTCCAGCAAGACTCTCCGGCCAGCCCCCGACTAGACTCTTTTTCTCTTAACACACAGATTTCTATACCTATTTTGTGCGTCATATTGATGCAGATTTTTCCTGTTAGCTTATCAATGCACTCTGAGAGAACATGTTCTGCTAGCCAAGTTTATAATTTATCTTGTCAGACTGACCTGACCTGAATAAACACACAAATTTCTTCACGTAGCATTTGATCAGAACATTTTGAACATTCATCCACCACAACACTTTCAGGCTAAATACCAAGATAAAGCAGGAAAATCATTGCACCCTCATGCCTACCCTGCATATCAAGTGGCATATGCTCCTCATCCAAATCAACCATTATTTCAACCTGATGTAAGGACTGATCCAAGGAACACAACTGATGATGTAGCAAGATTTCTTGCACGGAATCAGTTGATGTCGTCTGGTCTTTCTAAATTTGATGACACACCCGAGAATTATCAGGCTTGGAAAGCATCCTTTATTAGTGTTATAGATCCACTCAGGCTGAGCCCAAGTGAAGAAATTGATCTGATAGTTAAGTATCTTGGAAAGGAGTCCAGCGAACATGCACGTAGGATACGTTCAGTAAAGATGAAGCAGCCGATAACTGGTTTAAATGCAATTTGGTCAAGGCTTAACAAAATGTATGGATCAGTAGAAGCACTTGAGAACGCCCTCTTTTCGAAAATAGAAGCATTTCCAAAGGTCCAGAATAAAGACAGCCAAAGGCTTCAGGAGCTAGCCAATCTTCTCTAAGAGGTCAAGATTGCAAAGCAAAGTGGCAGTTTGCCAGGGTTACTATACTTGGACAAAGCCAGAGGTGTACAGCCGATAGTAGAAAGGTTACCATACTCACTTCAAGAACGCTGGATGTCACAAGGCTCAAGGTACAAAAGAGAGTATGCTGTCTGTTTTCCCCCATTCTCCTTTTTCAAGGATTTTGTATGTAGGGAAGCCGAGGAGAGGAACAACCCTAGCTTTAAGCTACCAAGTCTTTTAAATCCGCTACCTAAAAAAGAGAAGCAAGGACAAATCAAGTCACCAGTGTTTGCTATCAAAACAAGTGTCTCTCAAGAAAAATCATCTTCAAATCCAGAAAGTGCAAAAAGCAACCAGAATCTTGACAACAAATGTCCCATTCATAACAAGCCTCACCCACTCAATAAGTGTAGAGCTTTCCTGAAAATGTCTCGTGAAGAACGGATTAAGTCTCTTAAAGAAAACTGTTTCCGATGGTGTGCTTCAACATGTCATCAAGCGAAGAACTGCAAGGTCCCAGTGAAATGCACAGAATGTGGGAGTGAGAAACACATTGCACCTCTCCATCTAAATGTCTCAGACTCCACACAGATTCCATTGCAACCTTCTTCTGCCACAGAGGACGGCAGGGAGGAAGAGGAAAGAGAGGATATTACTTCCAACTGCACTAAAATTTGTGGTAGTGGTAATAGTGGCAGGTCATGTTCAAAGATTTGCCTGGTTAATGTGTATCCTGCTGGTCATCGAGAACATCTCAGGAGCATGTATGCTATTTTAGATGACCAGAGCAAACTGTCATTGGCAAGAACCGAATTCTTCAACATGTTTAACGTACAAGGAACTGAGGCACCATATACTTTGGGTAGGTGTATGGGAGTGACACAAGCCATTGGGAATCCATTGATGGGACAACATGTCTACCACTTCCCACGCTCATCGAATGCGACCAGCTCCATAATAACAGAACAGAGATACCCACACCTGAAGTTGCTTATTACCACCAACACTTGAGGAAGATAGCAAAGGAATTACCTCCTCTTGATAACAGCTCCAACATCCTACTTCTGATCAGGAGAGATTTGATAAGAGTCCACAAAGTGCGGAAACAGATAAGTGGTTCAACCAATGAACCATTCGCACAAAAATTTGACCTTGGATGGGTTGTCATTGGTGAAGTCTGCATCAATGGAAAGCATAGGCCTACTACAGGCAGTAGTATGAAAACATGCATTCTGGACAATGGAAGGCCTTCTCTGTTCTCGAAGATGGAAAAACACTATTCGACAATGGTCATGCTGAGCTTGCACTACCTCTTGAAGAAGGCAAAGAATGTTGGTACTTGGCTACTTTTGGAGTCTATCACCCAAAAAAAACGGAACAAATACGTGTTGTATTTGATTCATCTGCACAATACGATGGAATATCCCTCAATGATGTTCTTTTGCAGGGCCCAGACCTTGGAAACAGCCTCCTCTGAGTTCTTCTAAGATTCAGGAGAGAGCCTGTAGCTGTTACTGCAGATATAGAACAGATGTTTAACTGCTTTGTGGTCCAAGCGGATTGTCTTGATGTGCTTCGCTTTCTGTGGTACCGGGCCAACAACCCAAACAATGAAGTGGTGGAGTATCGCATGAGAGTCCATATCTTTGCCAACAGTCCCTCTCCCGCGATTGCAATGTATGGGCTTAGGAAGGCAGCAAAGGAACAGGAACAGTTCTACGGCAACAAAGTAACACGTTTAATAGAAAGAGAATTCTACATGGACGATGCTCTACTGTCATTCTCTTCAGTAACAGAAGCCATCAATGTTGTTGGACAGGTTCAGGAAATGTTAACAATTTCTAACCTACGGCTACACAAGATAGCGTCGAACAGCATTGAAGTTATGAGCCATTTTCCTGCTGAGGATAGACCCAAGGATATCAAGGACTTGGACCTCTTTGCATATAAGCTTCCACAACAACGCAGCTTAGGTGTCATTTGGAACATCATGTCTGACTCCTTGACATTCAGAATTCCCGAAAGCCCAAAACCTTTCACAAGACGCGGTGTTCTTTCCACCATAAATAGCTTGTTTGACCCTTTTGGCTTTCTAGCTCCCATCACTATCCAAGGAAGGATGATCCTAAGGGATCTTACAACTGAAGACATAGAGTGGGATGCTACCCTGCCCGAAACTAAGTTTGAAAAATGGAGGGACTGGCAGAAGTCCTTGTCCGTGTTACAGGAGCTGAACATTCCACGTACATATGCCTCTTTTCCTGTTTCAACTGCTGAATGCAAAGAACTTTGTGTCTTCTCAGATGCATCTGTGAATACAATCTCAGCTGTCGCATATCTAAGGCTTAAGCATCATGATGGTCACCATGAAGTAGGCTTCATCCTTGGAAAGGCAAAACTTGTTCCTCAACATGAACTCACCATTCCTAGACTAGAGTTGTGTGCAGCCGTGCTCGCTGTGGAACTGGCTGACGTGATTGTCAGTGAAATAGACCTTGAGCTGGATGAAGTCAGGTTTTTCACAGACAGTAAGGCAGTGTTGGGCTACATACACAATGAGAAACGCAGATTTTATGTTTTTGTGAGCAATAGAGTCCAACGAATCAGGCAATCATCACGACCTTAGCAATGGAGTTTTGTGCCCACAGAACTCAATCCAGCAGACTGTGGTTCAAGGTCTGTTGCAGCAAGCCAGCTAACAGACACATTTTGGCTCACTGGACCAAGCTTTCTCATGGATCCCGCAAGTATGAGGCTCAGTCAAGAGGAACTTCATGATCTCATTGACCCAGAGAAAGATGTTGAGATTCGTCCGAAGGGAACAAACATGGCCAAATAGATCTCTGTACATGAGCTTAACTCTCCCCGTTTTGAGCGTTTCTCTGATTGGAGATCACTTGTGAGAGCAATTGCCAGACTAATTCACATTGCCAGTTGCTTTAAGCAGCAACCAAAAAGTAGCTGTGCCAGCTGGCCTTATTGTAAAGACATTTCTCCCATGGAAATCATCAAAGCA
Source organism: Valencia hispanica (assembly GCA_963556495.2). Classification (NCBI taxonomy): domain Eukaryota; kingdom Metazoa; phylum Chordata; class Actinopteri; order Cyprinodontiformes; family Valenciidae; genus Valencia; species Valencia hispanica. The sequence continues at coordinate 14,152,598 of OY747717.1, read as the reverse complement.
GAACATCTGGTAAAACGGGCTGTGCAACGAGAGACCTACGGACAGGAAGTTTTCTGCCTCAAGGCAAAGCAAAGTCTTCCAAGGAACAGCCCCATCCTTAAACTCAACCCCGTTGTTGATGCTGAAGGTCTACTGAGGGTAGGTGGTCAGATTTGCCAGTCACAGTTGGATGTGAGCGAAGTTAATCCTCTCATCATTCCCAACAAACATCACCTGGGAGAGTTGCTTGTGCGCCACCATCATCAGAAAGTAGGACATCAAGGCAGACATCTAACCGAAGGTGCCATACGTGCCAGTGGTATGTGGTTGGTGGGTGGAAAACGCCTTGTAAGCAGTATCATATAAAGTGGCTTGCAAAATTATTCGGCCCCCTTGAACTTGTCCACATTTTGTCACATTACAGCTACAAACATGAATCAATTTCATTGGAATTCCACGTGAAAAACCAATACAAAGTGGTGTACACGTGAGAAGTGGAACGAAAATCATACATGATTCCGAACATTTTTTACAAATAAATAACTGAAAAGTGGGGTGTGCATAATTAGTCAGCCCCCTGAGTCAATACTTTGTAGAACCACCTTTTGCTGCAATTCCAGCTGCCAGTCTTTTAGGGTATGTCTCTACCAGCTTTGCATATCTAGAGACTGAAATTCTTGCCCATTCTTCTTTGCAAAACAGCTCCAGCTCAGTCAGATTAGATGGACAGCGTTTGTGAACAGCAGTTTTCAGATCTTGCCACAGATTATCGATTGGATTTAGATCTGGACTTTGACTGGGGCATTCTAATACATGGATATGTTTTGTTTTAAACCATTCCATTGTTGCCCTGGCTTTATGTTTAGGGTCGTTGTCCTGCTGGAAGGTGAACCTCCACCCCAGTCTCAAGTCTTTTGCAGATTCCAAGAGGTTTTCTTCCAAGATTGCCCTGTATTTGGCTCCATCCATCTTCCCATCAACTCTGACCAGCTTCCCTGTCCCTGCTGAAGAGAAGTACCCCCAGAGCATGATGCTGCCACCCCCATATTTGACAGTGGGGATGGTGTGTTCAGAGTGATGTGCAGTGTTAGTTTTCCGCCACACATAGCGTTTTGCATTTTGTCTAAAAAGTTCAATTTTGGTCTCATCTGACCAGAGCACCTTCTTCCACATGTTTGCTGTGTCCTCCACATGGCTTGTGGCAAACTGCAAACGGGACTTCTTATGGTTTTCTTTTAACAATGACTTTCTTCTTTCCACTCTTCCATAAAGGCCAACTTTGTGCAGTGCACGACTAATAGTTGTCCTATGGACAGATTCCCCCACCTGAGCTGTAGATCTCTGCAGCTCGTTGAGAGTCACCATGGGCCTCTTGGCTGCATTTCTGATCAGCGCTCTCCTTGTTCGGCCTGTGAGTTTAGGTGGAAGGCCTTGTCTTGGTAGGTTTACAGTTGTGCCATACTCCTTCCACTTCTCAATGATCACTTGAACAGTGCTCCGTGGGATGTTCAAGGCTTGGGAACTCTTTTTGTAGCCTAAGCCTGCTTTAAATTTCTCAATAACTTTATCCCTGACCTGTCTGGTGTGTTCTTTGGACTTCATGGTGTTGTTGCTCCCAACATTCTCTTAGACAACCTCTGAGGCCGTCACAAGGCAGCTATATTTGTACTGACATTAGATTACACACAGGTGCACTCTATTTAGTCATTAGCACTCATCAGACAATGTCTATGGGCAACTGACTGCACTCAGACCAAAGGGGGCTGAATAATTACGCACACCACACTTTTCAGTTATTTGCTTGGTACATTTTCCTTTGGTTACTTCTATTTGGCAACGTCTGTAAGTATTATCATGTTTATTTGTAATTAAAATGTAGTTTTTGAAAGCAGGTTATTTTGAGTATGCAAATAATTAACAGTAGTATTTTGTATGTATGTCTTGGATGTTTAATGTATTTCAGTTTTACATTCTTCTCATTAAAACCTGCTAAAGCTCATATGGACTGCTTCTTGTTGGATGAATGGGAGATTGTTTAGCTACCTGAATAACTGAGTATATGTTTTACCGTGCTCAGTGAGGCCAGGACAACTACAAACAACTACTTGGGAAGTCAGTCATCTCACTCCTCCACCAAGCAAAAAAACAACCAAAAAACAAACTCATACAGTTTTTATTGTGAATTAATTTATTCCAAAGTGTGCTAAGATATCAACTTTCAAGTCTCTCCACTGTTACATTTGTACTTTTGTACTTGTTAGTTATTTATATAACAAATCTTTTCACTTTGTAGCTGACTTAAAACAAAGCAAAACTCGAAAGCTTGTTATAGCCATAAAACATTTTTGATTATATTGGCTGGGGATGTTCATGGTGAAACAGCCAAAACAAATTAAGTAAATGCAACAATAATTATAATCAAAGAGTGAAATTGTCATGCAATATCATTACCAGTGCTTTTCAGATAAAGAGCACATGACCTTAACCTCCAGTTTGAATACAGCAGTTAACCAGGCCTTCAACCGATCAGTCTTTGTGTTCAATACATTAAATGAGGGAACAACTGGAAAGAGATGGTGAAGGCCTCACCAAAAATCTAATCACAAGTTTAGTTCCTCTAAAGAATGGTACAGGGTTCGTACAGCTTTCCAGTTAAACTTTTCCATATCCTTTAAACAATTTTCCATGACCACAAATAAAACATCTGTGCATCAATTTAAAGCGTTTTCAACATTTATTGGTCGCTTTTGAGTCTGTTTACAAGCATTTTGCAGATTTAAGTTAAACAGTAGTCTTTAAAAGGAGAGATATCCTGCAAAACCCATTTGAATTTTAAAGCATATGTTCTCTTGTCAAAAACATACTTGTAAATACTATTTGACTTCAAGTTTGCTTATCAAAGTTCAACTGCAGCCTCACTGAGTTGCTAAACAATTGCTCACTGAAATATAAAGTTTTAGTTTTTACTTAAGCCATTTCCACTTTTGTCAGCAGAGGGAGCTGCATGTAAAGTGACCAGCCATGGCTCTATGTATCAGAACCTTGTTTACCTAATATTTTACATGTTTGACCGTTTTTTTAAAAATGGTGACTAAAAAATCTGAAGGCCGGTCATTTTTGACTGATTAGTATTCCCCTCTGACTACTTGCTGAAGATACACAAATTAATTTGAATTTAAAAATGAATTTAAAAAAAGATTCCCACAAAAGCATCTGAGCATCATCTCAGACCTGGACACCGTACCCAATGCATCTCCGTAACCTGGACCTGACAGCACAATGAAGAGTTATTTAGAGGCTTTGGAGCATGTCTGTGATCAGCCGCACCAGCCTGATGTCATGCACACCTTCAGCTGAATCGATAGCTTGCGAGTCAGGAAACTGCTCATTCAGTCTTTCGCGGATTCAGCCTCTAGAACAAAATCTAAACTTCCACGAGAACTCATCTGTCTGATGTAAACATTCAAAACCTCATGACAATAACCTTTGCCGCAATCCCACCATTTGATTACACACAAGTACGTGAGCATTTCAGTTCCATGTGGAGCAGGAGGAAGTTGTTAGACTTTGGGTTCAGGGCACAGCAGGTGAACTATTCTATTTTAAGTGCAGTCGTTTAATTTAATTTTTATATGTAGTTCTCTGTTTAGCTAGTTCAGATTGAATATTATTTAGCATGAATAAAAAAATACTAGGGCTGTCAAACAATAAATTTTTTTTATCTAACTAATCACAGGATAGCTGTGAATTTATCATAATTAATCATCATTCCTAAATGTCACTGAAAAAGTAAAATTTTTGGTCTAAATAAAGGACAAAACTGGATGCGGTCCCCTTCCCCCCTTGTGATGCAACGACCCAGGTCACCCATATAAAGAATTGCTACAGATAGTTCCAATCTCATCTTCTGATCGCTTGCAACTAAAGACATCTTTTATTTGACTTGAAAGGGCTGTGAATCGATGGAATTCTGTAGAATTTGCACATTGTTGTTTGCACATTTTGTAGTTTTTTGTGTAACCAACAGCACAATACATGATTGCGTCTCTTTCTGCAGACGAAACTCACAGTAGAGCAGGGTACCAATAATCACTCTATATGGCCTGCGTCCAAGAAGAGACATTCACATGTCGATGGAACCATGGATGCAGTTCGGATCTGCATCCATGGTGTGCACTGAAAGTGTTGCTGGTTGAATTGTAGGATAAATGGGGTGGGTCATTCTGTGCATGCGTCAAATGATAAAAAATTAATTGCATTAATTCTACAAAGTAATAGATCTGTTATCAGGTTATATTATTTTAAAAATCGACGGGTAAAAATAGATTATGGCTGGAATTTTTTGACCCCGTCAGTCTAAATGACTAACAAGAATGTCTAGTGTGGCCCCTGATCATAACATTATCTCCTTAAATTTTAAATGATAAAACATAAAAGATCCATCCTGGTGGACTCAAAACAAATGTAAAACTCAATTATGTAGGCAATGGTATTTTAACAACCTTTCGACACATTCACTGCACTCTTCAAACAGACTACTTTTAGAGCATTTAATTTTTTTAAAGCAAAACTATACAGTGGCGCAAGTACTCCCAGTAAGCAATTTGTAACTAATTAGTAAAAAAATACTACTTACAACTTCGACATTTGTCCTTAGAAAGCCATGCATTCTTGAAATTACATTTCCCTGGCATTTTGAAATCTTCCTTTTAGCTTGCATGCACCACTTGCATAGCTTGCTTTATTTTTAGCTCCATGAGCTACATTTAAGGGACTCGGACAGAGGCAGTCACCTGCCTAACTAAAAATGTACGAGTCCCCAACGTCGATTTATTGATCCATTTCTTATTTTATTACTTTTCAGAGTTTAAACATAGATTTGGAAAAATTCTTAAACTTTTCCAGGACCTATAAAATTCCAAAACTTTTCCAAGACCTGGAAATTTTATTTTCAAATTTCTTGACTTTTCCAGGTTTTCCTGTACAAACCCTGATGGTAAGGCCAACAAAAAGAGCATGTGGAGAACAGTAGCAGAAAAACTGTCGATGCATTTTTTGGAAAGCTTTTGAACTGGAAAAAGTTGATGTAAAAAGAAAATGTCACACTTTGCATACAAAAATATATTAAAGACAATAATAAACATCTGAAATGGGAGCCATTTGGTTCTCATATTATGAGTTGGAAGAGCTGTTTGGGTGGGGGGGGTGTCATGATGTGGTCTTCTCGAGTCGGAACTGCTGATGAACTGGAAGTGAGGAGACTGGAGATTCTTGGGCAGTTGATACTTGCCTGGCCCTTCTGCACCAGTTAGCAAAAGACTGCAGATGTCAACCACACCAACACCACCACACAAACAGCACAGGGTGCAGTCACAGGTCAAGCTTCTTCAGTTCTTCGGAGAGTCTGAGGAAGGATTTGAGAGGTGACATGAAGAGACCCTGTGGTAACTCCGTTCAGTTCAAGAGAAATTTGAGGCTGGAATGAGCAGTCCTTATAATACACTGTCATACCCCCCCCTTGCATGTATTGGGTTTTTCTAGATTGCAAGTATAAGTAAAATGTATGTCTTCACTGCAACTAACCACATCTTGGATGCAGATAATAAACTACACATTTATTAATTATGTAGCATACCTCTTTGTTATTGAAGCTAAAATACTTGAGCACACAAAGCCAAACATCGGATCACATTTTACTAGGTATTGTGCAATTTTTCCATTGCATAAAGTCAACTTAATAAATTACCCAGTGTTTTCAAACAAATTAATTTATGACTGATTTTTTCATGTTCTGGGTTCTTCTTGCTGGATGTTTTGCATTCCTCTTTCTGACAGTGAAAAATAATGTGATCCAACAACCGGTTCATGCTTCTTGTCATGCAATTTGGAAACAATGGCCAACAGAGCTGGTGTGAAAAATACAGCCTATGGACTACGATTCTGAAAAGAGTGACATATCTGCAAAGATTGCTGGGGTGTGGTAATCCCACATGTGGATCTGTGGACCCATGGCATTGATTAAAATCAAACTTTGGAGGCTGGTAAAATAAAACCATCTGATCCATGCTTCAGAAATGAGACCTTTGAGATTTGTTATTTACTTGAGTTTGTGTGCATTATTTTTCTTTCAAAAAGAATCAGATCACCTGCAATCCAAGTAGTAAAAGTTTCTTGGGGGGGGAGGGGTTAGGGGGGGGACAAATGGTAACATCAGAAATAATTCACAACCGTCAATCTCCGTTATATTTTTTATTTTTCCAGGGGCTACTCAAAGCTTCGAAGCAACTCGTTTGGGGTCGAGTGTAAGTGAAAGCATTTTGAAAGTGAGACTGTAAAGAGTTTCTTCAAAGTAAACTTACTACTGAAATTAGTTCATGTAAGTATCAGAAGTGTTTCAACATTTCAATTTATACATGGATTTTAGCTAGCTGGTTAAATTCAGGGGGGGAAACAATGTTGTTGACTGCAGAAAAAGTTATGGAAGTCCAATATTAATTAATTTGCCATTTGCTTAAGGAAGGAATCTGAGTAAAATAATATATCAGTAATTTCTCCTCTTTTTGTTCTACCATTTTGAATATTTGGGCTCCAAAAGCCACTAAAATGTTACAGTTAAAAACTGGTGTTCCATTACGGTACAAAAAAATAAAATCATACAAAAATGGAATGCGTTATGTGCTGATTTAATTATTCTTAGCATACTCAAGTCATAATTATTCTGTTAGATGTGCAATTCACAAAAGATCAGTCATGGACATCATGTAATCCTAATCAAAATCTTACAACCAGGGGAAGAAATTACAGGCATTCACATTTTGTTCTGGTGGATCATAACAAGGTTGATCTTCAATATGCAAAAATAAGAAACAGGACCCTGGGACAATACAGATAAAAGCTGGAATCATTACAGTTACTGTACTATACTCCCAACGTCAACCTGACATTTTAAGCACTCGGCTCCAAATTCAAAGCACTAAAAGCGTTTTCTACTTTTACCTTACCTTCATTAATACCAGAAAATACACAAAATGCTAATCTAAATTATTGATTCAGGTGTTCCAATCATTTACATGGCCACAGATGCTTACAATCAAGTACCAAGGTACGCAAACTGCTTCTACAAACTGAATGTAGAACCATCATCAGTTTCCTGAATGAAGACTGGCTATGTTGCAACTCAGACAGTTCAGTCTGAGCTTCTTTGACACTCATTGATCCCTCTCCCACTGACTTCCACCCTGTAAGCCCTTCTCCCTGCAGAGTTTTATTCCCCTCTGGAGCTCCATCACTGTCTACTGGAGACAAAACAGGCTTACTGTAAATCAGAAACCAAATCCCACAGGCAACAGGGAATCTATCCTGTGACAAAAAAAGCAGACCTTTTCTCCTCTTCAAATGAGACCAGTGACAAATCAAGCCAATATAATCTTCTGCTTACAACAAATGCTTAAAAATCAATTTCTTAGAGATGAATTCTGTCAATCAAAATTCATTATATGGTGGAGCAATTTACTGTTTTATATCAGTGCTGTACCATAAAACGTTATTAGTTTGATTTTAACAAAACTATGCTCATTTCCCAATTGGGATGTTCGCGTAGGAGATTCTAATGGTATGATACAGTGGGGAAAATAATATTTGGCAGCTCCTGATTGTGCATGTCCCACTTGAAATGTTGAGGTCTGCAATTTTCAGCATAAGTACATTTCAACTGTGAAAAACAGAACGTAAAACAAAATCCAGGAAATCAGATTGTATGATTTTTTTAAAGAATGTATTTATATAATGGTGCAGAAAATGAGTATCACCTACAAACAAGCAAGAATTCTGGCCCTCAAAGACCCCTTCTAGACTTCTACAAGAAGGTCCTCTATTCTCCCCCATTACCTGTATTAATGCCACCTGTGTAAACTTATCTGTATAAAATACACCTGTCCACACCTACAAACAGTCAGACTCCAACCTATACCATGGCTGGATCTTACATTATGACAATGATCCAAAACACACCACCCAGGTGTAGGGAATCTATTTTCCACAAATGAACTGGACAGACTGTTGGACGGCAGGAAGCTATTTTCCCCAGATGGACTGAGCAAACCGCATTTCCCAGCATTCCTAGCGGTGACCCCAGCACACTCCCATTGGTCCTGTTGCCACCAATGGTGACATCAACAATGACATCACGGCCAAAGGGCTATAAGAAGGTGGTGGCGGCCATTTTAAGTTGTTCTCAGCAGAAACTTCTGCTATAGAGAGGACACCTCACCAGTGAAGATTCGCTTTTGTTCTGACATGCTGGACCGGAGAGAACTCTCATTTCAAAGCTTCGAAGTGCCCACTGCAGTCTGTGCATCTAGCCTGGGTTACATCAGGACTGTTCCAAGATAGTCGACGATGTCGTCCTGCAAGCCGTCCGGCCTGCAGTTGGGACACACTGTCCTAAAAATCCTGTGCAGGTCCTAACTCTCAGTTTCTTGCTCAACTACAGACACATTTTGCTCCCCTCTTTGGACTGGACCTCCCTCAAAGCAAAGTAGGACTGAACTGGTTCATCCAACGTAATCTTGTGTCTGGGCAGATAAATACGGGAAAATAGAGTTCTTAACGAGTCAGATCTCGTTCATTGTTGGTTTAAAGTGTTTTTAAGCGCTGAACCTGTTGGCACATTTAGCGTCGCTGCATGCATAAACCTGAGATGTATCATTTGCTGTGTTTTAAAACTGGTTCTTATCCTGAACTGATCCCACTCTCTTTCTCTCCCTTTTCCTTGTTCTACCCTCTCTCTCGCTCTATGATCACCCGGTCGGCAGAGTTGGGCTCGGTCCGACCTGCGTTAGCTGGTCTGTTAGTGAAAGGTCATCTCCATTGTTCATTTTCTATTAGTTAAAGCTGTGGCCTTCCACTTGGACCTGCTTCGACACAGAGTTCTGCCAGATGACCCTCTGTTTACCAACTCCGGAGTGGACTACTTTAGTCCATTCGAGATTAAACGTGTACAAAGTATGGTGAAAAGGTATAGTATTTTTACATGCCCAACTACTCATGCTATACACTTGGAGATGGCAATCTCGATGGCCACGGATTCCTTTTATCCATGCTCTTCGCCATTTCATATCCAGAGAGGTTAGGTAGAGATCCTTCGTTCTGACAATGGAACTAACTTCATCGGTGCGGAGCGTGAACTCAAAAGAGCCACTGATGAATGGAACCTGTCCAAGACTGAATACCACCTACAACAACTATGTATTCAGTGGATGTTCAACCCTCCCACCGGATCCCACCATGGTGTCTGGTAGAGATTAATCAAGTCAGTGAAGAAAATCTTAAACGCCACCCTACCGTAGTATGTTTATTGTTGAGCATAATTTAGACCCAATTTCTCCTCCTAAGAAGATTTACAAACTGTAGAATAAATTTTTTTGATTTGCATATTTTATACATCCAAGTCCTGTGGAAGTTTTTTTCCCTCTTGAACTAAACATACAAGAGAACAAGAAAAACTGCCTTTGTGGCTACAGTTACATTACAAAGTAATGAGGTAAACGTTTGTTATTGACCAAATACTTATTTTCTGCACTATACAAATAAATTCTTTAAAAATCATACAATGTGATATCATGGATTTCTGTTTTGTAATCTGTCTTTCACAGTTGATGTGTACCTATGATGAAAATGACAGACCTCTCATCTCTTTTCTCTCACCACAGGGGACCGAACTCTCACCATTCCTTTTCACTCTGTACACTTCAGACTTCCAGTACAAATCAGAGACCTGTCATCTGCAGAAATACAGTCGTGGCCAATAATAATAGCAATTTGCATATATTCCAGAATGTTATGAACAGTGATCAGATGAATTGCATAGTCCTTAGAATGGCAGACTTGACATGTTAAAAGGAGGGTGATGCTTAAAATCATTGTTCTTCCATTGTTAACCATGGTGACCTGCAAAGAAACGCGTGCAGCCATCACGCACAAAAATGGCTTCACAGGCAAGGATATTGTGGCTACTAAAACTGCACCTAAATCAACAATTTATAGGATTATCAAGAACTTCAAGGAAAGAGGTTCAATTATTGTTAAGAAGGCTTCAGGGCGTCCAAGAAAGTCCAGCAAGTCTCCTAAAGAGGTTTCAGCTGCGGGATCGGAGTCCCACCAGTGCAGAGCTTGCTCAGGAATGGCAGCAGGCAGTTGTGAGCCCATCTGCACGCACAGTGAGGCAAAGACTTTTGGAAGATGCCCTGGTGTCAAGAAGGGCGGCAAAGAAGCCACTTCTCTCCAAAAAAAAACATCAGGGACAGATTGATCTTCTGCAGAAAGTATGGTGAATGGACTGCTGAGGACTGGGGCAAAGTCATATTCTCCGATGAAGCCTCTTTGCGATTGTTTGGGGCATCTGGAAAAAGGCTTGTCCGGATAAGCAAAAGTGAGTGCTACCATCAGTCCTGTGTCATGCCAACAGTAAAGCATCCTGAGACCATTCATGTGTGGGGTTGCTTCTCATCCAAGGGAGTGGGCTCACTTACAATTTTGCCCCAAAACACAGCCATGAATAAAGTATGGTACCAAAACACCCTCCAACAGCAACTTCTTCCAACAACAGTTTCCAGCATGATGGAGCACCGTGCCATAAGGCAAAAGTGATAAGTGGCTCGGGGACCAAAACGTTAAAATTTTGGGTCCATGGCCTTGAAACTCCCCAGATCTTAATCCCATTGAGAACTTGGTCAGTCCTCAAGAGGCGGGTGGACAAACAAAAACCCACTAATTCTGACAAACTCCAAGAAGTGATTATGAAAGAATGGGTTGCTATCAGTCAGGATTTGGCCCAGAAGTTGATTGAGAGCATGCCCAGTCGAATTGCAGAGGTCCTGAAAAAGGGCCAACACTGCAAATACTGACTCTTTGCATAAATGTCATGTAATTGTCAATAAAAGCCTTTGAAACGTATAAAGTGCTTGTAATTATATTTCAGTCCATCACAGAAACAAGTGAAACAGATCTAAAAGTAGTTTTTGCAGCAAACTTTGTGAAAACTAATGTCATTCTCAAAAGTTTGACACGGCTGTACTCTGCAATTGTCGGGTGTATCAGAGATGGACAAGAAGCTGAGTACAGAGAGAGCTGGTGGATTGCTTTGTGACATGGTGTGGTCCTACTTTGAAGGAGACTAAAACAAAGGAAATGATTGTAGATTTCAGAAGAAACGGCGATAAGTCAATCACTGTTTCCATCATGGGAGAAAAAGTGGAGGTGGTTGAGGAGTATAAATACCTCGGAGTTCACCTGGACAACAGACTGGACTGGAAACTGAACGGTGAAACCATCTATAATGGACAGAGCAGACTACTTCTTGAGGAAGCTTAGGTCCTTCAAGGTTTGTAGCAAGATGCTGCAAATCTTCTACAAGTCTGTTGTAGAGTGTAATCTCTTCAGCCATCATCTGTTGGGGGTTGCAGCATCCACACCAGGGACTTAAAAAGGCTCAACAACCTGATAAAGAAGGCTGGTTCTGTTCTGGGGCAAACTGTGGAACATCTGGAGATGATGCAAATAAGGATTCTTCATGAAATCACAAATTATGGACAACCCTGATCATTCTCTTCTTGAGACTCATACAACAGAATGTCTTCAGTTCTGCGGCAATACAGATCACACCAGGAAGTAATTCCTGCCCACAGCCATTATCTACAACAACTCCTTAAATACTTGATTCCATGAGCTTCAATAACACTTAATTTCCCTCTCAGTGTCATGATGGGAGGCAGACGTTTAACCCACATGCAGAAAACTACTGACAAGGGAAAGGTTTAAGGATTTATTTAACTCAAAAAGGGCTGGAGGTCCAATAGCGGAGGTCCTGTCCACGGGCAGGCTACTATGTCTGCAGGAGAGAGCTGTTGATATTCAGCTTGGGTTGTAAGGATGAATTGAGGTCAATGGAACAAGCTTACCACAGTCAAAACTGAATGACAGCTAGGGCAGGGGTGCAATCTAGTGAGTGAGCAGGTGTCCAGAGAAGCCAGAGATGGAATGTGGTGTGATGGCTTTGGCCCAGGATCCAGAGCAGTTTGATCGGTAGAGAGCAAGGCAGGCAGGAGTTAGATAGGAACGGTGAAGTGAGCAATAATGGAACCCAGGACGGTGGCATCTGAGAGATCTTTCTTCAATCTGGAAACAAGGCAGGACTTAGATATGTCTGCAGAGAGCGCTTTCAGATTGCAAAAACATGGAATTTTCAGGAACCCGATTCAGATATCACAGAGACTTGATACTACCGGTGCAATATGACCATCAGGCACTGAATGGTTGTCCTGCTGCTGATTAAGAAGCCACTGATCTCATCAGCTGGATCACCTGCAGGTGTGTGAGCTGCAGCAGGTGTGAGAGCTCCTCTTCCAAGAGACACTGCAACAGAAAATGGCTCACACACTGGATCATAACACTCAGACCAATAAAGTATTTTTGAAATTGAACTTAACTGGAACAACTTGCACAATTGGTGGTTGCCAAATATGTTTTTGCCCCAGTTTAAGCAAACACACCAGTCAGGCTAAATAAAGAATGTACACAATGACCTAATTTGGTATCCTTTCAAACAGAAACATTATGATTCTTATAGGTATAATATCTGTAACATGTTTTTGTTCTTTTGATTTTAATAAACAGATGCAAGCAAAAATATAAGCACCTGCTAAACTCAGAAGTAGCTATGAAATGTTAATTATACAGATTATTAGACTTCCCTTTGTAGAAAAAAAAAACAAGTGTAACAAGCTGATATTAGCCTATTTATCAGTTAGACTATCTTCTCCAGAAGCCAGACTGCAGTTGGTTGCTTTTCAGACATGCTGTTCATAGCTTTCCATAGACAAATATACTTCCGGCCTGGTTTGTAAGTGAGCAAAATTGTTGTTGCTTTATCAGCCAGCTGAACAGCAGTGTTTAGCAACAGAGCTGTTCAATCTGAACTTCTCTCTGCTCATCATTCAGATAACTTTACACCTTAACAATTTTAGGATAGTCAATTTTGAGCTATATTGAAAGAACAAAAAAATAAACCTTATACTGGTATAGCCTACTTCTCACACTATTAAACCTGTCTGTATAGATACCAGTATTCATTGAGTCAGGACAGAAATCAAAGTCCTGTCCCCAAGGACAGTAACACTTCGTCTTGTCATCAGTCAGGACTGTAGAAAAATCCAACAGAGAGAGATGTTATGTAGCCTCTTTTTGCCCGTCTCAATGAGATATTAAATCTGGACTACTGGAACACTGCTCGCTTACCTTGTAGCTGCTCCATGTCGAGACCCCGAGGGTCCACCTCTGGTCCTCATCAGCCTCTGCCCTTGGAAGGGAAGCATCACTACTCAGGAGGGCTCCTGGTGTGATCTCCAGCTGAGTTATTAACTGTTAGAGTATGTGAGTTGAAATATATGTGAGTCAATTTAAAGGATTAGGTAGCTGGTTATAAGTAAGTGATTAGGTCACAGATTAGGTTACAATTAGCAGACATAAGAGTTTGGTTTTGATTACTTTGATGCGGCTGCTGCATCAAGCAATCCTAAATGAACTCCACAACTTAAGTTAATGAGCCACACTTCATTAACTCTTTATGCAACATTAAAAAAAATCAAGAATCTGTGTTTAGATAATCTCCATTGAAGAAGGTCTTTAGTTTTTATGCCCCAAAACCCAAAGATTGTCCTACCCGTAGAGCCCTTTAATCTTGCTGACTGTTTTAAATTGAATTAAAAAACCCTACTTTCCTCTCCTTCTAATACAATGCCATTATACTATAAACTGTTCTTCAAAATTGTTTTTATATTAAAATTTGACCAATTTGACCTAAACCCAAAAATTTTATTATCAAATTATCTCCCAATAGGTTATTACCAATCCAATCCCCTCTTTTTCTTGAAAATGTTAATCCCCTGTCTCAGGATTGCTATTAGCCAGTGTGAAAATTTCCTTAAAGTGATCGCTGTTTGAGTAGAGCTGTTGAGATAAAAGTTAATACACAATAAAGGAAATCTCAATGGTTAAATTTGCTTCATCAGTTTCTCCTGTACCTGGGGCAACAAAGATCAAAGTCAAAGGTTATGAATGTAGCTTGAAAAGTTCCCATTAATCATTGTGGGATCCCAGTTCTGCTGCTGGAACCCCTGAGACCCCATTTCAATATTAAAACTTTTCCAGTACCTCTTTCTTTAATAACAAGCTTTTGTAAAACGCTGTTTTACTGAAATCCCTAGTTTATTTAGAATCGGCATTTCAAACTTGTTTTCAGAACCATGCTTTTAGCCCATTAGATAATTCCTACACTATTCACAAAAATCAATCATTCTCCATTCAGTTAGGTTGTTGCGGAATGGAATCTGTTCCAAAAAACTTCAACAGTTTCCCAAGCTGCGGCCCATGGGCACAAAGTAGACGGCTATTATCTTATTGATGAAATGGGGTACACAGAGTTCCCAAAGGCTCTGACCCTGGAAACTAATTTGGAAGGTTTATTATTAATTTCTGTTTTAATTGCCATTTGCCTTTAGCTGTAGTTGTCAATTTAATTTTGTGCCATAAATGAGTTTTAGATCTGCTGTGAAGAGGTGTTAGGCCTCCTCACCGTTAAAGTATTGAGTGCAGCCTATCAATAAGGTTCCCCATTTCTCATTCTCATTATTATTGTTTTATCGTATTAACATATCAACTTTTTAAAACTATCTGCCATTCAAGAGAGTTATTTGCTCTAACTTCTGTATGAATTAAAGCTGCAGTCCAGAGAATATATTTATGTATCAAAGTTTTATAAATCTTTAAAATGATAGTGGGGTTCAATACTATGATAAAAGGCTAGTGCTCCACAACACTTGTTATTTTTCTTAAACCCACCTTCATCCCGTAGACCCCTATGCATTTTACACAGAGCGGTGAATTTTTTAAGCCAATAGAATTCGAGTTTCCGCATTGTCGGCTGTCAATCAACTTGCATGCGGATCACGCAAACATGTGAACATGCGGCCGCGCGCACAGACTGCTCCGTGTCTTCCCGTTAACACTCGCCACATTGTGAGAGAGCATCAGTTATGCAAACGTTGCTCACCTCCAACATGTCCATAGCAAAAATAGAATCGGGTGGTGCTCAACAGCACTTGCTACTTATTTCTTTTACTCACTGTGTCGCCACAGGTGATGCGCGTGCACAGGTGAGGCGTGTGCACAACTGCTGCAGTAGGACTGGAGGGAGGAAAGGGGAGGGGGAGTGTTTCGGGAGGGGCCTTGGTATGTCGGATTCAAAAAATATCTCTCCCTCAAATACTCTGGACTGCAGCTTTAAAGATATTATTTGATCTAATCTAAATTTAGCTTTAACCTTGGCCAACAACAATGTAACACTCAGAGATGGGCCCCATTCTATGCCGCGATGCTGCTGCAGGCTCGGCATCTATGACGAGTTACCAGCACAGCATTTTCAGCTACCATCCACCTACAATGTTGTGATGTCACAGGAATGCAACCCATTATGTTTTCTAATTACTTGTTTAGTTTTGGCAATAGAATATACTGTAGCGGCTGGCATGTACTCAACAGGCACGTAGTGTAGACGGAGCTAAAGCTGAGCGGTAAACTCTCAACAGCGTACTTGTGCCTCATACACCGCGTGACTCCAAGTGGCTGATTACTGGCAAATAGACAAAATAAGCCAGACAGGTTTACCCTTTCTAGCAACTTTATTAACCAGACCAGCTCCAGGTCTCATTCCTCCACACACCTATTTGGCACATGGTGCAACATGTCAATCCTGACAAAAGATAAAAATGTTTTCCAAAACGCCGAACTAAATAATAGAAAGTAACACAAACCTCATAACAGAATAACAGTAAACAAAGGCGATATAACCAATTTAATAACTAAATATTACCCATAATGCATCCTGATCACTGACTGCCCCTACGGCAGACAGGATCATTACACAGCTCCCCCTTCAGAGGGTTAAGTGTCCTCACAACCCTAAACATCACCCAACACAAAGTCTCTGAAATGGTCCGGCTGACGCCGTGCACGCACCGGCCTCCCCTGGGGTGCACCACCATTCCCGGTCCCAAGCCCAAGAGTGTCCCTGTCTACGTCCTCTTCGGCTACTGGAAAGCTCTCCATTGCCCCATCAAACTGTAATTGTGGGGCCCTAGGGCGATAAGGAGCAAGTCGGTCCTTATGGAGGACAACCCGTCTTCCCCGACCAGGCAGTCGGACCCTAAACACCACCTCAGAGATCTGGTCCAAAATCTCCCCAGGGCCCTGCCAGTGATGAGTGAGCTTGGGCGAAAATCCTCGCTTCCTCACTGGGCAATATACCCAAACTTTGTCTCCAGGGGCCAGTGATGGTCCATGAGCCCTTGAGTCATAGGCCCTCTTCTGCCGAGCACCAGCCTTCTGCAACGTTTCACGTGCCAGCTGATGTACTCCCTCCAGTTCTTCACCTCCGCCAGCACTGGGTCAGCCTCCTGCTGCTCTTTCAGTTGCTCGATGGAAAACAGCTCCCCTGCAGAGGTGCCGGCAGCTGGACTTGCTGCCGCTGCCAAAGGTCCCTGCTCCCGCTCTTCCTGGCGACAGCAGTAGCGGCACCCATCCACCATGCAGGGCCGTCGGGAGAGGGCGTCTGCGTTGGCATGCTGGCGTCCCGGGCGATGCTGAACTTCAAAGTCGTACTCCTGCAAGATCTCCAGCCATCTCGCCACCTGGCCTTCAGGCTGCTTAAAGTTCAACAACCATGTGAGGCTGGCATGGTCAGTGCGAAGTTTAAACTTGGTGCCAAGGAGGTAAGATCGGAAGT
The DNA here is from genome assembly GCA_963556495.2 of Valencia hispanica. Taxonomy (NCBI): domain Eukaryota; kingdom Metazoa; phylum Chordata; class Actinopteri; order Cyprinodontiformes; family Valenciidae; genus Valencia; species Valencia hispanica. The sequence goes on along the minus strand of OY747717.1, from coordinate 14,135,782 downwards.
GTCTTATGGCCAGAACCACAGCCAGCAGCTCCCGTCTTGTAACACAGTAATTCCGTTCCGTCCGGCTGAGGCTATGGCTGTAGTAAGCCAAGACCCTTTGAGGGTCACCTTGCTGTGACAACACCGCCCCCACTCCCACTTTACTGGCATCAGTGTCCAGGACGCAGGGCTGGCTAGGCTCAGGGTAGGCCAGAACTGGAGCCTCAACCAGCGCAGACTTGAGGTGCTGGAAGGCCGCTGCACACTCCTCAGACCACTGAAATCGTTTGGCCTTGTCACTCAGCCGGTGCAGGGGGTTAGCGATGGTGGCAAAGTCCTTAATGAAGCGGTGGTAGTATGATGCCAGGCCCAGAAAACTCCGTAGCTCAGAGAGGTTACCCGGTGTCGGCCAGTCCCTCACCGCCGTCACTTTGGCCGGGTCAGTTGCCACCTCCTCTTTGCTGATGACATGGTCTAGGAACTGGGTTTGGCGCGCGAGAAGGGTGCATTTTGCCGGGTTCAGCCGCAACCCGGCCCGGCGAATGGCAGTGAGGATTTCCCGGAGGTTCTGGACTGCCTGGGTGAAATCCTGAGCATGGACCAGCAAGTCGTCCAGGTACACCACACAACGGGTGCGGGGTATCTCTTGGAGTACTCGTTCCATGAGTCTTTCAAACGTGGCCGGGGCATTGCACAGTCCAAATGGCATCACCCTAAACTGCCACAACCCTTGGCCTATGGTGAAGGCTGTTTTGGACCTGGCCTCTGGTGCCAACTCCACCTGCCAATAACCACTTCGCAGATCCAGCGAACTGAACCAGCATGGCCCAGCCACATAGTCCAGAGCATCGTCTATGCGGGGCAGGGGATAGGAGTCCTTGCGGGTCACCGCATTCAGGCGTCTGTAGTCCACACAAGGGCGCCACCCGCCCCCTTTCTTCCGCACCATCACTACAGGCGCAGCCCAGGGGCTGTCCGAGGGGTCAATGATGCTGTTGGCAAGCATGTCTTTTATTAGTTCCTCCGCGGCCTGTCGCTTGCATAGAGGCAGCCGGTGGGGGCGAAGACGAATGGGGGGGGCATCCCCGGTATTGATGTGGTGTTGAACCAGGCTGGTTCGGGTGCAGTCTTCTTCTCGAGCAGCGAAGATGTCCCCGAACTCCTGTAGCAGTTGTCCCAGCTGCTCCTTCTGCGCCTCATTGAGACCCCTGCTGCTGCGCTCCTCCAACGCCTTTAGGGCAGTTGCTGTGTCGGTTGATAGGAATGAGGCAGTAGGAAGCGGAGCAAGCTCGGCCATCTGCAGCACAGGACCTGGCTGGCAACCTCGATTCCCATGACGTTGGTTGAGGGAATCACTGCCTTCTATCGGTTGGACAACGGCGTCCCCTTGCCACCCCCTCTGCTGGCTCTTCTTAGCAAGGAGTGGAATGGTCTCTTTGCCCAAGCAGAGTGCGGACCCTGGGACGTCGATGCAGGCTCCCCAGTGGGCTAGCAGGTCCAACCCAATGATGCAGTCGTCTTGAATGTCAGCCAGCCAGAACTCGTGTTTGTCCTGGCGTGTGCCTGCCACTACCTGCAACCGCTTCTTCCCTGGCATGTAAGTCTTTTCACCTGTCACAGTGAGTAGTGCAGTATTGGTGGGAACCCAACCCATGGGCAGGGCGCCTTCTGTCCCCAGCAGTAGCCCCTTCTTGACTAAACAGATGGTAGAGCCGGTGTCCACTAAGGCACTGCAGGGCTGACCACCAATCAAACAGTCCAGATACAGTCCCCGTGGTGGTCCGCAGCGGCCTACAATTGGTGAGGTCGTTCCAAGGGGTGCCATTGTCCGGGGTGGGAATCCCCTTACTGTCCCACCCCGCCGTAGTTTCCCGGCATAGGCTGCTGTCTAGATCGGGGACTTGGGGCTGGACAGTCCCTAGCAAAGTACCCTGGTTCTCCGCAGCGGTGGCAGTTACCAGTGGATGGGCGACGTTGTGGAGGACGGGCAGCATAGGCTTGATTCGCTCCCTCTAGCATGTGGTCCTGTTCTTGATCTGCGGCCCGGGATAATGGCGGACCTTCTGTCGCCCCAACGCCCAAGACTTCTTCTAATTGTTCTGCTTTCCTCAATGCCTCCACCATACTGCCTGGGAGGGAGAGGCGCACATGTTGTCGCAGGGGCTCCGGAGTTAGCCCCTGCAGGAAGGCATGGAGGCTCAATTCTTCAACAGTCTCACTGGAGAAGGAGGGATATCCCCGCCGTGCATAGAGTTGGATGTCTGCTGCAAACGCCCCCAGGCTTTCTCCACATTGCCGCCGTCTGTTCATCAACTGGTCTCTGTTCTGTTCTTCGGACACCCGCTGTCCGAATCGTCGCTTTAGAGCCGCAGTGATGGCCTGCAGGTTGCGCTGTTCTTCTGGCCCAAGGTCGACCAGGATTTGGAGGGCTGCTCCTTCGAGGGCCAGGGCTAAATGCAGAGCTGTCTCCTCCACGCTCCAACCATCATGGAGTGCTGCCAAGTCTACCTGAGCAAGGTAAGGTTCTAAAGGTGTGGTCCCATTGAACCTTGGCAGCTTTACAGGGGTCCGGATGGTGGTGCTCCTCGAGTCCATCGTTTGTACTGCTGTTGGTGTTGATAGAGGTTCCCTCTGTCCATACGCCAGCGGCTGGTATGTTTGTCGCAGGGTGCTGGTGCCATCAGGCTGTCGGTGTTCGGATGACTTAGGTCTGGCTCCTTTTCGTAACTGCTCCCACAGTAAGCTATTTTCTTTTGCCATACGCCCTATGTCACTGGTCAGCTGCTCCATCATACCATCTTCTAGACAGTCATAGATCCCACTTCTGACACCAATGTAGCAGCTGGCATGTACTCAACAGGCACGTAGTGTAGACGGAGCTAAAGCTGAGCAGTAAACTCTCAACAGCGTACTTGTGCCTCATACACCGCGTGACCCCAAGTGGCTGATTACTGGCAAATAGACAAAATAAGCCAGACAGGTTTACCCTTTCTAGCAACTTTATTAACCAGACCAGCTCCAGGTCTCATTCCTCCACACACCTATTTGGCACATGGTGCAACATGTCAATCCTGACAAAAGATTAAAAAAATTTCCAAACCGCCGAACTTAATAATAGAAAGTAACACAAACCTCATAACAGAATAACAGTAAACAAAGGCGATATAACCACTTTAATAACTGACAAACCATCTTTTAGTGCTCTAGCATAATAATCTGTTAACGTCTCAATTTCCAAAAGCAGCCTATGAAAACCCATTATATTTCATTTTACTTCCAATGTTTTTTTGCCCAGAAACCTAATATTCCTTTATCCGTCAGGTCTACAATAAAAGTTATTAGTTATTAAAATGGAGGCCATAGATCACCGTTTTTTTCCACATGTTTCTTCTCTCGTTAAGTTTCTCCATTTTACTTAACTTGTTTTAGCCTATCCTTTTATAATTATCTTCGATACCTTGCTTCTCTTGTTCCCTGGGCCGGCTTATTTACAAAAGCAGCTTCATGGAATTACCTTAATTTTCCCTTTAAAAACACTAAATTCTAGTTCAGTTAATTCAAGGATTATGTTGACACATCAAACTATCACAGTATTCATTCAGTATCTCAGGGTCCCTGTGGAAACAAATTTAAATGCACAATTATATTCATACATTCATCATAAATCATTACTCACAAACATTTAAACAGGGACATGCCACACTAGACAAGACAAACACCACACACAGAGGTCAGTCAGTGTCCCCAATCAGTCATTTTATTCCTCGCAAACCCCCAACCATTATTTTATTCTTCCCAAATTTCAAATTATTAAATTTTTCTGAAGCTTCAGAGAAACGAATTAAAGTTATTTTCTGTCTGCTGGTCCTGGCTCAGGAATTTAGGTTAGACATCTCCCAAAAGTTTTCCAAAACACATCTTAAAGGAGTCATAACCTACTATTACCTTGGATACCCACACTCTATTATAGTCTTTCAGGTCCTTCTAAAAAAGACAAGTGGAAAAAAAGTGGAAAAAAATTAACACAGAGCTGCTCTGACAACTTATTTCTGAAGGCATTATTGTCTCGCGAGATCTGATGCAATATTTTGGCTGTCGTGGACAGTCATTGTAATAATGCAAATGAGGGTCGCGTTGATTGCTGGCATTCTAGGTCATTTGTTGTTTGCAAAGTAGCAGCCATTAGTGTTGTCCTTGAAGCTACTACTCCCACTAGCATACAATAGCCACATTAGCAGATAGCTGCATTTTGTTACACATAGTAGAGCAATAAAAACACAGCCTTACCGTTTCAATTGCAGGCAAGTCTCTGATTGTTGGAATGGCCCCTTTTTCCAAACGGAGCTCAATGTGGAGTGCTTCGAATGGGAATTCAGTAATAGCGGTGCTCGACCGAATATGAGGGGGAGAGAAGCTGGGCGGACTTCCTGCAGAATAGGTCTGCGATATCCCTATATGGTATATCCTGCGCCGACTTGACATCAAGTTGGCCAGAAATTTAACATCACGTATTTGAGTGCGCGTGCACGTGGGCTGGTTAACGAACCCAAGGGTAAACAAATGCTTCAAATAAACGCTATCGGCTTCCCGGCCAGTGTATAATCGTTAGGCAATCATAACATACATTTTTTCTCTTGAAAAAGTGAAAATTATAGGTCATGACTCCTTTTAAAAAAAATTAAAAAACAGTCAGCTGCAGGCTTTATCGGAACCCAAATTTTGCCTCTCTGCCTCAGCACTAAATGCATTCCAATTACATTCACATCTCTGGATGTTCTAATATTTAAAATCAAGAGAACTGAACCATATAGCGAATTTCTCCGTAACCAGGTTTCCTTCTGCTTGAGCCAGTTGGAAGAGAAAAGAAAAAGACAGCATTACTATAAATTAATGTAACCTCAGTTCCCAGTTATCTTCATCTGCATCACCCGTTCAGAAAAAAAATGTTTATGAAGCTCTCCGTTTCTCTTAAGTGTGTATGTTCCTCTGAGGAAAATTCTAAGAATGCATCAGTATATCAAGCATTACTTCATTGCGTGAGGGCATGTGATCAGTCTGTTAATGATAATCATATAGTTACCTCCCCAAAACTCTGCTGAGCATAACTGATAAAATGGGAAATTACTGCAGGGTTAAGAATCAAAGTCTATGCTTGTCCAGACCACCTGACCCCTCAATTATAGAGTCATCTTAATGTCACTACTGTTTGAATCTCACCGCCCTTCAGTTGCTGCACTCTGATCATCGAACGGGAGAGTAAATGTATAAGCATCAAGACCATTTAATGCAACATGAGTTGTACAATAGGATGCAGATAGCTAGATTGTGTAGAATTTACATAACATTATGAAAAGAATATGAATAGAATATATTGATGCCACAGTGGGGACATTCACATGTTAAAGGAGTCATAACCTAGTATTATCTTGGATACCCACGCTCTATTATAGTCTTTCAGGCCCTTCTAAAAAAAAAAGTTGAAAAAAATAAACACAGAGCTCCTCTGACCCTTATTTCTGAAGGCATTATTGTCTCGCGAGATCTGATGCGATACTTTGGCTGTCGTGGACGGGCATTGTAATAATGCAAATGAGGGACGCGTTGATTGGTGGCAGGAAGGAGGGGGGGTTGACACCGCAGGTAACGCTTAACCCATATCTACTACTCCCGCTAGCATACAATAGCCACATTAGCAGTTAGCTGCTGTTTGTTACACACAGCAGAGCAATAAAAACACAGCCTTACCATTTCAATTGCAGGCAAGTCTCTGATTGTTGGAATGGCCCCTTTTTCCAAACGGAGCTTCGATGCCAACTTCTCCTGATATTGTCCCAAATTCGTAAAGGATTCCGGCGGAAAAAAAAAAATAGAAAAAATATTTCCATGTTGATTCTGGCAGTCAACAACAGAGAAACTCACGTGTGCACTACGTTTCTGGTAGAAATGGTTTTAGCTGATTAAAATAAAAGGCTGACACGAATATGTCTTCTTCATGCATCATTGCGTGAAGAAACTTTCTGCATCTTTCACTGTGGAGTTCGTACTTCGAATCGGTGATGTGTCGGTCGCTAACGAACCGGCTCTAAGAGCTAACTCTTTGAAGTGAACGATTGGAGTCGGCTCGTCATTGGGAGCCGTTTTTTTAATTTTTTTCATTCCCCCCTGCTTGTTTTGGTACATTTGGTGCACATCGTTTTGCATTAATTTTGGTAATAAATACACTTCAAGCAACAGAAAATCTGAGGAGCCGAAAGAGCCGGCTCTTTATGGTGAGCCAAGCCAAAAGAACTGGCTCTCCAAAAAGAGCTGGAATTCCCATCACTAGAATTCAGTAATGGCGGCGCTCGACTGAATATGAGGGGGAGAGGAGCGAGGGGGAGAGGGGAGAGGAGCGGGGCGGGCTTCCTGCAGCATAGGTAGGTCTGCGATGTCTATATATGGTATATCCTGCGCCGACTTGACGTCAAGTCTGCCAGAAATTAAAACCACGTATTTGACTGCGTGTGCACGTCGGCTGGTTGACGAACCCAGGGGTAAACAAACGCTTCACTTTTAAATATCGGCTTCCCGGGCAGTGTATAATCGTTAGGCAATCATAACATACCTTTTTTCTCATGGAAAAGTGAAAATTACAGGTCATGATTCCTTTAAGGCAGCACACGTATAAAAAAATACTTCTCATAACACGTCACAAAGACGGATGCTCACAGAGACTAAAAAAGGTAGGTTTGTTTTGTTTACCGGGTGGGATAAAATTTGGTCGCTTTCGCACCTGATTTGCTCCACACCAGGGTTAGTTTGAAACCTTGATATGGTTTGAAACCATATCACGTTATAACGTTATTGTAAAAAAGTAAAAACCACTTGAAACTAAAACGTTATAACATGATAGTTTCACGTTTTTACAATAAACTATCACGTTATAACGTGATACGGTCTAATTTCTTTATTATATGGCTGACAGCACTGTTCTGACGATCTGTGCTACTTCCTCAGAATGTCTTACCGTAGCGCGCATCTGTCAGTGCTACCCCTTGAAAAGTATGTTTACATGCCGAAAACAACAACTGTTAGCTTTGATGTTAAACATAATCATCGGAAAATATTTTTCAAGTGACGGGATTGAAGTGGCAGTTTAGCAGTAATGCCTAACATAGCAAAAAATTCTGAATAACGAAAACTTTTCTTTCAATCCACAGAACATGCTACCTGTTTAATATAAAGCTAAAACTAGCACATAAAGAGGATCAGAATATCCTACCTGTTAAATAGGCCTATAGATTAATAGCACACTCTGGAAATCTGTTAGTTTGTAAAGCAGCTAATGAATATATACCAAGCCAGTAAGACGTAGAGCAGATAGCAGTATTATTACTCCAAAACATTAAAATGTAGTAGCCTATGATTATAAGCACAAATAGCCCGCAAAATACACCGCATTTACTGTACGACTCTAATTAATGGGACTTGTTTACATGCAGTGTAACGATATCACAGAAGTGAAACTAACATAGGCTACAAGGGCTGTCATGTAAACTTGAAACTAGTAGCTTAAGGAAAGCCTTAAAATATTTTGAATAAAAATTAGCCAGTAATAAAATAATTTGAATAAAACTCACCGTAAACTTCAAAGAAATAAAACAGATGAAATGCATCTTCCAGGTAGGAATTCTAGATGATAGATTTGCTGAGTAAGCGAATTGTGACGTAACATCGAAATGTGCATGCGGGTAGCACAGATAGTCGGAACACCTGTGTACAGATGAATACAATTTCGGCTCCATCATGATGACAATTTTTCAAGCTACCTGCTGCTAGGTATCTTCCATTTATATGTACCTGCTGAGTATGCTCCACCCAGAGAGCCTTGCAGGACGCTGCACCTACCGGCTTTTGTGAAGCCTGCCGTAAAGCAAGTCGCATTTTAACTACAAAACCACTGCCCGACGACCCAAAGTTACATAGTGCTGTTATGGCCGATAGAGGGCCGCAAAGCGAATGCAGAAGTGCCGTTTCACCCTGTTATGAGTTGATCAACCACTGACACGAGTTCTGAAACATTATTTTAAGATAAAAAATACTCTTTAGTGTTGCTTTAAGCTCAGCAAATAAATGTTTTACATATGCCTAGTAAGGTTTGGATCTATCAAACTTGGAGTATGCACAGCTGCAGGCAATTTTTTGCTTTATAGATCACACTCTCCTTAGAAATGTGCACAGGTGATTTCGGATCATTTCCGCCCCCCCCTACACACCCACTTCCTGCCATAAACAGTCAATGCAAAGTGCCTAGTGAATATTCTGCAAAGACTCAAGCCAGCTGACATGGGATGTGTCATGGGTAACCATGGCAATGGAGAGGCTGAGAAAGCACAGCGTGGAGGCACGGAAAACCATTTTATTGCAATCAATGTTTATCTATATAGAGCTTCACTCAGCCAAATGGCGACCAAAGTGCTTTACATGAAAAGACAAAAATATAGTTAGCAATTAGAACATTTATAACAGTAAAAAGTTTAAAATAGAAAAAATAAAAGCAGCACCACAAGTGATAAAACAAAAAGTTTGAATTATATGGTTACTTATTGTAGCAACAATAAGATTGGAATAAAAGCAAATAAAAGAAATAAAAACTAAATTACAACAGAATGTGATAAGTTTCAGCACTCCTAGATATTTAAAGCCTTACAAAAATGTGTGTTTTAAGTCTACTTTTAAAAAGTTTCATCTGTGCAAAATATTATTTGGGGGTCACAAATAAATGGAAGAGCTGCGAGTGGCATAGCGTAGATGCAGCAGTGTGCCGGACATGAAAGAGAGGCAAAGAAATAGACATCATGCCACAGCCAGAATGGGGGGATATACAGGATGCACGGTTCCAGCCGGTCGGTAGATCTAACAATGGGCCCAGTTCAGCACATAGATCTAATAGGACTGCTTTAGGGAATCTAAATCGGCTCCCCCTCATCCAGATGCTGCCAGTAGCGTGATCTTCAAAGAGCGCCAGCACATCCATTGTGCAGCATTATGCAGGAGTGTCACTGCAGTAGGCTATTTATATTTTTACTTCACAAAATTAATGCACCAATAAGTGCAATTACTGTATAATATGAAGACATACAGTACATATGAACATACTCTGATATAATTCTTAAATGCAAAATATCTTCATTCTCATTCTCATTTTAATTCTCAGTTCAGAGATGGGGGTGGGGGCTGACTGTAGGTTGTGTGTTCGTGTGTGTGCGAAGCTCTACAAGTCTGAAAATGTTGCTTAAATTCACAATTTTGCCATCTCACCGGCTGTGCTGCCCGTGTCCTCTGGGTCTAAAATGTACGTAAGCAAGGTCCTTAGTGTGCTTAAGTTGCACACATGTGTTTCTAAGTGACTTATGCAGTTTTAAGACCTCGTTTTGTGCGTGAGCAAGCTTTATAAATGAGACCCCTAGTGATGAAGTTTGGAATAAAAAAATAAAAAGACCACAAAAACAAAATGAGGATGCATCATAAGTTAAACATATATCACAGATTTGAGGTCAGATTCATAAAAACTGCAGGGGCCAGGCAGGAAACATAATATACATTGCAAAACAAACAGATTGACAGCTTCTTCGAAATAAAGGAGAAACATTCTCTGAAAAATAAACTGGTCTTTGATCTTTAAAGCAAACACCCAAGGTAAATGCTTGGGTCCACAACAAAATGTAACTCTTTTGTCCGCCAAAAGTAACTCAAGTCTGTGTAATTCCTCCAAAAACATCTTTCTAAATTAATTTTCCTTTGCTAATACGTTTATCAACTGAACCAGAAATGGCCTCCAGGGGGTTAATAATAATGATTAAAGCCAGATAAAATAAGCTTATTAAAAAGCTTATTTTAACCTTTACTTACCTGAGCTGGGCAATATCATAATTGAAACGCTAATAATGAACCAGCTACAGTACATCCAAAAGATAAAGCAATCCCAAGATTAAATTGTTAAAGCAATATTAAATCCAAGATGCAGTGCCATTAAAAGGCAATCCGCTGACTTGATCTTAGGGATTTTACGCCAAGAAAAAAAAAAAGCTTCTAAGATTTTTTGGAAAAAGGATAATTTTATCTGTAGAATTGCAGGCTACCATTTCCTTTGCCCTGTCAAAGAAACTGACAGTTGGCTGAGATGGGTGGGTGTAGTAATAAAAGTTCCGACCTAGCAATGAAACTGTTATAAAAAAAAAAAGAGGAATGTTTAAAGGATAAGCCTCACCTTGCTTCAATAGGATGAAAGGGAAAAGGAAAACAAGTATTTTAATGAAGAGTTTAGCAGATTAGAAGCCTGACTGGACATAAATAAATGGAAGTGGCTTTTATCCAACAAAACTAATTCCATGTTTTGTGCTCAGTGAATTAATACCATTAACTCAGAGGTGGGTAGAGAAGCCAAAAGTGGACTCAAGTAAGAGTAGCACTATTTCAATACATTTTCCTCAAGTAGAAGTAAAGAAATAAATATAGAAATAAAGCAATGAGTAAAAATCAATCGGGACAGAAAAACTATTCAAAATCTCAGATTTCCACAACATAAAATATTTGAAAGCAAGACTAACAGTAGGTGCTGCGTCTAAATTGTTTTTTTGGGTTTTTCTTTGTCATTCAGTGAAGTAACTCAAGGTAGACAGAGTCAGAAATTGTACCCAAATAAGAGTACTGGTTATGTTTCTTCAAAATAACACTATGCAAGTAGAAGAATACAGTGCAGTAAATCTACTCCAAGTAGAGCATTTCCTTAAAAAAATTTACTTAACTAAATATTCAAGGATTCAAGGAACTTTTATTGTCATAACATCTCATGTTACATGTGATGGTATGACATTAGGACCCAGGTCCGGAATTATAAGCCATTTAAATTAAATTAGTGAAAAAGGAATTATTTAAATAAATGTAATAAATAAATAAAAATAAATGTGCTCTACAGGACACAGCTGGAGTTCAGCAGTCTAACAGCTGCAGGGAAGAAGCTGTTATTGAGCCTGGTGGTCTTGCTCTGTATGCCTGCCTGAGGGCAGGGGCTGAAACAGGCTATGAGCCAGATGGGTGGAGCCCTTCAGGATGCGGAGGGCCCGTCCCCTGCATCGGGACATGTAGAGGTCCGAGGTGGTGGGAAGCGTGCTCCCTAAAGTCCTTTGTGCAGCTTTCACCACCCGCTGCAGAGCCTTCCTCTCAGCAGCATTAGAGCTGCCGTGCCACACGGTGATGCAGGTGCAGATGATTCTCTCCACTGCACAGTGATAGAAACTCCTCAGGACGGAGCTTCCAAGTCCAGCTCTCCGCAGCTTCCTCAGGAAGTAGAGACGCTGGTGGGCCTTCTTGACCAGACGTGAAGTGTTGGCATTCCAGGTGAGGTCGTTGGATATGTGCACACCCAGGTACCTGGAGCTGGAGACCACTTCCACAGCTGCTCCTCCGATGTACAGGGGAAGGAGAGGACGCTTGTCCCTTCTGAAATCCATCACCATCTCCTTGGTCTTCTTCACATTGATGCAGAGGTTGTTATCACTGCACCACTGCACTAGGTTTTCCACCTCCTCTCTGTATTTGGACACATCGTTGTTGGTGATGCGTCCCACTACTGCTGTGTCATCCGCAAACTTAACTATATGACAGCTGGGGTGTCTCGCTGAGCAGTCATACGTCAGCAGAGTGAACAGGAGGGGGCTCAACACTCAGCCCTGTGGTGAGCCTGTCCTGATGGTGATGGAGGAGGAGATGGTTTTGTGGATCTTAACAGTCTGAGGTCTATTGGTCAGAAGGTCCAGGACCCAGTTCGCCAGCGTGGGACTCAGTCCGAGGGAGGAGAGCTTCTGCACCAGCGTCTGTGGGATGATGGTGTTGAAGGCTGAGGAGAAATCCAGAAAGAGCAGACGGACATAGGAGTTTGTGCTCTCCAGAGGGGTCAGGGCTGTGTGGACCACCGATGAAATGGCGTCGTCAGAGCCTGTAGGCATACTGGTGGGGGGTCCACAGTGATATCGATGGCGTCTTTGATGTGGGTCATGACCAACCTCTCAAAGCACTTCATGACTACCGGGGTTAAAGCAATGGGCCGATAGTCATTCAGGCTTGTCACTGTGGAGCACTTGGGGACGGGGAGAATCGTGGCAGTCTTTAAGCAGGTGGGGACAGATGACAGTGACAGTGAGGTGTTAAAGATGTCCGCCAGCACCTCAGCCAGCTGGTGTGCACAGTCCCTCAGTACCCACCCTGGGATGCTGTCGGGCCCTGCTCCTTTGTGAGGGTTGATACACTGAAGGGTCTTCCTTACATCTGCTGTGGTCACACTGGTGGGCGTGTCACTAGGTGGTGGTATAAGTTTGGTGCTGGGGGAGACATCAGGGAACTCAAAGCGGGCATAGAAATGGTTGAGTGCATCTGGCAAGGAGGGGTCTCTTGGGCATTGTACATCCTTGGTGTTGTAGTCCGTGATGTATTTAATGCCCCTCCACATGCGCCGAGGGTCATTGGTGGTGAAGTGACCCTGGATTTTCTGGGCGTATTGGGCTTTGGCCCTCGTAATGCCTGCAGTCAGTCCTTTTCGGGCCTCTCTGAGTGCTGATGCCTCACTTGCCTTGAATGCAGCATCCCTAGCTTGCAGCAGAGCTCTCACCTCAGAGTTCAGCCAGGGTTTCTGGTTCGGATAGTAGGTTATTATCCTGGTGGTGGTGACATCATCAGCACATTTAGAGATGAAACCAAGGACAGATGATGTATATTCCTCCAGGTCCACCTCTCCTTCATGTGTAGCTGCCTCTTTGAATACCTGCCATTCTGTGCACTGAAAACAGTCCTGGAGCACACATGCCGCATCTCTGGGCCACACAGTGATCGTCTTCTTCATTGGCCTGATACGTCTCAGCAGGGGGCGGTATGCTGGCGCCAGCAGGATGGAGATGTGGTCGGAGAGGCCAAGATGGGGGCGAGGAAAAGCTCTATATGCACTGCGGATGTTGCTGTACACACAGTCCAGAGTATTTTCTCCGCGTGTAGGAAAGGTGACATGCTGGTAAAAACTTTGCAGAGTGTCCGTCAGTTTCACGTTGTTAAAGTCCCCCGCAACCACATAAAAAAGCCTCCGGGTGCTTTGTTTGCAATGAGCTAATGGTGTCAAATAGCTCCTTTGATGCTTCGTTGGCATTTGCACCCGGTTGAATGTAAACAATGGTGACGAACAATGCAGTTAACTCTCATGGCAGATAAAACGGCCGACATTTCACAGTCAAAAGCTCTATCGCCTCAGAGCAGGAGCTTTTCACAGGTCCACAGTTCGTACACCAACCTTCATTCACGTACACACAGAGTCCTCCTCCCCGTGTTTTACCCGACCGGTGGTCACGGTCCGCTCGGAAAAACTGAAGTCCTCCAATCTGGAAGGCTGAGTCTGGCATGTTGTTGTTGAGCCAGGTTTCCATTAAATCAAATCAAATCAAACTTTATTTATAAAGTGCTTTTCATACAAGAAGTTGCATCACAAAGTGCTTTACAGATTAAAATTACCCCACATTAAACCACCTTCCCTTCCCTCCCCGACAGATTTAAAAGCATGGTCACAGTTATACCCCCCTCCCCCCAACCCATCTCCCATGCACACACACAGTTAAAAGAAAAAGAAAAAAAGGACATTAGGCCGAGTGTAGATGAACCATGCAAGGAAACGACATCAGAGGAGCCATCTGCCCCGGCAGCGGTAGATTAACAGCAGCAGCCGAGGCACCAACACAGGGCACCCAGTGGAGGCAAGGCCAAGACCCCCCACCTCCCCCTGGAGAGCACCCAGGGAGCCACAGCCGACCACCGCTCCCGGGGCAGAGGGCTCCCACAGAAGAAACACTGGAACGGGGATTAAGATAAATTAAAGTATAAAAATAAACAGTAAATTAATGTGCTAAGATTAAATAGTAAAACTGATAAAAATATAATCATATAAAACATCCAGAGCAATTAAACAAACAAATAAATAATAATCAGTTAAAAGCTAGGCTAAAAAGGTGAGTCTTGAGCCTGGGCTTAAAAACATGAACGTTCTCTGCAGCCCTGAGGTCCTCTGGCAGCCTGTTCCAGAGATGAGGGCCATAAAACTGGAAAGACGCCTCGCCATGCGTGTGTGTCCTGACTTTTGGGGTGACAAGGAGACGGCTGCCAGAGGAGTGCAGAGACTGCGAAGGTTTATATGGTAAAAGCAGTTCAGAGAGATAAGAAGGCCCAAGACCATTAAGACACTTAAAAACCATTAAAAGAACCTTAAAGTCGATCCTGAAATGTACGGGGAGCCAATGCAGTGATTTTAAGACCGGTGTAATGTGCTCCCGCCTCCTGGTCTTCGTCAGGACACGTGCTGCTGAATTTTGTAGTAGTTGTAAACCTGATATACTCTTTTTGGGAAGACCAGAAAGCAGGGCATTACAATAATCAATTCTACTGGAGATAAAAGCATGCATCAGTCTCTCCGTGTTGGCCCGAGAGAGAATGGGGCGGACTCTGGCGATGTTCTTTAGTTGTAATCCTACATGTAATCCTATGGACCCTAGAGGAGCAGGTATCTAAACTTACCATAAAAGTCCTGTCTGTGAGATAGAATGTGAACCGTTTGTGAATAGCACCAGAGAGGCCAATCTGTTTTAAACGGGTTAAAAGAATAGTGTGGTCTACTGTATCGAAGGCAGCGCTTAGATCCAGTAGAACCAACACCGTCACCCTCTGTGCATCATAGTTTAATCTAAAATCATTTAAAATCTTTAGAAGGGCCGTCTCTGTGCTGTGGTTCACCCTAAAACCAGACAGAAATTTCTCCAGGACATTGTGCTCCTTATTAAAATCATTAAGTTGAATTAAAACATTTTTTTCTACAATTTTGCTTAAAAAAGGTAAATTAGATACTGGTCTAAAATTGTTAAAATCATTAAAATCTAAATTGCTCTTCTTCAACAGGGGCCTCACTCCCGCCCCTTTAAAGGCGGCAGGAAAGACCCCCGTCTGAAGGGAGCAATTCATCATGGTTAACATCTCGTCTTTAAAAGATTCATAAAATTGCTTAAAAAACCGTGTAGGAATCGGGTCCAGGGCACTTGTAGTGGGGCTCACTGAGGAGAAAACTTTATCAAGAGTCCCAGCTTCTACCAGGACAAAACTGTCCAGCGTTTCCTCTGGTAAAGACACACACTCAGATTTGTCTAAAACCATGTTACTCTGAGAAGATAAAATCTTACATCTGATGGTGTCTACCTTCCCTCTGAAGTGGTCTGCAAACTCCTCACAAAGAGTGTTTGAGGGGGTTTTAGGAAATGCAGTAGTAGCTCTGTTAAAAAGTTTATCAATGGTGGTTAAAAGGATTTTAGAATTATTTTTATGTTCCGAGATGATTTTGGAGAAGTATAAATTTCTTGAATTTCTTACTGCATTGTTGTATACTTTGAGAAGATCTGTGTATATTTGATGGTTTATTGTGGTTTTACTTTTCCTCCATTTTCTCTCTGCCGCCCTACAATTTCTCTTCATTTTTCGGAGGTTTTCATTTTTCCATGGCGTTGCAGCTTTAGATTTTAAACTTTTAACTTGTAGTGGAGCAAGCCGGCCATCAGGGAAAGAACAGCACAGTTCCTCATCTCTGTAAAAACACTCAGACGTAACAAGTCCAGCTTTTTATCCAGTGAGCGGACGTTGGCCAGGAAGAGAGTTGGTATCGGCGGTCTCCTAGCCTTTAACTGTGCCAGCGCACCCGCCCGCTTTGCTCTCTTCTGTTTTCGAGCACATCCTTTCCTCTTGCCCGTTGCTTACCGAATCCTGCTGCGCCACTCCGTTGTCCTCAGGAGCCGTTGGCGTCCGAGAGTAGATTTTAATTTTATGTGATATTATAATTACCGAACTGTCCCTGATGTCTGTCAGTTCGGTTGAGCTGTACTTCAGCCGTGAATTTATGAGTATATGAGTCAAAATATGAGTCAATACTCACCTTTGAGTTAATACTTGTTCATAAGAAAAAAAGGGATTTTGGTTGTGTTTTGTTTACCCTTCCCTGGTAACATTGTGATACTACAAACACCTCAAAGTGCCTCTATATCAAAATGGAGATAAACACTGGTTGTAAAAAAATAGTGATCCATTGTCTGCTGTTGCGTTTTAATGTAGAAAACATTTTAAAAAGTAATCCACACTTTCAGATGGGCTACACTTTGTGTTGGAAGACACATCCATGCTTATCCAAAAAACAAAAAAAAACAAAATATATACATCTCTGCATGATCTCACACCACTGTTTCCAATCAGAAGTGGCAGCAGCAGAACTTGTCGAAAATGTGTTTTCCTGAAGATGAATGAAGTAAGACCCACATGCAGGCAGCCAGGGGGCAGGCTGGTAGAGTTGGCCTAAAAAAGCAAAAAAAAAAAAAAAAGTCCACAAACAACTTAGGAAAAGAAAACAAATTTAAAACCTTGGGCCAAACCCCCAGATGGTATAAAACAGTTTTGTAAACAGGAGGATCTCATAATAAACCAAATAAACCGCGACATATACTGCACACACACTGAGAGGGAGTATTGTTGGACAGGGAAACAGGTGAAAATAATTAATTGAGTGGGAACAGCTGAAAGCAAACTGAAGAAACAAGCAGCAGTGACTGGCCAGTGACTGGATTCAAGCTTAATTTGATTCATGTGTGCTGGAGGAGGGAAGCAGAACAGAAAAGACATTAGGTCTTGAGGCCCAGGATTAAAAACCACTGAGCCAAAACACCACAACAAGAGATACAGGTCTGGAACACCACATAATAAGCAGAACATATACCAGTACATTAATATACATATATACATCAATATATAAGAATTAACACAAAACCATAAAAATATAAAACCATGGTCAACATATCAAGTCCAGATACTGAAAGCAAGTTTAACCCAAGACCTTACATCATGGCTATCCAGGTCTAGTCCTTAAGGACTGGAGTTCTGCTAGTTTTAAATACGTCCTGCTGAAACACAGCTGAATAAAATGGTCCAACCATCTCTTCAGCAAATTTAAAAAAGTTGGTTGCTCGTGCCCACCACTTACTAACTCCTGCTCACCAGGGGTCTCATTTATAAAACATTGCGTAGAATCCCTACTAAAAGTGTACGTACGACCAAAACAAAAAGTTTGCGTACGCCAAAAAGATTTCTGATTTATAAAACCATGCCTACGCACAGGTGTAAGCAATTTCCCCTTTATAAATCACAGTCTTCTTGGAAGTTTGCGCATGTGAATTTGGCTCATATCCCGCCCTGAACAAACCCAAATCCGGCTATAAAAGGTCAATGCAAAGCAGGACATGAATATTGATGCATATGAAGAAGAGGGGAAATATGGCAACAACAAAAAAAATCAAGAAGAGAAACTTTACGGAGATGGAGATTGAAGTGCTAGTGGGTGAAGTGGAGGGTAGAATAGACATTTTATTTGGTGGACACAGCAGTGGTGTCACAAATTAAAGGAAGAACTGCGAGTGGCAGCATGTGGCGTCTGCAGTGCAGACTGTCAGTGCAACTGACAGGACGGTACCCGAAATTAAAAAAAAGTGGTCGGACCTCAAAGTCGAGTCAAAAAAAAAAACTTGCCTCCCACCGCCGGAGTGGGTCTGCTACTGGAGGGGGTACGTATACACCCGAGCTGACACCACTGGACAGGAAGATGGCAAGTATCATGGGAACATCAAGCGTGTTCGGTATTGTGTCAGAGAAGGAGGGCGACACCGACCTGGCAGAAACGACAGATGAACCCGGTAAAGCACTTTTTGTATATATTTTATTACGTGGCTACGTTAACAAATTTGAGCATATTTTAAGGAGACAGACTAATATGCCGTGTCTTTTCAGCTCTTACACAGTCGGTAGGAGGATGATGAGGATGAGGATGCCCAGCGTCCGGCTGCCCCCAGCACCAGTGCTGCCGGTGCCCGTGGTGCATCCAGCAGTGGTCGGGTTCTGACTGAAGCTGTGATGCAGACACAGAGAGACACCATCAGCGCCATCAATTCTGTGACAAACGAGTTAAAGGAAATAAAGAGTGTGCTGTGCGACATAGTGACAGCCATTGGTACCTTAAATGATACAATAAAACATTTTAATAAATGAGCCTTGTCGTTATCTCAAATGCCGCATTACATCCTGTCGGATCCTTGCTCCTTGGGTGAAGGCTCCCTGTCGAGGAGGAGGCAGCTGTGGGTTGGGGTTCTCATGCTGGGGAGGGGGTAGGCCAGGAGGGAGGGGAATTCCAATTCTCAGTGCCATGTAATGAAGAATTCCACATGCCCTCACGATCTTGCAGACCTTTGTAGGGGTGATATAATAGTCTGCCACCCGAGGCATCCAATTACCGCCACCTACATTTTAACAGGCCTATGGCACGCTTCACGACTGAGCGCGCACGCGTGTGATGGGAGTTGTAGCGCATTTCCTCTGCTGTCTGTGGGTCTGGGAACGAGGTCAGAAGCCAGCTCCTGAGAGGGTAGCCACTATCACCTGCAAGTGATAACACGTTTTATTCAGGCGTCAACAACCAGCTTTTCTAATGACGGTGAGGACTTACCGAGCAGCCAGCCATCACGCACAGCGCCTGCCTGCAGTCTGTTCCCTACACTGCTGTGTGTCAAGATAAAGGAGTTGTGTGTTGACCCAGGCCATCGTGCCACCATATTAGTGATCATCATGTGTGAATCACATATGATTTGCACATTAATACTGTGTACAGGTTTCCGATTAACAAAAACAAATTCATCCTCGGACGGGGCCCTTATAGCAATATGGGTGCAGTCAATTGCACCGATTATGTTTGGGAAACTGGACATTGCTGCAAATTGCATCTTAATTTCGGCCTGCTCCCCCACAGTATATGGAAACGTGATGTATCGGCTGCTCATTTTAATGATCTCATCCAAGACTGCAGGCATTATTGCGCTCAGGGACGGCTGTGATATCCCAGACCTAGTAAATAAAATATAACATATTTGAAGGCATTATTTCCAAAAAGGGACTTTGAGCAGAATAGTAAGAATCATGTCACTCAGACACATACCTGTCGGCTAATTCCCGCTGGTAACAACCAGTTGCAAGAAACCCCAGAGTGATGAGCACCTGCAGCTGGACCGGAATGGCACGGTTCCGCCTGGACGGTCTCTCCAAAACCAGGCCCAATTCAGCACAGAGATCCAAGAGCACAGCTCTAGGGAATCTGAATCTGCTTATTAGCCAGTCATCATCATGGGCAAGGAGGTACGCATGATCCCTGAACACGCATTCTCTCCTAATCCTTCCATTTGCAAAATCTTCTAGCAACGCCAGTGCATCCATCTCAGATATTACTCTTGGGGTATTTCTATTGGCAGCAATAAGACTGATTGCTTCCTTCCTTGGCACAATGAACGTGCCAATCAATGATATATGGTACAGATGAATCCATTTATTAATTGGCATACAGTCCCGGCCCTTTTATCTGAGTTTAAGGTTTTGAGATAAATTTAATGTATTTATTTTAATATTGAAAAATGTTTTTAGAAGAGCTATAGCTCACCGCAAAGCTACAATATAGATATCATTGCTGGTTTGGATGTTTATAATAACATGAATCCATAATTAATGTTTGGTGTGAGGTGAAATGATATGTGTGAGAGGAGTAATATCAATTCAATTCAATTCAAAATTACTTTATTAATCCCAAAGGGAAATTAAATGTTGTAGTAACTCATTATGCAAGTTCCTTCAAAGATTTGTTGTAGATGCTGATGGCTGTAGGTAGGGATGATCTCCTGTAGTGCGCTGCAGATCTGAAGAAGCCTCTGACTGAAGACGCTCTGTAGTTGTATGACAGTCTAATGTAGAGGATGCTCTGGATCTATGGCGTCTTCTTTTCAACTCATCAGGGTTTTTTGGCTGTAGTTGAGGTATTATTTGAGCTTTTGTGATGTTAATCAGCTGCTGCCAGTTGTAAACCACCTTGTTGCCATGGTTATGCATCATAACAAATGTCCAAAAACAAAAAGTATCAGCAAAAATCCTTCCAGCTGCACAGCATTCAAAACCAGAGAGAACAGTTGTCCACAAAAACAATGTTTCTACCAGAAATGGAAGAATTAAAGTTTTAAAAAAGAAAAAATTATGAACCAAAGTAACAGAGCTACTCCAACATGCTGCCACCTTGAGCGGCGCAATTCCGGAATGATATATGGTACAGATGAATCCATTTATTAATTGGCATACAGTCCCGGCCCTTTTATCTGAGTTTAAGGTTTTGAGTCTGGCAGTTCACCACCTCACCAACTGCGTCGTCGATTCCCCCCGTCTCCAAAATGTCCGTACGCACGGGTCAGAGTTGGCGTACAGGTGCGCACATTTTCCCGTCAAGTCTGTTTTTTATAAATCACAACTTTTGCTTTGAAAGTGGCGTACGCCAGTTTCAGGCCCCGTTTTGTGCGTACGCAACGTTTATAAATGAGACCCCAGATGCTTTCTTGTGCGTAAGACAAGGGCATCAGTTTGTTTTTAAAATTGCTAGGGACAATAACCATAAACTTGAGTGTGGTTTGAAGAATGCTGAGCACAATTATTATTACTTAATGATATACAAGTGCTGTATTCATCCGTTTGATGTTTTTATTTTTATGCAGCTTTTAAGGCATCTGAAATTCATAAAGTCCAATAGGCCTATTCAAAGTTTTGTCCTTTTTACCTATACGTCTACTTTCAAGCAAGAAACACTTAATCATAATGTTATATTGCATGGAGGCAAAGCCGCATAAAAATTAATTGTTTCCCCTAGAATTTCTCCTTGCATGAAGGAACTGACTATATAAACTTCTGTGTGGACAACATCATCCCCACCAGAACAGTGAGATGCTTCCCTAATAACAAACCCAGGATCACCAGTGACCTGAAGGAACTGCTAAACCAAAAAAAAGAGCCTTCCGGGAGGGAAACAGGGAATTATTGAGCACTATACAGAAACAACTAAAGGTCAAGATCAGAGACAACAAGGAGGCATACATAAAGAAGCTGGAGAGCAAACTACAGATGAACAATTTCAGAGATGTCTGGTCAGGAATGAAAAAGATTACAGGCTTTAAGCACAGGAAGGGTTGGGTAGATGGAAGTCTGGACAGAGCCAATGAACAACGCATTCTTCAATAGGTTCAGTTCAGGAACTAGCTCAGCATCCTCCTTTCCTATCCCCAGCCAAACAGATATCCCATCCTCCTCTGATCCAGAGCTTTCTTGTCACACCTTGGATGTTTTATCCTTCTCCTCAGTCATGGACTCTGATTCCACAAGTTTGTCTTCAACCAAGTCAGGAGATATTGCTACCCCCTTTGCCTCCCCCTCCCACCTATCTGTCTCTAAAAGTTAGGTGAAAAGGCACCTGGAGAAACTGAACCGGGACAAGGCTGCAGGTCCAGATGGTGTCAGCCCCATAGTCCTGAAGGCCTGTACAGAGCAGCTCAGTGGGATTCTGCAGCTTCTCTTCATCTTTAGCCTGACCCAGGAGAAGGTCCCAGTGTTGTGGAAGACATCATGCCTGGTTCCAGTACCAATGAGAACTCATCCATCAGTCGTCAATGACGACAAACCTGTTGCCCTGACATCCCACATCATGAAGGTCCAGGAGAGACTCCTGTTGCACCCCCTGAGTAAGCAAACATATCAGGACCCGCTGCAGTTTGCTTATCGCCGTAGAGTTGGAGATGCAATCATCCACCTGCTTCAAGCAACCCACTGTCATCTGGACAAAGCAGGCAGCACTGTGAGGATCATGTTCTTTGAGTTCTCCAGGGCACTGGACACAGTTCAGCCTGATTTGCTTGGTCACAAACTCCTGAAGACACAGATGGAGCCCTCAACAATCGCCTGGATCAACGTCTACCTGACAAATAGACCACAGTTTGAGAGACTGAAGGACTCTGTGTCAAACCAGGTGATCAGCAGCACCACAGGGGACTGTACTCTCACCATTCCTTTTCACTCTTTCCCTCTATTTGTACTGGAAGTCTGAGGTGTACAGAGACCTGTCATCTGCAGAAATACTCAGATTACTCTGCAATTGTCGGGTGTATCAGAGATGGACAAGAAGCTGAATACAGAGAGCTGGTTTTTCCTTGAATGTGAACAAAAAAAGGGAGATTATTGTAGATTTCAGAAGAAACAGGGATAAGTCAAATACTGTTTCCATTATGGGAGAAGAAGTGGAGGTGGTTGAGGAGTATAAATACCTCAGAGTTCACCTGGATAACAGACTGGACTGGAGGCGCAACAATGTAGCTGTCTACAAGAAGGGACAGAGCAGACTGTACTTCTTGAGGAAGCTTAGGTCCTTCAAGGTTTGCAGCAAGATGCTGCAAATGTTCTACAAGTCTGTTGTGGAGAGTGTAATATTTTCAGCCATCATCTGTTGGGGTAGTAGCATTAGAGCCAGGGATTTAAAAAGGCTAAACAACCTGATAAAGAAGGCTGGTTCTGTTCTGGGACAGCTGGGGAACATCAAGAGATGATTATGCAAAAAAGGATTCTTCATTAAATGAAAAATAAATGATGGACAACCCTAAACATTTTGTTCATTAAACTATCCTGCAACAACAGTGTCTTCAATCAGAGGCTTCTGTAGTTACACTGCAACAGAGACCGCAAAAGGAAATATTTTATGCACAGCCATGATCTACAACAACTCAATAAACAATTGTATGAGCTACAACAACCATTAATTTCTCTCTGGGATCAATAAAGTATTTTTGAATTTGAAATTATTCATCTCTCTCACATACAAAACAACTGTAGTACAAGTAAATATGCAATTAACTGTGATGAAGCTGGTGATTCTCTGCACAGAATAGTCAGAGTTGGCAAGGAAACAAGTTTGTTTTTGTTGCTCTCATGAGAGCATCTCCTCACTTCAGAGATTTTCTTCATCCTTGTAGTTCAAATTCAAGACTACGATCTCTCGCAAATGCACATTGCCTACAGTTTGAGCAGTTTGGTCTGATCCAAGCATCGGGTCGTAGATTGTTAAAATATTAGCATTGTTCTTTCAATCAAACTTTATTTATAAAGTGCTTTTCATACAAACATTGCAACTCAGAGGGCTTTACAGTTTAAAATGACCAAACAAACCGCATTCCCATCCCTCCCCCACAGATTTAAAAGCATGATCACAATTATACCCCCCTCCCTCCAACTCAACCCCCATGCACAACAATAAAAAGGATAATTGTGCTAAAATATGAATTTTAATGATTCTTCTTAGCCAACAGCCTGCTGGCTTTCAGTGGCTTTTGAAAAACTAGACAAAAACAGTCTGGCTTTTAATTTTTATTGATTGAATAAAGATACTACTGTATATAGCCTACATTGCACTTTGTATTGAAACGTCAAACTGATGAATACAGCACTTATAAATGAATTTTGCTCAGCATTCTTCAAGCCACACTCAAGTTTATGGTTACTGTCCCTAGCTATTTTAAAAACAAACGGATGCCCTTGTTTACGTACAAGAAAGTATCTGGTGCACACAAAATACTAAGTGATGTGCACGAGAAAGTATCTGGTGAGCACGAGTTACTAGGCAAGGCAATTTTATTTGTATAGCACACTTTCAACAACAAGATAATTCAATGTGCTTTACGTGATTAGGAGATAAAGTAAAAATAGCAATACACAGACAATGCATATGACACCTAAAAACATTACATGAATTTAGGATATAGTAAAAACAGCAATAAAGCTAAGTGGTGCACACGAGAAAGTATATGTTGCACACAAGAAAACAAGTTTTCTTTTTTTGCCCATGTCCCCTTAGGGGCTCCGTAAATTTTTATGCAACAATCTCAAGTATGAACAGAGTGCAATTGCAGAAAATTGCTGCACATATTTATAGCAAACATTTTCCTTGCATCTTCGAAGAAGTGATTCAAGCCGCAGAATTTGTGGCACCCACCTTCAATAATTTTACAGAAAACTGGTAGTGTTGGCTTTGGTTTAAGGACAATGGGGATTCAGGTTATTTTGGAGATAAGACATTTAGTATTTTGTAGTTTATTACCAGCATTTAGAAAATGGAGATCATCTCTGACTTTTCTCTGATTCAATAATCTCTGGTCCTTAGTGTTGCATTGTTCAGGGTCATGTAGGGGAACAACGGAGTTTGGATTTACAGCAAGGAAAAGTACCCTAGTATATCCTCCATTTCAGTCAAAAGCATCATAATGAGTTTAATATTTTGAAACATAAGATCGGCTCTATGCGTTCAAGACAAACAGCTACTGACAGCCTTGATGAAATACCTACTTAGTGTGGAAAGAATTAAAGCAACATTAGTGGCAATAATTCCACTTGAACTGGATTAAATATACACCTCATTTATTTGGCTTTCAGATAAACAAGCTCCCAGAGAGGTGCTGTGGGAGAGGATCAACCCATTAAAAATGGTGAAAAATGATTTGAAATGAAAATCCAAGGCTGCTTTTTACCCCAGATGCAGTTTAATAAGTAAACAAACTAACCCAGCTCTGCAATACAGAGTGGAAAAAGTTTTTACAGAAATAAACATGGTAAAATATTTAAATAATGATTATGTAGGAAAAAGGTTGAGAAAACTTTAATCAGTACAGAAACTGACAATAAATTAAATTTTTTATTTAAGGAAATGTTACTTTATTTTATTTAATAAACTTAATTTAGATTTTAATTTAGATATGCAGAGCTAGTCCTTAACAAACAGGGCTTACGAGTAATAATCAGCCAATCAATGTGCTATATTAGTTTAAGGGTCTCTCTTTGCTGTAATCTAATAAAAATCCTGATTGTACCCAACAAATTAAAATAGAATTTTTACTATGTGCAGAGAACAAAAAAGAAATGCCTGGCATAACTTGGAACAGATAATGAATGCCATTATGTCTTGCTCTAAATAGCATATGTCCATTTTCTGAACAGCATTAAGAACATTGGAGTGGTGTCTACCTGGGATGTCTGTCTTAAGAAGGAACATTTCACAAAAAAACAAACATTCTATAACCTTAAATCATTTGTAAATGCCTCCACCATAGTACAGACATTAAAACCCCCCTAAACATAATTATCAGGAGTTTAATAGTCAGAAAAGCAACCATAAGCCCCATGGAGGAGTTGCAAAGATCCACAGCTTAGGTGGAATAATATGTTGACAGAACAATTATCAGTTGCATGCTGCACAAATTTGTCCATTTTGTTCAAAAATATTGTTAAAAGAAAGAAATAAGAAGTTTTGTTTGGATCTTTACATAAGTCATGCAAAAGACAAAGCAAACATGTAGAAGAATCCAGTGTGGTCAGAAGAAACAAAAACTGAACCTTTTGGCCAATATGCAAAAAAATTCATACTGCACATAACCCAAACCCACCACTGGGACATGAAATATGTTTGTTGCGGCATCTTGCTGTGGGGATGGGGTGTTTTCTAGCAGGGTTGGAGAGGCTGGTCAGAGTGTAAAGGAACCTTGATGGAGCTAAATACAGACAGATCCTTAAAAGAAAACCTTTGAGATAAAAGACTTGAGACTGGAATGTTCATTATCCCTACAGCACAACAGTGACCCTAAACATACAACCAGAGTTACAATGGAAAATTTACCATCAAAGCATGTTTGTGTTAAAATGGACCGGTCAAAGTCAACAACTAACTGAAATTATGAATTTGAGTCAAGCTGTGAAAACTATTGTGCCCTCCAATCCACTATGGGGCTATTTGTGTTCAGCTGTGGCGCTCTATGCACGGCATGTTTAAATTAATCAGTAGAACAGGTTTCCTTCTTTACAGAATAATATTATATAAAGGCAGATTCTGTTACCAAGAAGACTCTGTTAAACATTTCAATATAACTATTTAAGTCTTGACCAGAATACTAACAAGCTCAGTGGGCTAAATCCTCTTCAATCAACAACTGGGGGTAGCACCTTAACCTTAGTAATTTCAGAGGTTCATCATTTAGTGCGCATGCCCAACTTGTGCTCAGTAGACAGCTGAGGGGCACAAATCCCATGGTCCCAAGCTAGGATTCCGCTACCTTCCTATGCGCCATCTGAAGAATAAGAAGAAGGATGTGAAGCATAACTCATTAAAATATCCGAATAGGACACGTCACATTTATGTTATGTTTCATTGAAGTGTGCAGCCATCTAATATCCTTACTAGCTACCAAGACAAAAAAAAAACAAAAAAAAAAAAACAATGACTGAAGTAGATTTTTTGATGTAGTCTAATTTTAGCACATTGCCTCTTGAACTAAAATTACAGATTAAACATTTGGGAAGTCACCAGCCAGTGGATTTTAACTTTGTTCAAGGACTTTAAAAGATTATAGATTTAAAAAGTGATTATTAGAAAGATTATACAGTTATTGAAAAGTTTGCCCATATGAAATATTTACTTTTTTTTCCCAAGGAAAACACTGGTGAGTGACCCTTCATTTGTAATTTCATGTAGGCTATAAAAGAGGTTTCATTCCTCAATTACATTTACATAAAATGGCATTTGTAGAGTGTAGATGTGTGCCATTTTATGTGGCTCATTTAATATCGAATCAATATTAAATTAATCACATATAATAGCAATCAATATTTTTTATCAAAGTCAGATTGTATGCATTACAGAATAATTTGTTGCTGCTATTAGGTGTTGAGTTGCTGTGCCCCACCCAACTTATCATGCCAGAGATGCCACTGGTGTTGAGATGTGTTTGAGTGATATTTTGAGTTCAAAGTTTAAAGTTTAAGAGTGCTTTATACACATTTTTCAATTGTAATCTCAACTGCCTGGTGGTCTTTTTACTTTTATGCTTTTTTACATATATTTTTTGTTTTAGTTATAAAAATGAATATAAAAATCATGAACTACAAGCTTTAACATGACCCCAAATTTATAAGAACTATTATATTCGCGTTAAGTGGAAACATGCCCAAACAGGATAGTTAAAAAAAAAAAAAAAAAAATATATATATATATATATATATATATATATATATATATATAATTATTATTTTTTTTTTTTAAACAAACGAAACAAAAACATGCCTGGGGCCTGTACCATGAAGGTGGCTCAACAAACTCAGGGTTACAGGATTGGTTTTGAATTGACAAAACCAAACCGATGCAATCAGGCTTAATTGGTACCATGACGCAGGTTATCAACTTTATCTGTCAACTCAGGCTTTGATCCTTAAGCTATGATTAATCCACAGGCGCGTGCACATAAAAGAGTGACGACGACACTGAACAACCAATCGCGTTCGATATGGATAGAGCGAGAGCTGTCTACTTTTCAATGGAGGAGCAAGAGATTATTCTCCAGAAATATGAAGAATTTAGAAATATTTTTCAAGCACGCAGTAACACTGTATCTGCTGCCAAAGCAAGAGAACAATCGTGGAGGAAGATTGCTGATTGTGTTAATGCGTGGGTTAAACAATTAATGTACATTTAAGTAGGCTAAGCATATTAAAATATATTAAATGCTAAAATGAAAATGTATTCGTGTTGAGATATATATATATATATATATATATATATATATATATATATATATATATATATATATATATATATATATATATATATATATATATATATTATGTGTGTAGATGTATGTAAAATGTGAAAGTATAGGCTATTACATCCTAAGAAAGATTAATATTCATTAATTTTTAGATGCAACCCCAACTCCAAACGGTCTTGGCAGCAGATCAAGACAAAATATAAAAATATAATTCAAAGTGGTGAGTATTTACCATAACCTTTTATTAATTTCTTTGAACATTTAATCACAAACACTTGTTTGCAGCAAACAGAAAAAAATGTGAAAAAAGGAAAACTGGGGGAGGGCCACCTCCTCAAGATTACACTGTGGCAGAGGAGTTGGCTTTGAGCAACAACAAGGGGCGGCCGATTATGGATGGGATTGGATGTGCTGTACAGTCTGACCCTGGTGCTGGCTCATCTAAGCAAGTGACAATGGGTATGTGTGTACAATGCATTACTAATGTTTTTAAAAAAAAGTTAAAAATGGCTGACTCTGTGCTGCAGTAGAGGGAAATACAGTGTCCCTGTTGAAGCCAGCACACATGCACACAGTCTCCCACACAGAGGTCAGTATGCAGCAGACAGAACACCAAACATAACCTTCTTTATAACAGTTATGCTTGACATTGGCTTTAATTTATTAGGGTGAACCAAACGATGAAGACACTCTGTCTGTGTGTTCTGAGGCCGTTGCTGAGGTGAATGCTCTGAGCTTTTTATTATGGCACACATTTGAATGTCATAATTAAGTGACTGGCCCTTACACATCTCTTTTGTAGGATTTTTCACAACCTGCCCCAGAAACTGAGGCCTCTACCTCAATGGGCTACAGAAGGAATGTGAACAAGGTAATGCTTTAAACCCTTGACATAATTTACAGTCAGTCCTGTGTTTGTAGAAAGTCATGCCACTTTTTGTGATTTGATCAACCTCGAGAAAACGTGTAGTGATTGTTTGTGGTGGAATTGTTTCAGGTGGAAACAGACTCAGTCAGGGCCCTGTACAAAAGGAGCCTCGCACTAGACTGTGAGCTGAAGAGGCTCCAAATTAAGAAAATCAATTGGAGATCAAACAGCTGGAAAAACAGATCTCAGTATGTGAACCTTTTTTTTTAACCAAGTAACCCTTTAGTATGAACATTATGAATGTTTATTAATGTAATTTTTCTTGCTCTCTTTCTTTCCCCCTAACCACATGATGACCAATAAAACAGTTTGAGACATATCTGCAGTGTCAGTGTGCTTTTATTAAGTAAAATATTGTGTGGAGATTGCAACATGTGTGCAGTCTATTGCTCCTATGACTCTAGGGAATCCTATCATAGGAATAAACGACATATATTTAAAATCATTCTTAACAGGTAACTGCTGCAGATTACTGTATAGATAGATTTCTAAGTGTGAAATATGCTTTTTTGAAAAAAACAAACAAAAAAAAGAGTCTGAAATGTTGAATTTGTTCATGTGATGTCACCCTATCAAGATATCTTACCGGCGATTTTATAAAAGCCCTCTTTTATGGACATGGTCGATAAATGTCCAGGGAACACAATGAAGCTATTGATGTACCCCTGCAGAGCGAGAACCACCTTTCGAATGGTTCGGCAGACTGTGGTTTTCCCTAGATTCTCTGCATCCCCGACCGCATACAAGTATGTACCACTTGCAAAAAAACGCAACGCAATACATATCATTTGCGGTACAGTCAGGGCATGGTTTCGATGAGTCACATTTGTTATGTGCGGCTCAAGAAGCTCACAGAGATAAGACATTCCTTCCGCGGAAAATCTGTATCTTTCATACAAGTACGCATCAGGAAAGTCAAATGGATTTTGTCTGTCCCTAAAAACTCGTTCTCTACGAAGTGCTCGTCTTACAATTTGCGCAGAGATGTCCACAGGATTAGGGAGAAAAGGTGAAGCCATTGCAACAGAGAACAGACGCTGGGAATTAGTTACGTCACATATATATGTTTCTTTGCTCACAGCTGATTGGTCAAACTTCAGTCTGAGATCGCGAATCAAGAACATAACCTGCCCCGGAGCAGGTTAGCCGTGCAGCGTAAGATACCATGGCAACAAACACCGATCAAAGCCGAGCCACTTTCATGGTACCCAAAACCCAGGGTTGGTGGAAACTAAGATGAAACATAGCTGGCTAGCCACCTAATCCGGCTTCATGGTACAGGCCCCTGTTCTATACCATATCCAGATGGGTTGTTTTAGTTTACTGGTAACAAAAAAATTGGAGAGAGCACTATGTTTCCAAATATCCAGATACACAACATGGAGTTAATGTGTTAACTTGAGTTCGGGAGCAGGACCACTTCCCACTCAGCAATCTACCCAAACTCAATTCACCTGGCGTCTTACGCCTGGATCGCATATCTAATTACTCTGCAGTCTATATAAACTCAGCCCGCCTAGCTCTCCTCGTCTGTCTCTATCCTTTTTGCACCCCTCCTTTCACCACCCTCTAATTGGCATCATCCTTTTAACTTTCTTTAATATAGAAAGTACTACTAGATCAGTTGCTCTGTTTCTGACAGCTAAAGCTTGAAACTAGTTGGAATGTTTGTACTGTAAAGTCCCTTAAAATTACCTCTGTTGTGAGTCTGCGCCATATAAATAAACTAAATTGAAATCCTCACTCCTTCATCCCCTCCCTCATCTTTTCCCTTATCCTTACATCAACTCAACCTCTCTCACCCTGGTCCACTCATAGTCCTAGCCTCATTCAACATCTCTCTCTTTCAGGTTCTGTCTTGGGGGGGTCCTGAGCAAACTCAGGAAAGACAAATTCCTGAAGACTGCACCACCACGCAAAGTCTTCTTTCTAGCATCCCTCAGTGCATCTCTTCAGACATTTCATCCCTCCATTCCATTCTGTCAAACTTTTAAATTCAGATCTGAAGCGTGGTCCTAGCCATTGAAATGTTAGCATTGTGAATGTAAAGAGGATGGTTTTCTCACCCAAAACAGCGACATCTGTTAGCTGCAGTCGAATTCCGGAATTCCGGAATTGCGCCGCTCAAGGTGGCAGCATGTTGGAGTAGCTCTGTTACTTTGGTTCATATTTTTTTCTTTTTTAAACTTTAATTCTTCCATTTTTGGTAGAAACATTGTTTTTGTGGACAACTGTTCTCTCTGGTTTTGAAGGCTGTGCAGCTGGAAGGATTTTTGCTGATACTTTTTATTTTTGGACATTTGTTATGATGCATAACCATGGCAACAAGGTGGTTTACAACTGGCAGCAGCTGATTAACATCACAAAAGCTCAAATAATACCTCAACTACAGCCACAAAACCCTGATGAGTTGAAAAGAAGACGCCATAGATCCAGACCATCCTCTACATCAGACAACTACAGAGTGTCTTCAGTCAGAGGCTTCTTCAGATCTGCAGAGCACTACAAGAGATCATCCCTACCCACAGCCATCAGCATCTACAACACATCTTTGAAGGAACTTGCATAATGAGTTACAACAACATTTAATTTCCCTTTGGGATCAATAAAGTAATTTTGAATTTTAAATTGAATTGAATTTGAAACTTGTTTTTTCCCCTTCTTTGTTAGTGTTTGAACCAAATCAGATTTTGATGACAGCTGACGTGTCCTACTTTTTGGCTTCTTCTATTTGTTGGGTAAAATACATTTTTAAGGATAGACAGTATGTTGCAAAAAAACTGCTTGAAGGAGGACTAAAATTGATTTAAATGTAATATCTAGTCATCCATCAATTATCTACACCATCTGTCCTAAAGCTTTTTGGTCCTGGTTAAATAATGCACAGGTTTTTTCAATGTCATTTTGGAGACCTTGGATAGCCTGAGCTGTCCTGGCCATGACTAAGTCTTTTTTAAATTATTTTTTTAAATTAGATCTTACAAAGCATAGCTTCAAACATATGCATTACAAGTTTGCAGTAGTAAAGAATTAATCAGTATTTTCTTGAAGAAGAAATATCAAGTCCCTCCACAGTGAGTCTCTTACATTAGGGGATACATTAAAAATGCATGAACTCTTACTCCCCCACTGGACCCATGGCATTTTGTTGCCAACTCAGTGCTATCACTTGTAAGATAAAAGTGAGGTCTCTGTGGTTGTGCTAGTTTTTCATTTTCTCTGTGAATGAAATGCTGATATACTATTCTGGGAATACTTAGAAATACCAATTATAAACTGAGCTGTAATATAGATTTTTCTTTGCGATTCTACATATTGTTTTTACATAATAACGACATCAACTCAGTGATGCTCAGAGAGGTTGCTGACAGACTACCTTTTTTGGACTATCAGGTGTACATTGAGAGATGAAAGCCTCACCACTGAGGTCTATAGCAAACCCCCCACACCAGTACCTACTTTTCAAACGAAAATTGTCAGTCATCAGAACTCTGCAGCATCAAGCTGAACATGACCCCACAAAGACAGTAGTGAAGGACAAGGAACACAAACTCATCAAGAAAGTACGTAAAATCTGTGGACACCCCAACTGGTCCTATGTTAAAGAGGCTTTATGCAATTTTCTGAAATTTAAACTCGCGACTGACACCTGTGGTCAAAAACGGAACTGCTCTTCCTTTCTGCTGTACGCCGGTCGCTCTCAATCTTCGATCTTTTTTGGGCACTTGTCAGGGGTTTAACTTTTTTAGTCTTATGTGGTGTTACTGTTGGTGTCAGAGTTCAAATCAAATCAAACTTGAATTATAAAGCGCTTTTCAAACCACAACAAAGCTTCTCAAAGTGCTTTACAGATTAAAGATGACCCACAACCCCCCAAGCAGATAGACAATAATTGATAAATAGCCAGCTAAAAGCTAAACTAAAAAGAATTCAATCAAATAAATCAAATAAATTGAGACAGGTGAAGACTTCTATTTTGTTTGTCATAATCAATAGCAGTTGTTTATCATTTAAATCTAAATCTCACCTGTGAAGAAAACATAGAAAGCTTCAATAATTAAAACCAAAAAACCATGTCTAATAATTGGAGTTGTTTAACCAAATTAACCTTATAAAATAGCATTAAACTTTAAATAATTATGTCCGACAGATCTCAATTTAAAGAATGAAAAATTATACAGTATAAATTCTTATTTTATGGAAGTAAAATAAGTTACAGATTTACCTTTGATTTTCTTGCAGCCATAGCTTTGTTCCTATCATTTCATATATACAATTAAATACTCTGGGGAGCAGTCCTGGCGATCAATAGTTTGCCTTCACCTCGCTTTCCTCAGTGTCAAAGGTACTATTAAGCTGTGTGCACCTTGCAAACACACGAAATCTCCATCAGTCATTGTGTCTGCAAGTATCACAGCTTCACCAATTGTGAAGCAAAGCAAACACAGAAAACTGAATTTTAAACTTGATTTAACACAAGAGAAAAAAAGTTATCTTTCAGAAAGAAACTGGACAAGGAAATCCTCTACACACTCACTCAGCAATGTAACCACTGTTGTAGTAGTCAGTGTTAATCAATATAATGGATTAAACAGCACTTACATTGGGAGTCAGCTTTAATTGACAAAGCAGTCTATAGGATGTGTAGGTAAATTAATTGATATTTTTGTTGCATTTAATGTGGTTAGGTCTTTGAATATGCATATCTTTCAGATTGATCTTTTCCATCTCCTGTGTTCTCATCTCACCAAATCTTCAGTTATTGTCTACATTCATCCTCATGTTTTTATGTGTTCTGTCTTTCAGATATTATGATTCAGTCTTTTTCAGTGCTATTTGTCAAATTGACATTATTCATCAAATACCTGTTTATGAAAATCAAAAGAGACCTTTGGCTACTTAAGAACTTCAATGAATTGTCATAGCACAGTATCATGTTTCATCTTGTCTTGGAGCCAGATATATTATTACACCAGTATCATTTTATGTATTCTTTTTGTTATTTATTAAAATTTGTTTCTAAAATTGTTTCTGTTCTGCTGAAGTTCTTCTGGCAATGCATTATTCTGCTAATAACCTGGCATGTTTAACCTTGAACCAACTTTGCACACTGAATATACAAGCAACCAAGAAATCTTTCAAAAGATTAGGCATCAGTGAAGGATTTAGGGCTTAATCATTAACATCTCATCTCTCCCTGCTCAATTTTGAGGTCCCAGTTGAACACAACAACCGTTCAACCATGTTTTCTCCTTTGCATAAACATGTAAAAAAAACAGAATGTGGGTAGTTTGTCCAAATTAAGAGCTACTATTAAACAATTAACAAACTAGCCTGCTAACTGCCTTAAGGATCACAAAACATCTAGTCAAAAGAAGAAAACAAACATGTCGATTATGATTATTCTGTTAATTTATCATCCTTAGTGGTCTAAATATGTTATACCTCCATGGTCCTACTTCATCACAAAAAAGTATGTCTTTAGATGTATTTTTTTTCTCTTTTGCGAAATCCCATGTAAAACATAAATAAAAAAGCAAAAAAAAGCAATGAGCTCGAGTAATTATAGTTTCTGATCAGAGACACTCAACATAAAATGCAAGGAAATTTGAATGCCGAAGTATTTTCTTTGATCACAGTTAATGCTCTCTCTAAGAGGATTATATTGTCATTAGAGTGATCTGCCTTTGAGGGGATAAATACAAATCCTCCAAGTCTCACCGGTGAAATCTGCAACCTTTTGTGTCCTGCCACATGTGACAGATGTACTAGAAATGCAAACCTTCAAATGTTAAATTCAACATTGCTTGGGATATATCGCATGGAATTATGTTGCGTGTCAGATTCAATCTGTGACCAGATTTCCAGGCATGACGTAACGTATTTATTAGAACTTTACTTTTTGCACTTTTTTGCACTTTTCTGCACTTTTTGTACTTTACAGTTTGTACAAGTATATTGAACAAACTGATTGAAATGTAGAAACCAATTTATAGTTGGGGGTGGGGGTATAAGACATACCTTGAAATCTGTATAAAATTCATTGTTTTAAAACGAAATAAACGCTACTTTTCAGCACAGAATGTACTTTAAAAAATTTTGTGGGTTGTATTTCCAGCTTTGATCAAAAAAGTAAATGATGAAAGACAGTCTTCATAGAAAAAATATTTTTTTTAAGGTTTTGTGGCCACAGTGGTCTTTATTTGAAAGTGGACAGTACATAGAAGGTGGAGAGAAGTGGGGGAAGACATGCGGTAAAGGTCCACAGGGACGGGACTCGAACCCGGGACGACCACGTCGAGGAATGAGGCGCCCGCACTAACCACTACGCTACACGACGCCCTGAAATAAGTTATACATATGGCTTTGCAAAAATACATAAATTAGGGTAGAGAAAGATGTTTCTTGATGGCATTAACACTATTTGTAAAAACAATAAAATGCCTAGGCGTAGTTACATAAAAAGGAATAATTAAATCCTATGTGTACAACTAAAACCTTTTGGTTTGATCATTTGAGAAGAAAAACAGTCAGTAGCTGGTGTGGCCACCATTTGCCTCACGCAGTGCAACACATCTCAGTCACAAAGAGTTGATCAGGTTGTTGATTGTGGCCTGTGGAATGTTGGTCCCCTCCTCTTCAATCGCTGTGCGAGGTTGCTGAAAATTGGCACTTGGAATTTGAACCTGCTGTCGTATACGTCAATCCAGAGCATCCCAAACATGCTCAATGGGCGGCATATCCGGTGAGTATGCTGGCCATACAAGAACTGGGATGATTTCAGCTTCTAGGAATTATGTACAGGTCCTTGCAACACGGGGCTGTGCATTATCATGCTGCAACATGAGGTGATTGTTGAGGATGAATGGCACAGCAATGGGCCCCAGGATCTCGTCAAGGTATCTCTGTGCATTCTAAATGCCATCAATCAAATGACACTTTGTGTGTATTCCATAACATACCCCTGCCAAACCATAACACCATCGCCACCATAGGCCACTCGATCCACAAATGTTGTGCTCACCCACACGCGCTGTCTGCCCTGAACAGTGAAAATCAGGATTCATATGTGAACAGAATGCCTTTCCAATGGCCATAAGCAATCAAATGTGAGCATTTGCCCACTGAAATCAATTACGACGACAAACTCCAGTCAGGGCTGGACCCTGATGAGGACGACGATCATGCAGATGAGCTTTCCTGAGAAGGTTTCTGACAATTTGTGCAGAAATTCCTTGGTTATTTAAATCAATTGTTGCAACAGCTGTCCGGGTGGCTGGTCTCAGACGATCATTGAGGTGAACATGCTGGATGTGGAGGTCCTGGGCTTGTGTGGTTACACGTGGTCTGTAATAGTGTGGCTGGTTGGATGTACCACTAGAGTCTCTGAAAGGCCTTTGAAGACGGCTTATGGTAGAGAAATGAACATTAATTTTACAGGAAACAGCTCTGGTACACATTCCTGCAGTCAGCATGCCAATTGCACGCTACCTCAAAAGTTGCGATATCTGTGGTATTGTATTGGGTCATCAAACTACACATTTCAGAGTGTCCTTTTATTGTGGCCAGTCTAAGGCACACATGTGCAATATTCATGCTGTCTAATCAGCACCTTGATTTGCCACTCCTGTAAAGCAGGATGGATTATCTTGCCAAAAGAGAAGTGCTCACTAACACAGATTTAGGCAAGGCAAGGCAAGGCAATTATATTTGTATAGCACACTTTCAACAACAAGGTAATTCAAGGTGCTTTACATGATTTGCATTTTTTTTGAATTTTGTTCCAGATTAGAGGAGCATAGAAACTAAAAGCTGCTTCTCCATGTTTGGTTCTGATTCTAGGGATGTTGAGTAGACTGGAATTAGAGGACCTGAGTGGTCTGGGGGGGTTGGTATAGTAACAGCAATTCTTCAACATATTTTGGTGCTAAACCATTCAATGATTTATAAACTAGTAGAAGTATTTCGAAGTCTATTCTCTGAGCTACAGGGAGCCAGTGTAAGAACTTTAGAAAGATTTAGACAGATTTGTGGACAATATTTGAGAGTAATGGGTCTTTTGTATATATAGAAAATGTTTCAAATCTCTGAGTTCAGCTCATGCAAAATGGGAGCAAAAACAAAAGGGTTGCATTTATACTTTTGTTTAGTGTAATTTAGGTTGAGAGTCCATTACATATTCAAAATACAAGTAAATAAAAACATTAATTATCTTACATTTCTGAAACAACAGAAGTGCACAGCTAAATGAAGATTTGTTTCTTAGTTATCTTGTTTGTGCAAGCTGGGTGAGCTAACGGAAGGGGACATTTAAAGAAAATCTTTCCTAGATTGTATTGCCATTTTATGGTCAACAACATTTTCCCTGCCATTTTCAATTTTCCGCTAGAATTAAATGTAAACAATCTTTGCCATACTATTCCTACAGTTTAAAGTAATTTTAATGAAACACCAGATTAAGTTCCATGGTTTTCTCCAACTCTATGCAGCATTAAGCAACAAAACACTGCTTCTCCCCAATCAGTTCCCAATAATTGTTGGTCAGCTGGCTAAGAGTGGGCTCCTGCATGGGTTACTTCTTTAAAAGAGGAAATAAAATGTTGGAAATACTTTTCATGGGATTGAATCTTAAAGACATACAGCCATCACTTTCTTCATTGAGGTAATGAAATCTTAAAAAATACAGTTGGCAAGCTTTGAGTGGCACAACTGTTAAGCAGCTGGCTGATGTCTGTTTGTCTGTCTATCCAGGCAGATAGCCCTACTATAATGTATTACACGTGGTGCTTATTAAGAAGACTCAAATGCAGAGAAGAGCAGGGAACAGTTGGAGAAGGTGAGAATTTAAATAACGATGTTCAAACCATGGGAGACAAATGAATACAAAATAAAAAACAAGGAGCACAAGAAGGCCTGTGGGGAAAAAGACACAAAAGCTTGTTTCTGGGTAGGAAGAAGGAAAGAACTGGAAGTCTATAAACTGGGACAGTGGTTAGTATAGGATAGGAAACAGGTGAGTGATTACAGCCTCCAGCTGTAAAACAAATCCCAAAGATTTAGGTGAAACTATGGAAGCTGAGTTGGAAGAATTACAAAACACTGACACATAAAATTAAGCCTAAGACTAAGAACTTACTCTATTTTAAAAATTAATACAAAATAATGTTACCTTATTTAGAACAAAAACGCATAAAATTCTGCAGAAAAGTTTATCAAAATATACTATTTAATTAAGCGGTTGTTTATTTTACAATTTATTTGGTTGTTTTTTTCCCACTATGTTCCACACTCAAGATCACAATAAAAATGTATATCAGTATCATAATTTTAATAATGACCGTGTTATATTAATTTATCAGCATTAAAAGGGATTGGTGATTTTCTGGTTTTAAGCAATTAGATTGACATACAAAACAGTTGTTTTAAATTATTGTCTTAATACTGTGAAACCATGTCATTTTAAGGTGACAGGTCTTATGACACACACATATTGCGCATGCGTCAGTGTCCGTCAGACCCGCCAAGACCGGCTCCCGAACAAGCATGGTTTTTAACTGGTTTTAAATCTTTTCAAAGACTGGTTCTAACCGATTTTACGTTTTATCGGATCATTTTAATTGGTGGGGAGCGTGGACTACTGCTCTACCCACACCATGCCTCCACTCACCTGCAGCAGAGGATTTTTAACACTTCATCAAATCCAGGACCACAAGCGCGACGTGGACATCATCTTCGACCGACTCTCGCCGCCGCTAACAGTACACAGCTGGCGGACACTATTCCCTGCCAGCCCGGTGAAGCTGTGGGGGGGGGGGGGGGGGGAGATCCATCGCGGGGTCTCCAAGCGCACTCGGGTGCCAAACGCCCACGTGTAATCTGCTGCAGTGGAGGAACGCTGGTTCCAGCAGAGGGCTAAACCAAAAGCCCCCATCAGCTCCACTCCATTGCTCCAGAGTACCCGGTCAACGGTTGGGCCCGGCTGCTGTGGGGGCGCTCGTAGCAGCCGCCACCGCTCTCCTCCAACCTGCATGCTATTATCAAACCGCTTCTGGATGCGGATCTTCCTCCTCTGATAGCCCCTGGTCCCCATAGCTCTGTAGGATCATTGCCCAATCCCTCCTAGCAGCCGGAGCAGGAGTCGGACTCCGCCAGCCTTCCACGTCGCGCCAAACCCTGGCCTGCAGCCAGAACATGCCGAGGAGTGCTCCACTTCACCCCAAACCCACAGAACGAGCCCTCGGTGCAAAATAAACATCGCTGCAGTCCTGGGGATGCTTCTCCACCTGGCATACAGCAAGTCCTGGATGGTGAAAGATCCTCTGCCCAGTGCAAACATCCACCTGCAGACCCGCCACCCACCACACTCATCATCGGGGACTCCATAGTCAGAAATATGAGGATGAGAGGAGCCCTCACTCTGTGTTTCCCTGGAGCAGTCTGAGCTCCTGAAGCATGCTTTTATTCACCTTTTTAATCTTTAAAAAAATACACATCTTTGTTTTTATCTCTGGCCCCAGCGCTGGCAGAGGAATTGGCCGTTTTAGCAGAGTCTTATCCCTGAATATTTGGCTCTCCTCTGCCACCGTCATTCACAATATTGGTTTATAGACAATTTCAAAATTTTTTGGGACCTCTGTGAGAACTGTCAGGAAACGCCATCCAACCCCTGAAGTGGCTGCAGGTTTTCTGGAAGTTTTTGAAAATAATCCTCCTATAGCTTTACCTGCCCCCTGTGATTTTATTGTCAATGATTTTAGCAGTAGGATTCAGTCTTATCTTGACCTGCTTGCTCCACTAAAAGTTAAAAGTTTACACTCTAAAGTTGCACCGCTGTAGAGAAATGAAAATCTCCGAAAAATAAAGAAAGATTGTAGGGTGGCACAGAGAAAATGGAGGAAAAAGTAAAACCACAGGAAACCATCAAATATACACAGATCTTCTGAAATTAGGCAATGACACAGGAGGAAATTTAAGAAACACATTCTTTTCCAAAATCATATCAGAACATAAAAATAATTCAAAAATCCTTTTTTCCACCATTGACAAACTTTTTAACAGTGCTACTACTGCACTTCAGAAAACCCCTTAAATGCTCTATGTGAGGCGTTTGCAGACCACTTCAGAGGGAAGGTAGAAACTATCAGATGTAATATTTTATCTTCTCAAAGTAACATGGTTGTAACATGGGTATGTGTCTCTCCCAGAGGA
Source organism: Valencia hispanica (assembly GCA_963556495.2). NCBI lineage: Eukaryota > Metazoa > Chordata > Actinopteri > Cyprinodontiformes > Valenciidae > Valencia > Valencia hispanica. The sequence goes on along the minus strand of OY747717.1, from coordinate 14,096,092 downwards.
AACGCCGGACAGTTTTGTCCTGGTAGAGGCTGGGAGTCTTGATAAAGTTTTCTCCTCAGTAAGGCCCACCACATGTGTTTTGGACCCGATTCCCACTTCCTTTTTTAAGCAATTTTATTAATCTTTTAGGGATGAGATTTTAACCCTGATGAATTGCTCCCTTCAGCTGGGGGTCTTTCCTGCCACCTTTAAACGGGCGGTAGTGAGGCCCCTGTTGAAGAAGAGTAATTTAGATTTTTATAATCTTAACAATTTCAGACCGTTATCTAACTTAAAGTTTTTACGCCAAGTTTTAAAAAAGCTTGTTTTAATTCAACTTAATGATTTTATTAATGAACCCAATGTCCTGGAGAAATTTCATTCTGGTTTTAGGGTGAACCACAGCACAGAGGCAGCCCTTTTGAAGATTTGTAATGATTTTGATGATAAACTATGATGAACAGAGGGTGATGGTGTTGGTTCTACTGGATCTAAGCCCTGCCTTTCATACAGTAGACCACACTATTCTTTTAACCCGTTTAAAACAGATTGGCCTCTCTGGTGCTGCTCACAAAAGGTTTACATCCTATCTCACAGAGAGGACTTCTATGGTAAGTTTAGATACCTGCTCCTCTCAGGTCCACAAGATCATTTGTGGTGTGCCCCAGGGTTCTATTTTAGGCCCAGTGCTTTTAAACCTTTACTTTTATCTGACTTTTATCCCTCACATTAAAAATATTACTAAAATAGGTTTTTATCAACTAAAGAACATTGTCAGAGTCCACCCCATTTACTCTCGGGCCAATACAGAGACACTGATGCATGCTTTTATCTCCAGTACGATTGATTACTGTAATGTCCTGCTTTCTGGTCTTCCCAAAAAGAGTATATCCAGTTCCCAACTCCTACAAAATTTTGCAGCAGGTGTCCTGACGAAGAACAGGAGGCAGGAACACATTACACCTGTCTTAAATTCATTGCCTTGGCTCCATGTATGTTTTAGGATCGATTTTACGTTTTTTTAAATGGTTTTTAAGTATCTTAATGGTCTTGGGCCTTATCTCTCTGAACTGCTTTTACCATATGAACCTTCGTGGTCTCTGTGCTTCTCTGGCAGCCGTTTCCTTGTCACCCCAAAAGTTAGGACACACACTCACAATGAGGCGTCTTTCCAGTATAACAGCCCTCACGTCTGGAACAGGCTGCTAGATGACCTCAGTGGAGAATGTTCATGTTTTTAAGAGCAGGCTCAAGACTCACCTTTTTAGCCTAACTTTTAACTGATTATTATTTATTATATTCTGTTTAATTGCTCTGCATGTTTTACATGATTATATTTTATCAGTGTTTTACCATTTAATTCTATCACATTTATTCACTGCTTCTTTTAGATTTTAATTTGTTATCTTATACCCTGTTCCAATGTTTACTCCGTGGGAGCCCTCTGCCCGGGGAGCGGTGGTCAGCTGTAGCTGCCTGGTTGCTCTCCAGGTAGTGCTTGGGTGGAGGTGGGGGTATTGGCCTTGCCTCCACTGGGTGCCCTGTGTCAGTGCCTCAGTTGCTGATGTTGATGTGCTACTGCCAGTGCAGATGGATCCTTGCATGGTTCATATGCACTCATCTCAATATCCTTCTTTTTAGTGTTGCTGTTAACTGTGTGTGTGCATGGGAGTTGGGTAGGGGGGAGGGGGTATAACTGGGACCATGCTTTTAAATCTGTGGGGGAGGGATGGGTCCTCTGACTGAAAAAGCGCTATACAAATGCAGACCATTTACCATGTAGTTTTATATGGGGTTATTTTAATCAATAAAGCACTTTGTGATGCAATTCTTGTATGAAAAGCGCTTCATAAATAAATTTTTATTTGATTTTTACTTGAGGCTGTCATATTTTAAAATCTCATAAGCAAACCTATATTGGAAAAAGCTGAATTCTTTCGATTGTGATTATAAACCTTTACCTGAATGCCTCTGCATGATTGAAAATGCATGCTACTGCATGTCATGTTGTAGCGAATGTCTTTGAATAAGCACAATTAATTGTAAAAATACACAAATTTTCTTATGTGCATGCATCCAATTCAATTGAGTTTTTTTATATAGCACTGATTCACAACAGATGTCATCTAAAGGCACTATACCATAAAAGTATTTTCTGCCACAACCTTCTGGGGATTTGAGAAGACGGAGCAGAGACACAGAAAGAACAGAAGAACTGATTTAAGGGTACTTTCTCTATTAAAGAAAGTAGAAAGTTGAAAACAGGACACAGGGGATGCTCAGTTACTGGGATGCCCCCCGTCCAACAGGGCATTGCAGCTAAGCAGGATACCAGACCAGGAGTAGCTTCTATGGAGAGAAAAACAATGAGAGAAAACAAAGTTAACAGTTGAAATAACAGCGAATAATGCAACTGGAGAGTAGTAGAAGAGAAAAGTAGTAGAATGAAGAAAAGTAGTCAGTCTGTCCTCCAGCAGTCTAACCCCTGATTTCCACTGCATGCGCTCCGCTCCGGTTCGGTCCGCCACACCCTCCGCAGCCATTCGCAATTTCCACTGCATGCGCTCTAGATCCGCTCCGCTCCGGTCTGCAGCCCAGAGGTGGTCAAAGAAGCATGCGCGCGAATTGCGAGATCTCGCCATAAAAGCCAGTAATAAATGTGGAAGTCAGAACAAAATTCTTGATTCTGTGGAAAACGAACAGAAAAGAACAGTTATTCTTTGTTATTCTGTGTCAAAATATTTTAGACAACATATGTATAAATATACGCGGGCTTATATTAATATATCTATGCATACAAAAAATGTCTAGTCCGTCTTTATTGATTAATTTTGAAAAAATGAAATGTGGTTGTTCTACATCTGGTTGGTGCTAGTTATTTGTGTAGATTGACTGCGGACTTGATCCGGCATCCGGCAAAAATAGAATCGATCCTATTTTTGCCAGATGGCGAAACAGCGGCCTGCGCCGCTCGGCGGCAGCAGTGGAAATGCTCTCATTGACTACAATGGGAGCGTTTTTGCTGCGGAGTGCGTGCCGAAGCGGAGCGGAGCGCATGCAGTGGAAATTGGTTGTAAGTCCTGATTCACACCGGAAGCGGCACGGAAGACTCCTTCCATTTGGCACCCTTGTTGACCTCTGGTGTAGTTCACACCAGACGTGGAGCGCCGCGATCCTCCTTTTCAGCGTCTGGTCTATTTTTTGCGTGAGCCGCAAGCGATCTCCGTCAATTCTGGCAGGAGTCACACCAAAACACACTAGACAGGTTAATTTTCAAAAGGAAGGCAATTTTTCAAAATAAAAATAAGATGAACAAAACTTTGCGGTTATTAACTTATCCATGACAAAAAAAATTGCTCTAACAAAACATCAGCTGAGCAGAAGCGCTTGTTGACCGCGGCGGAGAAATACACGTCTGGTGGAACAAGGGGGCAGCGGATAGCGTGTGATTCTTGTTAGTGCGCCGCTTCTCAGTGCTTCCGCGGCCTGTGTGAACCAGGCGTAAGCCTTTAGCAGGATAACTACAGAGATAGCTCAGGGTGACCTCAGCCACTCTAACTATACGCTTTATCAAAGAGGAACGTTTGAAACTAGGTCTTAAAAGTAGACAGAGTCTCTCCCTCACGGAATAAAACTGGGATCTGGTTCCACAGGAGAGGAGCCTGATAACTAAAAGATCTGCCTCCCATTCTACTTTTAGAGATCCTAGGAACTACAAGTAAACCTGCAGTCTGAGAGCGTAGTGCTCTGTTAGGAAAATGTGGAACAATCAGATCGCTAATGTATGATAGAGCTTGATTATTAAGGGCTTAATATGTAAGAAGGAGGATCTTAAATTCTATTATGAATTTAACAGGGAGCCAATGAAAGGAGGCTAAAACAGGAGAAATGTGATCTCTCTTTTTAATATTCATCAGAACTCTTGCTGCCGCATTTTGGATCAACTGAAGGGTTTTATTTAATTAATTAATTTAATTTTGTGGAATCCCTGATAGTAAAGAATTACAGTAGTACAGCCTTGAGGTAACAAATGCATGGACTAGTTTCTCAGCATCCATCCTGGACAGGATGTTTCTAATTTTAGCAATATTCCAGAGGTGAAAGAAGGAAATCTTAGAAACCTGTTCAATTTGAATGTCATGTCTTGGTCAAAAATAACGCTGAGGATTTTTACGTTATTACTGGAGGCCAATTTAATACCATCCAGATAAAGTAATTCATTTTTAAAGCTTCTGTTCCAAATATGGCAACTTCTGTCTTTTCAGAATTTAGGTACATTTTTTTTTGCGTCATCCAGGTTTTTATGTCTTCCAGACATGCCTATAATCTACCTAACTGACTGGATTCATCAGGAGTTATGGATAAATATAGCGGTTTATCATTGGCATAACTGTGGAAATTCATCCCATGTTGTCTAATGATTTTACCAATTGGAAGCATATATAAAGTAAAAGAATTGTCCCAATCACAGATCCCCCTGCTACTCCTCAAGTAACTATTGAGTATGAAGAAGATTTATCATTTACATGAAAAAACTGGAATCTGTCTGACAAATGATTTAAACCAGCCTAGTGATGTTCCTTTGATCCCTGAAACTTGTTCAAGCCTTTCTAAGAGAATATTACGATTGACTGTGTCAAAAGCAGCACTGAGATCTAACAATACCAGAACAGTCACAAGTCCATCATCTGAGGCCGTGATAATATAATTAGTAACCTTCACCAGGGCTGTTTTAGTGCTATGATGAGCTCTAAAACCTGACTGAAATTCTTCAAACAGCTTGTTACTGTTTAGATAATCATATACTTGATTAGCAACTATTTTCTCAAGGATTTTGGATAAGAAAGGAAGCTTAGATATAGCTCTGTAATTAACTAAGTCATCTTGATCAAGGGAAGGTTTCTTAAGTAAAGGTTTAATTACAGCAACCTTAAATTCCTGTGGTACTTTTCCATTTACTAAGGATAAATTAATCATATCTAAAATGGTGCCAGTAACCAAAGGGAACACTTCCTTAAATTTCGTTCGAGAAGGTGCAAAGCCTGTCAAAGTCTATACATCATCGCTGATTGACTAGCTCCGAGGGGCTCGCGACTAGTTCACTGCCGATCTTAACCAAATGCTCTGCTTTCCTTCTGAGATAGCTACAATCTCAGACCAGACATTGTGTTCTGGTCCTCCTCACTCCACACCGTGTACATCATAGAGCTTACTGTTCCCTGGGAGGCTGCAGTGGAGGAGGCATTTGAACGCAAGAGCCTTAAGTACAAGGAGCTGGGAGCTGATGCTGAACAATGCGGATGGAAAGCCAAGGTTCGTCCAGTACTTAAAGTAAGGATTGTGATGTTTCATTGCAGTACTTTGCACAAAGGTAACATCACAGTGGAACTAGGATGCTACAACATTAACATGTGGAATTGGCTTTATGTGTCCTCTCATGCAGTGTGACATTCAGAATTGGTGTCTGACTACCAAGTAGAAGCCCAACAAAGTTACTTTCACGAGTGGAGCTTTTTTTTGCTATAGTACTCCACTTGATATATATGTGAAAGACATCTTTATTAGAAATGTCTGTTTTTTTTTTGTTTTTTTTTATATTAAGGACACAGAGATGGAAAATAAAAAGGAGAAACGAAAGAAGATGAAGAGAGGTAGGAAAAAAGTGAATAGGGACAGGGTGAATTACAGATGGAGAGGAAGGGGAATAAAGAAAATATAAGAGAACATCCTATTCTACTTCTACACCTGCAATCAAACGACACCCCCGCACACAACACAACGAGGGCCTTAGGCACAACAGTGCCCGCGAGTGGGGCAGGACAACGAGCAACACCATGGCGGCTCTACCAATCCCCCTCAGACCTCACTCATAGAGCCAAGACCCCCCATCCTTATGCAGGAAGAACAATGCAACCCAAAGGCCAGTAGCCCACACGGCAAGTGAGCGTGCGGCCGACAGCTCCAGACAGCCTCTAATGCCGCGAGACGGCAGGCACCCAAACATCACAGCAGTGCACCGGTAAACAGTAAAATTGGGACCCAGGCTGCCACTGGATAATTGGGATGGAATCCCCTCCCTGTACCCCAGTAATGTGCCCATAGAGCGAGAGGCAAGGCCCCACAACAGACACCCCAAAACCCCACAACCAGTGCATGCCAAAAGAGGGACCGCGAAATGCCCCCCCCCAAAGCCGCTGGAAACTGGCACATTGTCCTTCAGCCAACCCCAAGGAACGCCCAAAGCCACTGTCCGCCCGCCCAACACACCAGCCCAACCCCACAAGCCACAATGCCCCCACGCATGGAAGACAAAGAGATCTACTCTGCACAGAGCAGATGGCAGCCCCACCGCGGCACCACCCCCCAACACCCCCCCCCACAGACACTATAATGCCCCCCGGAAACCCCTTTTATAATAGATTAAATTCATTGATACTCTAAAAATGTATTTTTGTCAATCCCATTTTGTGTAATTATTGTATTATGAGATAATGAGATTAGGTCTGCTCCTTCAAATGTGTGTTCCAGGTATTCAGTTCCTTTACACCTCCAGTCCGCAAAATTTATCATACTTTTTTTTTTTTTGCAGGACGTTGGGATAATTCCAGATGGGTGTATGTCTGCATGGGATTAGTGAGGGCACTGTCATTTTTAGAAACTCCCCACAATGCTCTTGGAGAGGAGCTGATGGTAATGCTTTTAAAGCATTCATGTTGTTTTATATTTGAACTAATAAATGGTAGGTCTGAAATTTTTATTTTATTGCATATTAATGTCTGTTCTACGTCTATCCAGGACTCATCTAGGTAGCTATGTTTTAACCATCTTGAGATGTATTGGAGCCTGTTGGCTAAGAAATAATGATGAAGGTTCGGTAAATTTAAACCTCTTTATCTTTGGTTTTCTGCTCTTTTTTATACTTATACATCTTTCCAAAGAAATTTAAAGATGAAAGAATCCAGAGATCTAAACCACTCCAGTGGTGCCTTCAGTGATATATTTCTTCCTGATTGGGAATAAAACTAATCTTCTATCCAGGATCTCTTCCGGATATTGATAATTAACACTGTAATTCGTTGCACAGAGCTCTCTGCCCTGGCCTCTGACCTGCTCTTTTTGCTTGTAGTGGTCGAATTTAGCAACTATTGTTCACGGGTGGCTGTTGTTGGGCCTCTTACCTCCGAGCGGTGGACGCAATGAAAAGTTATGTTTTTTACTGAGTCACTTGGGAGTTTCAGCTGACGTCAGAAAAATGCTCAGACAGTGATTTCAGCTTCTTCCTCTGCCTGTTCTGGGATCCTGGTAAAGACAAGGTTGTCCCCCATGCCCCAGGCCTGTCGGCATGGTAGAAGTGGATTTTTGTGGTTTGCCCATATCTACTGTATGTTATCAAAGCATTCATCCAAGTAGCTCTCCAGGCTGTCGAGTTTCCTCGTCCTGTTTCTTTTATGGAGAAATGCCATATATTCTTTTTCTTTCTAACAGTTGCTATATATTTGGCTAGTTTTATTGGCTTGTTTTACCTGAGTTTGTTTTACCAGTATTCCGCCATATTTCTGATGTACAGCTCTTGCGAGATATCAGCAGCTCATCCTGTGATATATTGACTTTTGTAATTGTTGGAGAATGTGATAAATGCAGTCTGTTCTTTTGTTTAACTTTGTGTGTCAAGACTAAGGGAAGTAACTTTTAGTGTGGGGGTAAGAACCTTCTTAAGGAAATGTGATTATAAGGAGCTGACTTTGCAAAAATATGCTGTCCAAACAGGATGCACCTACAAACCGTTAGAAACAGTTCTGCTGTGTGTTGTATGGTGATAAGATAAGACAATGGACAATGGGGGTGTGGTGAAACTGTTCATTTGTGTGAATAAATAGAAGCTGTGATTCTCAACATCTTTGAGACTCTGCTGGAATGGAACTCAGACTGGTGTGTCATTTCTGTTATTGCACGGTCTCCCTCAATTGAGCAAACACATTTCACATCTCCTCTGTGCGTGCTTTCCTTTCTAGGTTACCTATGATTCTAAAATAACCTAACATTTCTGGTGCCGTGACTCGACGCTTGGTCCTCGGGGGAAGGTCTTCGCCGGAGGGCTGAAAGGGATCCCGCCTTCACCAAAGTCCAGGTTGCGGTTTTGCTTCACTGGCCAGCTGTCTTAGCTCCGCCGTACACCTTCACCCCTGGTACCTTGCGATCGACTCGGTTTGAATCGCTCGCACAGGGGGGAGATTGTGAGTACCAGTTTGGTTTTTTGCACCCTTATTTTAAAAAATATCTAACTAAGACAGAGAGGGTAAAGTTCTGCTGTTCAGGTTTAAAAGACGTTTTAAAACTCTGACTAGGGAGTCAGGTATTGAGCCTTCCCGGGATAAAATAGGGACAAAATAGGAATAAAATAGGTATAAAACAGTTGATTATATGGGAAGGTTGTAACGGATTAGATCGGTGAAATCTAAAACCACCTCAGAGGGATATAAAGAACGCCACTGAAGGCAGTAAAAATACGAAACAGCAGAACTCAAAAATAAAAGTACCGACCCTAGGTTGGTATAAGTTAAGCAGGCACACGACATAATCCTTATGCATGCCATTTCCTCCTGAAACCTGACGGTGTTAACGTACGGAGAGAAAGGCATTCAAGGGACGTCCTGTGTGGATCTAAAAATTGTACTGTTCTTAGATTAGAAAAGTCTATTGACTCAAAATAAGGGTACATGAAACCGGAACATAAAACTATACGATCCTTAAAACAATTAAAACAAAAACAAAAAATAAATTGGAACTAATGCCTGATTTTATCCAGAAAAAAACAACGTTTCTTATTGCGTGTTTTACTATTATTTTAATTGTAATAATCGTTGTAGTAATTTTAGAATTATTGGGATTTATTCCTGCAGATTTCACCCGACCAATTAACAAAACTAATTAAAATGGGTGCTGCAGAGTCTGCCCTCTTAAAGGGGGATCTCAAATATATGCACGCAAAGCATCCAACGAGTTTAAAATACATAAAAAGATGGCAACAAAAATACAAAGTTGATGGGAAATTAAAAGGGGACCAATGGGACATTTTGGTCACCCAATTGGAAGCAAAAGTTGCAACCTCCACTGGCAAAAAGAAAGAAGTGAAAGATGATCAATTGCGAATTGCTAAAATATGGGCTGCAGAAACTAGGACTCGTAAAGCTGATATAAATAACAAAAAGAAAACTAAACAGGGTGAAGGCGACGGTAATGGCACTTTATTCCTAAAGAAATTGAGTGATGAGCTTTCAACTCTGCCACCACCCTATGCACCAGCACAACAGCAACAGCAGCCAGCAGCTGCCCCACAGGCCCCCCTTCCACCAGACCCCACTGGGGGTCCTCCTCCAGACCAATCATCTGAATCTGAGTCAGAGGAGGATGGTGAGGAAGCCTCTGCCCCACCGCCTAAACCGTCTAGGAGCAGGAAACATAATAAAGGGAGAAAGAAAGGTGACAAAGGCAAAAAGGGAACTGAATCTGGCCCGTCAGGACTCTACCCCATGGTGGAAGTTCCCCGTTCAGATCTAGCCCAACCACGCCAATATGTTTTTAGGCCATGGACTTTAAAAGATGTTAAAGAAGTGGTTGAGCAAATAACCCCTCACCGCGATGATTCAAACAAATGGGTTGAAGACGTGATTGATATTGTTAAATCATACAAATTGAATGGCATAGAATTAGGCCAAGTTGTGGCAGCAGCTTTAGGAAAAGATTGGCATGTTGTAAGAAGCGACTATACTGGAACAGATCCACAAGGAGCAGTGCTCCAGTTTGAAAATGATTTTGGTGGCGATTTGAGAACACAGTTTGATGCACTGGCAACCAGAGCGAGGGACAGATTTAAAAAGAAACCTGATTATGGCCATATGGCATCAATCAAACAAAAACTAGGTGAGTCAGTGGATGACTTTAGGTTCCGTTATCAGAAAGAACATGACATTCACAGTGGACTGGACCGCAATGATGCTGATAATAGCGCATATCAGCGACATTTGTGTAACGGACTACTTAATAGTTTTTATCCTACGATTACTAATTGGATTAAAAATCATCTCCTCACCTGGGAAACATGTAACTTGATTGATCTGATGGCAAATGCTAGATTTGCTAAAGGAGTGATGGAAAGAAAAGGTAATAAGCCAAAGCCTCCCTCTGGCCCCTCAGCGCAAGTTTTTTATGGAGATGAAGCAGAACAGGAAGTGAACTATCAAGGACCTCATAGAGGAGGTCAGAGACACAGTGGTAGGGGTAGAGGTGGAGGTGGAGGATATCAGGGTAGATGGCAGGATAGAGGATCACAGGAAGTAGGCCCCACATGTTGGGTGTGTGGGGGAAAGGACACATTTCTCATGAATGTTTGGGTAAATCAAACAGGGGGAGAGGAGGTCACAGAGGAAGAGGAAGAGGAGGTTATGGTCCGTCCCCAAGAGGACCAACAGACCACTCTCAGTTTAGGGATAATTTTCGGGAATGACTAGCTTCATCACCTGTTGAGAAGACTGACAGTGATGTGATCGTAGATTGTTGCGGTGCTTGGGAATTGCTTAATGTGCTAAAAGAAAAACCTTACGTTACTCTTTACGTGGACGGCCAAAAGGTAGAGTTCCTATGTGATACAGGAGCATGTAGGACTGTAATTTCTTCAGGAGTAGAATTACCTAGGAGTAGAGATACCATTTTGGTAAAATCAGCAGATGGAGCTACTACTCGCTCCTACCTGTCCAAGCCCATTTTCATAACAGACACTCACTCAGGAAACAGAACTAGAACCGCAGTAGTTCTGTCTCCAGAATGTCCTTTGAACCTACTGGGAAGAGATCTGATGTCAGCATTAAAAATATCCATCATTCCTGTGGGAGATGGTATGAGAGCAGTGAGGCATGAATCTGACTCTGATTGTTATTACACTCAGGGTGTACCAGGAGGACAGGGAGTGTATTACTCTCTGCAGGTAAATTTTCAATATAATATTGAAGAGATTACCTACTTTGTTCAAACTGCCTTAAAAGCCACAACAGATCCTGATAAAAATATCATGCCCTCCTCACAACTACATGTTACAATGACCCTAAGATCAGGGCCTGATCCATCCTATCAGGAGAAGTTTATGCCAAACACTCCAGTGTTTGTTCCCACAACTTATCTTATCACAGATGGAAAATCATGCTCTGCTGCATCAGTAACATTGCCCACTAACCTGAAGCCATTATTTGATTTACCCACGGTGCCACACATTTCTTTGACAAAGAGTATAAATACCCGATGGAAAGATTTGGGTTACATGGTCAAACTAGCAGGTGAAGCCTCAGACTACAAACCAGTTCAGCTACAAAAGGAGGATAAATGGCAATACAGTGAATCAACAGCCCTATACAGACTGCCACTTATTCTTCCGCTGCAATGTAGCACCTCAATACAGTCATTAAAATGATTATCAGAACAAATCCTCTTATCAGAAGAAGAGGAATTTGAACTTAAAGATTTACCTGAATCTCTTTGGTCAAGAGGACCTACAGATGTTGGCTTACTGACAACTATTCCACCTGTAGAAATTAAGCCTAAATCAAATTACAGACCTAGAGTTAAACAGTATTTGTTGTCCCCTGAAGCTGAAACAGGGATATTTCCTGTAGTGCAAGATTTGTTAGCAGCAGGAGTGATAAGAAAATGCTCTGACTCACCCTGCAATACACCCATTTGGCCAGTAAGGAAAGCTGATGGACAGAAGTGGCGAATGGTGCAGGACCTCAGAATGATCAATTTCGCGGTCCAGACCAGGGCCCCAAATGTTCCTGACCCATACACGTTGCTTAATTCTCTGCAACCAACTAGGAGGTTCTTTTCAGTCATTGATTTAAGCAATGCGTTTTCCAGCATACCATTGCACCCTGATTCACAGTTCTGGTTTGCTTTCACCTACAAAAACATGAAATATACTTTTACAAGGCTTCCACAGGGCTATGCTGACAGTCCTACCATTTTCACTGAGGCCATTGCTAATTGCTTAGCAGATTTCCAGTGTTCTGGAAAGTCCCAAATGTTGGTTTATGTTGATGACATTTTGATAGCCTCAGATGACGAACAATCCTGCAGAACAGACACATTGGCTCTGTTAAATCATCTTAGTAAAACAGGAAATAAAGTAAGTAAAGACAAACTGCAATTTGTCAGACCCATGGTACAGTACCTAGGTCACACTCTATCAGGAGAAGGACGTCAAATACAAACAACTAGGAAAGATAGCATATTAAATGCACCTAAACCCCTGACTAAAAAACAAATGATGCAATTTCTTGGACTAACAAACTACTGCAGACAGTATGTTCCCCATTATGCAGAAAAACTCAACCTCTTTCTGACTTAATTCATACTCAGCAAATTAATATGTCTGATAAAATTCAATGGTCTCCGGAAGTAGAAGTAGTTTTTCAAAAAATTAAACAAGATATTCACTCTAGCACAACCCTAGCATTACCAGATTATGATAAAATCTTTACACAGACTGTTGACTGCAAAAATGGGTTTATGACCTCTGTTCTCCTACAAAAATATGGAGACAAACAGCGCCCAGTAGCTTTCTATTCTAAGAGATTAGATCAGGTTGCTTTGGCTCTTCCTGTTTGTGTACAAGCGGTTGCAGCGGCTGCATTAGCAGTTTCATGTTCCGCAGATGTGGTTTTATACCACTCGCTTGAACTCTTAGTTCCTCATGCGGTTGATGTGTTGTTACTACAAGGGAAGTTGGGCCTGCTTTCACCAGCACGCTACCTCAACTACACAGCACTTTTAATATCCCAACCACACATTACTATTCAGCGCTGTAACACCATTAACCCTGCTACTTTACTACCTACATTAGATGATGGAGAGCCTCACAATTGTGTTAAAGCCACTGATGCCTTGCAGTTACCCAAACCTGACTTAAAAGACACACCACTTCCTAATCGGATACAGTGGTTTGTAGATGGTTCAAGTTTTAAAACGGACACTGGACAAACATGTACTGGTTATTCTGTTATTCAACTCCCAGATGGGATTGTTGAAGCAAAATCACTTCCTCAACACTTCTCAGCACAAGCTGCAGAAATAGTTGCTCTTACCAGAGCTTGCCAGCTAGCTAAACAACAAGACTTAACTGTATACACAGACAGTCAGTATGCCTTTTCTACAGTGCACTGTTTTGCGAAACAATAGGAGCGCAGGGGAATGGTAACCTCAACAGGAAAACCTATCACACATCCAAAGCTGTTAATGCAACTCTTAGAAGCAGTGTTACTTCCGAGTAAACTAGCCACCTGTAAATGTACAGCACATACTTCAGGAAAAGATCAAGTTTCAAAGGGGAATAGACTGGCAGACGTGGTGGCAAGAGAAGCTGCTGAGGGCCACCACGGAGTTTCAGACATTTTCAGTGTTGATTGTGATAACAACTTAATCAGCCACACAGTGTTAAAAGACATGCAAACTCATGCACCTAGTGCTGAAAGGCAACTTTGGAAAACGAAAGGAGCCACCCTCAATGATGATGGACTGTATGTTGTACATAATAAACCTGTTTTACCTAAATCCCTTTTCAAGGCAGCAGCAATATTGACCCATGGCCCTTGCCATGTGTCAACAGGGGGGATGGTTAGTATAATACAACAACACTTTACAACATACAATCTAGAAACTTACTTAAAAAAATTTTGTAGATCATGTGTTATTTGTGTAAAGCACAATCCCCAGGGAAACATGAGACCAAAACGTGGCCAGTTTCCCCAACCAAACCAGCCTTTCCAAACTATACACATGGACTTTATTGAACTAACACAGAGTGGTTCCTATAAATACTGCCTGGTCATAATTGACGCATTTTCTAAGTGGGTTGAGATTATTCCAACAGCCAAAAATGATGCACTAACAGTGGCAAAAGCGTTATGCAAAACAATCATTGCCAATCATGGCATACCAGAGACTATCTACTCAGATAATGGACCACATTTTGTTAATGAAGTTATTCAAAACATGGCAAAACATTTAGGAATAGTGTTAAAAAATCATTGTGCTTATCATCCTCAAAGTGCAGGTCTGGTTGAAAGAAATAATGGGAAAAGCAGGCTAAGAAAATGTATGGAAGAAACAAAAAGGCCATGGACAGAATGCTTAGATTTAGTTAAACTCTATATGAGAATAACCCCAACAAATCACGGATTAACTCCTTTTGAAATAACTTATGGTAGACCATATAAATTGCCCATTACTGCACCGGACCTACAGAAAGCAGATGAAGAATTAACCCTAGCTGATTACATGAGGAAAATTATTCAGACTAGAGAAGTACAAAGAGCACATAGTTTGCCTGTATCTTCTTCTGTGTTACAGGATCCTGAGAACCCCATAAAGCCTGGAGATTGGGTATTCATAAGAGTCATCAAGAAAAAGAATTGGACAAGCCCAAAGTGGGAAGGACCTTTCCAAGTTCTGTTAGCAACTCCCACAGCTGTGAAGATTGCAGAGAGACCTTCCTGGATTCACCTTTCACATTGCAAACTGCAGAGACAATTGGATTAATAGACGTGTGACAGGAGGAAGTCTGGGCTACAAAGGGCATTGGTACCACTAGGGCCTTTGGTCTCAAACCCCAGCAGAAAAGCAGTCCTGTCACCTAGTGGTCAAACTCTCTGAAAAGAGGGCCTATTCATCCAGTTGTTTTTCTCTGCCAACACCATGAAGATTATTACATTATCTGGTCTAACATTGCTAAGCTTTGCAGTGTTATGGCTTCTGATGAATTCATACGCTACCCCATCACGAGATAAAAATTTTGTAATTAACACCCACCACGTATTTAAGAACACCTGGTACCAAGTAGCTAATTTGACTGCTAAACGTTTAGGTTTTAACACTAGTTGTTATGTTTGTTCTTGGATTCCCCATCACTCGGAGGAAGTCCCTACGATGACAGCTGTACCTACCACTCTAAACAACACTATTTGCTTGTTGTACAAGTTAACAATTGACCACTACAATAGAAATTGTTCAGCCCTACCTCATTGTTGTGATCCTTATCATAACAGAATCTGGACTGAACCAGGAGACTTTTCTGAAGCCACTAATGCAACAATAGCCAGAGGAATCAATCTTTTGCGCCTCACTGGGAAAGACAATTTTTGTTTCTCTATAAACTGTACCACCGGGACAACTAAATCTCTTGGATCCTCTGACTGTGAAGATGTGTTCCCCTTATCCAATTTAAATGATACTTTCTGGAACACCACAACCTGGTTCACCCTCCATTTTCGTGGTGATACCACCGTTTCTATGCGATTTGCCACTCTTAATCTGACAGCTCTGAAGCAGAGGATTTCTGGTTTCCGTGACAACAGTCCTGATGGCACATACCTACTGGAAGTACCTTCACAAAGGGGCCTAGGAACACCTGATGGCTACATTTGGAAGTGTGGACATACTTTCTACCTTTACCTGCCTAAAGACTGATGTGGTACCTGCAGTTTGGCTCGACTGCAACCATCCTCATATATCATCTCAGAGAATGGTTTTGGCAGATTATCATCATCAGAGCTGAAGAAACGTGATTTCTCACCGGTCCGGAAGTTCGTTCCATTCACCGATAATGATGGACATAAACCACTCTACAACGATGCTAAAGGAATCTTCTATTCAATTTTTCCTATGATAGGAGTGTCAAGCCTCATGAAAGCCGTGACCGAAGTCTGGTGGTCCTTGGAAAACATCACTGACATCCTTACGGAAATGTCTGATCTGCTGACAAACGATCCTGAAAAGTCAGCCATGAGAACTATGCTAATGCAACACCAAATTGCCTTGGACACTTTATTCGCGTCAGAAGGGGGACTGTGTACAGTGATTGGAGAACATTGTTGTACTTACATCCCATCTACACATGATAATTGGACACTCATCCATGACAAAGTGCGAGGACTTGCTGATTTCCTGAAATCACAAGAATCACAAACTTTTCCCTGGGACTTTATGTCATGGTTGACCGCTGGACGTTGGCATCGAGTTCTGTTGAAAATTGCAATGCCTTTTATTGTCATTCTGATTCTATTTTGCTTATTTGTGTCCTGTATTTTACCATGTATTAAACACATGATGGCCAAAATGCTTACCAATACTATGGTCCAATATTCCTTATTGCAGCTACGTGAGGAAGAAACACCTGATGTGAAATAGGAGTATGCTTGTTAAGTTAATTTTAATGAATTCTACAATGTAAACTACTTTAAAGGTAGCCGTTGTATGAAGGATGTTTAAGAGTTAATTTTACAAGTATCTAGTTTTAACAATTACTTTTAAAATTATCCTTTATTTGGGTTACTACTATTTTTGTGACTCTTTGTTGTTCGTCATTTTTATCTTATACATAGATCTGCTTCATATTTTTTACAGACGGATGTTTTTATTGTTTCTTTTACTAGAGTTGTTAAGACTGCATTTCAGGGGGGAAATGTTGGAGAATGTGATAAATGCAGTCTGTTCTTTTGTTTAACTTTGTGTGTCAAGACTAAGGCTAGGAACTTTTAGTGTGGGGGTAAGAACCTTCTTAAGGAAATGTGCTTATAAGGAGCTGAATTTGCAAAAATATGCTGTCCAAACAGGATGCACCTGCAAACCGTTAGAAACAGTTCTGCTGTGTGTTGTATGGTGATAAGATAAGACAATGGACAATGGGGGTGTGGTGAAACTGTTCATTTGTGTGAATAAATAGAAGCTGTGATTCTCAACATCTTTGAGACTCTGCTGGAATGGAACTCAGACTGGTGTGTCATTTCTGTTATTGCACGGTCTCCCTCAATTGAGCAAACACATTTCACATCTCCTCTGTGCGTGCTTTCCTTTCTAGGTTACCTATGATTCTAAAATAACCTAACAGTAATGACTTATACTAAGCATAGACCAGTATGAGACAGTCGCGACATGATAACCTTTAATAAAAATACATACGTTTCACAACAAAAATGAAATAAATATAACAAAACACATACGTACCATGAGCTAATGGCCTTTTTTAAGTATACAACTTTTTCGCTATAATAAAAGAACAGATTACTACAACGATATTTCAGTTACATATATTGTTAATTAATGGTTATCTTGATTTCTGTGCCAGAACTTAACCATAAAATAAAGACCTACTAATTTTAATAGGGGGTTTCCAGTGTTCATTGCGGATAAAATCATGCCTTTTCGTAGCTCTGCTGTTTGTAAAAAAAAAAAGTTTACGTTTTATTTTTGCAAATGTGGTGAAGAAAAAGTGTAGTATCCTTCTTTCAGTCAACTGACTACCAATGTGCAGCAATATACGTATATGTTACCAGTAGTCGAGTAGTGGGGGAGCGTGGGGGGATGCAGGCTCCCCTTAGAAAGAAATCCGACCCAAAAACGTCCCACCAGTAAAAGTCCCATCCTCCATCTCCATCCCTTCCATTTTACAGTAAATATTGTATGAAAATATAAATAATAAATATTAGTTAAATGCATGTAACACTTTTTACATACATGTTTTTACTTGGTTTTGTAAAAGTTTTAAAGAAGTTTTCATCATGACCTTTGCTGTCTCCATATCCGCATACATCATCACGTCGGTTAAACTCTGCCACCACATTGGTCTAAAACGGGTACGTAGCAGCCGTATCACTCCTTTCTCACTACAGTGAAAACAAACTAGTCCCGAATTAAAACATCGATCATAAAAAAACTGCGACATTACAGAAGGAGAACTTTTACTTTTGAACTAAGTGCGAACGTATTTATTTTATGAAGTAAACAGTTTGTAGAGTTTGCCAGAGGTCGGAATGAGATTAATTTCTAAATACATTTTCGGGGTTTCTGGCCTAGAGAGCATTACAGAAGTGCAAACATGCCCAAACGAGCGGCTGGTCAGCGGGATGTCTGGGAATTTTTTAAAAAGAAAAAAATTACAGGTGAGCTATTAATCTCAATAATTAACCTAGCCTGCTTTTTGTTATCTAAAGACCACCCGACTCGCCACAGGTGTACACACAGATCCCAGGCTGCTACCCTCCAAACTAGCTAAGATGAACGGGCGACCCCCCACAGCTCTCTTGTTAATTAGCTTGTTAAAATACATGACTTATCTTTCAGTCAAGACACGCATGCGGCTTGCTGAATCTGCACTAGATTTCGACTCTTTTTACACATCCAGCCATAATCGGCCTAGGAAAAATAGGTTTTTGACCGTTTATTTATTTATTTATTTATTAGCTAATTTAGATTAGCACAATCTGCTTCACACAGCCCATTGATTTAAGGTGGTGCACCTTGCACCTAGTAAGAGCTCATCTGACAGTGCCGACATTTAGCCACAATCAGGACGAATGTGACAGCTTCCCCCCCTTCTTTTATGATCATGACCGTGGTAAAAGTGGAACAGATTAGGCCTCATTTATCTTAATTATAGTATTTTACCAGTAGCCGGCCTATAAAATAATTTTCACGAGGATAATTTCTTCACCAATAGAGCCCGTGCAGACAACACAAAGGATGAATAAAATAGAAATGACTAATTTTGTTTGGTCTTTCATGTTAAATTAATCCAATAATTTGATTTGTATAGGCCTAGTATACACAAAAAAACTTCTTCTGCACTGCAATTATTTGCTAAGGCTTCTTTGCAAGTGCTGGTATCGGCTTTGCTTCATACATATATAAAGCCTCCATTTCACCCGATCTTGTTTAATTCTAATGCAGGCTATTCAGTTGTAGCCCCTTAACATTCCGGCCAATTCGGCGATACAAAATGCTCTATAAATACCACCTTTTTAAAATTAAAATCCAGAATTTTTTAATAGGCAAAAAAATGACCATCCCCCTAAAATTCTTTTACAACTCGACTACTGTATGTTACCCTATATTACTCAATGTTTCTCACAGCCACAGCAATCTCCAGTTATTCTTGTACTTTCGCTGATATTCCATTTAAAGGACTTTAAACCACAAACAGTATATCAAACTTTTATCTTTTTAAACCATAAATTCTCCAAGAACTGCATCTTATGAGGTGCTTTGACAAAGTTATCCAGATGTCTTTTCAGGATATAGAGCAGGAGTGTGGTGAACTGTAGTGAAGCTGCAATGGGGCAAAAAAGTATTTGGCAGTCACTGATTGCGCAAGTTGTTCCACTTAAAAAGATGAGAAATCTCTGTAAATTTCATCATAGGTACATTTCAGCTGTGAGGGACAGAATCTAAAAAAAATCTAGGAAATCACATTGTAAGGTTTTAAAATTATTTATTTGTATAATGGTGCAAAAAAAATCTATTTGGTCAATAACACAAGGTTACAATACTTTATAATGTAACATTGGTTGCCAATGTGTCAGGGGTATGCAGTGTGGTGCATGGACCCAAACGCAGACGCCGAGGAAAGATGCAGGATATTTATTAAATGGTGCTGCATGTGGAGGAGGTGATGATGATGATGATGATGATGACGACGGCAGGAATGGAGACAGGACATTGGACAAGCAGGACAGGACACAGCAGGACAGCACACCAAGGAGACATCTACAATACAATGATCTGGCGCTGAGTGAGGGGAAGTGACGGGTTATAACGCTAGAAGGTAAGGAGGATCAGCTGTGGTTGTGGGTTATTTATTACCCAGTGGTCCTACCCTAGGGGTCCAGTCCTGGGGGTTCTGCTCTCCCTCTGCCAGCCCCGAGAGGGCCCCGCATTGAAACCCAAGCCTCCTTCATGCTTGGGGAGTGAGCAGGCCCGTCTTTTCACCTGTTGGGTTGGGGCTTCCCCGTAGTGCGTGGAAGGATCACGCTATTCCAGCCAGATGCTCCACAGCCCTTCAGGTGCCCCGGCCGGCCAGGAGAAGGCAGTATATAGCCCCAGGACTAGTGCATGTTTTTGTGGGAGTAGCTCACATTAGCTGCTCAAGGGAACACGGGGAGAACATGCAAACTCCACACAGAAAGGCCCTTTCGGCAACCCCACCCAGGGTGTGGGTGCCGAAGATGCAACAAACACACCCTCAGCACTCTAGGCTGGTTTAAATCATTTTTGTTTGACAGACTCCAGGTTGTTCAGGTAAATGATAAATCTTCTTCACACTCAAGGGTTACTTGTGGATTAACACAGAGTTCTGTGCTTTTTCTTTTTACTAGACATATGCTTCCAATTGGTAAAATCAGTATAAAGCATGGGATAAATTTCCACAGCTATGCTGATGATACACTACTATATTTATCCATAAATCCTGATGAATCCAGTCAGTTAGATAGATCATAGGCATGTCTGGAAGACATAAAAATCTTGATGACGCTAAAAAGACAGAAGTTGCCGTCTTTGAAGCTCTTCATCTGGATGGTATTAAATTGGCCTCCAGTAATAGCGTAAAGAACAATATTAAACTGGTTTCTAGGATTTCCTTCTTTCACCTCTGGAATATTGCTAAAATTAGAAACATCCTGTCCAGGATGGATGCTGAGAAACTAGTCCATGCATTTGTTCTCTCAAGGCTGAACTACTCTAATTCTTCACTATCAGAAAGTCCACAGAATGTCATCACTGACATCACAGATGCCGATGCTGGAGCCGGTATCCAGCCCATTCTCTCTCCTGTTGCTCACCGACCTTTTACCATAAATTATATCAATCTCTACAAAGCCCTTCCACCGCTTGCGGTCTGCCCCACTACAGCCGTTGTGGTCCTTCATGGCTTGATATTCGCACTTTAATCTTTTTAGTTTCCCCCAGCAATGTTTTGAACTCGCTGGAAGCCATGCGGCACCATTCTTTATGACATCAATTCACACCCAAACCGCCAACAATCAGTGCCTACCACTACGTAGGTAGGAGTGAGTTTGACATCACTTTACCCGACCAATCAGTCCATAGGTGGGCGTGTTGGTTCGTCTCAGCCTGCTTCAGAATGAGCCAGAGGTAGTCTTGGTGTTATGATCTGTGTATTCTGACACCTTTCCATCAAACCAGCATCAACTTCTTCACCATTTTCAGCTGCAGTAGCCTACCATTTCTCTTGGGTCAGACAACATGTGCCAATTATCGGTCTCCATGTGCATCACCTAAGCTTAGCTAACACTGTTCCTGTTCATCACTTCATTTTTCTCGGACCGCTTTTGATAGGCTCTAACTACTGCAGAATGAGAACACACCACAAGAGGTGCAGTTTTGGAGTTGCCGTGACCCAGTAATATAGCCATCACAGTTTGTCACTTGTCAAAGTTAACCATGCCACTTTTTTGCTGCTTTTCACACAACAGTTTAAGGAAACAGTGTTTATTTGCTGCCTAAAATATTTAAACCACACTGACGTCATTGCTATTAGATAACCTGTGCAATGATAAAGTTATGCCTTATGCTAGCAGTAAAATGCATCTATCTTTTTTTAAAGCCATGAAGAACCAAGAATAATTATGATTTTATGGTCATAAATAAACATTAATTGTATCATTTCCAAGTACTGTGGCAAACATTGGAGTGACTTGGACAAAATAAATTAATGTAAACCTATTTAAGTTTATATTTCTTAATCTTATTTTTTTTTATATATATTCAAAGAATTAGAAAAAGTTTAACAACTCCTCCACTGCTAATATCACTATTTTCACAAAAGTGTGCCAGCAATTGAAACAGAGTGTTTCTTCCTTGCATATGGTTTGCATAAATAAATAAGCACTGCAAAGAAAAGACTGTTTACCAATGTTTGATCATTTAACTTTATTGGTGTCCAGTTATGCAACTCCTTTAATGAACAACAAGTTGGCAGGACAAAGGACAGTAGAGACAAATGTTTTGGAATTCAGGTGTCACTAGCCCATAGCTGAGAAAGAGGACATATTTGGTTAGAGAACTCTGCCAAGGCAGGTGGATTGAATGCTGGGATTACTCTGAGGTTTAATGAACCTCCCATGCACCAGCGATTATTTTACACCAGAGATGAGCTGTTTGCTAACTCAGGTTAAACAATGTGTGAAATTAATTTATAAATATTAATAGGTTTCCTGATGAAACACCTATAATCCACCTGGAGTTTGTTTGCATAGGCAGCGTAGATTAGATGTGCCATGTGCTGGCTAATTCAGGCTGTATATTTCAGGTGTTTATAATGAGAGGGGGCTCAATGCGTTGATTAAATAACACGAAAGATATATTTAACTTTTTATCAGCCTCTTAACACTGCCATCTTGGCTTTACGTTCGGTCTCCTAATGAGAGATAATTAGAGGCACACAGGAGAAAAATGATCCACAAATGCTGCAGAGGGTGACTAATAATCCAGACTGTATCTCCCACTTAAAAGTCTAAAATGGAACCGATGGCCGTAGGGAGCTCCATTTGCAGAGAATTGCTAATTGCTAATGAGAAATTTAAAATTCTGAATGTTAATATTAACCACCTAAATTTACACAATGTTTACTTAAATTGTATTGAACACTGACGAACTGTTATCGCCAATTCTTTATTATCATACTTAGCTGTTTCATCCACTAAAATATTGGTTTTTAGCTAAAATAGCCAGTATAAAATGTTACTTTTATTTGCCCTGATCATGACAGCTAATGAAAGGTAACCATTTTAATAATAAGCTCAGCATTCCCTCTATGTATCGACCTTCTCCTGTGGCCTTTTCTTATGAAGGATAGAAATGCTGCAAGACAGCAGCTCTTAGCAGGATTAAATTGGTGCTGAGTAAAGCCTATTTCATCCCGATCGCTGCCTCAGGACGTGTAGATGCTATCATGAAGCCAAGATTGGCATTTCTTTATGTACGATTACATACAGCAATGCCTCTTTTAACTGACAGTGAACATTAATGAGCTAAAAACTTGGTTATTTCATAAAATGCTAAGCAGTAATGTTGTTATAGATTATCTGTAGCCATAATATGCTATGTTGTCGACTTCTTCTTGCAAGGATGTGTAATTTGTAGGATGATTTGAAAAGAGAAGAAGGGAAATGAGAAATATACAGAGACATTAAGATAAAGACACCAAATGAAGTGAACAATAGAAGGCGACACCAAACAAATAGACCAGCTGATGAATAGAGACAGGCAGCAGGCCAGTATGCAGTCTCTGACTGTGTGAACTAGTGCTAATATTACATAAAACAATCTGGATGAAATAAGTGAACTATTTTCAGTTCAAAATAAAGGCCCCTTGTTCAATAATACAACAGTCAGTGATGGTAAATGTTGTGGTAGTCACTGACCATTTAATTATGTCAGCCTTGAGTGTTTGTTTAAAACCTGATAAAACCTATTTCTATATTTTATAGATAATCCTGTTTTGTTTTGTTTTTTGTTTTGTTTTTCAGTTAGGATAATATGCGACTGTATTTTTGCAAGAAATAAATAATTTCCTGCTTGGTTAAATATCTGTTAATGTAAAGCCTCCTTTGCCCCATTTTATCACACCTAAATAAATAAAACATTATAAAGTAAATATTTACATGAATAAATAATAGACAAATTTTTAATGTGACAATGAAATTGTGAAAAAACTGAATGCATGTAAAATTCTAAGCTTATTATTATGACATATTTTTCCTTTAAATATGTATTTATTAATAAAAAACAAAATTTTACAAAATTATTTGCTGATTACTTATTTGTTTTAGAATGTCACTTTTCATCATAAGAGTTCATCTCCCAATCAGGGTCAGTGGGTGGGACTTTCATGCTCATTGGGTGTTGTTTAATTGATCTTCCTGGATCCATGATCACATTACATTGACTGACCAATCATAAACCTTTCTTGGTTAATTTCACCCACTTACAGACAAAGTTGTTCCATTTGTAATGTTAATTCAAAAGTAAAACAGAAACTTGCAGGTATTAGCCTAGCTTTCGCCAGCCTGATCTGACGGCAGTTTGATTCTGCCCTGCAGATCAGTCTGGAAACCCACACATTAAAACTACTGCTACAGCCTATCCAGTTTTTCTGGAACCAATCACAACCGGGCTTATCCGCCTTGCGCGCTATTGGTGGGTTCAAAAAGATAACGTCAGAGAAGCGACAGAAAAGTCGGCAAGCAGCTTGTTGTTTACATTGGTCATGGCAGCCACCAGAGCACAGCTATCCGTTGACGCTGCTATCGCTGCTGTTTTAAAAGTTCTCTGCCACTGCTGCTTCTGCAGACCGCAATCCTACAAACCAAACTATCCACGTTTGTTGACAAGTTTCCTGCCTGGAGTTTCGCATCGCTCGGCAAAGTACTTCACCTGGATTGTTGGTCTAATTGGTGAATGCTCTATCCAATTGCGTACAGAGTCATTTATACTATGCCCATTGGTCACGCCTCCTGTGCAGTAGAAATTACATGGCAGACTCCCCAGACCAAATGCAATCTTGAACTTAGTCTGGCGAAAGCCAGGCTATGCAGGTATATGAAACCGAACATTCTTTTATAAACCACACACAAACATTGTTCTTCACCTTCATCTTTCAAACCCCTATTTCAATGGGAATTAAGTTGGAAGCTTGTCTGTTGCATCGCACACCTGTGGTGCATTCAATGAACGTTCAAAATGTATGGTGTATCTCACATTCAGCAAGGCTGCCATATTGTGCCATCTATGGCCAACACCAGTAGGCGGCTACATGTCGTTGTGCCCAAGGACACAACAACATGTGGTAGGCAGACGCAGGAATCGAACCCACAGGCTGACAACTCTACCAATGAACTACAGCCACCCCACTGCAACACTGAAGAAGAACAGCTATACAGGAAGATCAATTAAACACCAGCCAATGAGCATGCAGGACCCACCCGCTGACCCTGATTGGCAGATAAACTCTTATGATGAAAAGTGACATTCTGAAATAAATACGACACTGGGAAAAACACCATAATGAAATAAAGCTGACATTAGGAAAAGGAAGATTTGGAATAAAAACAGATTAAATAAAATAAAACTGGCAAAAATATAATTTCTGTTATTAGGAAATGTATAATATAATAATGTTTTATGTTAATAAATACATTTTTAAAGGAAAATGAAAAATATGTAATAATATTGAGCTTAGAATTTTATATGCATTCAGTTTTTTTCACAATTTCATTGTCACATTATATATTTGTCTATTATTTATTCATCCATCCATCAATGCATTATCTGTACTCATCCATCCTATGTAGGGTTGCAGGGGGAGGGCTGTGCCCAGCAGTCCGGAGCGAAAGGCAGGCTACACCATGGAGAGGTCGCCAGTCCATCGCAAATTATTTATTCAGGTAGATATTTATTTTATGTTTTATTTATTTATTTAATTTTGAGCATTCTGGCGTTCCATAATTAGGGAGTTAGCCATTAAGGGTGCCCCAACAATTTCCTGATCCTAAAAACACATTTGTTTATATCATTTGTTTAATGAGTGAGTATTCCTTAATAAAGAACTAAATATTTAATAGAGTGCCCCAGTTTTGTCATCGTATTGTATACAGTACTTTGCCTATATACTAAAATTAAAAGTTGGGTTTTTTCAAAACTGTATAGTCTGGTGCTAGGCTACTGCAATAGAAGTTTATTTATTAAAGGATTTTTACATTTCTTTACAAGGGGTTGCCAATAACTGAGAAGACTTATGAAATACCAAAACACACTGTTTGAATTATTAAACACATTTTGTAATCCATACTTAGTTGGGATAAGGAAATGCAATAATGCAAGGAGCAGAGCTCAAAATAATAAAATATTTCATCAAAGCATTTTGGGGAAGGCATTGTTGCACTGCAGCTGTTTCAAACACATCAAGATGCATACAGATGGGCTATGACTATTCTGTGCATATTTTTTATTACCATGCAAATTCGATAGATGTTATTGATAAAGAAACAGAACTGAATGTTTTTCCCCCACTACATTTAAAGCTAAGAAATCCTTTTTGTTTGAGACTCAAAAGATCAACTTTGTTTATCACTTATGAATATTGATTCTAATGAATTGTTTGTGCAAGACAGCCAGCATATGGTGTTTTTACACATCTAATGCTGTAGGAAATATTAATCTAGAGAATTAATTTAACGCTTCAACCGACAACTCCCGTCTTGTGCTCTACAGTAATGCGAGCAAGCAGAGGAGACAAAGTGCAACTGGAAGATTAGTGCTAACATTCTTTGGCAAATTTATTTTACATGAACTGCAATGAAGTACATGTTCAGAGTATTGAGCAGGACACAATTTTACTTGGCCCCAGTTAAGCAGACAACTTGTTTTAATGAACTAACATCTATTCAGAGTCTGAGTTTGAATCCAAGTCAATCTGTGATCCAAAATAGGTGAATAATAAGGCAGGTTTATTTTCTGGCTAATCTAATTGTGGAGGTGTCTCTACAAGTTCTGTGGGCCCATATTGCTTTTCTCGTCACCCTTGCATTTTAATTTCCCCTTGCTCAGTAAATTGGACTTTGTTGTTTTCAAGGTTATTTGGTATTGCACCAGATGCCTCTGCAACTCTCATTGTAAATCTCCCAGTTTGTTGAGCTAACATGCTTTGTCATACCAATAACGTCACCCAATGGCTTCAGTAATTTGTAATGCATTGCTATTTGTTTGCCTTCCAGCTTTGTGTAAATGGTTTGTATTCCATTCTTACTATTTTGTTGTGGAGTAACTCTGACAGGCACAGATGTGAGACACATTGAGAGTGTTAAGCCCTCAACTGTGCCTCTTTCTGGTCTTAGTTCACCCCCAAAGCATCAGCTTGTGAGGAATGATCACTTTCTGTGGATTGGCCTGGGATGCTGCGAGGCATCATATAGATGCAGCAATAATGAGGATTGGATTCCAAAGTCAACCACCTGAGCTGGAAAACATGTGTAAGGGGGGGGGGGACGCTGAACTGAGAAGGGGTGAGGATAAGTAGACGAGAAGAGAAGTAAAGTATGGAGGATATGATGGTGTTTGTGTGGTGCCACTGTGTCCCCAGGGTCTGTCTGGACCCAGAGGCAACAGAAGTACCATCTGCTCAGAGCTACTAGAAAAGCAGGGTATAATGCTGTAGAGATTGAAGAACACTCTTCATTAAATCCTTCAGCTAATCCTGTTTTTCCAAAGAATGATCATGATACTGATGAAGTTAGAGGAAAAGATAGAGACAAGCAAAATAGACAGCACACAAAATAAGTTAAGAAAAAAAATTTCCACTTTATTTGTCAAAGAAAAATACTTAGACAAGAAATATATTATTGAATACTTCTATTTTAACAACATAATTATAAAATCTGTTTATGCCTATGCATTTGGGAGACACTTTTATCCAAAGGGACTCACAAATGTAGATATAACAAAAAGCCAGAAGACAAAAAATAGGGACGCTGCTGTTATGGCATTTGGTAGATTATTCCTCCAATGTGGAATGACACAGGAAATGAGCGTATAACTCCATTATTCATTCAGTCACTGGTAAAAGCAAGCTACAATTGTAGGCACAGTTGCCCTAGCATTAGGGTTAGACTGACAAAAGCAAGGCTGTCATATCAGCCCCTCTGGCCAACACCGGTAGGTGAGTAGGTGAAGTGTCTTGCCCCAGGACACGACATGTAGCAGGCGGAAGCAGGAATTGAACCCATGAGTTCTGGGTCGCAAGGCCAACAACTCTACCACTGAACTACAGCCGCCCCAGTGTAGCCTGTGTAGATGACTAGATGACTAGAGTGATCAAGTCACAACATAAACCTTTGCAAAACCACTGACGTAGATAGGAGGCATTCCATTAATTAAGCCCAGTAAGTTGGTGCATATGGTAAAGAAAAGAGGACCCAATACTGAACCTTGGAGGACGCCTGTTGCAAAGTGTTGTTGGGCAAAAGTGTAATCAAGCCAGAATATGTCGAATGTCAAGTGAGGTACAATTTAAGAGCTCTGCCAGCAGTTCATCTACAACCAGAAATATATAGAAACAAAACATACAATATACAAAAAGAAATTAGATGTTCCAATCTCACTTTTCTTTTAGCAATCTTTGGTTTTTGTAAAGCTCTGACATTCCAATATGGATTTTAGCTCATCAATTTTTTTCCTCAGGAAATATTAAAGAAATTATGACATCAACAATCAAAATATATTTCCCTCGCAATTCTGGAGTAAGTGGTTAATAATTACTTGTATGAGGACCAAAGGTGATTTCACACACGTAATACAGAGTATTTGCTACAAAACAAAAATTGTAAAATATTCTAAAATTAAGATAAAGTAATTTAAATTTTAAAGTGTTATTAGCATCTTATATTATCAATTATTATAGTTAGTAAAACAGCACTCTGTGTATTACCTCAATAATCTGGACTTTTACCTTGACTATGAAATTCTAAAAAGTCTTTACATCATTCGAAAAAATCCAGCTTGTTCCATGACAGACTTTGACTTGATTTTTGAACAGCTTACTGACGCTGAGAATAGCTAACATTGAGTCATCTGCCATGCTGAAGACTGTTGTCAAGGTGACATGGTAGTGCTTAGTGTGGTACTTTCTCTGATCGGAAGAAGACAGATGTTTTGAGTTTCTAACAGGTGAGTAATTGGTCTGGGTTTATAAAGCTGAAAATCCAAAAAAGGCTTGAGCTTAAAAAAAATTTGTTTTAGAGAAACAATTTTCTTTATGCCATACTTTTTATGCCATTGACCTAATTGGTAATTGTAAAATGTGTCCAATCTGAGCAACTTTTGCAAACTCTTCCATCCATGGTAACAAGTGAGAAAATTAAAATTCCCATACATGTCAAACCATGTAAAGAATAAAAAGAAACTGCTTTGGAAGAATAATGGCCTATAACACTCAGGAATGAGACAGAGCAGTGAAGAGCAGAGGTAATTTACCAAGCAATGTTTCATACTGTGCTATAGTATAGTACTTTTCATCTGCAAAAAGCAAGTGACGTCCAGCCCTTTAAGTCATGAAGAATGAAATGACTGTTTAAAATACTTTGCATGCACAAGCTGAAAAAAACAGCTTTTTATGTTTTATTGACATTGGAATGAAAGAAAGTACTTTGAAACCAATAATGTTTACTGTCCACATTAGGTTAATGTCACCCCCCCCCCCCACACACACACACATAGTTGTGACCATCAACAGACACAGCAGTTATGCTTAGAAGCTTATTCCTAAATAATTTTGCAGAATAGCAGTGGAAGATAATGTGACACAGCATTATTCCATTTCTGGTTTATTGATTAAATATTATAGAAAACACTCCTTAGTGCAATTTAACTAATAGATGTCAATGCAGTATATTGTTAAACAATAACCATCAGAGTTAATACTGTATTTACAGTAAATCTGTTCTAATTATTTTTAAATTAGAGTCCTGTATTTTAAAACACGGTACACCTGTTAGCATGTTACTCTTTATTTACAAAAACATGAATACATGCCATTAGTTTCAGACCCTTATGAGGACTAAAGTTATTGGTAACACTTTACAATAAGGGTCATGAATTTGCTTACCTACTGAGGAACTAGTGAGGAATGCATCAGGGACTAATGATTCATTAATGATTACCTTAGCCTCACCCCAACCCCTGATTGGATTTATTAGCAAAGGATTACTTATTGGTTGGTCAGTCTTAAAATGACTAGATACCTAATCAGGGACGAATAATACATTAATGATTACTTAAGCTTCACACCAACCCCACATCAGATTTGTTATCTAATAATCCCTGAATGATTACTGGTCAGTCATAAATACCTAATCAGGAACTAATGACTCATCAATGATTTACCTGGTGATGGTTCATCATGAATTCCTTAATGATTAGTATTGTAGATCTTTTCCAGTGAGGGGAGTCAGATCAGCCAGCTGGACAATGGTAACATATTGGTAAAACCTTCTGTTTTCCATTTGCTTAAACATTTATCTTGTTCAGTAGTAGCTCTGCAGGAGTACAGCTAAAACTCATAATGACTAATGAATAATTACCTCATCAGTGTCTTAATCTTAGTTACAGTAATTTTAAAACTATTAAGCGCACCTGAATACAAGCCGCATGTTTTCATGTTATAGCATGAGATATTTACACAGAAAGACAGTACATGAAAGAGTTATTTTAGTCACCTGCGCCAAGAGATAATGTTTTCGTGCCCGTCTGTCTGTTTGTCTGTTAGCAACATAACTCAAAACGTTGTGTACGGATCTTGAAGACATTTTCAAGAAATGTCCGCAGTGGGATCAGGAACAACTGATTAAATTTTGGGGTTGATCCGACATGAAACGCATATCCACCCACCAACCAGTGGTGCTAACTTCCACACCTCTACCATGTCAGAGAGGTCACAAGTGGCTCCCCTCGCACAGCAGCCCTGAATCTCCGCTCTCTGCTGGAAGAGCGCAGCAACAGCACAGACACAACTGTGCGTCTCATTAAGAGACATTGTTTTGGAAAAGTACAGAAATTAGAAATATAGATAACATGGGAATGGGGGAGGTGCTCTCTGACTGCTTTTTTCTAGTTTTTATTTAAGACGGTCTTTTTTTTTTCAAACTCTGCCTGAAAATCGGCAGTAGGGCGACAACACCGCATCAACTCAACACGACACTAGTATGTCTGGTTAGAAAATAAAACATACTTTGGCCTACCGGAAGTCATTGGTTGCCATCTTCATCTTCCTCACTAAAGCCACTGAAGTCATCTTCTTCAGTATTTTTATGTCCTCTAAAAGTTTTTGTCATCTTTCTACACGGACTCAGTTCTTCCCACTGCCTCCTCCAACGCCACATCATCGGTTCATTGATGTTAAACTTACAGTATGTGCAGTAGCTCTATTTCCTACTTTGACGGCCAGGTCAGTTGCCTTTAACTTGAAATCTGCATTTCTTGTGTGTTTTCTATGATAAGGCTGTGTGCATTAAAACTACTGGTAGTGTTTTCTTCTGTGCATAATCTTTTCCCTTGTGTATCTTAGATTTGTGCTTCCTGCTATAGTGTCCCCCAGAGGCCATTAGCCAGTAAAAAAAAAAATCTTTAAATTAGCTGCATCGTTGTATAGGACACAGAGTCCAAAGCATGTGAAAAAAGTAGCGACTTATAGTGTGAAAATTACGGTAACCTTTTGTGGCCCCTGAAGTAAAGTAAAAACTCATAATAACTAATTAATCATTATCTCATCAGTAACTTACCACTAGTTAAGCTTTTTGTGACCCCTGAAGTGAAGTAAAAATTCATAATAACTAATGAATCATTACCTCATCAGTAACTTAGCCAAGCTTTTTGTGGCCCCTGAAGTGAAGTGAAAAATAAAAATAAATGCAAAAAAACCATAGCATTTGCGATTTTAATATTCACCTGAATGATCAAAGTTCCGCCAAAAACAAATAAAAAATATTTTATTATTATGTTATTTAACTAGGAAAATAGAAATCATGCATACAAATGTCTTAAAACACTTGCCAGATTCTTAAATTTACAATTGAATAATTCAAAATTCAAACCTCTTTTTACTAACAAAAGAATATGACAGCTCTAACTAGCCTCTAGCTAAGCTAGAGGCTAGTTGGTCCTCCTGACCCAGATGGTTAGCCTTCTATTGCTAACCATGTCCCGCAGTCCCTTGCCATCTAAAGTCCCTCCGCTTTCGCCTGTTCTTCGCAGGAGACATCTCTGTCAGGGACATGCCTGGTGTTTGTGTCAGCATTTACCTGACTGTGAGATACCAGCTAGTGAATAGCTCCTTTCACAGTAGCTAAAAATAGATTGTGACATAACATTGCAATGCATTCTGGGAGGTAGCCCTAGATAAACAGGTGCACATTTTGCATGGGTGCCTATGGGTCCTAGTTGCTCCGATCGTTACAAAGTTTTAGTTTCGTCTCCTAAAGATGTTTAAACGAGAAGGAACTAAGCACTGATGTTGGGGGTTGTCCAAATCGGACTCTAGATACCCATATTGGATGTTGGAGCAAGTTATGAGAAACAAATCATAAAATGAGAAAAGAAAATGCCATAATGAATGTATAAAACAGTATTTCTTGACAATAGGGTACAAAAAACACAAACTACATATATTATACATAGCAAATTAACAATTTTTTTATTTTTACCTTTAGGGGCCACAAAAAGCTTAACTAATAGTCAGGGCCGGATTATGTTAGCAGGGGCCCCTGGGAACAAGATGTTCAAAGGGCCCCCTTGCCGCCAAAAAAATAACATAATTTAAATAGGATTTTCACCACAGTCTTGAAAAACTACATTGCTCATCTGAGGCCAACAATATCAAAACACAACACAGTGGTGTAACTCCCTTGCCTATGTAAACACATCCTGCTTGATCTCACCTCCACCAGGCCAGGACTACAATTCAGATTGTTCCATAACTTAATCACAAAAACTCACTCATACTCGTTAATTTTTCTTTCCTGTCTCTTATCTTCTCTCTCAAAGCGCTCCTTCAGTTCTTTTGCTTCTCAACTCTTCAATACTGCCCTTCTGTGTCTCTGTCTGTCTTCTCACTATTTTTTCCTTTCTCTTTTATTGATAAAAAATAGTGGAATCAGTTTAAGTAAACTTGACTCATACTTTAAAGCATTTGATTATAAATGGAAAATGAATGCAAAGTAAAAAGAAATGATTTTCCTTTTACATAATAGTGTTTAATAAACCTGTATCTATATCTCTAAACTCCTGTTTCTCCATCCTCCTCTACAGTCTCTTTCCTCCTCCTCTCCTGTTTTTCATAAGTAAAACCATGAGAACAGGGCTCTTGTCTAGGAATGCACAATGTATTGACACCAACATTGGTATCTGCCAATGTTAGTCATTATTTACATATTGTATTGGTCCGATAAGTAAAACTGAGCCATTATTAAAAATCACTATTTATTTCCATCTTTGTAAGAGATTAAAGTAATATTTATAACATTGTAAATAATAGTTATTGGCCATAAGAGCAATAATATCAAATATCTGTATTGCCGCAAATGTTTTGATCGGTGCATCCCTACTTTTGACTCTGTCCTCCATGATGTGCTGCCCCAGCCTTTCTGTCCATCTCTTTATGAGTTCACTAAGAAAATGACCAAACTGACAGATAAATGCCAACAAAGTGAACACTATGTACTGATCCAAGTAATTCATCATCACCACGAAACCTCTTTCACCTAAAAACTGACTGACAGCAACGACCCGCCTGAGCAGGAACACCCGCCATGATCAGAGCTTTCCCCAGGGTCACACACGCATTCCAGGTGTTTCCAGTCAGAGAAACCACTAATGTACTGGTTTTATTTGCTCCAAATAAGATGCAGGGGAAACAAAAGATATTAGCCTACCTGTGGTCGGTGAACATGTGACCCAGTCTGAAGAAACTTTTTCTCCACTTGGGAAGTGACAGCAAATCATTAGGTTTGGGTCACTTTACCGCCCAAACCTCGATCACGGGATGAAGCTAGATATCTGGTCGCCCAATTATTAAAAGCAGCAGCTCCACCATCGATAACAATAGCGTAAGCATTTACGTTAACTGTCCCCCACAATGCTGTGTCCCACACCGGATAAACCCAGTCTGACCTGCTGCTGCTACAGCTAGCCTCAGGTTGTGTTGTGTAGCTAATGCAGTCCCGTCCAAACAGCTTCATTGGCTCACCATCATCCACCATGTCTTCTTTTTCCTGATTTTCCTCCTTAGGTTTTACACAGAACGTGTCAGTAGATGACCGATTTCCTAATAAACACGTCTTCTTCTCATCTTTCTCTCTTTCATTTATAGAAGCTCCCTTTTTTTCGCTCATTTTAGATTATCTTAGGACTACTCCTACTGTAGGGTGACTGTCAGCAGAGCGCTACTTGCTGGGGCAGAGGCGTGGCATGTTACCATGGTTTCCACAACTGCGCCTTAGGGACTATGTAACTTTGTTAGGGTAAAAAAAATGGTGTGGATCTTATTGGTCATCTCCGCCAGTACCGTTCTCTGCCATTTGAAATATGAAAACAATTTTTTTTTCTTCCTTAAAGTGCTCATGTGGGCCCCCCAGTGGGCGTGGGCCCCTGGGCCTGTGCCCATAATGCCCATTGGATAATCCGGCTTTGCTAATAGTAAGTTATTGAGGAGGTAATGATTCGTTAGTCATTATGAGTTATAACTTTACTTCAGGGGACACAAAAAGCTTAACCAAGGTTAAGTTTCTGATGAGGTCATTATTCATTAGTCATCATGAGTTTTAACTGTACTTTAGTTCTGCAGAACTACTACTGAACAAGATATCTTTTTAAGCAAAAAGTAAACAGGAGGTTTTACCGATATGTTACCATTGTCCAGCTGGCTGATCTGACCCCCTCACTGGAAAAGAGCTACAATACTCATCATTAAGGAATAAATTATGAATCAGCAGCAGGTCAATCATTGATGAGTCATTAGTTCCTGATTAGGTATTGTATGGTATGACCAACCAGATAATCAGAAGTAATCATTCAGGAATCATCAGCTAACAAATCCGATGTGGGATGGGTGTGAGGCTTAAATAATCATTAATGAATCATTAGTCGCAGATTTGTTCCTCAGTTCCTCAATAGGAAAGCAAATTTTGTGATCCTTATTGTAAAGTGTTACCGTAGGCATTTAAGTTAGACTCTTAAAGCATTGAAGTTATAAGGCATTATTCTTATTTTTTCCTTGTGACAGCTACAGAAGGTACTATGTTTTGAGGCATCAGAGTACTAAGCCATATTGAACAGTGGATGTGCCTCCTAGGACAAATGGGATTTTATCTTTTTTTGTAAAAATTTAATAAGCGCTGTCCAAGGCTGGCGCTGTTGCTGAGGCAGAGAGAGACAGGATGGGTCCAGTCTCTGAGTGGTAATGCTAACATAGGCTAATGTTCAAAACAGTATGTTAGCTATGCTAACTAAGTGCTAATGTGATGATAATGGTAACCTGAAAAACGCAATCCAACTCCAAACTCGCCATGGGGCCGGAATGTCTGATGGTTTTATACCCAAACCCACGCGGGATGTCTGTGAGACCATGGCTGCTGTGACACAGTCAATGCCTGTGACGTAGAGATGTAACGCTCTCCACCAATCACAAAATTCAAATGCAGTAGCCACCGTTCAACCCTAAGAGGGCAGCACTAAGACGTTTTTAGACCAAAAAGTGTAGAATTAAACAAGTTTACAAGAAAATGTGAAAAAATCCCCAGAAACTGAAAGGGAGGAGACTCTGCACCCACAGCAATTTGGAAGAGAACTGTTGGAATTTTTGTCAAGAATAAATATAATAAATCAAAAAAATCAAAATCAAAAAGATGAAATCAAAAAAACTATGGACTGACAAAAAAAAAGGTTGAAGCTCACAAATATTATGGACACCATCAATTAGGCTATGTAGACAAATTGCAGCAACACTGGAATATGCGGTTTCTTTAAAAACCTTTCATTTGGACCTCACCAAACTTCAGATCGTTATTAATATACAATGAGTTTGTAAAAGGGTTTACTATGCTTTGCTTTTATTTTTTATTACTACTAATAATAATAATGGCTTACTTTTATATAGCGCTTTCTGAGACCCTGAAAACGCTTTACAACTCCATTATTCATTCACTCTCACATTTACACACTGTTGGAAGCAAGCTATGGTTATAGCCACAGCTGCCCTGGGGCAGACTGACACCAGTAGGCGAAGTGTCTTGCCCAAGGACACAACGACATGTAGCAGGTCGAAGCAGGAATCCAACCCACGGTTTCTGGGTCTCAGGCCGACAACTGTACGACTGAACTGCAGCCGCCCTGCTAAAAGTAAACAGAAGCTTACAGTGTCATCAAGTGTCAAGTAAAACATTTTCCTACATATCTGCACTAGGTATCACTTACTTAAACACATTCTTACTGCGTGAACAAGCTGAGAGTATGAACACATGATAAAAGGAACGTTGGAAATACTGTAATCACCAGTGTCTACAGGGAGTCAGTCTGTCAGCATGTCCTGAGCCTGTAATATAAGCACCAATGGCAAAATTAATCTTCTACAACAAACTAAAGTCTGTGTTTTCTCTGTATCATCTTTCAAAATGACACAAAGAAAACAAGACCAGCCTTGATGATTAAGCACATGGAATCCAACTCCTAATAACGCTGACATCTGGTGGATGTTTGAGAGAGATAGAGGGCAGAGTGGGCAGTGCAAGTAAAAATGATGTCAAGTCAGAAAAAGGGAGAATAATACCAGAGGGTAGTGGAGGTTCTGATCTTTCTTTTTGTTGGTGAACTGTTCCATCATGACTACCAAGTGTTTCACAAGCTACCCTCTCAATCTCCCTCGCTCTCTTGTCTGAATTTTGGTACAGAGGTATCATGTCTATTTGCCCTAAAGCACCACAACAGCTCCCCCAGTCAGAAGTTCTTTATGACTCAATTGTCCCATGTCAGGATGAATCAAAATTAAATCATTGTGCTATGGAATCTGCTGAATAAAAATCAATGATTCTGACTGTATTATGATTAAATCTTAAAGGAGTCATAACCTAGTATTACCTTGGATACCCATGCTCTATTATAGTCTTTCAGGCCCTTCTAAAAAAGAAAAGTTGAAAAAAAGTGAAAAAAATAAACACAGAGCTCCTCTGACCCTTATTTCTGAAGGCATTGTTGTCTCGCGAGATCTGATGCGATATCTTGGCTGTCGTGGACAGGCATTGTATTAATGCAGATGAGGGACACGTTAATTGGTGGCAGGAAGACGGGGGGTTGACACAATATGTCTATGGTTGACAACGCTTCAGCATATCTTTATCTTGTGTTTTTTAGCACTCGGGAGGATGAAAAATGTTTTAAAACTTTCTGTTATCCCCTAAAGTTCCACCGAAAGAAAGCAAAAGAGAAAACTCTCCCTTCCATATATATAAAAAAAATCCTATGAAGAGCAAGGTAAACCGCTTTACCGTGATCTAAATGAATTATCTCAAACAAGCGACCCCCTTCCCCCCTTCCCCTCAAGGAAGGGCCGTTCTGATAATAAACAAGAACACCCCCCCCTCTTTCCCTCAACAATTGGTCGTTAATTGTTCTCTTAATAAACAAGCCAACTGTGATGGGTAAATGCGCTTCCTGAGAGAAGACTTGTTTGAAACCAGATTCATCACGCGTTTCTAAATTGTTAAAAGTTATCGAAGCTTGCCAATAAACGGCAGGAAGGCAGAAGGGAAGGAACACACCTCCCCCCGCTAGCTGATAATGAGGGGGTGTTTTAGCTGCATGCAGCGCTGTATACAAAAGGTTGGCATTTCTTAAGTGCAGCGGCAACTGTTACTCTATAATATTAATAAAAAATAACTTAGCTAATATTTTTTATGGTATTCATGGGATGTCTGGGAGATCTCTCATATAGTAGAAAAGAAATGGTTTAACAATGACGGATTATGAGCAGAGTGATTTTATTTTGAAAATCAGGCGGATGTCTACAGGTCCTGTGGGGAATGACAGCTGGGTGGCTACGTGGATTTAATCTTTGTAACAAGCGGCAGCTTCAGATGCTTGCTTCTAACATTTTAATGACAGATGAGATACCTGTTGAAAGGAAACAATCTTGTAATGCGCTGTGTTAGAGACTGCAAAAAAGAGAGGAATTTTTCGTTAGGGGATTACCGTAGTACAGAATGTAGTAACGCACTCCAAAATTCAACTTTAGTTAATGTAGTACATCGAGTATAAGCACACTTCAATATTTACACTCAATGGAGTTGATGCTAATTGGATGAAATTAAGGGTCTGAAAAGATGTCTGGACCCACACATGAGATTGGGGAAGGATACCGGCCCTCGCCCCAATCTAAGTTGGAAAATGGTACCACGTTTTGGACATCTAGCAACAGCTACCAAAAAATTGTTCTACTTGAAAAAGGAAAAATTAAAGTTTTAACTGAAGTTTGTAATCAGATGAAGATAAAATAATCATATTATTGCTAACAAAAGATCCAAATTGAACCTTGCATTTTTTTGGCATTTGGCCAACAATGGGGAACAGGGGTATGGTGACCTCTAGTGGCGAACTAATTAGAGTATTACAGACAATTCAATTCTCAAACTGATTAGTATGTGAACAAGAAGTGTGTCAGACATGAAAAAAAGAAAAGCTTCTCATAAAATTAAGAAACAGCTCTGAGCAAACAAAGGCTGTACTGAAGAAGCTCTGTTTTGTAAGAAAATAAAATTTCTCGAAATGGATTGTAATATTACGAGTGAAACATTTAGATACACTAACTGTTGCAGAAATGTTGTTTAGAGAAATAATGCCTAGATTTGAGATCCACAAATGATCGATAGTGGTAACGGAACACATTTTGTGAATGAAACAATTGATAAAATAGAAAAAAGATTATAGATTATATTTAAGAAACAATGGAATTCTAAAAGCAGACTAAGAAAGGCCATGGATAAGACTAAAACACAATGGGATTTACTGTTTGGTTATGATAAAGCTATATATGAATATAACACTAAGTAATGGAACGGATTTCACAAGACCTTATACCCTCCCACAGTTTGGTATATTAAAATAGGAGGAACAATTTCAAACTGATTTATGATAAAGATGTTACATTTTCAAAACAAATAAATATTTGGTCAGGTCTTAAGTGTACTGGTCCATCTTTAACTATTTAGATTAATCCCATATCGTCCCAGTCTCCAATTTACCCTTACTTTTGTCATGGGAGTATATAAATTTTTGCCCATATAACTTCCTGTTCGTTCATGTACTTCACGCTCAGAATTTGTCTAAATCCTGGAGAGGAGTGCAACATCTGGAAACAGATCATTAAGATTAGTGAAAGCTTCTACATGTATGGGTAAATGTCCTTCAGAATATGGCATTTGAGAACAAACAAAATAATGCTTCATTTTTTTGCTAAATATCTTGCATATTGTCACCATACACTAGTTTCAAATGGGTTTCTGTGTGTCCTTCTCTAAGTGAACCAAGACAATAAATCAGTATTCTCATGTGCTATATTTCATTCTTCTGTGAGTCTTAACGTTCCTATGAAATAACCCCACCAAAAAACTGTAAAAATAAAAGTACTAGATAGCAGAAAAACCTTCATAGTTACTATCTCTCCCTTCAAGCAGTCTCTATAGAAAAGTGGCTCTCCTGGCTCTCTTCACTGAAGTTGAGACAAGTAAAACCTATTGTATTCACCTCCCTTTGTAATCAGTCTTAAACACCACTATATATGAAAAAAAAGCAATGGAAGAAACAGGACAAAATTGGATATTGTCTTGATTTGGTAAACTATACATGCATATAATACCAAATTTGAATATTGGCCTCATTATATTTGAAATAATCTATGGGGGTAGATATAGAATTCCTTACTTTGGTATACTCTCTTCTGAAGAACAATGTGATTAAGATCTGGTGGCTATATATGGTGATCTCTTATTTTGAAGAGTTCAAAAGAGGGATATGAAGAGATAGAAATTCTGTAAATGTTGTATGAGGGTTTAAATCTGTAGTGCATGTGGAAACACTTAGAAACAGTGAACAATTAAGAAGAATGTAGTACATCATGTGTTCCTTCTGTGAAGAAGCTGTGACCATTATTCTGTGAACGAAGCTCTATGTGGGAGGAGTTTCATACAAACTTGTTTCAATAAAAACATTATGCTGACGTAGAGCTGTGCTCAGTTAAAAGATCTGAGTCCAGCGAACGACGTCTTGCTATTAAAATATATAATTTTTGTTGTTCTTATTGTTACTTTTTACAGAAATGAACGAGCACGCGGTAAGGTGAAATGAGAGCCCAGAGAGCCAAGGGTCATAAATTAAATGGGTGTCTGTTCCTTTGGGAGAGGCTTTAGATTAGAGTGAAAACACCTTTCCAACACAGTCAACAACAGAGCAACTTATGTGTGCACTACGTTTCTGGCAGAAATGGTTTTAGCTGATTTAGCTGATTAAAATAAAAGGCTGACACGAATATCTCTTCTTAATGCATCATTGCGTGAAGAAACTTTCTGCATCTTTCACGGTCGAGTTCGTACTTCGAATCGGTGATGTGTCGCTCGCGAACGAACCGGCTCTAAAAGCTAACTCTTTGAAGTGAACGATGGGAGCCGGCTCATCATTGGGAGCCGTTTTTTTTATTTTTTTACTTCCCCCCCGCTTGTTTTGTTCATTTGGTTCAGATCATTTTGCATTAATATTTGTAATAAATACACTTTAAGCAACAGAAAATCTGAGGAGCCACTTGGGAGCCAAAAGAGCCGGCTCTTTATGGTGAGCCAAGCCAAAAGAACTGGCTCTCCAAAAAGAGCTGGAATTTCCATAACTAGAATTCAGTAATGGCGGCGCTCGACTGGATATGAGGGGGAGAGGGGAGAGGGGAGAGGGGAGAGGGGAGAGGGCCAAGGAGGGGGGAGAGGGGCGAGGGGGAGGACGGGCTTCCTGCAGCATAGGTCTGCAATGTCTATATATGGTATATCCTGCGCCGACTTGACGTCAAGTCGGCCAGAAATTAAAATCACGAATTTGAGTGTGCGTGCACGTTGGCTGGTTGACGAACCCAGGGGTAAACAAACGTTTCATTTTTAAATATCGGCTTCCCGGCCAGTGTAATCGTTAGACAATCATAACATACATTTTTTCTCGTGGAAAAGTGAAAATTACAGGTCATGACTCCTTTAATGTTACCATCGTAGTCATTATTGAATTTAATTTTGTGATTTGGAATTCTTGAGTGATATGCTTTTAATAACCCCTAAACTACAAAAGGGATGCAAAACATTATTGCAAGATTATTGCATGAATAGAATTTATTGTGTCTCCTGGTAACTCTCTAAGGGTCAAAGGGCACAAGAATAGTTGTGAAGTTGATTTCTTGAGTTATGTTGTTAGTGTGGATTAAAAACAGAAACAGTGTTAGACAGATCTTTATCAGGAATCGTGTTCCAGACTTATTCAATGCCTTGCTAAGTATTTATACTCTATGGGTTTATGGTTATGGTGGTTGCCTTGTTGGAACTTTTGTCCCATTTGCGAGTCTTTACAGCCTTTTAACAGGTTTTCTTACAGGCCTGCGCTGTATTTAGCTTAATCCATCTACCCATCAGCTCTGACCAGCTTTCTTGCTGAATTAACACATCCCTACAGCATAATGCTGCCAACACCATGTTTCACCAGGGGGTTAGTGCACTTTAAACTGCATAACTTTATCTCTGACCTTTTTGACAGGCTCCTTGTTCTTAATGATGCTGTTGATTTCTGATGTTCTCTAAAGAAAAACCTCTGAGGCCTTTACAGAGCAGCTCTAACTAGAAAAGCACTCAGAAAGCGCAGAACTCCGCCACGGCCACTCAATCCCTCCATCCCCATGTTGTTATCTAATTATAATTTTTGGTAATTTTCCAAAAAAGTGTATCTTAACGAGACGCATGGCAGTGTTCATGCTGTTGCTGTGCTCTTCCAGCAAAGAGGGGAGATTTGCACATGTGCGATTAATTTGCTTTTGCTGTGCATATGGTCCAACCGTAGCAGGGCTGCTGCGCGAGCTCAGCCATCTGTGACCTCTCTGACAAATGAGAGGAGTCCATGATAGCACTACTGGTCGGTGGGTGGATATTTGCTTCATGTCGGTTCACCCTCAAAGTTTAATCAGTTGTTCCTGGTCCCATTGTGGACATTTCCTGAAAATGTATTCTAAAACCGTCCATAACTTTTTGGGTTATCTTGCTAACAGACAGACAAACAGACAGACAGGCACAAAAATATATACCTCTTGGTGGAGGTCAATAATAGTTTAATTGGATTTCGAGCATGTTGACTCTATTTAGTAATCAGGTGACCTTTGAAGGTAATTAAGCTAACTTAAGCTGGATTCGATTTAAGGGTATCTGAGTGACCAGTGTGAAATACAAATGTAGGTTATAGTTTTTACACAGATCTTTTCAAAATCAGAGTTTTGGAATTTCAAAAACTGACCTTTTGGTTCTGGATCAATAAACAGGACTCCAAGTTAAAAATAAAGGAATAAAACAGACCTCAAATTTTACAGAACAACCATAGTCTTCTGTAGAAATATAAGAGTATCCACCTCCAATAAACACAATCCTCTTAGGTTTCTTTGGTTTAGAAACGTATTGTCATCAGTCTTTCTTTTCTGCTCCTTGAAGCGCAAGAAGAATTTGTCACATACATGCTATAAAGTTTCTTTACACTGCGGGATCCGCGGTTTGAACTGTCTGTTGGTTAAGAATGGTGGTCGATTCAAAGTTGCCCTTGATCTCACCTCATGTCTTTATGTCAAGGTTCTATATAGGTATTTTAAATAAAATAACAGACGCTTATGCAGACAGTACTTTTATTGATACTCAAGACTGATTTACATTTAATGATGAGTACCAAGTAAATTAAGGCAAAAATAAATTGTCTTTATCTTACTAATCTTATCTCAGTTCACCCATGCAGCGCTGCTCTCAGATAGTTTATTTCGTAAAATGATGTTATACTTAAAGAGTACCACAAGTTAATTTTGTTAAAGGACTGACAGACACTGATAAACTATTCAGGCTATCTTTGGAAGAGTTAAAATAGGTCTATGCCAACATTGTTCTGGCAGGACCATATGTGAGTCAGATGCCAGGCTAATAATAACATTGCCTAAAAATTGAGTTTTAGCTCTCTCTTTCTGTCACGACTGCTTTCATCTTTGTTTTCTTGTCTTGCAGCTTGCTCCCCAGGTTGCCAATTACAACTTGCTTTTAAAATAGGATCAGGCAGAGGTCATGTTGTATAAATATTATTTTCTACCACTGATTATCTGAAAGTTTTTAACCTTTTATTATGTTAGAACTAGACCTATTTAGGATTGTACTCCTGCTGCAAAAACTCCATAGTGTAATTTAGTTTTGTTAGGCAACACAACATTTTGTTGTTAAAACTGTTTGCCATAGTGGCTTTCTGTTTAGTGTGGCTGTAGTCCTAGTCATGGAACAGTGGATCAGATTCTTACCCTAATTCAGTGTTTCTCCAACTTTTTTATCATTCCCCACTTTGGACAAAGGAGCATACACAAGCCCCCCATGCTTTTATCGCCCCAACAGAATGGTGACCACGCCTGATTTTTAAAGTGTTTTATTTATTTAAATAGCCGAGTTAGTCTACAAGTTTTTAAGGGTATAAATTAGTTGGAAAAAGGGGTTGCGCACTGGTATAAAACCGGCTCAGAAATATATGCTGTCAGTAGTTGCTACATGTAGAACTTCAGCTCAGAGTTGGAGAAAATAAAAGTTGTAGTTTTATCACATTTACAAAGCTTTCAAAAGTACAAAATAAAATAAAAAAATGAAATAAATAAAGAGCAAGATACTCATCCCTGTATTTCCTCCGTGGTTGAACGTGAGACTTCTCTTACTCTGAAACATTCCCTGATCTTTTTAGATATTTGTACATATTGTAGATGGAATCTCTGATAATGTGGCTACTTCAGCTTGTTTTGTTCTGCTGCGATATATTCCAACGTCAAACTCCCAGCCCGATGTTCCAGGTCCCGGTTTTGTTTACAATGATGATCACAATTGCTATTTTATTTGAGTGTGTTTAATTTTGTGAGAGGGGGGAGCTGGTTGATTTAATTTACAGTGCAGTGAAACATTCATAACGACAGAATCTAGGGGGGAAAAAACTATTTAAATCCCATTGATGTCACGCCCCACCTGCAATACCGCTGCGCCCCACTAGTGGGGCTCGCCCCATAGTTTGAGAAACACTGCCCTAATTAGACATGGGCCATGAGCAAGGAACAAGATCAGGAGAACAACCAGCTTAAATAACATTTCTTCTTTAGGTAGCCAGGTTTTGATTCTGTTTGCTTTTACTCCAGTATAATCCAGGGATGATGGTTTGAATGGACTGGGAAACTGAAGAATTTCACATCTTCTTTTAGTTTGGTTTACTTTCACACTACTCCGTTGATAAGACCAAACAGGTTGGATAACATTATAAAGATACAACAGCTGCTGGTTTGGGCTACTACTATCATACTAAGCAATTCAGCATGAGCAGTAAATGACAGTGGAAAATTGGTTTATGATTTAATCAAAAATACACAAATTTCTTATTCCCATTTGAACTGTAGATATCTGATATGAACATTTGTATTCAGAATTTTCAGTTAGGATAGGGTGAATATATTTGTGGATAAAATACACTAGGATTCGGATTGAGCTAGAGAGTGTTGACCTTAAACCTCTGTGACCCCATTCTTGGAAATTGGACGGACGGAAGGATGGACGGACAGATGGATGGACGGATGTTTTTGTATCGATCTTTGGTGGGAGTAGGAGTAGTATCATTCCTGCAATTGAATTTTCCAAAAAGAGACCATAATTTGGAACCAAGCTAAAAGGCGGGCTAAGGTGTGGAAACTTCCAAAGTGGGCTTCACACATCTGACATTTCAACAATCTTTGCCATGCACAGACTTGTAAACCTTTATGCTGCTGTCCCATTTTCAGTAAACTGTAAACAGTAAAT
Source organism: Valencia hispanica (assembly GCA_963556495.2). Taxonomy (NCBI): domain Eukaryota; kingdom Metazoa; phylum Chordata; class Actinopteri; order Cyprinodontiformes; family Valenciidae; genus Valencia; species Valencia hispanica. Next base: position 14,051,603 of record OY747717.1, on the reverse strand, counting down.
ATTTTCAGTAAACTTCACGTGTAACCTTACTGGTAGGTAGTAGTCTTCTATCATAATAAATTATGCCTATAATTGGATAGTAATAGACCTTAGACATTTTTAAGTGGTTCTTTTTTCCTAGTCTGCTGCCTATATTATAGAATCGTAACTTGGCCAGGGTATATAGCCCTGCCTTTTAATCCAGTTTCAACGGCAGTAGACTCCTGCCCAAAAACATTGCAGACTAAATCTAATTAGTATGCTTGTACTAATTACATTTTGTTTTAACTGTACTGGTGGCACATTAAAAGAGTGCAGATATAATATTAGCAGAACACAAGCTTTACTAATTAACATAGAGGGGGGAGCTGTGGAGTGCAGAGAGGCATGGGCTTCCTATTGGGAACCAATGAATAATTGATCAAGAAAGGGTGACAAAGTATTTCCTTAACTTTTTGTGAATCAAGTGAAATTTTAGGTTGTAGATGTTCATAAAGTATGGGTCACAGTGTATATAAATGTTACCCTAACACAAAATAATGTTTCTTTCAGAGAAACATATTCAGCTACTCTTTAATCACTACTGTAGAAATGTAGTGTGACCTGACTGACTACATTGACTCAAGGAATTGAAATTGCTTGTGTTGTGCCAGCTTTGTGAAGCTCCATGCTGTCAAACTCAATGTTGCCCTGCAACCTGAATGAGCAGTGTTAACATGGTGGTTAATCCTCCATATTTACACAGGAGATTTGTGTAAATGTACCTCTTTCATACAGCTAACACTCTAGCACTAACTCTAGCACTATAGCTAGCACTAAATGTAATAAAGTTGGCCACAATCATATGGCAAAAAGTATAGGAGAATCACTATCACAAATAGTGCTCATAAAAAGGCCTGTACAGTGCACTACATTCTGGGAGATGGATGGGACAGTTTTTATTTTGCTAATACCTAGCAGATTGTTGCTATTCCACCAGTGGAAATGAAGTGTTCTGCAGGCCTCTAAGTACCTGCTAATCCAAGAGCTTTAGCGGTAATTATCAGCTACGTGTTTGGTATGAGGCAAGAAAGTTGCCTACAACCATTTAAAAAAGAAAAGGCTAAATAATAGCTAGAACTGCAAGCAGTTTTAATCGGGTTCCAAGCCAGACCCAGTGACTCTGCCCCTGGTCCTGGTTGAAATGTATTTATGTTCAGACTTTAAAATGATAAAGCACTTTCTTTAAAGTTATTCTAACATATGATTAAAATCATGTTACAGTGTGTGAGCTGCCCTGTTCTCAAGTTAGTGTTTTATTCTAGATTTTTTATTTTTCTTGAACACTAAAATTGGCTACCACCAACATTCAGCTTTACAGTCTGTAAACAATTCTGTATTTATGTATATACTATAGTCTATATTGTGTAACTGCTTCTGATAAAGCTGCTGTACATATTGCTGTCTTAGCCAAGTGATTTTGGCAAGCAGTTTAAATACCAAGAGACTAATTTGAAATTTAAATGCATGTTACGCAAAATGTTCTTATGAGTGCAACAAGGAAACATTTTTATGGCACCATCTGGTCTTTAACCATTGACCATTTTTCCCTTGCTTTAGACATTTACCTAAAACACCTATTTGCTGACTATATATCTCACACTTTTTACATATTTTATTGCAACACAGTAATCTGTTCTTCAATTAACTTGACTATGTTTATACTGTTTAGGCAGATATAGCTATAAAAACAAACATATATATATAACATATAAAACTGTCATCTTTCTTTAGTTTAAAAGAAAATAATCTTAGATAATATAATGATGCTGTATGTTTCCAAGTTAACTGGAAACCTCTCCTATTTTTTCATTAAGAATACTGTATTCTTTTAAGAACGTTTTGTTGAATTGTCTGCTTCTTTTTTGAAGGGCTTTGCCTCCGTGAAAATCTCATCCTAAAAAAATCTCTATCTGCATTTACCTCCTGTGCAGTTTTTGATTTGCAATCACAGGCTGTACAAAATCCTTCTGAGGGATAAAAATTGGCTGCAGGCCGCACTTTGGCCATTCCTGGTTTATGTAATACAAAGAATTGTAGGCTGGCTTTTACAGTGCCATGCGTTTAGCCAGCTGTTTTCTATTTACATGCACCAGCAACATTCCAGAAGAAAACTAGAGTGAAGTCTTCACATTTTGATCTTAAATTGTATGCACCTTACTGAAATCAGATATACAAAAACCAGAAAAATCTAAACATTGGTTTTTGATGTGATGATTAAAATCATAGTTGACTCACTCAACAAAACAATATGAGGCTGGAATATAACATGTATTTCACTGTTGTTTGAATTGCTAACATTTGTGACCTGACCGCAAATACTGTGATGCATGCTGTATATCGTGATAAATGCTAACTATATTCGGATATTAGTTTTAGACCATATTGCCCTGCTCTACTTGAAAGTTAAAGGAGTCAGGACATGAAAAATTCCCTTTCTGTACTTCACATCAGAATTCAGCCAAATATCTTCTTTCAATAAGATCTGCAACGAGATACCACAACCTAAAAACCTAGCTTTGGCAGGTAAAAGAGAAATAAAAATAGGAGTAGTAATTAAAATTTTCTGCTGTTCTGTTTCAACTGAGCCTGCTTTAGTTCAGCTAAAATATAAAAAATACAGGTTTGTAAAGGTTACCAAGAATCATTTAGAGTAAAAATCAGGAAAATCTCTCATTGCTCTAAAACATTTCAAGATCTCAAATAGAAAACGCCCAAAAGTTGAATAAAAACTTGTAGATTAGGTCATTTTACTCACTATAATCTCAAAGTAACGTTTTTATCTGCTTGTTTTAGTATTTAGGTTGAAAACAAGCAAGCAGTTTGCTTTTTCCCTTGACATAGTCAACAAATGAATAATGGCCAATATCTCTTTGCCAATTAAACTTATTTTAGTGTAATTTATTGCAGTTTCCTACTTCTGACTTACTGAAAGCTCACTGTATCTGTGTAAGTAACTGCTGCAGTGTGATTCCTGATGGATGACCCTCAGGGTAGCCTAGTTTTGGAGTGAACATTTTAACCTTGCTATAATCAGTAAGCTCCTGCAATGCATGCATATGGCTATTTTGACAACTTTGCAAACAAGAGTGAATTTTACAAACACTGAGCATGCATTTACTTTAGCTAAATAAAAGCACAAGTTATATTGCCATTGGAGCCCTTAGTTTTAAATATTAGTTTTTATTTTCAAGACTTTAAAGCAACACCAAAGAGTTTTTTTTTAACCTTAAAATAATGTTTCTGAACTGGTGTCATGGGTTCATCAACTCATAACAGGGTGAAAAGGCACTTCTGCATTCGCTTTGCGGCCCTCTATCAGCCATAACAGCACTATGTAAGTTTGGGTCGTCGAAAATTTCTACCTGGAAGATCCATTTCGTCTGTTTTTTTTCTTTGAAGTTTACGGTGAGTTTTATTCAAATTATTTTATTACTGGCTAATTTGTATTCAAAATATTTTAAAGGGAAACTCCGCAACTTTTACACCTTAATAAAATATTTTTTTTCAAAAGTTATGGTGGAATTTTATCATCTATTATGTCATTTTTAGACTTATCACCACCTTACAGGGGTCCTTGGCTTTTTTCTGCACTATAGAACTTTTGAGTGGCGACCCACCGCCGGAAGTACCGACTGAGTTCTGCTTAACGGCAGAGTCATACGGCCTCGCTGTTTAGACTGTAGAGATAGCTGATCCACCAAAGAGACCGAGAAATCCCAAATCAGAAGAAGCTAGAAAAAGAAAAAGAGAACGTGATAAAGAGAGACCAAAGACCAGAGTAAATATTGGGCCGGCCTTTCCTCTTGGAGAGTTCTTTTGGAACGAATGTCATGTGCTACAGACGCTGAGTTAGCCATGCTGCTAATGGATAGGTAAGTAATCAATAATTTCACTGGGGTTGTAGTGTTTGGTCTGGCATGATGTTGTTATACAGTCCTGAGAAAGCTATTTATGTGTGGAAGTCGATAGACTTACCCCTCCTTTCCACCAGACGCGTAAGCAGCACGTTACAGGAGCAGCACATCATACGCAGCTGATAGCCACCACTGTAGTCAATAGAACCCTTTCCACCAGAGGCGAAAGCAGCACGCGTCTGCCGCGTCTGAGGAGCGACATGTCGCAGCACCTTTCTAAACATACGCGGCAGTCCTATTTTCTACGCAGTACGCCTCTGAAACACGTACATTTCTACATTTTGGATAGGGGAATACAGAAAATATACGGCTCGGCACCGGAAATTTTCAAAATAAAAGAAACGTGCTGCTTTGCGGTTGCTTTACTTAAAAAAAAGTCACTACCTGTGCGGCCCGGTGAGAAGTCAGTACCTCGCAGGAGGGTCTCATTTGTGTGTCATCACACAAATGAGCGATTTTGGATATTCCTTGACATAACATAAACTTATTGGCGAATGTAAAACGGACATAACATAAAACACCAACCTTTTGGAGCCATGTTGTTGTCTTTTCCTGGTTATTATGGCGCGTGATTTAGCTAATCTCGTGTGATTTCGTGCTCTCGGTGACAGCTGCTTCCCTGCTGATATGCGCCTCATACGCACCCGGTGGAAAGGGCCAAGCAGCAGAATACACAAGTGAAACGTGCTGCTCCTGTAACATGCCGCTTACGCGTCCGGTGGAAAGGAGCTGTGAGTTTGAAAAGTATGCCTTACATTCAGTGGCGGCTGGCCAATAGAGGGCGATAGGGCGTCCAGCCGTTTATGTTCAATTGTTTTGGGATGATTATTAAAAATGACTTGATAAGCTATATGCACAGCTCCACTACTTCCTGAACTAAGTACAGCCCTTTTATTTCCTGTCTGTATTGGACAAACTGATCAATCCAGGTGTGTCTGACCTCAGTAGTCACAACAACAATGGTCAGACACACCTGAATTAATCCGTTTGTCCTATGATGTAAGACAGGAAATAAAAGAGCTGTACTTAGTTCAGGAAATAGTGGAGTTGTGCTCAAAGCTCAGAAAGCACAAGTTTGATTTAAAAAAAGAAAAAAAAGCACAGCCCCACCAAGAATATTTTTCACCACCCGCCACTGCTTACATTAGTAATGTGAATTACACAACCGAGTCGATCTCCTTTAGCCATCTAGAAGCTAATGTGATGCTAACGTGTAAGAACGTGTAGATAAAGCTGCAAACTCCGGCGCAGTCGCTGGATTTCAGTATATAAGTAAAACTTTTTTCTTTTAGTTTTGTCAAGGTAGTGATTTATATTTTTGTCGTTTGGTTTTTTTTTTTTTCCTAAAAACACCTAAAGGTGTAGGCTGATTCTAGTGTCTTGAGGTGTTTGCTACGTGGCGCTTAGACGTTCTCTGTATCTAATATCACTGTTTTTCCAATTACCCCGACCTCAACCACAAACTGAATGCCTAACTGTGAGGTCTTTACTCCAAATTATCCCGATTGTTACAGTTGAATTGGAAACTGAAACGGCGCTTGTTTGTTGTTTGGGCAAGCGATTTGGAAAGCAGCCACTGAAACATGCCTCTTATGGGCGACAGAGAGATTTGATTTTACGACAGTGATGTTGCGCGGCAAGCCTGAAGAGGGCGACGGAGAGCAAATATCGTGAAAGTTGCGGAGTATGGCTTTAAGGCTTTCCTTAAGCTACTTGTTTCAAGTTTACATGACAGCCCTTGTATGTTTCATTTCTATGATACCGTTACATTGCATGTAAACAAGTCCCATTAATTAGAGTCGTAGAATAAATGCAATGTATTTTGCGGGCTATTTGTGCTTATAATCATACTACTTTTTAATATTTTGGAGTAATAATACTGCTATCTGCTCTATGTCTTACTGACTTGGTATATATTCATTAGCTGCTTTACAAACTAATAACAGATTTCCAGAGTGTGCTATTAATCTATAGGCCTGTTTAACAGGTAGGATATTCTGATCAAGGTTCTCTGTGGATCTTTATGTGCAAGTTTTAGCATTATATTAAATGGGTAGCATGTTCTGTGGATTGAAAGAAAAGTTTTCGTTATTCATAAATTTTTGCTGTTAGGCATTACTGCTAAACTGCCACTTCAATCCCGTCAATTGAAATATATTTTCCGATGATTATGTTTAACATCAAAGCTAACAGTGGTTGTTTTCGGCATGTAAACATACTTTTCGAGGGTTAGCACCGACAGATGCGCGCTACGGTAGGACATTCTGAGGAGGTAGCACAGATCGTCAGAACAGTGCTGTCAGCCATATAATAAAGTCAGTCTAATTTCTTTATTATATGGCTGACAGCTCTACACCGCCGTACATATGACATGCTGAATATATAAAATGTACCTGGGATGAAGACATTTGACGCAAAACGAAGGCTGCCCAAGACGTGAAAATCTGTAACTTTAGAGGGTATCGCTTGTCAATGCACTAGAATCCCCTGGTGTAACCATAACAGATTTTACGACAGTAGTAGAAAACAATACCTTTTTCCCAACTGTAGGGGGACCCCGAGAGCAAAACTTACACAGTGTTGCTTTAACTATAGTAGACTGATCCAAATCAAATCTTCTGTCATGGACACGAGGGTTGCTAAAAGTACTGTTCGTTATGTAGAGAGAGCTCTCTCACACTGAATGAAGAAGTAGAAAGTTATTAAAACTGGTAAATTCTTAGACAAGCTGAGCCATAATTGTGTAAATACAAAAGAAAGTAATATGCTGCCCCCACACTTCCAAATCTTAACAATATAACTCTTTGGTGAGGCTCTTGTTTGGACTGAATAGTGGTCCTGAGGGACTTGCGGTGTTGTTAATAAAACATCATCAAGGTTTTATCTTCAGAGAGGTGCCAGGCAGGTGTGTCCACTCTCTCCGTCCGTGTTTGCTATTTTTATTGAACCACTAGCAGCAGCAATCAGGCAAACTAACAATATAAAACGCATAAAATGCAATAACATAGAATATAAAATCAGTCTTTATGCAGATGATGTATCACTTTTTGTCCAGCATTCACAAACCTCTCTCTCTCATCTAATCGGGTTGATAAACTCTTACTCAAAAGTTTCCGAATATTCTATAAATTGGTTCAAATCTACGGTTCTTCCACTCAGTTGTTCTTTGCAGAATCCCATTAATACACAACTGCCGTCAGGAAATATTACTTATTTAGGAATCAATATCTCACTAAGATTGCCAGGTTTAACTAAGGAAAACTTCATCCCACTTTTAAAAAAAGTGGACGATGATCTTGCTAGATGGAAATCTCTACCCATATCACTTATGGGAAGGGTTGCATCAATAAAAATGATGTTTTTAACCCGAATCAATTATTTATTCTCAAAGATTCCAAGCAAAACATAACTGGATTGGTTTAGATTTCTGGACTCTTCTTTCTTTGGAAAGATAACCCCCCATGTATTGGTATAAAAACCCTACAGAAGACCAAAGATAAAGGAGGTCTAGATCTACCAAACCTTTGTCATTATTTCTTAGCCAACAGGCTCCAAAACATCTTAAGATGGTTAAAGCATAGCTACCTAGATGAGTCCTGGATATATGTAGAACAGACATTATGCAATAAGATAAACATTTCAGACCTACCATTTATTAGCTCAAATATAAAACGACACAAAGGCTTTAAAAGCATTATCAGCTCCTCTCTGACAGCACTCTGGGGAGTTTCTAAAAATGACTGAGTCCTCACTAATCCCATGCAGATGTACACCCATCTGGAATAACCCCGACATCCTGCAAAAATAAATTGTATGATACATTTTCCAGACTGGAGGTGTAAAGGAATTGAATACCTGGAATACATATTTGGTGGAACAGACTTAATCTCATTTAATACAATATTTACACATTATGGGATTGAAAGAAAACTTTTTAGAATATTAAAAAAATAAATGTATTATAAAAAGGTAAATTTAGGCTCAATACAGTTGATTCACAAATGCCATCAAAAGTTTTAGATTTTATTAATGTCAACCCCCCCCAAAAAATTGCTGTCTAAAATATACAGGACATTGTCTAAATTAGATGAATCGATAGCCCTTCTTATTTCAAAATGGGAGGTGGATTTATCAGTCAGCCTGGACCAAAACTTCTGGTCTCAGATATGTTTAAAAACCTTTAAAGTGGGGTGTCGCGTGGCGTAGTGGTTAGAGTGCGTGCCCCATGTGCAGAGGCCTCGGTCCTCGATGCAGCTGTCCCCAGTTCAGGTCCCATCCCGGGCGACACTTGCCGCATGTCCTCTCCCACCTCTCTCCCCCTTCAAAACTCTGTCCACTGTCAATAAAGGCCACTCAGGCCCAAAAGAAAAAAAAAACAACCTTTAAAAATCTACATTTACAAATACAATACATCTTTCATAGACTACGCTATACAGTGGGTTAAAAAAGTATTTAGTCAGGCACCAATTGTGCAAGTTCTCCCACTTAAAAAGATGAGAGAGGCTGTAGTTTTCATCATAGGTATACCTCAACTATGAGAGACAAAATGAGGAAAAAAATCCAGAAAATCACATGGTCTGATTTATAAAGAATTTATTTGCAAATTATAGTGGAAAATAAGTATTTGGTCTCCTACAAACAACCAAGATTTCTGGCTCTCACTGTAACTTCTTCTTTACCGTCTGTACCTGTCCACAACCCCAAGCAGTCACACTCCAAACTCTACTATGACCAAGACCAAAGAGCTGTCAAACGACATCAGAAACAAAATTGTAGACCTGCACCAGACTGGGAAGACTGAATCTGCAATAGGTAAGCAGCTTGGTGTGAAGAAATCAACCGTGGGAGCAATTATTAGAAAATGGAAGGCATACAAGACCACTGATACTTGCCCTCGATTTGGGGCTCCATGCAAGATCTCACCCCATGGGGTCAAAATGATCACAAGAACGGTGAGCAAAAATCCAAGAACCACATGGGGTTACCTAGTGAATGGCCTGCAGAGAGCTGGGACCAAAGTAACAAAGGCTACCATCAGTAACACACTACACCGCCGGCCCGCCAGGGACTCAAATCCTGCAGTGCCAGATGTGTTCCCCTGCTTAAGCCAGTACATGTTCAGGCCCGTTTGAAGTTTGCTAGAGAGCATTTGGATGATCCAGAAGAGGATTGGGAGAATCTTATATGGTCAGATGAAACCAAAATAGACCTTTTTGGTAAAAACTCTACTTGTCGTGTTTGGAGGAGACAGAATGCTGAGTTGCATCCAAAGAAGTCATCAGCCCCAACCCAGACCAGTTGGGCCTCAGGAGCTCCCTGTCAATTACCGACTTTTCCCCTCAGTTGAAAAGACCCTTTCACTCACCTTCACTTCGCTCAGTCATCGTTCATACCCCTGACCCGTCCCGATGTATCAGTCAAATCCTCGGTGTTTCATCCAGTCAGACCAGAGTTCCAGACCAGTCATCCAACCAAGACAGTCTTCCCTTTTAACATCTATCCACCAGCCAACTACACGACCCATGGCTCCCATGGCTGGGAACCTACACTATAAATTGTTTGAATAACTGGATGATTGTAAATGCAACATGTTAAAACTAATAAGTGTTTTATAAATCCCTGGAACTGGATTTAAACAATTATAGTTTGATTCATTCAGTGCCAAATTATGTCAATTCAAGTACAATACAGTAAGGCGATCTAATAGTAACACAGCAAGAAATGTACTTTTGAGAGTGAATTTTTTTTCATTCTGGGTCAGACAAAAGTTGGGATAGAAAAACTCAGCGGAGCACCATCTGCTTCAACTTGTTGAACTAAGTTGGGTGATTATGCTGTTGTGCAAAAGCACACACAAACAACCACTGGGATCATGAGTTCTGAGTCACTTTGTAGTATTTACATGAAGTCTGCTTTAAAAGAGATTTGAATATGCTCAAAAAGAACAGATACTCATGTAAAATACCAATGCAAAAGAGCACAACATAATTTGGTCTGGCCATTATTTTGCCTATCAGATACATGGAATACTGAGTTCATATATACCTGCTGGGTGCATGGATAAGGTGTATCATATTTTCAATGTTCCACACAGTGGATCTGTTCGGTGTTTCAGACTCTCAACATGATCTAAATATTCTTTACTGCAGCATTTCGGAGTTATTCTAACACATAGGCATGTTAAAACATCTTTCTGTTCCTGCACTTTTCATTTGTGAACCCTTTGTGTTTTACAGTTTTCTTGGCATGGTACAGCCTTGCTAGCTTAGCATTAACCTCAACACTATTATGGTGACCTGAGTTCTCATTTATAAAGCAGGTTCTGAAAACTGCACGAGTCACTTTCTGTACAAACTTTTTAATTTATAAAACTGTGACAGAAAAATGTGTGCAACTTTAATCGCAATAAGAGACTTGCTTGATATAAAGAAACTGCACTGTGATGTTTACCTGTGGAACACACTTCAAAGCGCAGGTACAGTCTAGCTTCGGTTCGCACTACCAAGCGCGTCCTTAAAGGTGCACACCGGATTTATGCTGCTGTAGACCCTCAGCTGCTAAAGAAAGGTTCAGCCCATGGCATATGTAGCTAGATCTAAAAGTGTTGCATAAAAAGTTGCCTAAAAATATGGCACCAACAATCTGGACCTCAGCATGTATGTAAAGCCAGATGTGCCAAATCAAAGTGTCCCCAAAGTTGATATAAATACTTGCAAAGTTTTTATAAAACTCAATGTCTGCAGTCTCAGATCAAAACAGCCCAGCAGTAGCGTCTGAACAGCAACTTTGAGCACCTGCCCCTCCAAAGGTCTTTGCAGGCCCTGAGCTGGACTATTGTAATTCTTTATTAAGAATTCTTAATAGTACATTCTCCTACTACTCACCAATTTTGCATTTTCTGCTGTTTTTTTTCTCTCTTCATAGGAGCTACATCTTTTCTGGCGTACTGTTCAGCTCTGACACTGACACCATTGCCTCCCTCCAGGGAGGCAATGGTTGAGCTACTGCAGCCAACAACTTAATGTTCTACTTCTAGATACGATATACTTGACCCTGTCTTTCTGTGTTCCATCCTGTCTGTCTCCTACGCCTAGCCACTGGCTGACCTTTTACTGCAAATAATGTGCTTTCTTTCATCCTATGAATCTGAAAACTGACTTATCTCCTTGTCTGTGTTCCTCCTTAGAAGCACTAAAGGAGCTTTCCTGTTGCCATTAACTTTTTACTTTTCTTTAACATAGAAAAAACTCCTGAATCAAAGCTTTAGTTTTTTTTTTGTGTATGCTCTGTCTTCTCAAATCCTTAGGCCCCGTTTTCACGAAGGAAAAACGCAGAAATTTCCCTGCGGTTTGGCCTCTCATTTACACGAAAACCCAATTTTTATCACAGAAAACGATTGTTTCTTAAAACTCCGGCCAAAGCAGAGATTTGCCTTTTCTCAGTTTTAAGCGTTTGCGTGTGGACAGAAATAACCAGAGTTTTCGGCTGCGCAACATCACTTTCCGCTACAAAAATGCTCCGACATCACTTGTGGGACTAGTGTTTACACTCAGAAACAGCATTTCTGCCCTCAGAGATGTGTTGGCATTATCGATTGTCCAAGCGCTTTTTGCTTGCTTGTTTTACAAGCTCAATTACTTCTCTATGTAGAAGTTAGAACATAGAAAGTTACTCTGAGTGGATAGGATTTGGGGGAACTACTGCCTCCTACAGGTTTGACATGTCTATGAATGTGCTTTGTGCTTAACAACACACTTATGCGGTTAGGTGTGGACGGAATATTTTTTTAAACGAGGTTTAAAAAAAAACGGCTACGTGTGCACATAGCCTTAGTTGGTTTTGCGAGAAGGGCACTCATACGAAGCTAGGTTCTCCTTAATTTTTCTTCCTGTTAAACTGATGTCACTAAATGCATGCTTAGTATGAGGGGTTGCTGCAAAATCATTGACACACAAGCGACCGTCCACTGTCTAGGAGGAGGCAATGCCACAATTCAGTGACTAGCTCCAATCTGCTGGGTTTCATAGATAGAAAACATTTTTACCCACTCAACAATAAACTAAACTTGACTGCATTATTTCCAAACTACGATTAGTTCGGAATGTATGCATTTGACTTGGAATCTGTCTGTATGATTGGATTGAATTGACTAAAGTGCCTTGAGACATGTGTTGTGAATTGGCACTATATATAAGGTGAATTAAATTGCTGATGAACAGAAAGAACACTAAAAGAAACAATAAAGATCTTAATTTCACACAAAAGTGTCATATTAAAAAAATGGAACGGAATGGTTGTAGAGGATTTGTTGGATTAGTTCTCGATCACCAAAACTCTTAACTCAAATTATGTGGCCTGTCTCTTTTTTAACTCTGTACTCAAATATGGCCTTAATCTGCTAATCATCACACCTGTTTTGTATGTTGTCATTTAATTCAACATTTACCTATAGCTGCTGGTTTTATTGACTTGTTGATGGATCTTAATGGTATTCTTTACATGTTAGTACTTTTATTATCTTTAACCCTTAAAACATTTTCATTTAGTTTACTGTTTGGTTTTAGTTATCTCTGGAGACCCGCTGCTTCAGCTATATTGTTAGGTTCTATTCAGTGAAGTAGTTCTTCCTCAAGCCAGCTGCCTTTTTTTTCTGTGCCAACTACTTCCTGAGGTTTTATATTTAGGATGTGGTCTCTCAAGTGCCTGGTTTCTTTATTGCTTTTCCCCAAACGTTCATTCAACTCCTCTTTTTTCTCTCTTCTTATTCTGTTAGTATTTTTTTGCAATGCCTAAAAAGACAATAGGAAGCATTTTTTTAAATTTGCTTACACTGCCACTAATAGTTGTGTATTGGGGGTGGAAAGAGGATCTGCCTTGGCTTTTTCATAAACCATGATCACTTTCCCCTGCTTTGGTAACACCATTAAGTTATTTTTATTCTCTTTGTCTATTTCTAACACAATTTCAAAAGAGAAGTTTAAGTTTATTTTTAATTATTTGGGGAACAATACAAAATAAATTAGACATACCTAAATTAAAACTTGGACTTAAATTTGACAGCACTTTCCAAACCAAATGAATCAATCTTAAAATCCAGCATGATTTTTCTGCATAGTTCGTTGTTTGAGTGGAACAAGGTGTTTCCCAATGATTATAATGATTTTATTCTATGCTTAAGCCCTACTTCTTCTTGATCTGCATGAAAAGAACAAGGTAAGACTTCACAATGACATGCACATCAGATTTTCCAAGAAGTCACCAAATCACAAACAAAATGTATGCTTAATTAGTGAAAAAAGATTAACCTTTCATTGTCATCATGTAAACTTCATTTTGGGCTTGCTTAGCAGCTCCTGAATAGTTTGTGACCATTTATTATTCCCATGCTGTTTTACAGTATAGGTATATCAAAAGATGTGTCTCTGCTCTGTTCTCTCAAACCCCCAGTCGGTCGTAGCAGACGGCCTGTCGCAACTGAGCCAGGTTCTGCTGGAGGTTTCTTCCTCTTAAAGGGTATTTTTCCACTCCACTGTCCCAACATGCTTGCTCAGTATGAGGGATTGCTGTGAAGTCAAAGACACAACGCAGGCAACTGCAGGGATTCCTTAAATAGAAAACATTTAATCTGTTTAGAATGTATGTACAATTAAATTGAAATGACTTTTCTTGTAAAGTGTCTTGAGATGACATCTGTTATGAATTGGCACTATATAAACAGAATTGAATAGATGCATTCAGACCAAAACAAGAGTCTGTTGTTTTGTAATTTATTATTGTTTATTACAACTGGTTCTTAAATGCTCTACAATAGCTAGTCCACACATGAAATCATTGAGCTCTTTGAGGCATAAATATTTGTTAACAACTCTGAAGTACAATGGAACTGCGTAGGAGTGTAGAACTACAGGTCTGTAAACCATAATCATAAAGAAATCCCTCTAGCAAACATAAAGAGGTGCAGCATGTTCAAGGATTAAGGCAGTTCTCAAGCTTTTTATTGTGCTATGTATAGTAATTAAAAGCAACACTGTCCTAGTAAATATTATTTTTTTGTGCCCTGTCTTGGTTTAGTGTAGGTGTAAAAAATAGGTGTGTTTAAGTTGAGTGGGTAAATGTGCGTTAATTTTTTACCTGGATGTGCAAAATTGCTTGAATGGTGAACAATGGCTGCAATGCTCGGTTCCTAAGAACAGAAAAGGGCAGGTGGACACGGCTCCGGAAGGACACATTAGCCCTGGGTTGGGCACCAAACCCCCCAACCCCACCACACTGTGCAGGTCACGCCCAGAACCATATCCCCAAGGCGAGTTGTTAAAATATCTCAGGAATTTTAAAGCAATGCTACTACAGGACATTCCACAGGTCATTACAAAAATGAAAGAAACAAATAGGGAAGGCTGATTAATATGGCCTCAAATCAATATCACAATATATTGAGCAGTCCACCTCTAACAATAAATGGATGATAACTACCTCACCTCCAAAAAACAAAAAAAAATGTTCTCTAGACGATGTTGTGGCTTCTCCTTTTCCAGCTTTACCCTTGCTGTTTCAATATTTGAATCCTCCTCCATTATTGCCTCATTTGCATAATGTGCATGTAATTGCAATTGATGCTGTAGGAGAGGGGAATAATTTGTAACAAATTTTTTGCAGAATTGTTTTTTTAACCATTGATGGCAGTGTGGTTGGGGTGGAACTGTTATGAGGTTTTGCCTTTTGAGTATGTTTTTGAGTTATGTTTTTTTATATCACTACTTTTGGCATAAAAATTGGATTGACATTTCTGGTCCACGAAAGTTTATTTACTTCAGCTTGTAAACGCACATCCACTCAAGGAGCAATGACCAACAGCGAGTGAGTTTTGATTGAGCTGGAAAGATTTTACTAGAAGTGCAGCTCACTGAATGAGTCATTCAACGAGAATGGTTCAAATTGGACTTTGACATTTTCATATTTTTTACTTAAATGTATCATTTGTATGTATACCTCACTGCATTAAGGATATTTCTAACTATCAGAAAAACATATTTTCCCATCTCAGACACTAGCTCTCTATCAATAACGTTCATTATTTCAAGATCTGGGCAATATTATTCTTCAACCCCGTTATGTACAAAATGGACGCTCTCTGAATATGATCACAAAATGTATTTCTAAAGAAATCAATATTTTCATATCAATTAGATGTCCCCCACACTAATTCACTAATTATAAATACAAAAATTATATAAAAACTCACTTTTTTGCTATACTAAAGCCTGAAATATCCTTTTTTGTGAAAGGGCTCGTGTCATTTTTCATCAAAAGTGTAGTTTAACTGAAGAATTTTCACCAAATCAATAAGCTTGTGATAGCTCTCAACATTTTAGACAGATGTCAACAATCATTAAATTAATTTTGTATGCATTTAAAAAAAATAATGAATGAAAATGTAGGCGTGACGGGGTTGAGACTAGGGTAACGGGGTTGACGATGGTAACATGGTTGAAGGGACAAATACAGCTGAACATATAAATAGTTGTTTTTTTAACTCTCAATTTTACTGTATAGGATTTTCTATGAATACTGTATTTCATTGTGTAACCACAAGAATCACGGGGGTAGAATTGGGTCCAGCAACAATATCCAGCCACTACTGATTCAGCATTGTGACAAATGTTAGTGTGATGATGATCTGAAAAACAACGCTTCACCCATGTGGCTTTGAAACAGAGCTTTATATCAAGACTGGTGTTCTAAGAGGCCTCGTCATGTATTACAAGCTTTTTGTTTGATCAGCTCTACATTACATGAAATTATGATTGCAAATGCAAAAAAAACATTAACCCTCAGGAGTGCTGCCTTGGAGCACTTTAATGTCCCCACCAATGTCAAAATCAAACATACTCTCTTGACAAGGACAACAGATATAAATTGCAGTTGAACTGAGTTTTATTAACCCAAATAAAAAAAAATGGCAACTACAACAATATATAATCTATCAAAACATTGTAAATGGAATAGCTCAAATGTCAACATAATGTGGTGTGTGTGTGTGTGTGTGTGCACACGCATTTGTGTGAGTATGCATGTCCTGTGTTTTCAGGCATAAGAACCAAGCCTTATCTGGTCAAATACTTTAAAGAACTCATGAGTGGTGTGCTAGAAGACACCTTATGCCAGTTACTATACATACAATGAAACTTGTGAACTGATGAACTGATAATAATATTAATCAGTTAATGATTTCAGTGTGTCTGTGTGTGTGAGTGTCTGTCTGTGTCTGTATCTGTGTGTGTATGCATGAGCCTCTTGCTTCATGGACTTAAGCCTGTAAGTCGGTTCCACACCTCTTTCAAGACCTCCACATGGCGCATTGTCACAGGCTGCGGGGGTGGAATGAGATCAAGGACATCATCAAACAGGGACCAGAGGATATCATCCTGATGCGGCCAGAAGAATCGGTTTGACCCGACACGATCCATGGATTTGACCTGGACGTGTGTTTCCTGTATGTTCAGAATGATGCCTGGATACAAATCATCATTGTTAGGTTAAAAAGTGGTTGACCTACAAAGAATCACACACACAAGGGTCGGAGAGAATATGGAGTCAATAAGCTCTGCAGAGGTAGATGTGGATAATCAGTTCTGCAGAGGGAGACCAGGAAAATACTATAAGGAATGAGGCAACCGTGTCTGTCTGTTCTCAGCCTCCCAGTGTCATAGTCTCTGGTCTATGGTCTCTGGTCTCTGGTCTCTGGTCTCGAAGAACACCCCCTCTGCAGTCTCTCTTTATTTAGTCACACTTCATTAACATATTAAAAGAACAGGATGTCATGCAAATGAGCATGTGACTGAAACCAAAATGACATTTAAAAAGTACATTAGAAAGACACCCTAAGAAAATAATAATACAACATTATTATTTTACCTAACAATCATCATATCTGAGAATACACCATTTCCCAATCAGCTCTGGACTTTCCCATTGGATTTCATTTTTTGGATTCTCTCCACTGGCTGGCTGTGGCACAGCAGTTGTTGTTCCCTTCTGGCCAAAACTGAAACACTGGGTGTTGAAGCACTTGCAGTTAAACTGCTTCCGTGTTGTGCACATGCAGCTTACAACATGGGATAGCAGTTCTCCTGGAGCCAGAGTAATGACCTGGTGAATTCTCATGGTGCCAGGAACTGCTGCCATCAGCTTTGGCATTTTCTCCATTGCTTCCTCAACATGTTGACTTTTCACAAAGAACAGTTTCACTGTTGTTTGTCTCAGTCAAGGCCTTTTACAACTCTGCTGCATCTGGTATGTCATGGCCCTTTGCCACCATCAAATCAGCTGTTCTTTTTAAGCCCCCCCCCCACCCCATCTGGTGCTCCTTTTCCGTGACTAGCCTCGAAAAAGTTCCAAGTACCAGCCTTGAATCCTCTTCTGTCCAGCTCTGTGGCGAAAAGGAAGAAGTTGCCTCGTTGTTTGTACTGAGTACAGGGGCCATCACTGAAAAAGTGCAGCACAGACACTTGTGGACATTGGGCCTGAAGGTAATCCAGCACAGGATGTAGGTGTTGCCATATTGCTGGAGGGCCTTTGTGTCTACTGGGGGAGATGGTGCTGAAGCACACAGGCTCTGGGTGTCTGCCAACATACAACACACCTGTATGAAGGGTGGCCTGCTGATGTGAAGCCCCAAAGTGGACCGCCTGAACTTGGGAGCTGTATTTAAAGCTGTAATTTTGTGAAAAGTCAACATGTATCAAAGCCTCTTCCCCTGACATGTTCTTTTTCAGCTCACGGCAGAAAGCATATTGCTGCTTAATGTTAAAGTGATGCTGTTTAAATCGCTTAATGTAGCTGTGGAAGAGCTTCATGAGGTCCTCTTGTGTGCCCTCCACAGATTTTTTAAACGTCACCTTGACAGTTGCCTTTTCTCCCTCTTTCTTTTTCTCCATCTCCTTCTCTTCTGTTACCCACTGGGTAAAAGAAACATTTGAAATGCTGTTATAAGCACTTGAGATGGGGACACTCTTGTCCTTGCAGTGGACGCACTCTCCATACATACAGCTTTTGTTGGATGAGTTGCAGCACACCATCTCTACCAACTGTTCCAGATTGGCAGTCTCAATAATTTTCAGCTGACTGAGCTTCACTGCCACAAAGCTCAGATTTTCATGCAATTTACACATGCATGTGTCTCGTTCATAGATTGTTGGATTGACAACCCAAAAAGGGCGAAGATGACAGAAAAAGGGAATATGATATGTTTTGTTCTGGTTTTTCTGCTAAAAATCTTCTGTGAATATTTTGAAGTGTATCCACCAGGAACCTCTTCTGCATTTTGACCTTGTTCCTTGTGAGGGTTTGTTTGGTTCCTGTGGTGATCCTACTGACATCATCCCTTAGATAGAATGCCTTCACTCTTTTTTTGAAGTCATCAGTGAACCTGCTGGTCTTTCTTTCAAAATGAAGACTCTTAAAGTTTGAAATGCTTATTTGAAAAGCCAAGTGACTCACTGGCAAATTTTTGCAATCTGTATTTTTTTTTACAATCCTCCCTGTTGTAACTTTCGCAATCAGCTGTCTTTCCCTATCCTTGGTGGCTTGTCTGTATTTATTACTGATGTCTTGAATTAGTGATTAAAGCAATGTCTTTTTGATTTGGGGGTTAACAGGGCAATTTGCTGTCAGTGTATTCACTTTTGACTGTGGTGAGTCAGATTGTTTCCTTAAACGTTGGCACCTTTTTTTTGTATTTTTCCTTGTTTTTTCTTTCTTTTTCGACTTTTTCCTTAAGTTCTTCTATTTGCCTCTTGAGCTTGTTTCTTTCTTTTCTGTCCCTCTTCCGTGCTGCCAGACGTTGCCTACAAAAGAAAAAAATTACGTTGATTTGGGTCTGGGAAATTAGGCAATTTCCCCCCTCTTCCCCTCCCTCTTTCTAAAATCAAATTGTGTAATTTGGTCATTTTCTAACAACTGCCCATTGCCCTGACCTTGAAGATCCAGGCTGCGGAGGCTGCTCTGGGTGATCTCCCTGATCTGGACTGTGAGAAGGAGTGCGTAAATTCTTGAGCGCTGCTTTCCTCTCCTTGCTTCTTTGTAAGCTGCTCTCCACATTTTTCTTTTCTGCCGCTGTTCTTTTTCACTCAGGTCTTTAATTGCTTTCTTTTTCCCTTCCTCTACATTCTTTAGCCATCTCTCACGTTCACTCTGCAGGTATTTGTCCCTTCTTTCTGGATCACTTTTAAGACATGCCCGATACTTCCTCTGCCTTTCTACCATCTTACTCATAGCTTAAAACCCGTTTAAATTCCGAGGGCCCGCGGGCGGGCCCAGCCCATGTCCTAGTTTAAATCCACCAATTTTCTGACTTCTAACTTTTATGAACCTGTACATGTTTTATATCATTGGAAAGCTAAGAGTCTTGTGATTCCAATTATGCCTGGCGTTTAAGGCTACAATCATAACTGAAGACACTGAGCGCTTTTGCCAACACAAACGTTCTCCTGATGGAGGTATAAAAATATGGAACTCACCACTTTGTAGTCCAATAAACGTGACAAAACCGATCCATTTCGAACAAAAATTGTCTTTTTACATCAATAAGGGTCCGATTAAAGTCCTCCGATAAAGTTATTAGACCAGGACAACAGCAAAACCAATAAAAAATGTAAAACAAACAATGAAAATGCGCTCCCAAAATGTCTGGCCATTTTTGTAGTCTTTACGGCTTTGTTTCCGATTCATTCGCTTCCACTTCCGCCTAAAAAGGTCACTGAGCATGCCCAGAGGGGAAAAACAAAAAAAAATAAAATAAAAAAAAAAATTAATCCAGTGTTTTCCTTACGTAGGGTACATCTCCAACCAATGGCGCATGGATGGAAAGTCACGTTATGGTAAGTAACTCGAACCAATTGCGGTCCAGAACTCTGATGATTGACGCATCGAATAGCCAATGTAATGCTGTAAACGCAGATATATGACATGACCGGGCGGACTTGTTCGCAGCCATTGTATGTGACGTGCGTAAAATGTCTTATTCATGAAAAGATTACGCACAGTGCGTACCAGTAACATATTGTTTCAGCACCGCGTCCAAACACCCTTTATGATCAAAATACAACATTGAAGGAAGCCGTGGAGCTTTATATGGTAAAATGAAGTTATGATTCTGATGATATTTTTAATTCAGTGAGGACTACGGCATTTACCCAGGAGATGGCGCATATGGCACACTTTTGACCACCTTTGACCTGTAGTTATAAAAATGTGTGCAGAATATTCATTTTTTGGTTTATTGCTGTCAAATTTGGTGTGGATGAAGGTAATACTTCAGACTTTAGACCCACAGTGTGTTTTAGGTCACCACCTCTTTTTAAAGCCCTTTTTACAGCATGTATTTATATAAAATAAATATTCAGACATAAATAAAATAATTTTTGGGGGTATTAAAATTCATATTGCTTGGTAACAATAGCACTCAGAGATATTAACACAGTTCTGGGATAAATTTTAGAGTGTTTGCTTTCCAAAGAGACCCCAGCCATGTCTCTACTCAAAATGGTTCAAGAACAGCTTTAAGTTAATTTTGGGTATGCGTTTTAAAAAAATGTAGGGCGGAAATTGCTTAAACATGGAACATAGATTACATTCAGCATGCATGTGGTAAAACAATGTTTACCATATATAATAATACTTCATTTAAATAATTGAATAACTTAACAACCTGAGTCTTAAAATCACAACCCCGTCACAAACTCACAACCCCGTTACAATCAAACACGTAACGGGGTTGAGTGTGACGGGGTTGAGATTTTTGCACAAAATGGCCAACCCTGTACATACTGTATTATACTGTATTCAGAATTAGCATGTATTCTTGAAAAAAAAAAAAGTTTTTCATAAGTAATAGTTTTCTCTCTTCTTTTGATGTGACGGTGTTGAGTCATTGAGTTTGACGACCACAATATCACAAGTTAAATGACCAAAATAAAGTAAAAGAAGGGAGCCACTTGCCTGTCTTTGGTGTCCTGTTGTCCAAAAGACTTGATGGATGTCACTTTCTGATGTACATGCTCATATAGATCGTACCATTGTTTTTATGGGGGGGGGGATCATTTGTGTAATGGGGTTGAGGGGTTACTCGGGTACAGAACTAAATAATGTGATTTTAATGAATAATTATCAATCAATTTAGAAAAAAAAAATATCACCAACAAATACGCACAGAAAGATGTTTAGGTTTATATCAAAATGTATGGACTTTTTTATAGTTTCATTTGGTATATTCTAAGTATTCTTTCATTGAAGGCCATGAGGGACATGAGAAATTAGGTGGTGTCAACAAAAAAAAATTAAATTTCTCATAAGATTTTAAATTTTTTTTTTACACTGTATTAAAGGAGACATTTCAATGTATATGTAAAGTTGTTAAAATATAGATTTGCGTGACCCAGTAGATAAAATATACCTAAAGAGGAGAGAGGGACTCAAAATCCACCAATTTCATGGAAACACATGTCAACAAACAAACACAGTGGTCTGTTTTGTTGTTATCCATACATCCTGGTGTTTAAAATCACCAAAAGACCATATTAGATAAACTGGCCTTGTAATATAAAGCATCTAGTGCCCAAAAGGTCCATTGACTACTAATTACATCGAACTATAGTACAGTTCTGATGAAATGATCTGGGACCACTGTTCTGGTGAAATGATCTGGGGATGATGTTGGGCTGACCAATCACAGACGTGCGCTCTCCGTTGTGTTCGATGGATAGTTCAAAAACTGGGCTCTACTCCATGCATCCTTGTGTGAGTGACGGACAGCTCTTGCATCGACAGATAATGGCGCTGCGTGTCTCCGCACCTCCACAGATGGAGAACTATAACCTAGTCTTAAGATTCAGTTCAGAGCTGACTGGTAGCACATATGCATCTACAATGGATAGACATACAGAGAGGAAGAGGAGGTCAAATCTGTGTGAAAGGTGGTGGACGAGGAGGAAGAGGACCACCAAGAACAGCCAAGTCTGATGAAATTCAGCCAGCTATATTACACTATTGTGAATATGTGAATTGCAGTAAGGTGGTTTTTATTTTGTTTTATTTATTTTTGTTATCTAAATCCAGCACTTTATATCACTCCAATCACAATATTGTTTTGGTCAAATACTCTTAAAGTACTTCCTGTGTTCCTACATACCTGGTATTCTGTGTCTTAAATTATTTGATGTAGTGTCTAATGAATGTTCTGTGGTGAATATCTTTTACTTGCTCTGTGTATGAGGTGATCACATTGTTTGATTTCGAACACGATATCTAGTTTTGAGGTGAACGTTTGATTTTGACGGAAAATTCTGGGGCTTGGTGTATGTAGTAAGATTTTTGGATATGTGTTTAAGGTTTTGAGAAAATGGGTGGAGGTTTAAAGAAACGTGTTTTAGCAATTCATAAAAACTGTAATTCAGGGTTCGATTCCCACTTATTTCTGTATTTCTGAGTCGAGTTTACACTGAGACATGTTGACTGTTTAACGTCTGTCACAGAGAGGCATACACACAGTGGACAAGGTGAGTGACTAACCTGTGTGAATGAAACTGGTTTTTAATTTTAGTGTGAAGTCGTTTATTTTAGATAAATAAATACTTACGTTTACATCCTACTCTGACTAAGCGTGGATAGGATCTATATATCTCTTCTGGCAGCAGCTTGACTGGTTGTCAGCTGTTAGCGTTTTGAGACTGGTGAGGAGCCCATGGCAGCACAACTGCTCGGTTAGAAGAGTAAGGATATGTGCTTCACATTAGTGTCCCCAAAAGTCTCAAGTAACACCAAAGAAAGTCACTAGATTTGTCGCTAGTCGGTTTTTTGAAAAAGATTTGCTAGGGGAGGGTCAAAAAACTCGCTAAATATAGCGACAAAGTCGTTAAGTTGACTGTAAGTTAAACTGTAATCCTTTTTGTTACAGACTGGATGGGGTGGATTCACGGGACCATCTGCAGTCACGTGAATCCACCCCATCCAGTCTGTAATGTACTGCTATGGAAAATTAAAGTATCTCAGGGTTTCCATAATAAAGACTTGAGTCCCAGAAGACGTTTAAGTATTAAATTCAAACATGTTTGGCCTGACCTTGGAGCGGACAGAGTTACACGTGCATCCCCCTAACCAACCTTTCTAACTAACCGCTTAAATAGTATTCAGCAATCATTGTTTATCTCTGTAGATGTCTTCTCCAACCTTCACGCCCCACCTCCGGACAGCTGCTCCATGCGGGTCTCAAATCAACGCATAAAACAGCTCATCCGAAGGCCAGACTGTTATCTTACTGCCCCGGCGTCTGTCTCTCTGGTGACATTAAGTTGGAGCAATAACCTTGACATTTTACCCTAGATGCATTCACTAAACAGAGAATATACACTTAATTCCATATGCATAACAATTTTCCACCACAATTCCCTGTTTTTATTAACTTAATTAATATAATAAATATAAAGGCAAAATTCGTCAACGCTATCACAAATCTCCCTAAAAGGTTGGTAGGTTGGTCTAAAAAGAAGACTATGTTCAAAACACAAATTACAATCAGACATGAGACATGTTTGGCCATGGAATTAGCTCACAGTGACAAATATTAGATCCTTCCAGATAACTTTGCTGAGACTCCTGTGCATTGAGACCGAAAACCCATGGGGTCTTACGCCATTTTCTTGTGGGCAAAATGACATCTCAACAGCCCCTCGCCCCAGAGACGGCCATCCACAGGTCTCGTCATCGGTCAGGATGCTCTAGATAGTACACTTCAGAGGGTATTACAGAGGGTATTACATCAACACTAGATGTTGAAACGTGTATGCTTCCCTTGAGCTGTTTGTTTGTTGCCATGAAGTCAGCCACCGCCAGCATCCAGTGACCCGTAGCCACCGATCAGTCCTTCTCCGGAAAGGAGAGAGTGGTAACCCCTCAGAAGGTCCTCAAGTGAGAACCTCCCAATGCGACCCTTGGGAGCTGAGCTAATTAGGTATTAGAGCATCCGGGAAGCAACTGAAAACTCAAGACTAAACTTTTCGTCCAAACAAGTGTTTAAGTTCCTATTTTTAGACTTCCAGCCGCAGTCTAAGAGCGCTTTTAACGCTTCATCAGTGTCGGGATCTATGATTGTTTACAACCAGAGAATCGCAGCACATTGGCCGTAAGAAAGAAGTTTGTGGCTCGATTAGCTGTTTAGCAACAAGAGAATCACATTAAGCCTGCAACGGACTTTATTTCAGATCATTTTTACCACATTGTAGTTAATAAATCATTGGCTAAGATTAACCTTAGAGGGTTTACCCGCATTGTTTCTCATGCGTTTTCTGTAACATTTCTATTTACTGCGGAGTAGGCTACGTTTATCAAAAGTATTAGTTAAACATAGAAACCATAATTCATCTAGTTTATAGCTGAATTGCATAGTTTCTCATAGAATTTTAAAAGTTTCAAGCTAAGGTTCCCGGGCCAAATGCGGCCGCCCCTTATTCTTATTAAGTGAGTGTTAGTCTTAATTCGAACCAGTTTTTTTTTCTTTATCACCCAGTGCTCCTTAGTTCAGGTCCTGGGGTTCCACTCTCCCTCTGTGCCGGCCCCGGGAGGGGCCCTTCACTGAAACCCAAGCCTCCTCCGTGCTTGGGGAGTGGGCAGGCCCTTCTTTTCACCCGACGGGGCGGGGTTTCTCCGGCTGGACGTAGCGCGTGGAAGGATCACGTTATTCCAGCCAGATCCTCCCCAACCCTGCGGGCGCCCCGGCCGGCCAGGAGGAGGCAGTATACAGCCCCAGGACTAATGCATGTTTTTGTGGGAGTAGCTCACATTAGCTGCTCAAGGGAACACGGGGAGAACATGCAAACTCCACACAGAATTCGAACCAGTTTTAATCAGTTACAATAGTTCACATTTTATATTACCATTTATCTTTGTGCATTATTTACCCCCGAGGTTTTTATTGGTTAGCGCAAATCTAGCAGCTGTAACTCACCGAGTACAGCACACCCATTTAATAGGCAATAAAATTAATATGGATTCAGGTTAGAAAATACTCCAATATTAGATTGATAAGGTAAATGTAATTTCCATCTCACATTAATTTGAAGTATTGCTTTGAAAAAGCAGCATAATAAATCAAATAGACTAAAGAATGTATATTCATATTTGTACTTTGCAGAAAAAAATCATTATTAATGATTTTTGGAAATGTGTTCCAGCATATATGTTTTCAAAAATGATGTAGGAATGATGTAAGAATTTATTCTCCAGCAAATCACTGAGTCACGTTTAGATAATTAATCATTATTATATTATCACCATTAAAACTATAGCAGGTTTTCAAGATAATATAGTTTATTTTAAACATTAAATCTGACTCATATGCACCAATCTAGATCATAATAATCATCCATCATTCATCATGCTTCAAATTGGAATATTCTCTGTTTTATTTGATCTATTTTTATCCAAGATCACTTGATGTTAAGATTGCAGTTTCCTAGATCTGTTGCGTTTAGTTTTTCAGATAGAGCGATGACATATTTATAATCCTGAGATCCCGAGCAATCCACTGATACTAAATGCATTAAAAAGCCTATTATGGAAATATTATTTAACAAGGATGAGAAAAGATAATGGAGTGGTTCCCACGTCCTTCAGTCAGCATGCAGTACTACAGCATCTTAAAGGGACATGAGCATCGCCAAACTACACACATCTTTAAATTTCTTTAAAAATACCAAATATATCGACATGGGCAAAATGACAATGGTTATAGTCATAGGTTTCGGTATAGGTAAATCTGAGCTTTTTCGCCCAGGCCTACAAATAGTCTTATTCATTCACCTGTTCCTGGTTCGAACTTGTGTGCTCTATTTTGTACTGGGAGTTCTTGACCTTTTTTCCACTGCTCTTTGGGGTTTCTATAGAAGCAAGGTTTAGTGTGTTTAAACAATTGATCATTCTGATTGTTGGTGTTCATTAGCTCTATATTTCAATTAATTTGTTCATAGAAAGCCTAAAAGTAATTAGCAAAATTTTCTCCAAGTAGCACTAAATCCACCAAAGTACTATCTATTGTTTTAGTAACAGTTTTAGAATCATGGCTCTAAGGTGTAATAAATGGTTTAGTTTTGCCATTCATTCCCCTTCCCTCAGTTATTTTAATGGTCGTACTATCATGGGAATTGGGCTCTGAGTCTGTTGCCTCCTTCCCTTCAGTACCAGTCCCTGGCTGCCTCCTTGTGCTCCAACAATCCCACCAGCAACTTTGCTTACAAGATAATGAGGCGTGCAGTGCCCGGGTTGGACACAGAGTTGCCATCTCCTACACTCGTCTGCTCAGTGTTTGGGATTATGTTAATTGCTTTTCTGCATCTATGTCTCATGCAGATATGGGACACACATGGACATGTACACAGAATAACCAGTGTTGCTCTGAAAATCACCACCGCACCCACACATTGATTTGACAATAACAAAGAAGAAAAACAAACATCCACATTCATGTCATTTCCATTGAGAAACTATTAATTCAGACTTGGTTAGCAATCCAGAATTTATATGCTATAACAAAGCAGTTCAGTAGTTAGATGACCCAGCAGAAATGTGCATTTGTTTGCTGGAAGTGATTTTAATGCAAGCAGTGACTCTTCTGAGGTCCCTAATGCAGCCACTGGAGCTTGTCTTTGCATTTTTGTTTCATGGAAGTGTTCACCCAACCTTTGCATACCCTTCTCACCTTCACTTATTTTCTGTCTGTTTTCTGTCACTCTCACAATTATCAAGGGACTAATACTGGTGCAATTGTTTGGGCTTGTTCAAAAGCATCCACCCTCCAAAATAAAAACTGCAATTTATTTTGTTATACAATTCGTTTTGAGGGTCTCCTTTGACATTTCTGTTGAATTACTTAACTTCCTTTTAATGTTCAAAGCTTTAGTAAAGAGGGATGATGGGAAGATACACTCCTAATGTAAATCTTCAGATGGTTAAAAAAGTTACTCACAATAGTGCTCACATTTGGTGCCTCCAGATCTTAACCAGGTAGTCAGTTGAGCGTTAAAAATAAAAATGAGAAAACAGATGCAGTGGATAAAACAAATAGAATTTAGAATTTGTTCACAAGCTATATTTAAATTTATTCATGTTGTTCATCAATTGTTGAAATGCTTTAGATCAAATATCACGCTGCGCCCACCCTGGTTCCTGTGTGTTTACAGACTATTGTAAAGTTCCTAATTAAACACTACTATCATCATGTTTCTCCTTCTGATCTCCTATAATCTGGTCCTTCAAAAAACAACAAACATGACACTTTGATGATGGTGACTTTAACAAAAGTGTGTCCAAACTGGAACTGACACCCATTTCTATAAATGTTTCTTTCAATTCAATTCAGTTTATTTATGTAGCACCTATTCACAACACGTCATCTCAGTTCAATTATACATACATTCCAATCAGTTTGAAAGTTTTTTTCTTTGCACCCATCCCTAAAACCCCAACTGTTAAATCGGATTCATAGAGCAACTATAATGTACTAAAATACCAAAAATAATGACCTCACATGTAGACAGTACTATTCAACACTAATTTATACAGTTTATCACCAAAGAAAAGTTGATTAGGGGGTGAGTTGCTCTTTAAGGTCCATGCAGGATGGTCGAAAAGAGGGCTGTTATGTATGTTAAATGAACCAGCGATTACCATATAAGCGAAGGTTCTCAGTCAAGAGGGATGCCCTCTGAAACGTCTCTGCATATAGCTAGCTACAGTTTGACCCCCTTGCACAAACAAATCTTTAGTGACATCTCATGTATTTTTTTCTCATTGGGGAATACATTCTTTCATCTTTCAAAGTTATATGTTGTATGCTTTGTTGCAAAGTCATGGACCCTTTTGAAGGTGTTGGATAAATTGATAGAGGGATGCCAACTTGTGTTGTAGCAAACACAGCACCCCATTTAAGTGGCACATGTCAAAAAAGGAAGTTGACCCCTCTGTGTGTACTTTGCAGTGGTTAAAGTAAAACAGTAGATTTAATTTATTATGTGTTGTATGTCTGTGATGCTGGTGTGTCGCATAACTAAGGGTGTATTCAGTTTCTGTTGAGTGGAAGCATAAACTGAAGTAAGGTAGTAAGCAGCTCTAAAATACCGTCAATCTGAACTTTTGAATTTGCAACTCTGAAATTCATTAATTTCTTTTTTTCATTTTATAATGTTTACATACTTAAAATAAACTAAAGATCTCTTCCATTGGTTCTCTGCATTTTTAGACAACTATTTACTGTAAGTATTTGTGCACTTTTATTTTTTTCTTTTGTCAGCAGAATTTTATTTATTTTTTGTACTCAGTTTTGTATTTTGTGTGCAGGATTGCATTTATCGTTGCATCATTTCAAGTTTAATTACACAATTTTACTCTGTATTTTCTGAGCTATTTGTCAAAGATTCAGAAAAAAACCATTTTTATTGTTTTTTTATGCCAAAGTTCTATAACCCTGGAGTGGCTGCTCTGTTTTTTTTGTGTTCAAGAATAAGCTACAATTTAAAGAGGGTTTTGCTGGATGGTATAGTGTTCTTCTAGAGCTACAATACAAATGTCGGAATTTCAGAATTTAACATTTTAATGGAATTTTTTAAAACTATTTTCAAGTGATTTGCCAAAAAATAAAAGAAAATGAGAAATAAAAACATTGCAACTTTTGTTGAAAATTTTCACATAAACCTGCTGCAACATCAGGCATTTTAGGCTGCAAGAATCACAAGAAAGTGCTCCACAAAATCCTGGAAGGACTGGCTTTGGTCCAGACCAAATGTTTTTTGTTTTTTTTCTTCCTTTTTGCTGCAGTTCCTATTCACACTCTGAGTAAATGCAAGAGGTCCAGAGTTTTCAACAAAAATACCCATCATTGGACAGTTACACGGGATAAAACCCGGAAGCCATGTAAAAAAAGGGGTCTACATAAACAATGGAGAGTGGTATTCTTATCTTTTTGGCGTTATGGTTTATACACAGGAGTTGCGTTAACCAAATTTTCTGTATTTGACCAGTTTTTTTACACGGTGATGGAAAAATCTGAAGGGTGTTGGCCATTTTGACAGATTAAAACCTCTGGCCACTTGATGTAAATATGCAGACATTTTCAACTTTTCGCGTGGAGTACAGGTAACTAAATGAATTTTAAAAAGATTTTCATGAGAGCATCTGAGCATCATCTTAGACCTGGACACAGTACTCAATACATCTCACTGTTAATAATACATGTAGCTTATTAATCTGCTCAATGTGTAATTGCACGATGTGGATTCTGATTAGTTTGTTCGTATATAATATAAACTAAAATGAATGAAAATGAACTACTGAATATGTTATCATTTAAAAAATTGATGGGTAAAAATTAGTTTTGACCGGAGTTGTTTGACCGTCAAAATGACAACAAAAGATCATAGCGTGACCTATGATACAGCTACAGATCTGAACAGAAGTTTTGGAGCATCAAGACCGTTTGATGCAACATGAGCTGTACAAGAAATTGCAGATAGATGGATTGTGTATAATTACCATTACATTATAAATATGAATAGAACATGACTGTATTGATGTCACAGAGGGGACATTTACATGTTAAGGCAGCCCACACATAAAAAAAAAAAAATGCTTCTCATAACACGCCTGGGTGGGATAAAGCTTGGTCACTTTCACACCTGATTTGCTCCACACCAGGGTTCTTTTGGAACCGTTCTGAGACCACCTCTTCAGCTAGGTCTCTCCGCTTGTTTGTTGCGCACCAGGGTTCGCAGAGTTGTATTCATACCGGCCCAAAAGATTCGGACCAAGGAAACGGATATTAGTTTGTTTTAAGCGAACTATACGAGTCTGGTGTGAATACGCCCTAAGATTATAGCAGTGGATTAGACCTTACTTTCACAAACAGTGGAACCAAACCCTTGGTGGTACTCATGCTCCCCCTTTGTGGTACCCAGAAGAAATTTGGTATCAAGTTTTTTTAACACTAGATGATTATGTTTTATCAAGTGAATAATCGTTTGAGGACTTTAGAGGAAACAGCAAGTGATGTCTCCGTTGGACCAGTTTTCAACAAGAACCATAACACCATGAGCAAACATGATTCAAATAACCTCAAACTCGGATTTGATCACTATGGGACGGAGAAACAGCCAAGACTGCAGAGTGTGTTGTATGTTGACGTTCTAGGCAGTGGTTCCATGAAACCATCTCATCTTAAAAGGCACCTTGCTACTAAACTTGCAGTATTGAAAGACAAGGCAGTTCAGGCTCTTTTTTTGAAGGAGGGAGAAAATGTGACGACCTTCGAGAAACAAACGTTTGCATCCAGTGCTGTGCTACACATGCAGCCAAAGTCCAGAAAGCTTCACTCTTTGCTAGCCTCCACTTAGCGGCAAAAACTGGTCAGCTGGATACAATTAGAGAACAATTATGCCTACCATTAGGAAAAGGGATTATTTGCACTGTGTGTGTAAAGAATGCTGTCAAACAGCTAAACTTGGTTTTGCTTTGACTGGATAGCTGACATGATGTGACCCATTCACACCTGTAAGGAGATGGGCAACAAGCACGTACAACTCCTGCTCATTACAGAGATCAGAAGACTATCAAGAGGAAATGCTCTTTCAAGGCTAGTTGAACTGCACAGAGAGGTCACAATCTTTATACAAGATAAAGTATAGTCGAAGCAGAGTCGTAGTTTAACCCACCTCTCTGCTGCTTCTGTACTGTTACCCCCCCATTACCCTATAGAAACAGTGTCTTGCCCATGGCCAAAATTAAATGGATTAAAAGTTAAGCCAACAAAAGCAAATTATGGAAATCTCATAAAAATAAATACAACTTTGACTGAACAGAAAAATAAATCTATTAAATGTGGTTTATTAAACATAAGATATCTCTCCTCAAAGACTTTGTTAGTAAATGACTTGATTTGTGATAATCACATTGATTTCCTTTGTCTCACAGAAACCTGGTTGCAGCAGGAGGATTATGTCAGTATAAATGAGTCAACTCCTTCCAGTCATTTACATTTTCACATTCCTAGAAATACTGGGCGAGGAGGAGGAGTTGCAACCATTTTTCGTTCTGATTTACTAATTAGTCCCAGACCAATTGATAGCTACAGTTCTTTTGAACATCTAACCCTTAATTTTCCTCATCCAAGTTGCAAAACATTAAGACCATTTTTGTTTGTGGTTTTGTATCGTCCACCAGGCCCTTACTCTCAATTCTTGGATCAGATCTCACATTTTTTATCTGATTTAGTATTAAATACTGATAGGGTTATTATAGTGGGGGACTTTAATATTCATGTGGATACTGAAAGTGATAGCCTAAATGCAGCCTTTAGTGCTATTTTAGACTCAATTGGCTTTACTCAAAAAGTACAGGGATCGACCCACTCGGGCAAACACACTTTGGACCTTGTACTGACATACGGTATTGAGTGTGAGGAAATAACAGTCCACCCACATAACCCGGTCCTGTCTGACCACTTCTTAATAACTTTGGAATTTACTTTAACTGACCATTTTAAATCTGAAAGAAAATTTCATTATAGTAGAGCTTTATCAGACAATGCTGTAACAATTTTTAAAGAATCTGTTCCATTCTTACTTTCCTCAGTGTCTCAGAGTAACACAGTGGATGGCAGCAATTCTATCTCTAACCCTTCAGAAATTGATGATCTGGTTCACAGCGTTACGTCCTCATTGCGTTTGGCATTAGATAGTGTAGCCCCTTTAAAAAAGAAAGTGGCTAGCCATAGGAGGGTGACTCCTTGGTTCAACGCAGAGTTGCGTACTTTAAAGCAGAATACTAGGAAGTTGGAGAGAAAATGGCGCTCTACACACCTAGAGGATTCCTATTTAACCTGGAGTAACAGTCTACTGCTGTATAAAAAGACCCTTCGACAAGCTAGAACAGCATATTTTTCATCATTAATAGAGGCGAATAAAAACAATCCTAGGTTTCTTTTTAGGACAGTTGCCAAACTTACACAGAGTCATAGCTCTGTTGAGCCAACTATTCCCCCAGCTCTTAGCAGTGATGATTTTATGGGATTCTTCGTAAATAAAATTAATTCTATTAAAAATAAAATCATTGGCATCCTCCCAAACACGATTACTTCTTCCTCAGTAAATGAGGCAGTATCGGAAAGAACTGTAGATCCTCAGTTGTGCTTAGGCTGTTTTGATTCAGTCGAGCTTTCGGAATTATCAAAAATATTAGCCTCATCTAAACCTTCAACTTGTATGTTGGACCCAATTCCAACCAAATTATTTAAAGAAGTGTTCCATTTGGTTCCTGGCCCCATTTTGGATATGATGAATCTATCCTTAGTAAACGGATATGTACCACAGGAATTTAAAATAGCTGTAATTAAACCTTTACTCAAGAAACCTTCCCTTGATCAAGATGACTTGGTGAATTACAGACCTATATCTAACCTTCCTTTCTTATCCAAAGTCCTTGAGAAAATTGTTGCTAATCAAGTCTGTGAGGATTTAAACAATAACGAGCTGTTTGAAGAGTTTCAGTCAGGTTTTAGAGCTCATCATAGCACTGAAACAGCACTGGTGAAGGTTACTAATGATATTCTCATGGCCTCAGATAATGGACTGGTGTCTGTTCTGGTTTTGTAAGATCTCAGTGCTGCTTTTGACACAGTCGATCATAATATTCTCTTAGAAAAGCTTGAACATGTTGCAGGTATCAAAGGAACAGCACTAGGCTGGTTTAAATCATATTTGTCTGATAGATTCCAGTTTGTTCATCTAAATGATAAATCTTCTTCACTCTCAATAGTTACTTGTGGAGTTCCACAGGGTTCTGTGCTTGGACCAATTCTGTTCACCATATATATGCTCCCAATTGGTAGAATCATTAGACAGCATGGGATAAATTTCCACAGCTATGCAGATGATACACAACTATATTTATCCATAAATCCTGATGAACCCAGTCAGTTAGGTAGATTACAGGCATGTCTGGAAGACATAAAAACATGGATGACCCTAAACTTTTTGCTTTTAAATTCTGACAAAACAGAAGTTGCTGTCTTTGGACCAGAAGTTCTTAAACAGAAACTGATTAGTCAATCACTTCATCTGGATGGCATTAAATTGGCCCCCAGTAATAACGTAAAGAACCTCGGCGTTATTTTTGACCGAGACTTGACATTTAAATCCCATATTAAACAGGTTTCTAGGATTTCTTTCTTTCACCTCCGGAATATTGCTAAAATTAGAAACATTCTGTCCAGGAGTGATGCTGAGAAACTAGTCCATGCATTTGTTACCTCAAGGCTGGACTACTGTAATTCTTTACTATCAGGTAGTCCACAAAATGCCATTAAAAGCCTTCAGTTGATCCAAAATGCAGCAGCAAGAGTTTTGATGAATATTAAAAAGAGAGATCACATTTCTCCTGTTTTAGCTTCCCTTCATTGGCTCCCTGTTAAATCCAGAATAGAATTTAAGATCCTTCTTCTTACATACAAAGCCCTTAATAATCAAGCTCCATCATACATCAGAGATCTAATTGTTCCTTATGTTCCTAACAGAGCCCTTCGCTCTCAGACTGCAGGTTTACTTGTAGTTCCTAGGATTTCTAAAAGTAGAATGGGAGGCAGATCTTTTAGTTATCAGGCTCCTCTCTTGTGGAACCAGCTCCCAGCTTTAGTCCGTGAGGCAGACACTCTGTTTACTTTTAAGGCCAGGCTTAAAACTTTCCTTTTTGATAAAGCTTATAGTTAGAGTGGCTAAGGTCATCCTGAGCTATCTCTGTAGTTATGCTGCTATAGGCTTAGACTGCTGGAGGACAGACTTACCAATTTTCTTCACTCTACTACTTCCTTTTCTCCTACTACTCTCCAGTTGTATTACAGTACATTCTGTTATTTCGACTGTTAACTTTGTTTTCTCTCAGTGTTTTTCTCTCCATAGAAGATATACCTGGTCTGGTATCCTGCTTGGCTGCAATGCCCTGTTGGACGGGGGGCATCGACTGGGATGATCCCCCCAGTAACTGAACATCCACTGTGTCCTGTTATTAACTTTTTACTTCCTGTAACAAAGAAAGTTCTCTTATATCAGATCTTCTGTTCCTTCTGTGTTTCTGCTCTGTCTTCTCAAACCCCCAGACGGTCGTGGCAGATGGCCGCTCCTACTGAGCCTGGTTCTGTTGGAGGTTTCTTCCTGTTAAAGGGGAGTTTTTCCTCTCCACCGTCGCTACATGCTTGCTCAGTATGAGGGATTGCTGAAGGATTGCTGTGGTTGGAAAGTCTGCATCAACGAGGCCCAACCTCACGCCAATGACTGACGCAATCTGCTGGGATTCCTTAAATAGGAAACTTTTTAACTGATTGGAATGTTTGTATAAATGTATTGGAATGACTTCTTGTTAAGTGCCTTGAGATGACATCTGTTGTGAATTGGCGCTATTTAAATAAACTGAATTGAAAATTGAAATAAATACTTTCAAAGAGGGTTTTGAAGACACATTGTGGCTATAAAACTGGCATACTGTTTTCTGTAAACATGTTTAATGTACAGGACAAAATGAATGCTTTGCTGAAAAAAGATTGTTTTTAAAAATCTAAATCAAAGCTTTTAATGTTTTTTTTATTTCCATGCATTGGATAATTTTCTGTCTGACAGCAGTCTGACTTTAAATAATTCAGTTAGGGACAACAGTATTGCTTACATCATCTTCATCAGACAACAGTTCTGAGAATGTTTCAATGTGATGTCCAAAGCAAATAACTGGAATAGGAAGTGATTCAACATCAACACTTCTAACATTTTGAAGGAATTGACTTGACTTTTGTTTATTTAAAAATACATATTTGTGCGAGAAAGGTTTCTCCTCACTTGCCATCATAAAAACAAAACACTGAAGCAGACTTGATGCTTGCCAACATCAGTTGACCGAGACATCACAGGACCGTGATCACAAAGACAATTTTGGCCTATTACTGTGGAAGTCCACAGTTTTCTTCCTCATATCTTGCTTTATATATTTAGATTTTTCAAAGAAATCACAAAGGTAAGCAATGTGTTTTAGGCATTGCTTTATTATATGAGTTAGGCCATCAAAACGTGGCAAAGGCATAACATCATCATCTGGGCTTTTTAAAATTGTTTAAAGGCAAAGAGATTTTAGCGCAAGTAAGCTTCTTACTTTGAAGAAATTGATTGTATTGCAGCAATAGATAATATTTATAGTGATGATACAAAAGGAAACACGTTGCTTGAGTTAATATTAGACAATGATGAAAAATGGTTATGTCTTGTTTTACACAGTCTATGGAAATGTTTTATTTCAGCTGGATGTTTCCAAGATTTTTCTCATAAAACTATATTAGAGTTATCTTTTTATGTCACTACACAGCTTTTCCTGTTTTACATTTTTCAGAACTGTTCCTGGTTTCAAAGGAAAAGAACATATTGTAGATTTTAGTTTATGTTTTTTACATTGTACTACAGTAAAGCTTTTAGAGATATGTTTGTTCATGAAAAAATGAAAGGCTCATGACTTAATGAGAAATATAGATCTTGTTCTATATTCATATCTGGATTTTCTTTTTTTTGTAATTCACATGTCATGGTGTTGAAGAATTACCATGGAAGAGTGGTAGTGCCATGAGTGAGGCTGCTGAACTAAATGTGCTGTCAGGAGGTAGGCTCCAGGCCGTTGCTGAGAATTGCTGATCTAACACTAAAGTCTCACACAATATTTTCCAGCCCTGAGCCATGACAAATAAGAAAAAGTCCTGCATGTTACAGGCAATGCTGACAGGATCAAGTGTAGCATATTGACCGAGCATGAGCTGCACACATCATTTAAAATCACATTACACCAATATAGTCTGGAACTATTTGTAGTTGTTCAGGGGGTTTGTATTATTGTGAGAATGTTCATGTATTGGCTCACTGCGCTCAGATTACTGGGGTCATTTTTTCAATGCAACTTGAATATAAGGTGTGTTATGCCTTTTTTTTTTTCAAGTGCTCGTCCTTCTTATTGCATGACAAGTTTCTGGACATTTTTCAACCCTTTTCCAACAAATAGCTGTTATGGAAAAGACTCAAGAAATTAAAAATGACTCTTAATCAAATCTGATTGAATTTTAAAACAGCTTAAGATGTGAATCATGCTAATTTAACATATAAATTGCTTGCTTTACATAAATTTTAATGTTCTCAATTAAGCTGATTATACATCACCCATACCTTGCTCCTATAATTGTAAGGTAGGATCTTTTCTGAAGATAATAGCAAAAGAAAGTTTAGGATCTCTGTCTTGATTTATAACTGTCTGCAGTATTTTGAGTTCTTTGTCATAAAATGTAAAAGATCCAGCGTGAGGTGAAACAGACTGTTATATAGCCCCAATAACGACTCTATAAATTCAGATTTAAAACTCCTGGCTGCATTTTAAACCGGGAGAGCTCCTATGGAGAGCACTTACAAACATAATCTCTGCCAACCTCAAATTTATACCTGCATTTAGGGATTATATAAAAGTATGTAGAATATACAGGCACCGACCATTGGATAGTTGTAGGACCAACGACTTTCATGGATCTAAAAAATTTTGGAAAGAGTAACTTCTAGCCAGTTTGTAATTAGTTAGTTGTTTAATAGCTTGGTTCATTTACCAGATAGTTGCAGAACTGGAGCACTTCCATAATGAGGGCTATGGGGATGGCTATTATGTGGTACATTAAAAAAAACTTCCCTGACCTTACAGCTTTGGGAATGTCTTTGTGTTTATCTACAAGTTCTAATGCAATGCAAGAAGTTTAGTTATACAACCAAAAAAATGCACAATGAGAATCAGTGGCATTACATCCACAACTCCTACATATATACATCCAAGTTAGATGAACAAAAAACATAATCCTGGCATCCATTTTGCATTTAATTTACAATTTATTTAAATGCTTTTAATTTGACTCCACCTTCATGCAAAATGTTAGGCAAAACACACGGGCAATTATTTGTCATCGGTCTTGAGGAGTAGTTGATTTATTTGGAATGCACAGATGTCATTTGAACAACTTTCTATAAAAGGTCCTCCGCTGCAAAATGTAATAATATACTTTTGGCATGATTTACTGCTCTAATATTAGAAAAGAGGCTTGTGCATTATTGGAACCTTCAGCACAGGTGTAGCCTGGGCCTTGTGCTCAACTGATACTGGATAGCTGGTTCACAAACAAGCAAAAAGACATGTACGCACTCACACACACATTCACATAGGTTGCATTGAGAGGGAAATGAAGTGAAGCAGAAAATTGGCAGGAATATGAGAGGTTTGCTCTGATATGATCTATGAGATGAAGCAGTGGAGCTTGTCGCTCCATATAATCCAACATGACAGCAGCATCTCTAGCCACCTCTAATCCATTAATCACACAAAAAAGCTCTCATACATCCACACATAGTTATACACCCAAGCATGCACTAATACACAAACAAAGAGGCACATAGTTACTCGAATGAGATATCACAAATTTTTCTGAGAAAGCTGTACTTTCACCTGTTAACAGGCTTTTTGTTTTGTTTAAACTATTTCACTTTCCCAACCTTTTTCCACAAATGGTAATAAAATAAACTAATTTTACTTTTTTGACACCTGACTAAAATCCTAAAGTCAGTGTACTTGTAGAAAACGCTGATGCCCATTCTAACTAGGGGCAGAATATATACGCAATAAAGTGCTTCATAAGCTCAGAATAAAGGCACAAATATAAAAATAATTTATTTTGCTGACATGACCAAATTGCCAGCACCTTGAAAAAGTATTCACACTCCTTGAACTTTTACACATTATAAATACTTCTGCAAATACTTAATATTATCATGTTTTTGCCACAGTTACCAAAAAAGGCTTGCGGCTGTATGTCTCTTTCAGATTTTTACATTTGGAGATCAAATTTTTTTTTTCTTTGCCAAATGGTTTAAGTTCAGTTCGATTGGACTTATTTGATCCAGAAACATAAAATTTCAAGTCCTACCACATGTTCATATTTGAATTTAGAGCCGGACTTTGACTGGGTTAACACTTGAGTATGATCCAAAACATGGGATTTAAACACTGGGGATTATTTGGTGAGGGGTTTTCTCCTAGTGATGAACCTCTGCCTCAGTCTCTAATGTTTTGCAGTCTCCAGCATGTTTTTTTCCCTTTAAGACCTACAGAAAGTTAACAATTAAACCCCCCTATATTGTGGATCTCTCCTGCACCCACAGAGAGGCAATGTACCTTTTGACTGCTTCTCTGATAAATGCTCTCTTTGCCCGAATTGTACTTTTAGGTAAAAAGCCATATCTTGTTAGGTTTGCATTTGTGCCTGATCTTGATCCATTTCCATCTTTGGGGGCCTCCATTTGGGTCGATGCACATTGATTCTGACAAAATAACAGATGAGATGATGTTTGTATTTTATTCGCATGTCTGTTCCTCCCAGGCTTAGTCACAAAGTTTAAAAGATAGAAATCAAAATTAGATTCTCCTTCGACTTGAAAATACAGAGTTTACCACTGAAAAATAGCATTTTATCAGTGAGAAAATTAAAATTACACAAAGGGCTGCATCCCATCTTGGAAAGTTGTCAGGCTTAAACAACATTAGTCATGTTAAATGAAATATAAGGTGTGAAGTTTTGATGATACGAAAATGACAGGCATGCAGTAGTTTAAGCATCTTCTGAATGACAGCCTTCTTTTTATTCACACCTAAAGATTTTAGTTCTTTCTTTGAAGAATGCCTGCAAGTCGACAAAATTGCTTCACTTGACAAAGAAAGCAGCAAAAACTGTGCGCTCTGGCTCTGAAATCTTGAGTTGTGAGCTCGCTATCATCTCTACCTTCCTCTCATGAGAATTGAATTTTGTGTGAAGGAAATTTATAGATGCTAACAGACCCCCCAGTTTCCTAACCCTCTGAGGAAATGAACTAAGGGCTTTCAAAGAGAATGCAGATAACTGAATACTGCAGAATAGCTGCCCAAGTGATTTGCATAGTGTTACCGTAAAGGTAATGGCTACTGTCTTAAAAAAGGTACTTACTGGAAGATACTAATTATATACTGAATGAACCATTGCCTATAGACAAAAGAATAACTCAATCACCCTGTTTAATAAAACGTATATGAGGATTTATAAAACAAGATGTAGGTTTGATTGGACTCTACTGTAAAATGACATCCCTATAGCTACTGTTGTAATGCATTAACACATAACATACATCTTGTGACATAGTGACTATTTGGGAAAAATATGGATAGTGAACCACAATAGGCCTTTAGGTTTTTGCCGATTTTGGTGGGAATTTAACATTGTGGTTTGACATTTGGTTCATTCCAAAATCAACAGCCATTTTCAGAAGAAGATTAACCAAAATGCCATATGTGAGGATTTAGGAGATGTCTGAATGGTAGTTAAATATACACTTAGATAGGAAGGTATTCATAGTCAGCTTGGCAGGCAATGTGATCCTTAAAGTAATTCAGACAGTTCTTCATTTGATCCATTTTATATAATGTTATTTTCTTATGTCTGTACACAAGTCTAAACAAGTTTGTTCTTACCCTGAGTGAGAGATATTTTTTTACATGGATTAAGTGGATTGTTCAGCTGCAATCATAGATGAAACAAGAGAAAGAGACAGCTGTGTTTTTGTTTTTGACAAACTCGAGGTACTAGGGAGCTGACAGCTAGCATTCGACAACAAGACCTATAACCTAGAGCTGTGGCACATATCAGAGCCAGAACCTGGAGTGGTAATGGAAGTGGTGAGGACAGTCATCAACTATCAACAAGCACAGCAGATTGGACTCAGGATAGTAAATGGATATTTCTAACCAGGGAGGCACAGTGATTTCTTTAGTAAGTCTCCTTGTCACTTTGGTGTCAAGAGATGTGAAAAGTGCTGCTCCTGTTGCAATGACTGTGTGAATCTCCTAACAAAGACCCCAAAGTTAAACTTGAATTTAACTGAAAAGCTTACCTCTCATTAGGGATGGGCATAATTAGTTGACGATCGATTAATTGATCATTAAGAATTTCATCGATGACATTTTTTTTACCGATCAATTAACGCATGTTCTGTTGTGTAGTGTGAGTTAGTGTGAAGGAATGCAATTAATTTTGCTATGTGGCAGTAATTAAACAATTTACCACATGAGAGCGATGACTGAAAATAAAACCCACAGGCCAACTCAGTTTCTTGCCAGTTTCTGTATTTCAAAAGTAGGATTGTCATGAAGAGGTCGCAGCAAAGTGTGACGTGGGACCACTTTGACTAAAAAAACAGACAAAAAAAAAGTCTCGGTTCACTGCCAACACTGCGAAGCTGTCTATAAGTACTTAAATGCACTTCCAACCCTGGTTAGAAGCGGAGCATCCTGCTCTTGGACTCAATCTAGCATCAAGTCGTGTCAGCACAGAGGAGCCGAGATGCACAACGAGCAGAGAAACTTACTCACAGATTAGTTTCTGAGGGAGGCTCCACCACCCCTGGATTGCACCCCTACAGATTGGTGGAAAATTAATTAAACAAGATTCCAGAGGCTTGCAAAGTTAGCACGGAGGTATGTTTATCTCAGCGACGTCTGTCCCCTCACAGCAGGTGATCTCGGCGCTGCAGGTCTGATGCGACAGCAGCCTGGTGACCAGACTGACGGTCACTTTCGCTTCTGACCCCAGCGCATGTTAATATGCTCATCTTTCTCAACAAAAATCAGTAGACTGGTGCTAAAGTTGTATATAAGTTACGGTTTCTTTTGTTTTTGTCTTTTTTACTCTGTTAATGAGCCTAATTTATTGTTAGGTACGCTGATCTCTCTCATCCTCTTTCTCGACTCTTTTTGCCAAATGTAACACAAAACTATAAGACCTATAAGTATTATATATATATATATATATATTTAATTAAGTTGTTGTTTAACATGACTTTTTTTTTTTTTTACTTTTTACAGATGAAGAAAAATATGAGCGTCAGTTGTATTAATGAGTACCGTCTTTTAGCTGTCGGCTCCACTGCTTAGCGCATATTTTCTTTGTGCAACTACCATGAATTAATTCCGTTTAACTGCCACAAGAGGTGTCCCACTTGTAATGAAGATCTCAATGAGGAAACACACTATTTTTCTATTCTCACTGCATTTTAATGTAGCCTATGAACACTGAATTTTAATATAAAAATATCAATTATTATTCGAAAATCGATCGTTAATTCTCCTGATGATCGATGAAGACAGTTTAATCGAATGCCCATCCCTACCTCTCATACAACTGCAGTTAAAGTTACCATTTATCAAGGCAAAACCCCATTCCCTGTAACCAGCCACAGCTAATCCAAATGGGACAACACTGGACAGAGACACTGAGCATGCAAAGACAAAGATTTTATGTATTCTGATGTTGACTGGAGTGTTCAGAATGGCTGTGCTGGTTCACAAAGGTGCAGTTGTGCGAGACTGAATAAAGGAGATGAATGTGACAGCATCTCCAGCAGTCAGCAGCTCCGGAATATAAACAGCGCAAACAGGTTCAGAGTCACAATAAATCCTTTGCATGTCTTATTATGCACTTAGTAATTCAGTCCCATCATAATGAAAGACATGTTTGGGAATTTTTAATTCCTCCTCTGCTGAGAATGAAATAATTGGCACCATGACTTGGCACCACATGAAATGATTCAATTTACTAGGCATTTTATTTTAGAAAGTAGAAAAGTGCAATGTTTTCTTCTACTAGAAGGCAAAATCAGGCTTTTACATAGATCCATTCATGCTGGACAGTACTTGAAAACTTTTGCTATTATTTTAAATTGGTTCAAAAGGTGGCTCTTGAGTGAGGATGCAGCAGGGGTGTAATGTACCCTTTACTTCACATGTGAAATAATGCAGTTGCTTAAAGAGGCAATATGCAACTTTTCCCCAAAAATAAACGTAACAATAGCCTTTTTATTTGACCATTTATGACTCAAACATCTCCTGATGAGCATACTGACAC
The DNA here is from genome assembly GCA_963556495.2 of Valencia hispanica. Lineage (NCBI taxonomy): Eukaryota > Metazoa > Chordata > Actinopteri > Cyprinodontiformes > Valenciidae > Valencia > Valencia hispanica. Next base: position 14,009,597 of record OY747717.1, on the reverse strand, counting down.
CTTGTCAGCTCACAGTGGATGCACCTATAAGCCTGTATCCAATTTTTCCTATTTTCTGTCGGGTCGGATTTTTCCCGTGCTGTCTGCGGATGTGACGTCAAGCGCGTTCATGTTAAATGTTTCAAATCACTCTGCCACCACCGCTAGTCAGCAATTAGCCTACACTCGCAAACAGTGCAATGGATTCTGTGAATTCCCAGAAGAGACCCAGGAATCTTCTACCAACCGTAACTCCACATAAGACTAAAAACGTAAAACCCCTGACAAGTGCCCGAAATGATGGAAATGATGCTAAACCTGTTGGATATAGAGGAACCGAATTTTCTCTTCATGGAGCAGTTCCTACGACACATGCCACCAGACATCCAGACCGCGATCGGGAATACAACTATTACTGAGCCACACGCCCTGGCGGAAGAAGGAGACCGGTTCTTCTTGGCCACTCAGCATTTCACCCCTGACATATTGGCCCCGAAGCGCAGTTATACACCCCCAGGCTCTAGCATTCCCCCGAGCAGAGGACATAACGGCAGCCAGGCCAGCCCAGGTTTGTGGTACTTCCACGCATGTTTTGGTGCCAAGGCTTCAACGCGACAGGAAGCGCCAAGACCTGTGCTCAGTAGCGGCCGTAAGCGTGGGCACAAAGGGATGGCTGTTGTTGGTGTTGAGGCTATGGCCTTTACTGAACGAACTGGATCTCCCATCATCCTTTCACTGAACGAACTGGATCTCCCATCATCCTTTCGCTGAACGAACTGCATCTCCCAGCATCCTTCCACTGAACGAACTGCATCTCCCAGCACCCATTGCGCTGCCCTCAACCCATTCTCATTGGTCTGTGGCCAGTGATGACATCACAGAGTTGATAAAAGCAGCGCGAATATTGAAATAAGCGTCTCTATTGGTCTCTCTTGGTCCCAGAGCGGTGCCTGTGAGGAGACGCTTTAATCCACTGCTAGCATTTTCCCCTTTTTCCGTTCAAACCTGCTGGACCAGGAAGAACTTCCCTTTTAAACTTCGAAGTGAATCGGCCGATCAAACGGACTTTCCTGTACGGGTACCCAAGTAGTCCGCTGGCCATCTGAGCTCTATTGAAAATAGGCCTGAGTCCCTCAGCGCCTAAAAGTCGGACGTCCGCTTTCCCGACCTCGGTTTTGCGCAAAACTGCTCCTTTACACTTTCTACGTTCTTCGTCGTAGACTGTGGAGAGCTGCCCCCACCAAGTAGGATTAAACTGGTTCATATCTTTGGTCTGGGTAGAGGAGAATTAGGTCTCAACGGTTAATATGCGTTTTCTGTTGGTTAAAATAAGTTTGTCAACTGGTTAACCACTGTTATTCTTGTTCGTCTGTCGCCGTACACCGACCCTGAATGCGCATGCTTTTTGTATTTTATTACGTGACTTTGGTTGCAACCAGAAGCAGTATATTATATTGTATTATTTCCTTCTTTGTTTATTGTCTGCTGCGGTCGGCGCATGTCTGTTTAGACAGGTCGCGTGGCCTCAGTTGAGTTATTTATCGCATTGAGTGTGCTAAACGGAACCCCCTCATCCGCTCGCTGTCTCCCACACACACAGCGCTGCACACACACACACACAGCCGCACACACACGCCCCCTTCCCTCGATGTTAACTTTGTTCTATATTTTTGCATGCGTTAGAAAAGATGGAAATTATGAATGAAATGTAATCTGTAAAGTGACCTATTTCATTAATAAATTCCCTTAAGTAACGAGAAGTTTCCTGTGCTATTTCAGTGTGTGCTGTGAAGTTTGTTTTAACCCCGCGGACGAACTCTACGCCTTTTCAGAGAGACTGACAGTCTGGTTTAATTAAAATTATCTCATTTATGAGATTGGTGCCCCGAAATCTTTAATAAATAGGTTAAACTCGAACGTCATCAATAATTACGCTTCGGGACGCCTTCAGACCTCTACTCTGACCGAGGTGCACCATTTACATCGGAGATCTGGAACGTGGTCGCTAGGGGTCTGGGGGTCGAGCTGCTCCGCACCACTGCATATCACCCCCAGGCTAACGGGCTGTGCAACCGGTTCCACTGCTCCATGAAGGCAGCCCTGCGCGCCAGCCTGACGGATGGCAACTTGGTTGAAAAACTCCCCTGGGTCACGCTGGGCCTCAGGACCGCCCCTGAAGGGGACCTGCAGTCCTCGTCTGCCGAGTTCGTCTACAGCCAGGTGCTGCGAGTTCCAGAGGATTTAATTCCTGATGCCATGATGTCCTGATCTGGGGCCAGGGAGCGGACGTCCCTGCTGGAAGTTGAAAGAGCATTCACACCCGTCCCCACATCACAGCATGGCGCCCCTGTTTACTAGGTGCCCCCCAACCTACGCTCGGTGGAGTTTCTTGTTCATCCGCCACAACGCCCACTGCAGACCGCTGTGTCCTACCTACGATGGGCCGTTTAAGGTCCTGCAGCACAGGGATAAAGGCCTAGTCGTGGACATGGGTGGTAGGCCTGAGATTATTTCCATTGACATGATTAAGCCTGCCCACGTGGATATTTCCAGCCTACTGGAATTGGCCAAAGCCCCATGCCATGGACGCCCCCCGGTGCCTTGTCCCCTTCACCTGGTTGGGCTCCTTTCTGCCCTGTCAGCACCATTGGCGCCCATTCCTATGGTCGGTCCGGCTGCAGCCACCGCCCCTCTCAGCCCCTCGTTCCTTGCCACCCGTACCCGCCGTGGTCGGGCCATCATCCATTTCCGGCATGGGCTATGGGTGAATTCTGGGGGGGGCTTGTGTAGTGGGTTTACATAATTCCCCTACGGAACCTAAGTTACAGAGTTCCAGTGGGACAGTTAAGGGGATGGGAAGTACCTGTTTTGGTGCCTGGAGGTTAGGAAGCCACAGGGTTGAGATACTGCTCCGTTGTTGCTTAAAAAACGAAAGTATTAATGTCGTAAAAACAACTAGCACAATCGTTTGACACTCCAACTCCTATCCTTGCACACAACAACCCATGGTTTTATGGAAAATAGCTCAAGCTTAGACAGATTGTATTGAAGGCCTCTGTGAACACTAATTTTTCAGTCTAGTTTGGATTTAGATTTGTAATGCAGATGTTTATGCATTGTTACAATTAATGCCATAATGGCTCTGGCCGAAGTAGCTATAACAGTTCTTCCAGGAATGCCATGTATTAAGCTCCATTCATCTTCACATAACCTCTGAGCCCATCCCCATAGCATGATGCTGCTGCATCCACCATGTTTCATAGCCGGGACGCTGTGTGTTCAGGGTGATGTGCAGTGACTCTTTGATTAATGCTCTCCCTGCCCATCAGTTCAGGCAGACAACCATGTCTTAGCAGGTTTGCAGTTGTGCAATGCTATTTACTTTTTTCAGATAGATTGACCTGGGTTTTGTAACATGTCCAAAGCTTGGTATATTTATCTAAACAATTTTATCTCTGGTCTAGATGGTCTGTTTCTGTTTCCATAATGTTTGTTCACTAATGTTAGCTATTCGAAGGTCTTCATCGAACATTTTTATTTATGCTAACATTTAATTACACAAAAAGGATTATGTATACTAATTAGATGACTGTTTAAAGAGGGCTGGATGCAAATGCCGGTTAAACCAATAGCCCTATTTCTGGAACTTTAAAAGGAAGTACTGGGAGAACATGCAAACTTCAAAATCCATAGAACTTCCAGCCTGCAGTCCTCTGGCTTTACAAAAACAGTGCAAACCACTGTTTCATAAATATAAACAAACATTTTTTAAATATCACTATGTAGTTGTTGTCTAAATCTGTAATTGCTTTCAAAACTGAAGAAGTGCCATTTTAAAGGTTTTGAACTTTGTGTGCCCCTTAAAAGCCAAGTAGTTTCACGTGTCACCCAGCAATCTTTTCAACCTTCAGCACATCGCTTTGACTTCTCACTTATAATGTATTTTATTAATGCATTTTTTTAAAATACCAACCCATGTTTTAAAATTTAGTTAATTCCATCTTCATATGGAGGAAAGAAGATACAAAATCAAAAGGTGTAGTTTTGAGAAATATTACATAGATAAGACTCTGAAAGTTTAGCAAAAATCAAGACGCTCATAGCAACCAAGAAAGGCGTCAACCACCAAGTCATCTGCATATAATTTATTTCTGACTTGGAAGCAAAAAAAAAAGAAAATTCTACATCCATAAAATTTCAGTCACAATTTTTACTGAAAGATAAATGTTTGGATAAGTATTTTACCAAAGAAAACAGTCGAAAAGCAGAAATAAATTTAAGTTGCCATAAGAACTATTTTAAGCCTTTTTGGTGCTTCTATTGACACCTCAGAGGGGACCGAGGATAAAAAAAGACAGTATGTGTCAGACAAAAACCATAATTTAGATGGCAAGAGGTCTTTGCAGGAGTCTCTATGATCAACATGTGATTTTCAAAATGTTGAATAAAGTCCAATATATTGGGAATTTGTTGGACTTTTAAAATATCAAGTGTGCCCTTCAGATTGTTCAACTTTGGGATGATTATTTTCTAATCAAGTCTTCATTTCCACTTATTAGCAGATTTGTGGAGAGTTAAAGAGGCTAAAGATATGCTTGTCAGGATCCATCCCCTTGAGTGATTGGTGTTGTGTGTGTGTGTGTGTATTAGCTTGTGAGTGACTGTAAATGGGCATGAGTGTACTGGGGCATAGAGCATAATCTTTTAATAAATGTTTGTGTCACTGTGACTGACATTTCCCTCCAGTGCTCCAATGAAAGTCTCTGTTTGGCGCTGTCCTTATGTGACCCCAACATCTCTCTTTTTGTGAGAGGCTGTTTGTTTCAGTCAGAAACAATGGACAGCAGTGTTGGCAAGAACTGTAGTGGAAAGGGTGAAGAACCAATGTATTGTGCTTTTTCTCCACTTTCTCAGGGGAAAGAAATGTGACAAAATGTTGGGATTTCTTCTTTTTATCGTAGAAAACTTTTCACTTATCTTTTTACACAAGAATACAAATGCATTATTTTTTTGTTTAATAAACCTTTATTTTATTATGTGTCATAAAACTGGAATCAAAAAGCATAAATGAAAAAAATGTTAAACTGAAATGGCAGTCTTGAATGGGAAATACCATCGAGAAACTACGTTTTTTTTCCCTCAATAAATATGCGAATAATGGGCTTATTGACATAAAATTCACATAATTTAACAACATTTGTATTACTCATATGCAAACAAATTAACAAAATAGGCCTTAAATTAAGTTATGTTTAATAAGACCTGCAAAAAAGCATGGCAAGTTAGGAAAGTGACAAATTTGTCAGTATTTCAAAAACAATCCAGACTCGTCACAGTGCAATTTATCAGTTAGTTTAGTACTAATTAATGGCTTTAATAAAGGTTTCTTAGCAACAAGGTATTGTCAAGTAGCATTTTGTGATAGGTGAGAGCGAATTCTCTCAAGGCCTTCACAACCGTATTGTTACGGGATGGCATTTGTTACAGACCTATTTCTGAACATTCTGGTGTCAACTGTTGAGGCCACAATCCAGATGTAGAAATGACATTCATTTTGCATACAGTACGACCAGGTGCTTTTTACAGAATTTTTAAGAGAGGAGACAAGAAAAGATTGACAAGAGCTGAAGAGCAGAAATGTTTTTGATGAAAACATTAAAGAATGTACCGCAATGACCTATATGAACACTCACCACGCAGGACTCTACTATTGAAGAATATGCATTCTGCAGCTTTTTTGCAGTTTGCTGCAGAGTGTTTGGACAAGTCAGTGAAATAATTGGAACAGATAGCCTGGTCAGTTGAGACCATAATTGAACTCTTTAAATGTCTTTGGACACACCATGTCTGGTAGTGCAATAGCACCGCATATATTATCCCCAAACCAACCATGTCTAGACCACAGGTGGTGGGACCATCATGGTGTGGGGGCTGTTTCTTTAGCAAATGGTACTAGCAAACTTCATTTAAATTAAAGGGTGAATGGAGAATACACTGAAACATTCTGGATGAGAGTCTGGAGATGAGATGAGAGGAGAGTGGATTTTTTTCAGAAAGAAAATAATCTCAAACACACAGTCAGGAAACATTTCAGTTGGTTTTAGAGGAAGAAAATAAACCTGCTAAAGTGGTAGAATCATGTGACTAATTTCTCAATACAGAAGTCATTTAGACTCTGTTATTACCAGAAAAGACATGTGTTTAAGCATTGAATACTTTCCATTAGGGTTCAATACTTACTCCCCGTCCCCTTCCAGTTTCTTACACAAACCCAAATTTAGTAAACAATTTGTTTTAATTTCTTGTATTAATTGAGTTGTTCTAACATCTGGTGTGTTTTTCATATTACTAGGTGCATTTGAAATCTACTTACTAAGTAAAAGGTTTTTAAATACTTATTTCCCCTGCTGCATTAGAAGTAGAGTCAAAAGGGGAAGCTGTTTTGAGTCAGAGATGGTAAAAGGGGAATCCTAAAAGAAAATGTTTAGGAGAATTCTGGCATCTGAAGAAGTCAGTTTTATGATGAATGTAAGGACTCTCTCCCACAGGGACCAATTGACTGCTGAACCACGAAATTTCCCCAGCCAATCTCATCGCTGCTCCAACAAAAAGTGCACAGTTCAAAACTGTCTCCACTGTGATGAGGTGGGGATAAAACAGACTTCAGATAGACAGTTTCAAATGAGCGCAAAGGCACATCATAGATGTAAATATTGCTGACAAGTTAGAATATTGCTCGTGAATGTAAGGCTCCAGTAATAGCTTCTCATCTTTTGTTATGTATGTTTGTGCTTTTAAAGGTAATTTTACATGGGTGTAAATGTAAAAAAATACTGCACACTCTGGGAAATATCAGGTCCTGTTATGACTATGTAGTATGTGTGGTTCCTATGTTTTGTACAGTAGTTATAAAGTTACTTTGACCATTGCTATTTTCTTTTTTTTTGTTACTTAAAAATTGCCCTCCCATCTTGGGATGAAAGTTCTGGGCTCAAAACTTAGTCTAAGAGTTAACCAAACAAGTAAAATAATTATTTGGTGAATTAATCAGGTAACAAGTCAAACTGCCATGAGCCTCTATGCATTCGACATTACACTCAGAGGTGGGTAGAAATGTCCTCTTCATGGGATAGTGAGATTAAGTAACAGTATTATTGGTTCATTGCTGCAACATAATGTAAGCAGCACTTACCAAAGCATTGTTGCATATTTAAAGTTTTAATGAGTTTTTGTGTTGCTCATAAAATATTTTGAAACTTCTACATAAAAGGGGTGTTAGTAGAATTTGGTCATTTACTTAGAGCAAACAATTTTTGTACATCACTAAAATGTGAGATGGTCATGGTTTATCTGTCAGGCTTCTCAGCTGGGTTCAATCATCCTGTTTTTTTTTATATATACACAGTATATATATATATATATATATATATATATATATATATATATATATATATATATATATATATATATATATATATATATATATATATATATATATATATATAAATATAAATAAGCCTCCTCAGATGTCCTTCCAGTTGTTTGCCTAGTCACAGCATTCCAGCAGTTGTTCCATGCCAGGTTGAAAGTGTAGGACCAAGTATCTGTCTCATCGACTTCAATACCAGCCTAACCCTTGTCAGATTTAGCTTTGTGGCCACTCTGAGCTGGAACCATTGCCTGTCTTCTAGATTCTCCCTGTCAAGCCTCACGTCGCCAAGTAAGATCGCTTCTCTGCCTTCCTCATGTAGGCCCCTCCCATGACATGAAATTTGTAAGTCCTCAAGTCCGTTCCATACCCCAAAGGAATGTCACCAAAGTTTTTTCAAGTTATCTCTCCTTGAGGTGGCACCGGACTCCCACAGCCCAAACTCACCCAGCTCTACTCACTCTTCAATAGTTTCTTAGAGATACTTTAAACTTAGGGGAATTCCAAATGGCCCTGCGATGGACTAGCGACCTGTCCAGGGTGGACCCCGCCTCTCGCCCTATGACTGCTGGAGATAGGCACCAGCCCCCTGAAACCCTGCATAGGAATGACGGGTACAGAAAATGTTTGGATGGATGGATGGAATTCCAAATGTATAATACCTGACTGAAAAACTCAAATAAAAAACACACACCAAAATTTGAAATTATCCCCAAGTTAACAAGGTCTTTAATAAAATTTAGTAGAGTCGACTGTCTTGGAAAATATTCACATAAATCAATCTAAAACGATTCTCAAATCACAGCTGGACTACAAGCCTCACCAAATAACCCCTCATTATTAGGATTCCACATGTTCTCCTGTTTTCAGATATATGCTGATTTACCCTGCTTATGCAACGGTTCAGCACAAGACTGCTTTCTCTTCTAACTAACAACGTGTTACCACGCTGACTTTCTCTACTGTCTTGCCCTTGCATCGCTTGAGATCTAAAAGCATAGGCTTTGAGCAACGCTAATGCTGCAGCCAGCACTTCAAATTAGGTACTCTGAGACCAGGAAAACTTTTTCAAAGATTTAGCAATTTGGGGAGAGGGTAGGGTACCATGCCTATTTTGGGTATATACTGGAGCACCCAAGCACACATGTACTTCATCTCAAAGAATACTCAAGAGAAATCAACACTAATGTTGTTGGCTGCCAAACTGGCAACACTTTTTTTTTTTTTTTTACCAGATGTGGATATTTGAAGGCAAGCTTCCAGCATTCTGTTGTTTTATTCTTTCTATGAAAACCCCCCAATTTGAGCAACCAGAAGTTTGATATCTTTTTAATTTATTAACTCATGGTTCTTGACCTGGTGTCAACGTACTGTACCACTGGCTTTATTGGAGCTGCTTTTAGTGAAAGGAATTCTTTATTCATGAACAGGGATTTAATGACAAAATAAATAGACCTGAGAAAATGTATGTTTTAATCTTTTAAAATGTTTCTCAGTATATTGGTACTTAAAAAATTATGGTGATAAAAAAGTTCCTGCCCATGTTCATATAGTCACACCTGCATCAACTGGACTAAGCCCCAGAGAAGTAAGTCACAGATGTCTAATCTTGTGCAGGACAGATGCTCACTTTAAGGTAGAATATAAATTACTCCCTGCTTAATTGAAAAAAAAAAGATTGATTAAGCAGATTCCCTTTTTCAGCAGTAATTGGAAAAGTTGCTGCAGCACATTGATACGACAATAGACCTCAATGATTCTCCATTGCTCCATTGTTGCTAATATCTGCTTAAGGCAATGCTGGAGGCTGATACTTTAGAGCTCAATACATATGTGCGTCTGAGATTTTTTCTCAGTTTTTTTTTTTTGTCTCATAATCATATGGGCAGTTGAAGCTAAACATGAATGTGTTTTTGTTTGTTTGGAGTTAGTACTTTTCTTTTAAAGAAAGTTTACTTCATTTAAAGTTTAGACACTTGTGAAGAAAATTAAACTCTTCCCCCTCCACCTGCTTTATTGAAATTCTGCCGGCAACTCTGACTCTTTCAGGTAAATTGAATTGTAAATGTGTTCGAGGCTTTGTCACTCAGCACACCAGACTGATCCTGAAGTCAGCTAATAGCCTCTTTGTCTTTAATGTTACTCTACTTCAGGTCCTACCCTTTACACATGGTGAGTTGATATTTCGCCTCCCAAAAAAGCAAAGATAACTTTTGTTGTTTCAGCTTTAGAAAATGCCCTGATACCTTTTTTTTATGCTAAAGACAAGCTCCGTGTCATTATTCTCAGTTTTGGTGTTTGAAGTTAGTTATTTTCCTTATTCTGTATAATTAACATTTTAATGTATTCTTTGGTATTTTATGGCACTTCCTTGTTTTCATTTTCCCTTCATGCTTTTAGATGTTTTCACCTTTTGTTTGTGTCCTCCTTCTTATTTGTTTCCTTAGTTTATTTCTCTTTAGATAGTTTCCTAATTTATTTCTTCCTTCTGTTCTCCAGTGTTTCCTTAAGTTCCCCTTAGATTCCGCTCTAGACATAATATTTTTAGTTTCTTAAGAGTTTTCTGTCTCCTTTGCCATTTCTTCCCTTTCCTGTTGTCTCCTTGCCACTCTGCTCTTGACCCAGTTTCACTCATTGCCTTCACCTTCATCTGCTTTCACTAATTGGTCATTGGTCTACTTCTTTCACTTCCTCTATCTCTCCTCAGTATATATTCAGCTCTCATTCAGTCACTACTCGCTGGTTCTTCGTCATTCTTCCCTGTCCGGTTCCTGCTGCATTTTCCTGCTCTCTGTGTTCCCCTGAGGTTTTGTAAGTTTTTAGTTCATTGTTTAATTAAATTCCAAGTTCTTTATTTTGCTGCATTTGGGTCCTCATTTATACCTAAACATGACACTCCATGTGCATGTCTTGTGGTTGAACCTCACTGTTCGACAACAGAAGAAAAAAAATCATCTCTTGCTACTTTTTCATTTGTAGTACTGCTTTTATATTCTCTTGTCTTTTATTTTAATGTGGATAAACAAAACTTTCTGGGTTTGGTTTCCAGTGTCATGTTTTTTACCTCCGCCAAGATTTTGTTTTCGCCAGGGTTTGTCTGTTAGTTAGCAACCTAAGTCAAAAAGTTACAGATGGATTTTGATTAAACTTTCGGGAAATGTCAGCAGTGGGACTAGGAGGCGGTGATTATATTTTGGGGGAGATCCATATCAGTCTGGGAGGGAATGAGTTAGTTAGCAACATAACTCAAAAAGTTATGGGCGGATTTTGGCAAAAATATTCAGGAAATATCCGCAGTGGGACCAGGAGCAAGTGATTAGATTTTGGGGGTGATCCAAATAATCGTCTGGGAGGAGGGGGGAATAACCTCTCTACCAGCATTTTATTATTTTTAAGCTTCAACTCTGGAGTTTTGACACAGCTTACTTAATCAACAATGCTTCTACACCTATACCATATTAACTCTAAATCAACTTATTTTTTTCAAAGTTTTAAATTAAGACACTGTCCCGCATTATTAACCTTAGGGTTTGCGAAAATATTTTGGACATTACTGACATAAGTTAAAGTTGTCCGGCTAAAAACGTAAAATCGTTATCAGACATGTTGATCCTCTAACCTTGCAAATATATGGCCTATTAGTGGGCAATATAAAAGGTATAAGGTAGAAATTATATAAATTTAGCCAAAGGTAGAGATTTTGAATATACTGCCCTACTGCAGTTTGCTACTTAACATTTAATGGAAAAGAAACCTGTTGAAGTTGAAGCATTTTTGATTTAAATATTATTTTTGTGTGATATGAAATTTATAAACGACAAATAACCAGGAAAGCAGACAATTTTGAACTTTGTGTTTTCATAACATTTAGCTTTTAATTTATTTAAAATATCTTCATCTTTATGTTATGAGAATTTTTGTGTGCATTTTTTGGAAAAAGATTTCAATTTATCTTTTTTATGCATTTTGCACAATGAATTATCTTTAAATGGAATTGTATTCTTCTTTTGAAGTTGTTCTGCTGCAGTCTATCTGGAAAGTGAGAATGTTAATGTCATTTTGACATATATAAAGAAAAGAATATATTGCAATAGATGTTATTGCACACGCTTTAGATTACATCGCAATATAGATTTGAGGCCATATCGCCCAGGCCTAATATGGCCATTTAAAATAATTATAATAAAACAGGTGTTGCATCCATCTACGTCTCCCCATTAATCTGTTTTCCCATTGAAAGCTCGCTCCTGGCCCATAACTGGCTCTTTGCTTTTCCCCTTAGCAGTACCAGAACCTACTGCACAAAGCTCTGAAACATTTGTATTTTATTGTGTGTGTGGGAGTAGTTGCTTGAAATAATAATAATAATGGCTTGCATTTATATAGCGCTTTTCGAGACTCTCAAAGCACTTTACAACTCCTTTATTCATTTACTCTCACATTCACACACTGGTGGAAGCAAGCAATGATTGTAGCCACAGCTGCTCTGGGGCAGACTGACAGAAGCGAGGCTGCAGAAACCACTGCTAAAAAAGAATAATCTGGATAACATGTGAATGCAGAACTACAGGCCAATCTCTAATCTTCTATTCATCAGTAAAATTATTGAAAAACCTGTGTTTCAGCAGTTAAATAGCTTCCTAAACAATGACCAACTGCTTTGATGTTTTTCAGTCTGGTTTCCGTGGTCACCACAGCACTGAGACTGCCCTTGTCAAAGTTTTCAATGACACCTGCAAAAATACAGATTGTGGTAGAACCACAGTGCTGGTTCTGTTGGAACTCAGTGCAGCATTTTACACTGTTGATTATGATATACTATTGGAACGAATGGAGAGCAGGGTCAGACTCTCTGGTACAGTACTTGGCTGGTTCGAGTCTAAAGAATAGAGATTCTTTGTTTTAATAGGAAACTGTTCATCAGATCGAACAGAAATTACATGTAGGGTACCCCAGGGCTCCATCCTGGGGCCCCTCTTTTTTAATATGTACATGCTCCCACTATTCCAGATTATAACAACCAATTAGATTAGCTATCATAACTATGCAGATGATAATCAACTCTACATTACAATGTCTCCAGGTGAGTTTGAACCCATCCAAACCCTAAGTAAATGCATCGAGCAAATCAATGGATGGATGTGCCATAACATTCTCCAGCTGAACAGAAACAAAACTGAAGTAATTACATTTGGACCTAAAGAGAACAAATAAAGGGTCAGCACACATCTTCAGTTAATACAGCTAGAATCTACTGATCAGGCCCGAACTCTAGGTGTAGTAATGGACTCAGACCTGAACATCCAGGGTCACATAGGCAATAAAAAGGTCAGCCTTCTATCACCTGAAGAACATTTCTAGGATTATTGGACTGATGTCGCAACAGGACCTCGAAAAACTCATCCATGTGTTTATCTTTAGTCTGATTGATTACTGCAACAGCGTCCTCACAGGTCTGCCTAAAAAGTCAATTAGACTGCTGCAGCTGGTACAGAACGCTGCTATTCACTAGAACCAGGAAAGTAGAGCACATCACCCCAGGTCTAAATCAAATCAAACTTTATTTATAGAGCGCTTTTCATACAAAATAGCATCTCAAAGTGCTTTACAGGTTAAAATAACCCCACATAAACCACCCCCCCAGAACATAAACATGATCACAGTTATAACCCCCCTCCACCCAACCCATCTCCCATGCATGCACACACTTAAAAGCAACAGTAAACAAGGACATTGAGCCAAGTTTAGGTGAGCCGGGTAAGGAAACACCATCAGGGGAGCCATCTGCATCGGCAGCAGCAGATCGACAGCAACAGCCAAGGCACCGGCCTAGGGCACCCAGCGGAGGGAAGGCTGGGACTCCCACCTCCATCCAAGCACTACCTGAAGAGTACCCAGGCACCTGCAGCTGACCACCGCTCCCAAGACAGAGGGCTCCCACAAAGGAAACACTGGAAGGAAGATTAAAATAACAGGTTAAAATATTAAAACAAAGAGTAGATGAGATTAAATAGTAAAACACTGATAAAATGTTAACACTGATAAAATTTAGAATTATTAAATGTAAAACATTGATAAAATGTAATCAAGTAAAACATGCAGAGCAATTAAACAGATGTTAATAAATAAAAAAGCAATTAAAAGCTCGACTAAAAAGGTGAGTCTTGAGCCTGCTCTTAAAAACAGGAACACTCTCTGAGCACCTCCGGCAGCCTGTTCCAGAGGTGAGCGCTATAGTACTGGAAAGACACCTCACCATGAGTGTGTGTCCTGACTTAGTCACACACTAACCCGGGTTAGTGTGTGACCCTAACCCGCGAAGGTTCATGTGGAAAAAGCAGTTCTAAAAACATAAGAAGGCCAAAGATCATTAAGACACTTAAAAACCATTAAAATAACCTTAAAATCGATCCTAAAACATATGGGGAACCAATACAGTGATTTTAAGACCAGTGTAATGTTTTCCCGCTTCCTGGTCTTAGTCACGACACATGCTGCTGAATTTTGTAGAAGCTGTAAACCTGATATACTCTTTTTGGGAAGACCAGAAAGCAGGGCATTACAGTAATCAATTCTAGTGGTGATAAAAGCATGCATCAGTGTCTCTGTGTTGGCCGAAGAGAGAATGGGGCGGACTCTGGCAATGTTCTTTAGTTGATAAAAACCTGTTTTAGTAATATGTTTAATGTGAGGGATAAAAGTCAGCTCATACTCAAAAATCACGCCCAGGTTCTTCACTTGTAAAGAAGGATTAAAAGACAGTGATTGTAGTTTTGGTAAAAGTCTTTCTCTCTGAGCCTCCGGACCGATGACTAAAACTTGAGTTTTGTCCTGGTTGAGCTGGAGAAAGTTTTCTGCCATCCAGGATTTGATGTCTAAAATGCAGTTAAAAAGTGCATCCATTGGCCGTGTGTCATCGGGAGACACAGAGATGTACAACTGTGTACCATCAGCATAACTGTGAAAGTTAACTCCATGTCTTCTGATGACGCTGCCAAGAGGGAGCATATAAAGGTTAAAAAGCACTGGGCCTAAAATTGAACCCTGGTGCACACCACATGCAATCCTGTGGACATTAGAGGAGCAGGTATCTAAACTTACCATAAAAGTCCTGTCTGTGAGATGGGATGTAAACCATTTGTGAACAGCACCAGAGAGGCCAATCTGTTTTAAACGGATTAAAAAAATTGTGTAGTCTACTGTATCAAAGGCAGTGCTTAGATCCAGTAGAACCAACACTGTCACCCTCTCTGCATCATAGTTTAATCTAAAATCTTCAAAAGGGCCGTCTCTGTGCTGTGTTTCACCCTAAAGCCAGACTGAAATTTCATTGTGTTCATTAATAAAATCATTAAGTTGAATTAGAACAATCTTTTCTAAAATTTAGCTTAAAAACAGTAAGTTAGATACCGGTCTGAAATTGATGAGATCATTAATATCTAAATTGCTCTTCTTCAACAGGGGCGTCATTACCGCCCGTTTAAAGGTGGCAGGAAAGACCCCTGGCTGAAGGGAACAATTCATCAGGGTTAAAATCTCATCCCTAATAGATTCATAAAATTGCTTAAAGGAGGGGTGGCACGTTCTTCTTATGCAGAAAGAGCAATTCTGAGGTCCAGTACATCAATAATTTTACCTGAAATAGATCTGTAAGTTCAATAACTGATTTATAATACCTATTTGAAATTTTGCACTCACAGCATGTCCGCACTGAACGTCTTGAAATTAGCTGCATGTCTCTTTAAGAGTCTCGGACATGCTTCAACACGCTGCCGTCAACGTCATCACATCATTCTCCAGTTGCATGGGGACGAAGCATTACAGTACTGTAGCATCGGTGTACCGGACTTTTGGAAGACAGGCATATCTTTCGGTTTACTATGGCCACGCAGGACATGGTACAAGCATATGCCTCTGACCCTGAAAGTGAAATATTGGATGAACCGGAGCGCGTTCAGTGGCTCGTTCAAGAGCTACTACTTTCCACAGGTGCTACCTGATTGCTGCTGACGACGCTTTGCTTTAGTGCTCTGGGAGCGGGGGAGGGAGGGCTGTGGAGAGACGTGGGCGGTAATCAAAATTTAGGGGCGTTGCTGGGAGGACCCTGGCGTTCAGTTTATAGATATTACTAAAACGTACATAAATTAACCTAAGAAACACTTTAGGCATGTTTTTAAGTAGGGAATGGTATAAGAATGCGATGAAAAGCTTTAAAAAGGTGGATTTTACATGCCACCCCTTCTTTAAAAAAGGAAGTGGGAATCGGGTCCAAAACACATGGGGTGGGCCTCACTGAGGAGAAGACTTTATCAAGAGTCCCAGCTTCTACCAGGACAAAACTGTCCAGCGTCACCTCTGGTAAAGACACACGGTCAGATTTGTCTAATACCATGTTACTTTGAGAAGATTAAATATTACATCTGATGGTGTCTACCTTCCCTCTAAAGTGGTCTGCAAACTCCTCACATATTGTAGAGTGTTTGAGGGGGTTTTCTGATATGCATCAGTAGTATGGTTTAAAATGTTGTCCATAGTGGAAAACAGAATTTTGGGATTATTTTTATGTTCTGAGATGATTCTGGAAAAGTATGCATTTTTGGAATTTCTTACAGTGTTATTGTATGCTTTGAGACATTTTATGTATATTTGATGATTTATTGTGATTTTATTTTTCCTCCATTTTCTTTCTGCCACCCTGGAGCTCCTCTTTAATTTTTTAAGATCTTCGTTTCTCCATGTTGTTGTAAGTTTTGAGTGTGTCTTTACAACTGTAAGTGAATCCAGCAGGTCAAGAATGGATTGAAGCCTACTGTTAAAATCATTGACAATAAAATCACAGGGTGCAGGTAAAACAATAAGAGGAATCTTTTGAAAAACTTCCAGAAGACCTGCAGCCACTTCAGGGGTTAGATGATGTTTCTTGCCAGTTCTCACAGAGGTCTCCTGCTGGATAAAACTGGTGATGTTAAAAAACACACAGTAGTGGTCAGACACAGCCAAGTCGACAACAGAGGACACCCTGATGGACAGGCCATGCATAATGACCAAGTCCAGGGTGTGTCCTCTGTTGTGAGTCGGCTGGGTGGCATGTTGACTATAATCCATATAATTGAAAATATTAAAAAATTATGTTGATAAAGGACCTAAAAGGTTATCTATATGTAGATTAAAATCACCAGCTAGAATTATTCTTTCATAAGAGTTGTGCAAAATTGTTAAAAAACAGAACATTTTTGAATAAAAAGTGCTCTCTTTTAAGGAGGCCTATAAACTGTGAGGAGTGCTAAAAACAGTTGCATTATATTAAAAAGTGCTAAAATGATCGAATAAAATTTTTTTGGCAGAAAGGGTTGATGAACTAATAAAAGCAGTTCCGCCTCCCCTTTTGCTACTCCTCGTTGAATAAGAATTCTTCACTCTGCTGCTTCCTTTTCTACTACTCTCCAGTTGTATTACAGTACATTCTGTAATTTCGACTGTTAACTTTGTTTTTTCTCAGTGTTTTTTTTTTCTCGATAGAAGATATACCTGGTCTGGTATCCTGCTTGGCTGCAATGCCCTGTTGGATGGGGGGCATCGACTGGGATGATGCTCCCCGTAACTGAACATCCACTGTGTCCTGTTATCAACTTTTTACTTTCTGTAACATAGAAAGTACTCTTATATCAGATCTTCTGTTCCTTCTGTGTCTCTGCTCTGTCTTCTCAAATCCCCAGACGGCTCCTACTGAGCCTTGTTCTGTTGGAGGTTTCTTCCTGTTAAAGGGGAGTTTTTCCTCTCCACCGTCGCTACATGCTTGCTCAGTATAAGGGATTGCTGAAGGTTTGCTGTGGTTGGCAAGTCTGCATCAATGGAGCCCAACATCTCGCCAATGACTGACGGAATCTACTGGGATTCCTTACAAATGAAACTTTTTAACTGATTGGAATGTTTGTATAAATGTATTGAAATGATTTCACATCCGCTAAGCTGTGTTCACTGTGCTGAAACACTGAGACATTTCAGCTTTATGAACTTCAGTGGTTCTCAATTATTTTCTGTCATGCCCCCTAAAGACCATACATTTCTTTAAACCGCCCCTGAATTGAAATACTATTCAGAACCTGATAATATTTAATAATTGATCTGTACAAACCACTGGCACCAGCATTCTGCATACAATCTCCTGATTATCAAAACAGATTAATAAAATGAGCAGCAACAACTTTGATTTAAAGTAAAATATATAGATAGTATTAATCATCCTTATTAAATCCTTTTCATTATTTTCCCAATTCTGTTTTATCTTTTTTCCAAAATTCAATTTTTTTTCCATTTTTTATTTTTCTGAATTACACTTTTTCAAATTTTACCATGGTTATTTACCACAAAGTGTATAATTATGTAGTGAATGAAAATAATTTAAGAAATCAATAGCCAAAGAGACCTACATTTACTGGTACAAATAAATGTGCTGGTGTTCAGGCATTTCCCTGTCATTTTTAAAGAACTAAAACATTATGTGCAAAAGATTCTCTTCTTTTTCTAATTTTATAAAAGAAAATCTCCCTTTAAAAAATGCTTTAGTTGAACTCAGCATTAAAACACGTCTCTTAAAGAGAGGTGGGTGCCATGTCTGGGATGATGGTGTTGAAAGCTGAGCTGAAATTCACAAATGGCATCCTAAGATAGCTCTTCCTGTTTCCCAGGTGGCTTAGTGCAGTGTACAGTCGATCTGTTTGCCCTATAAGCAAACTGGAGAGACAGTCACGAAAATGGCTGGAGAGAATTCATTAGAAAAACTTCAGACTTGAAAAACAGACGTGAGGCAATGTAGTCCTTGAGGCAGTCTATGGGAGATTTTTCGGGAATGGGGATGATTGTGGCAGATTTGAGGAAACATGGAACAGAGGCATGAAACGGGGAGAGGTTGAATAGTTTGGTGAGGATCCCTGCCAGCTCACCAGCACACTCCTTGACCACGATCCCTGGGATGCCATCCAGTCCAGCAGCTTTCCTGGGGTTCTGCCAGTGTCCTGCTGCTGCCTGTGGTGGACAGGCCTTGGCCTCTGTAGTTAGTTAGGGCCTGGATTCCCCTCCACATCTGCTGAGAGTTATTGTCCTGGAGGTGGTCCTCTATTTTTTCTCTTGTAGGCTTTGCATGGTGGATGCACTTTCTCAGACTAGGCCTGGCTGTGCTGTATAGGTTGCTGCTGCTTGACCTGAAGGCAGAGCTGTGTCTGTGATTGGTCAACCCAACATCAGCATCAGATCATTTGACCAGAACAGCACTCTATGGTCGATGTAATTAGTAGTCATTGCAGCTTTTGGGCACTAAATGCTTTATATTCCAAGACCAGTTTAATTAAAATTGTTAATTCGCAATTTTGAACACCAGGAGGTGTAGAGAACACCTGTTTGTTTACATTAGTTTTTAGAGTATTCAATGAACTACACTTCTAGTAAAAAGCTTTCCAGCTCAATCAAAACTCACTCTCTTTCGGCCATTGCTCCTTGAGTGGAAATAGGTTTACAAACTGAAGTAAATAAACTGTTGTCGACCAGTGAAGTCACTACAAGGATAGGCAGACCCTACCAGACTTAATGTCTTGGTGGTGAATAGCTTTGCCACACTGACACACCAACGGAGAAGTATAAAAGGAAAATATCTCAGTCAAACTTGCCGACAGAGAAGTATAAACTTGGCTTTAGTCCGTTTCCTAAGGTGGTGTAAGCCAGGATGAGTAGCAGACTGTCCAAGGTAGGTGGCTCTGTAGGCATTCTTGATGTTGGTATATACATGGTCAAGTGTGTTTTCCCCCCTACTTGCACACCTGACATGCTGGTGTGGTTTGGGAAAAGCAGTCTATAAGCATGTTTTATTAAAGTCCCCGGCAATGATGTGAACGCCATCTGGATGTGCTCACTGTTGCACTGTTGTTTGGTTAGCATGCACATGCACATAAATACAAAGCCCCCCCGCCGGACCTGCCAGAGCTTTTATTCCAATCGACTGCGATGTGGCAAGTGACCGGCTGGCTTGACGCTAGCATCTGGGATTTGGGGCTGTAGCCAGGATTCTGTTATGGTCAACAGACAACATTCAGAGTTAGTAAGTTTTAAAAATCACAATAGTACTTACTCATAGTGTTGTAATATATCGCAATATATTGTATCATCCCCCATGTATTGTGATACATATCGTGTCACCAGATTCTTGCCAAAACACATCCCTAATAGATATTGTAAGCTGCTTCTCCATACCTGTTTCTAGGGCTGAACAATTAATTGCTAATGCAATAATATCGCAATATGGAAAAATGAGATTTTCTAATTGCAAAGGCTGCAATTTGACTGGTCACGAGGGCTGGGAGACTCACGTGACATTTGAGCAGCATGAAAAGTTAGAATTATTGAAGTGGTAAAGCCTCAGATTTGTTTTACATTATTGTTTTCATCTGTACTTTAGTATATGTAATTTATTACTGTTTTGCTCTTGTTTAGCAGATCTTTGAAACACTGTTATTGTGACTGCTTACAAGACTGCAAGTCAAAATATTCAGTAGGTTTACAACTGTGATTTTAGTAAATAAATGAACTCCTTTAAATTCAGTCATGCTTCGTTTGCCTTTAACTTAAGTCTAGCCTATGAGAATAATTAATTTATAATAAATCTGATATTTTTTATAATAATACATAGATTTTTTTGCTTGCATTACTTAAAAGCTTCTTGAGAAAATAATTGCAAATTAAATTGCAGTTGCAATATTGACAAAAAAATTGCAATTAGATTCTTTTTCAAAATCGTTCAGCCCTACTTGTTTCTAATTCCAGGGATGATTAGTAGACTAGAGTGGGAAGACCTGAGTGGTCTGGGGAGTTGATATAGTGATAACAGATCTTTAACATACTTTGGTGCTTAGTCATTCAATGATTTATAGACTAGCAAAAATATTTAGAAGTCTATTTTCTGAGCTACAGGGAACCAGTGTAAGGACTTTAGAACTGGGGAGATGTGCTCTACTTGCCTGATTCTAGTGAGGACACGAGCAGCAGTGTTCTGGATCAGCTGCAGCTGTCCAATTGACTTTTTAGGCAGACATGTGAGGACACTGTAGCAGTCATCAACCTGACTAAGGATAAATGCATGGAGTTTTGTGAGGTCACATTGCGACAATAGTCCTTTAAAGGCAGGGTATATGATTTCATTTAAAACACTTTTTTTAAAACTGCAAAAAATGCTCTTCATATACCAGTGGCAACCTATAAGTTAGGAGTTCTTAAACTTGACTGAGTAATTTTTAAATGTTTCTACAGCGAGAAACCCTGGGAAAACCTCATCCAATCAACTTCCACGGTCCGTCTAAGATAATAGGCTTGTAAGCAAAGCTTGCGTGTTCCAGCA
The DNA here is from genome assembly GCA_963556495.2 of Valencia hispanica. NCBI lineage: Eukaryota > Metazoa > Chordata > Actinopteri > Cyprinodontiformes > Valenciidae > Valencia > Valencia hispanica. The sequence goes on along the minus strand of OY747717.1, from coordinate 13,988,805 downwards.
CCTCCCCCTCTGCGCGTCCCTTTCGTGTGCACGCAACGCTCGTTCTAGCCTGTAAACAGGAAGTGAGCTTGCGCTAAAATGGACCGAAAACGCAAAGCTGTTGTGGAAATAGCAACGAGAAAGAAGAAAGCCAATGAAGAGCGTGCTTAAAGCCGTATCTGCATCGGAGCTGATGCATTTACACGGTGGCGTCAACTCAAGGAAGCTAAGGGCTTGCTAACAGATCCGTTAGTTGCTGATTTTCTCCTGGACAGGTAAGATCACGTTATATTTTGTGACTTTGGTTGAAATAGCGGAGTGAAGTGTGAAGTGAAGTGGCGGAGACCCAACGAGACCATGCTGGCTGCGCGTGCCTGTGTTATTGAGGTGTGGCTTAGTGGGAGAGCATGAAGCAAGGGGTGGGACTTTTTATTTTTCAATAACGCCCTCTCAAGGAGCGCTCCCACAATCGTATACCCTGCCTTTAACCATAGAAAAGTTCTTCACGTGATAGAATGCTGCCAGTGGCGGTCCTAGACCATTTGGTGCCCTAGGCAAGCTTGACTGATGGCGCCCCTTGCCCACGAAAAAAGAAGTCACAATAACAATATAACAACATGTGAAAAGAATAAAGCTGTTCAATAATAAATATACACAAAAAAATGTTTAACTTAAACAGTAGTGCAACATCTGAGAACAAAAAGTGCACACTAAAGAATCCAAACAAAAAATAAACGTTTAACTTGAACAGTAGTGAAACTAAAGGTCATGTCAGAATTGTCTTTTTTTTTTTTAAGTTTAATTTATTTTTATGCCAAAGTATTGTTATGGAGGGATGCCAAAAACTGTTGAAATAAATAGACATTATGATTATTATTTTTCTCTCCGCATATTTGGCGCCCTCACTAGATGGCGCCCTTGTCATTGCCTTTATGTGACCCTGGAGGTTCAGGTCTGAGTCCTTTACTATACCTAGATTTCGGGCCTGATCAGTAGTTTCTATCTGTATTAACTGGAGCGGTGTGCTGACTCTTGATTGTTCCTCTTTAGGTCCAAAAATAATGATTACTTCAGTTTTGTTTCAGTTCAGCTGGAGAACATTAAGGATTAGCACTTAGTTAGCATAGCTAACATACTGTTTTGAACGTTAGCCTATGTTAGCATTACCACTCAGAGACTGGACCTATCCTGTCTCCCTCTGCCTCAGCAGCACCGGAAATGCCGGCCTCGGGCAGCGCTGACTCAGCCCCCTGAGCAAGTGGCTTGAATTGATACGGCTCGGGGCCGCTGGGCTCCATAAAGCCTCCCTCTACCTCCGGTGACGGTGGAGGAGATCCGCTGGCTCAGGGCGCTGGGTCAGTGCTGCCCAAGGCTGGTGCTGCAGAGGCAGAGAGAGACAGGAGAAGTCCAGTCTCTGAGTGGTAATGCTAACAGGCTAATGGTCAAAACAGATGAACGTCGATCAATCGTAAAACTGCCAGCGTCGCTTCAGTCACAGTCCATGTTTCAGTGTCAGATTAAGCGAGCTGTCATTGTCCTCCTGACCACACCTGACGTTCCCCCCTCTACTCATCCTCCACATTTGGCCACGCCCCTTGTTGCCTCCTGGCACTGCCCACTTTGGTAGATTTTTTCAAATGTTGTCTGGGGGCGGGATTATGCTTTTTCATGGGGTTCAGTTCCACTTTAAGCTCTTGTTCATGAAATGAATCAGCAGTGGCCATTATTTGTATTCATGTTGGCCTCTTTGGCTTAAGTCCTGTTGCAGATGGTTCAGAAGCTGATTTTTTTTTTTTTATGGTGTTATTTGTTACACTTGCCAGACGTTTCTCTTGAGAGTCAAAGTGGTGGCTCTACTGTGCTCTTTTAAAGAGTGAGAGGTTATTTAAATTCTCTTCTTTCTTCATAAAAACTGCACAATTGGATGAACAGAATACAAATGAGTATTATTCTCTTCTGTTTTCACTTACCCTCCTCTCTGCCCCTACCATCTATCAAAGGTACGTGATGTGACGACGACAAATACAGACTACATATGACCTGGGAGGTGTAAGTCAGACTCTGAACAAATTCTTTCAAAGGGATTCTCCATTCATGTGCACACATCTTAAGCTTTGTTGTTTTATTAACATTTGGTGAAATGGCACTTCATCTGTCTCTGTCCTTTTTCTACCCAACATTAATTCTCTGTCTGTGTTGTTTCCATCTTCCGTTGCCTCTGTCATTTTGCTGCAGGCAAAATGAATAAAATATGGGAGACCAGTGAAAAATATAAAACGAGATCATTAAAAGTAGAAATGATATAGGAAAAAGGGGATCCTTAGAGGCTAAAGCTTAATGATTTTTCATCTAACTGCATAATCAGGTCATAACCTCTCTATGTCCAGTTTACTGGTTTGTGTGCAGAAGTGTTGATCCGATTTGTGTGACTAAAGCATTTTGCCAGCTTTAATTCTTTTTAAAAATGTTCTACATGATTTAGGTCTCAATTATGCTGCTTTGAAACCAAATGACAAAGCATTTTTGTTTTGCTGTTAGAATGCATCCGATTTTTTATTTAAATTATCCAGCTATTGTAGTGTTCAACATACTCTAGAATAGTTGAGAAATATCCTTTATTGTCCCACACCGGGGAAAAACAGCTTTAAGACACAGTTATTACAGTTCATATAGACTTTAGAAATAAAACAGGGCCACAACATCACCAATCCTTCCCCCTTAATAACAGTAGGCATGAGGCACTTTTCTGTATTTTTGTTGTTTGTCAAATGCCAAACCCATGTGGAGTGTCTGTTGCTGAAAAGCTCAATATTCTGACTTGAATTAAAGCTCTTGTAGCATTCTAGCAGACACCACATGTTTATGTTTGCATCTTAGCACACCTCCGAAACAAAACGTTGAAATTTAGATCATGTATAATATTTGTAATGGAGATTGGTGAAGCCAAACATCCCTTTAATTTTCCCCCTATCCTCCTTTTTTTCTTCCATCCTTGGCTGTTTATATATACACACATATATGCTGACTGTGGATGTGGACAGATTTGCTGTTTCCTGGCTTATGGAGAGCAACACTCATCTGTCTTACATGAGTTTTTTTCTCTTGTCTTTCCTATTTTGAAGACTGCCTAAGAGAGAGGCCTCTCTGTCATGTCCTATTTGCACTAAGGGAAAACTATAAGTCATAAAGTATAAGTAGTGTAAAATTTCCCTAAAACTGATCAATTAAAATACATAAATAAAGTAAAAAAGCTTCAGTTTGTGTTTAGTTTAAAAGTAATAGTCAGACTTAAAAAAAAAACTTGGAGTTTTCTGTTTTGTTTTTTACAATTAGATAAATGTCCTTACAGGAATTGTTGGATTTTTCATAATTTTACAATGTGAGATGATGCTGCCAGAATAAAAACACCTGTATATTTAAGGCTTTGAACACATCTTAACCAAAGGCACAAATATTTGTGAAAGCTCATGTAGCAAACCTTTTCAAATCTCCAAAATGTAACTTTGTTATGGTTGCTGTGCTATGTCTGTGAAAAATCATGCAGTCAAACAGTTCAGACATCAGAAAAAAACACCCGCTAGGTTTTATTTTTAATTTATAGGTGTTCATATACTGAGTATTTAGTTTTCAATGCTTATTCATTTTTGTTCAGATCCCCAGGATACAATAAGATTTTTTTTTTGATTTCCATCACAGCACTTTGATCTCATTTCATCCTCTTGCTGCAAGATTTTACATTTTTCATAAAGGAACAGATTACTTTTTTGTAATACCAATGTTTGCTTCTATTCATTTTTATACATACATCAAAATGTATAAAAATGAGGACCATGCTTAAGCAAGGTTTCTCCAGTCCTTTGTGTTTGCCTACTTTTAGTACAATAAGTTCAGTCTATGATATCATAACACAGTAACTGAGTTTGTTTTACTCCTTCACAAGTTTGTGAACATGTTGCCTGTATTTTTTCAGGCATATCGTTCCATCATTTTGGGACTTTGACAGAAAATGTCCTTCAACTGTATAAAGTGTCTTCAGCCTGTTGATCAAAGCCTACTAATTGACTCATAAGATAATACAAGGAAAATCTGAAAAATCAAAAATGGATAGGCCACGAGGAGCCTTATAGGAAAATTGTAAGTCAAAACCTGAATGATATCCATCACAAAAAGGATAAAACAGAATTGGTGAGCTAGCAACTGTTTTTTTATGTTAAAAGTCTGGCAGCTGTATTCTGTACAACTTGATGCGATTAATGGTTTTTTGGTTAAGGTAAGTGAAGAGGCTGCTGCAGTAGGCAAGGAGTGGGGGAGATAGGCGTGTGTAAAGTGATATCCATGTCTTTAAATTCCACTTCAGCACTTAATAATCCTCTTTAAACTTCCTCTGCTAAAGTCAAATGTTTCGAAGTTCAGCCTAAAATCAGTGTGTCTTTTTCTTTATTTAGTCATTTACATTGCAAGTTACTACTGAAAATAAAATCATTGTGCTACATACTGTGTTCTCAGATCGGCTATTTTGTCTTGAATTAGCATGGTGGGTTAATATACAGAAGTGCTCATATTAGGTGTTTTAGGCCATAATTAGAGGAGTTTAGGGGAGATGTGATCTGCATACTAAACATGTGAGGTAAAAATGTTCTGGGATGATGTAAATCATAATTATTTCATCTACCCTCTAGCTCCTTTCTACTCAGATACCATGTGACAGTAATCCAAGACATAGCCAGAAAACATCAGTCCAAACTGATCTGTTGTGTTTACCATTAAACCACCAGTCCTTGAAAGCAATCCCATTCTGATGGGTTTTCAGAAGGAAGAACACTCTGTTTCAATTAGCGTCACACATTGAAAGTAAGCTACAACAATTACACTAATTGGTGTTGGTTAAACTTCAGCTTTTCCATACATGGAAGCTGAGAATACATGTTTGCATAAACAGGAGCTGACTCTCCTCACACAATACTGCCATCCAGTGGTCACAGCTTTAACGTCCTGAAAGCCTATGATTTCTTTCTTCTTTTTTTTTGCAACTTCAAACTTCAATGTATTTCATGGCCCTGTGTGTTATAGAACACAAAATATTTTATTATTGTGAAGGGGAAAGAAAATGACTAGCTTTTCATTTTGTTTAAGTAAATATATGAAAAGTGTGGTGCGCACATGCATTCAACCACCTTTACTTAAATACCCCTAAATAAAATGTAGTCCAAGCAACTGATATTAAAAGTAATCTTACTAGTAAATAGATTCCACCTGTGTAATTTAATTTCTGTATGAATGCAACTGGTTATTTGAAAGCCTTAGAGGGTTGTTAGAAAACAGTTAACAACATGACCATTATAGGTCCAGGAGACATAGAAGACAGGTCAGGGAGACAGCTGTGGATGTGTTTAAAGCAGGTTTAGGTTTTAAAATGATACTTAAAGCTTTGAACAATTTACATACCACTATCAATCCATCATTAAAGAGTGTAGCAAAGCAGCAAACCTGACAAGATATGGGCATCCACCTAAACTGACTGGTCTGACAAGTATAGCATTCATCAGTAAAGCAAACAGGAAGTCCATGGGAACCCTGGAAAAACTGCAGAGATGCAAAACTCAGGTGGGAAAATATGTTGACAATAGAACTATGAGTCGTACACTACAAAAATTTAGCAGAAATCTACCAGTGAGGATGTTTTTCTTCTTTAGAGACAGGGAACCTGAGTAAAGTTGATGGATGGAGCTAAGGCAATCCAGCAAGAACTGTTTGAGGCTGCAGAAGACATGAGACTGGACTGTTCAGCTGGACTAAGCTGTTGGAAGAGCAACAACGTTTAGATCAAAGCACATCTGTGTTTAGTACTGATGATAGAAAACAAATTTATTTAGCATCAGGGGTGATTTCATGCAAGAAAATGCTTCATTTTGTTAATTGATGAGGTAACATTTCAGAGTCCCTTTTTGTACCATAAACCTTGAATTTGTATTTCATGAATAAATAATTAATTTCCTTTCTATTTAATATTTTAAAAAACAGACACAGATAGTGCAGATATGGTTAAATTGATGTCAGGTTTCAGACCTATCACCAAGACTTGTGGAAAAACAGCCAAACAGCCGTGGGTTCTTTTAGTAAACTGTATGCATGTCTGGAAAAGAAATTTGTTGTATCAAGGGAGCTCTACAAAAATCTAAAATAAACTAATGTGTCAATTATGCTATCAATTTAGTGAGGATTTTAGTGGAAGTGCCAAACTGCTCTCATAGTTTTAGTTTCATATTTTGTTTTGTACAGCTACATTGAAAATGTATGTTTTGACTGATCCAGAAGACAGTGTTCCTCACCATGCAGAATGGATTAATTTACTGTAATTCTCATTCTTTATTGGCTTGTCAGATTTGCCGTGGTCTTGATTCTCTATGCTTAGCAGCCAGTGAATATTGTTAATATCTGTCAGTCTTGATTGTCAGAGAAACCTTGAGTTCAACTCTTTGGATTCCTGTCACCATCTTGCTTCAGTCCTAAATATTACAAGCAGCAGTTCATCCTAGGGCGAAAAAGGGATTAGTTATGCTTTGTGAATGAGCATATAATTATAAAACTCTCTCGCTACATGCACAGTGGCATTTGTGTAACTTATCCAAGGAGAGCACAATATAATAAAACCAGGGATCTGGTTTTGAATAATGAGATTCAGGGCCAGTTTGTCCTTTGAGGGTTCATCAGCCAGAAGTTTTAAGTCTCTTGAGTGGGCCAGAATGATACACAGTGATTTACTTTAATCTGTCCATGACAAATTAATTTATGAGCAGTCCTTTCCATGAAAGGAACTTATTGTCTGTTAATTAACCTTTTTTTCCAGAATGAAAGTGTACATGGACTTTCAAAGTGTATTGGAGTCGCTTGCTAAAGTTGAACTATTTCAGATTTTGTCACATTTCAGCCTCGGATTTTAATGCATTTTGGGAATGGGATGAGGGGGTTATGTGATAGATCAGCAAAAACTAAACCATAAAGCTGGGAAGTGGATGGAAAACAGCTAATAGAAGTTAGATTTTGACAAATATAAATCTGAAAAGTATGGTGTACATTTGCATTCATCCCCTTTGAGCCAATACATGCAGAAAAAGAAATCACATGCAGGGTGGCCCAGGGCTCCATCCTGGGACCCCTCCTATTTAATATTGACCTGCTCCCGCTTGCCCAGATTATAACCAAGAAGATTAGCTCCCACAACTATGCAGATGATACTTAGCTTTCAATACAAAGTCACCAGGTGACTTTGTCAATTAGCTGCAGCTAATCCAGAACGCTGCTGCTCGTGTCCTCACTAGAACCAGGAAAGTAGAGCACATCCCCCCAGTTCTAAAGTCCTTACACTGGCTCCTTGTAGCTCAGAGAATAGACTTCAAAATACATTTACTAGTTTATAAATCATTGAATGGTCATTAATGTCTAGCATGGAACAAAGTTGAGGCTTAAGTGTCAATCTCTTCAATTTACTAATCTGCCAAACTCCTTTTCAATTTGATGCCTGTACAGCAGGACATTGAACAAAGCTGTTAGCAGAACTGAATTGAAAAGAGGTTTTCATGAAGCATTTTCCATAATTTGAAGGCTCATAATTTCCTTTAGAGATTGACATTGTTTGGCAGTAATGTATAGGTTGTGAATATATTGATAAACTGGCTGTTCACTGTTCATACAAAGCTCCTTCATGTTGATTACGTGTAGATTTGAGAGAGCTGCGTGGAACGAATAATGGTGTTAATGATCAGTATCCGAAAGAGATCCTGGATAGAAGGCGAGTTTTATTTCTAATCAGGAAGAAAAATTTAACTGAAGGCACCAGAGCGATATTGGCTGTAGATAAACTGTATGTTAATGGACAGCTGTTCAGGGACCAGAAGATCATCCCGTGGCTTTATTAGGAGCAACAACAGGTCAGTCTGAGTCATGTAACACTGGTTAGATAAGAGTTGTATTATCAGGCAATTATGATCTAATTTAAGCACAGCTCTGTAGGTTGTTTACGTTGTTCGATGTGGGCCGGGTCAGGGCTGTGCACTGGGATATCGGCTTTTTTTTCCCTCCCTCCATGTCTATCACCAAATCCTTTCTTCACTTTTTTTCCGTATGTCACCCACACACACAAATGTTTCATAACAACCATATATATATCTGTCTCCCCCTCTCACGCCAACACCTTCCTAACTTTCTTCTATTTTTCTCTTTCCTATATCTCTCCTTCTGGACTTTCAATCAGGCAACCCCAAACCCTAACTATGATTGCACTTGTGTTTATCTGTTACTTTTGTGACATGCACTGTCCATCTTTACTCACACACACAACTGTGGTTACAGTGATATGCAATGATGTTCATGACTGGTGAGAAGACATTGAACTCAAATTAAAAGCTTCTATTTAAGTTTTTACCTTAGTTTGAATATCTTGTTTTAACAACTTTCAATTACATGCTATTTAACAATATGATAGCAAGAAAAATATATACTACTACTACTACTACTACTACTAATAATAATAATAATAATAATAATAATAATAATAATAATAATAGAATTAATATTCTGTAAAAAATTATTCATTTTGGATAATCTTATTTTTTTAATAACATTGAAAATTAGGTATGATCTTACCTTTGTATATGAAGTGCCTGCCCCTATCCTGCTCCAGAAATATATTCATCACTCTCATCTAAAAATCATCTTTGTTTGCCTTCATTTTTTTTTTTTCTGCTGCACTGCAGATGATCCACGAGGAGGAGCGTTGTTCTGGATTGCTTCTATTCATATTTATATTTTTCCGAGTGTTTACAGTCTTTCAAGAACGTCTGTTTCTCATTGTGCACATGGGGCTTAGCATTGCCCCCTATCAGTGAGGCCCAGTATTTTCTGCCTCACCCTCCAATTTTAACTGCGCGTTTAAGGCCAATCAGAAAGACTAAATATGTCACACACATTTGTTAAATATATTAAAATGACTGTAGAACATTAGCATGTGTTTTACGTGTGTAATCAAACATGTAGCCTATATTGGCAATATAAAGAGAAATGAGAATGCGCCAACAGCCTGCTTCATTCACTGTGTGACACAGCGCCGCCAGAGGTGAGGCACCACACCACACTGCACTGCCTCACCTCACTTCACCCCGCCTCACTCCGCAGGCACTGCTTTATAAATTCAGGGATTTTGACCACAGAAAATGTTGGAATATTATAGAAAGCAAATATATAGAACAGATAAGATGAAACATTGATTTTCTATCATCATTTTTAGTGCCGCTTGTACTTTTCATTATGCCTCACCTTCCTCCTCTGACCACAAGTCACTGTACTCCGTGCTGCATCGATTCCTGGGAGGCAGATCAATGGCTCTTCACACCAGCTATCAGGGCCGCAGCTGTCCATACGCAAAGTAGGCTATGCAGAGCGCTCAGGGCGTAGTACCTGGCGGGGCCCTAAAAAAGGGTTTCTGAATACATTTCATAGAAATTATTATAACCTATTATGAAATACATAAATTAGTTATAAACTGTTTTTTCATTGTGTAACCTATCACTCAAAATTCTGGGAAATTAGATGTTCTTATCTAATTTATAAAGAGCTCCCCCCCTCCCTGATCCTAATGGTACAGCCTTCAAAAGGTTTCTCATCCCAAGGTTTTCAAGGGATACCTTGCTGTTGAATAATGTGAATAATGTCCAGTTAGTGACAATACGAATCTAGAGCTGAAAACAGAAAGAAGAAAAGACAGAGAGATGATATCTGAGCTTCCCTTGATGGTTCCTTCATGTTTTTATAGGTTGTCTATGCCTAGGCTAATTGTTTTGGCAGAACAGAAAACACCGTCAAAAACAACATTACCTAGCTATTGACCTCAGTGGCGCACAAAACTGGATTATTTCAAGTATGTTCTGCATAGGCTATAACAGCTCTTGTGCATGTATGCACAAAAGCTGTTATATGCAGAAAACAGTGTAAATTATAAAATTTAATGATCATCATCAGTAACAGAGGCACGTAACTCACATGTCACCCCCCAGCCTTAACTTCTGTGCTAGGCTTGTAAATATTCAGGTTAGCAGAGGCTAGCACTAGTAAAACGGCAGGTTACTGTTGTCTTGCAACTGTGATCAGTATTTACAATATAACAATAGACATTACAAAAAATATGAAGAAAGTTGTTTGTGGTTACCTTATTGTTCAGACAATTATCAAATTTAACACTAAACCGCCAAGAGGTCATATTATCCCATAGATAACAATGTAGCTAAAACTCTGAGACACTCCGCAGCCCTGCAGCGTTGCTAGGCAACCAGGTTCTGGCACCAATCAATTACAGATAGAACTTAACTTATTTGATTTAGCCTTTTGTTATGACTAGCAAACCCAGATAAAATTATTGTTGTGCATCAATGCTAGAATAATTTTGTCAACCCTTCCATAACTATTTGTTACATGTTTTAGTCATGAATCAAATGTTCTATAAATATTACTCATCTTTCAACAATCTTTTTAAGCATGTTATTGTCTGTTTACATGTAGGCCTATCAGCTGTCTGTCAGCAAACAGCTAACCTATAGGAGGATCTTTGTTAACGTTGTTGTGCGCATGCGCGGGCGGTTAGGTGGCAAGAAAACAAACAAATGCCAGGCGGTATTGAGGCGATGAATGTTTTTAAGAGAGTTAGTGGGCGAAATCCCCAATATATACACACTTTAACATCTGAATACAGGAAAAGGTTTACAGAGAAGTTTAAAATCTGCATTGATGACAAAATCGAGATTATTCAAAGCCCATATGAGATCTGGGATGATCAAAAACGTTGGTCCGAATCGCGGGGGCCTTGGCCTCAAATCTCCTGGGGAGACATTTATTCCTACCTAATAGAAAGGCCTGGACCATTTAATAATGACAAATTAAAGGCTTTCAAAAGTCTGGAGGCCTACGTTTACTTTATTTCAAGAAAAGTTGGGCGAATCTCTTCTACAACACAGAAAGTTGTGGTCCTCCTGAAAGCAGAGGTCAGACCTGGCCAAGCAGAGTCTCAGCGTGATTCACATCTCCCGTGGGGGATCGCTAAAGAGAACGGCGAAATTCTCACTGTGACTGCAAAGCTGCGTAAATCTTCATTGATCAGTGTCCTTATTTATTTTGGGAAATGTAGTCGCTGTTGTACAATTTTAGTAGTACAGTAACATGATAATTTTAATGGCGTCTGGTCTCTGTTGAAAAACAGAATATCACCGCTTACACTGTCTTTTAAATTCAGTCTCGGAGAAACATGCAGTCATGTAGCGGCTTTAATGTTCAAAGTAGAAGCAGCAGTCAGGATAGGACTAATAACTGTTGCACGTACCAGTAAAGCTTGCAGGTATCAAAGCACTGCTGCACAATATATTTTCTAATTTTGATAAGGTTAAAAATACATGGACCCTCTATCAATATGATTTAGGTGAAAAAATAGATGTTTTCATCCGAAATTATAGGAATATAGAAATTAACGCTGCAGGAATCCAGGCTTTATTTAATCTCTTTCGTCTTTTGTGATCCTTTTCGGAGGGAATTCTAAAAAAACTTTTATCAGGTCTCCAACAGGCCGTACAATTAACCACACAGCAAGAATGAACCATCAGCTTTGCTAAATCGTCCTCGAAAGATGCAAAGCAATAGAATTACAGGTAAAATACGATGCTTCCTGCCACACAGTACCATAATGCATTGCAAGAAAACAAAAACATTGACATCACAAAAGATCCTCCTATTCTCCAGTGTGTTTTGTAGTTCACAGTAACCTTGATAATGATCTAAGCCCCTAACTAGTTTAATAATTATTATGTCTACTTCTGAATGATAAAAAAGCTGTGACAGTCAAAATATCAGCTTCTGTGAGGGTATCTTTATAATTTTTGTGCTGCATTGGCAGGGGTCAAAATGTCCCTCTCTGGCGGTCCTATAGTGTTAACAAGGAAAATGTGGGATACCATGAAAAGCATAATTTCTAGAATTATTTCATTCCAGATTCTCATTTTGTTTTTTTCTTTTTTGTACCATTGAGACTTGTTTAGGAGAGATTATTTTAGGAACAAAAAAACATGTAGAATTACCTCTGAGAAGTCTATAGAAAGATATTATTTTGTTCTATAGTTGAATATTCTAATGATACAGAAGAGGCTTTAAATGCATTCAAGTTGGGAGGCATCTTTGAGAAAACTTTATCTCAAGGCAGAGCCAGGTGTCCTCTATTTTCAGAAATCCAAATATTGTCACCCTAATTCCGATATCTTCACTTTTAGTCAAGTACAAAATGCCACTATTGTTTTGTTTCATGTGTATAATTGGAGTATATATATAATATATATATATATATATATATATATACCCCTCCCTGGGCTGCCACCTTATCGTGGTGGAGGGGTTTGAGTGTCCCAATGATCCTAGGAGCTATGTTGTCGGGGGCTTTTGCTCCCGGTAGGGTCACCCATGGCAATTTGGTTCTGTCATGTTTTGAAGTTTAAACTGGACCCAAAAGCAGCAGAGTTGAAAACAAAAAGGATTTAATGAAAAAACACACGGAACTTACAGAAACTCGGGAGGGTACAGGCAGCAACAGGGAAACACAGGAACCAGACGGGCAACAAGGAAGGCAGGAATCAGGCGGGGAAGAAAGACTGACGAACCAGCCAGTTGTGACTGAATGAGAACCGAATATATACTGAGGAGGAGAGTGAAGTGTGAACACGGAAGGAGCAGGAGACCAATTAGTGAAAGCGGTTGCAGCTGAGGGGGAGTGAGCAGGTGGAAGTGATTAGCTGGGACAGGAGGTGAAATGGCTGGGAGACAGAAAACTGGGAAACTAGAAGGATCTTAAGAAACTAAGACAAGACTACGGGGACACCAGAAAGTACAGAAATCAGAAGAAAGACTAAGAATAACTAAACATGAAAATAGAACTAAATAAGGAAAATCACTAACAAAAGACAAACACCCGGGGATCACAACAGGTTCTAGGCGAGGGATCAGACAAACTGCAGCCCAAAAGACCCCTATGATGAACAAGACAGATGGACTCAGTGTTCCCTCGCCCAGACGCGGGTCACCGGGGCCCCCCTCTGGAGCCAGGCCTGGAGGTGGGGCACGTTGGCGAGCGCCTGGTGGCCGGGCCTTTACCCATGGGGCCCGGTCGGGCTTAGCCCCCCTTCCCATGAGCTCACCACCTGTGGGAGGGGCCATAGGGGTCGGGTGCTGTGCAGGATGGGCGGCGGCCAAAGGCGGGGACCTTGGCGGTCCGATCCTCGGCTGCAGAAGTTGGCTCTCGGGACGTGGAACGTCGCCTCTCTGGTGGCGAAGGAGCCGGAGCTGGTGTGCGAGGTTGAGAGGTTCCGACTGGACATCGTCGGACTCACCTCGGCGCACGGCTCTGGCTCTGGAACCCGTCTCCTCCAGAGGGGTTGGACTCTCTTCCACTCTGGAGTTGCCCCTGCTGAGAGGCCCCGAGCTGGGGTGGGCATACTTGTTGCCCCCCATCTCGGCGCCTGTACGTTGGGGTTTACCCCGGTGAACGAGAGGGTAGCCTCCCTCCGCCTTCGGGTGGGGGGACGGGTCCTGACTGTTGTTTGTGCTTGCGCCAAACAGCAGATTAGATTACCCACCCTTCTTGGAGTCTTTGGAGGGGGTGCTGGAGAGTGCTCCTCCTGGGGACTCCCTTGTTCTGCTGGGGGACTTCAACGCTCATGTGGGCAATGACAGTGAGACCTGGAGGGGTGTGGTTGGGCGGAATGGCCCCCCCGATCTGAACCCGAGTGGTGTCTTGTTATTGGACTTCTGTGCTCATCATGGATTGTCCATAACAAACACCATGTTCAAACATAAAGGTGTCCATATGTGCACTTGGCACCAAGACACCTTAGGCCGCAGCTCAATAATCGACTTGGTTGTCGTCTCATCTGATCTGCGGCCGCATGTTTTGGACATTCGGGTGAAGAGAGGGGCTGAGCTGTCCACTGACCACTACCTGGTGGTGAGTCGGCTCCGATGGTGGGGGAGGACGCCGGACAGACCTGGAAGGCCTAAACGTGTTGTGAGGGTCTGATGGGAACGTCTGGCAGAGTCTCCTGTCAGAAGGAGCTTTAACTCACACCTCCGGCAGAACTTTGAACACATCCCGGGGGAGGCGGGGGACATTGAGTCCGAGTGCACCATGTTCCGCGCCTCCATTGCCGAGGCGGCTGACCGAAGCTGTGGCCGCAAGGTGGTCGGTGCCTGTCGCGGCGGCAACCCCTGAACCCGCTGGTGGACACCGGCGGTAAGGGATGCTGTCAGGCTGAAGAAGGAGTCCTACCGGGTCTTTTTGGCTTGTGGGACCCCTGAAGCAGCTGATAGGTACCGACAAGCCAAGCGGGATGCGGCTCGGATGGTTGCTGAGGCAAAAACCCGGGCGTGGGAGGAGTTTGGAGAGGCCATGGAAAACGACTTCCGTACGGCTTCGAAGCAATTCTGGTCCAGGGGGGGAAGCGGTCTTCCACCAACACTGTTTACAGTGGGGATGGTGTGCTGCTGACCTCGACGCGGGACATTTTGGGTTGGTGGATGGAGTACTTCGAAGACCTCCTCAATCCCACCAGCACGCCTTCCAATCTGGGGACTTGGGGTCGGTCTCTCCAATCTCTGGTGCTGAGGTCACAGAGGTCGTTAAAAAGCTCCTCGGTGGCAGGGCTCCGGGGGTGGATGAGATTCGACCGGAGTTCCTCAAAGCTCTGGATGTTGTGGGGCTGTGTTGGTTAACGCGGCTCTGCAATATTGTGTGGACATCGGGGGCAGTTCCCTTGGATTGGCAGACCGGGGTGGTGGTCCCCCTGTTTAAAAAGGGGGACCACAGGGTGTGTTCCAACTACAAGGGGATCACACTTCTGAGCCTCCCTGGTAAGGTCTATTCAGGGGTTCTGGAGAGGAGGGTCCGACGGATAGTCGAACCTCGGATCCAGGAGGAACAATGCGGTTTTCGTCCTGGCCGTGGAACACTGGACCAGCTCTACACCCTCAGCAGGGTCCTGGAGGGTGCATGGGAGTTCGCCCAACCGGTCTACATGTGTTTTGTGGACTTGGAGAAGGCGTTCGACCGTGTCCCTCGGGGGGCCCTGTGGGGGGTGCTCCGGGAGTATGGGGTACCGGGCCCCTTGATACGGGCTGTTAGGTCCCTGTACGACCGGTGCCAGAGTTTGGTTCGCATTGCCGGCAGTAAGTCGGGCTTGTTTCCAGTGAGAGTTGGACTCCGCCAAGGTTGCCCTTTTGTCACCCATCCTGTTCCTAACTTTTATGGACAGGATCTCTAGGCGCAGCCAAGGCGTTGAGGGGATCCGTTTTGGTGGCCTCAGGATCGGGTCTCTGCTTTTTGCAGATGACGTGGTCCTGTTGGCTTCATCGGAACTTGATCTACAGCTTTCGCTGGAGCGGTTCGCAGCGGAGTGTGAAGCAGCTGGGATGAGAATCAGCACATCCAAATCCGAGGCCATGGTCTTGAGCCGGAAAAGGGTGGGGTGCCTTCTCCGGGTCGGGGATGGGGTCCTTCCCCAAGTGGAGGAGTTTAAGTATCTGGGGGTCTTGTTCACAAATGAGGGAAAAATGGAGCGGGAGATCGATAGACGGATTGGTGGGGCATCTGCAGTTATGCGGGCGCTTGACCGGTCTGTCGTGGTGAAGAGAGAGCTGAGCCGAAAGGCTCTCGATTTACCGGTCGATCTACGTTCCTACCCTCATCTATGGTCACGAACTCTGGGTGGTGACCGAAAGAACGAGATCACGGATACAAGCGGCTGAAATGAGTTTCCTCCGCAGAGTGTCTGGGCTCTCCCTTAGAGATAGGGGGAGAAGCTCAGTCATCCGGAGGGGGCTCAGAGTAGAGCTGCTGCTTCTCCACATCGAGAGGAGTCAGTTGAGGTGGCTCGGGCATCTGGTCAGGATGCCTCCTGGACGCCTCCCTGGTGAGGTGTTTCAGGCACGTCTCACCGGGAGGAGGCCCAGGGGAAGGCCCAGGACACGCTGGAGGGACTATGTTTCTCGGCTGGCCTGGAACAAGTGGCTGGGGAGAGGGAAGTCTGGGTCTCTTTGCTTAGGCTGCTGTCCCCGCGACCCGACCCCGGATAAGCGGAAGAAAATGGATGGATGGATGGATATATATATATATATATATACAGTGGCTTGCAAAAGTATTCGGCCCCCTTGAACTTTTCCACATTTTGTCACATTGCAGCCACAAACATGAATCAATTTTATTGGAATTCCACATGAAAGACCAATACAAAGTGGTGTACACGTGAGAAGTGGAACGAAAATCATACATGATTCCAAACATTTTTTACAAATAAATAACTGAAAAGTGGGGTGTGCGTAATTATTCAGCCCCTTTGGTCTGAGTGCAGTCAGTTGCCCATAGACATTGTCTGATGAGTGCTAATGACTAAATAGAGTGCACCTGTGTGTAATCTAATGTCAGTACAAATACAGCTGCCCTGTGACGGCCTCAGAGGTTGTCTAAGAGAATTTTGGGAGCAACAACACCATGAAGTCCAAAGAACACACCAGACAGGTCAGGGATAAAGTTATTGAGAAATTTAAAGCAGGCTTAGGCTACAAATTTCCCAAGCCTTGAACATCTCACGGAGCACTGTTCAAGCGATCATTCAGAAATGGAAGGAGTATGGCACAACTGTAAACCCACCAAGACAAGGCCGTCCACCTAAACTCACAGGCCGAACAAGGAGAGCGCTGATCAGAAATTCAGCCAAGAGGCCCATGGTGACTCTGGATGAGCTGCAGAGATCTACAGCTCAGATGGGGGAATCTGTCCATAAGACAACTATTAGTCGTGCACTGCACAAAGTTGGCCTTTATGGAAGGGTGGCAAGAACAAAGCCATTGTTAAAGGAAAACCATAAGATGTCCCGTTTGCAGTTTGCCACAAGCCATGTGGGGGACACAGCAGACATGTGGAAGAAGGTGCTCTGGTCAGATGAGACCAAAATGGAACTTTTTGGCCAAAATGCAAAACGCTATGTGTAGCGGAAAACTAACACTGCACATCACTCTGAACACACCATCCCCACTGTCAAATATGGTGGTGGCAGCATCATGCTCTGGGGGTGCTTCTCTTCAGCAGGGACAGGGAAGCTGGTCAGAGTTGATGGGAAGATGGATGGAGCGAAATACAGGGCAATCTTGGAAGAAAACCTTTTGGAGTCTGCAAAAGACTTGAGACTGGGGCGGAGGTTCACCTTCCAGCAGGACAACGACCTTAAACATAAAGCCAGGGCAACAATGGAATGGTTTAAAACAAAACATATCAATGTGTTAGAATGGCCCAGTCAAAGTCCGGATCTAAATCCAATCGAGAATCTGTAGCAAGATCTGAAAACTGCTGTTCACAAACGCTGTCCATCTAATCTGACTGAGCTGGAGCTGTTTTGCAAAGAAGAATGGGCAAGAATTCCAGTCTCTAGATGTGCAAAGCTGATAGAGACATACCCTAAAAGACTGGCAGCTGGAATTGCAGCAAAAGGTGGTTCTACAAAGTATTGACTCAGGGGGCTGAATAATTACACACAGCCCACTTTTCAGTTATTTATTTGTAAAAAATGCAAGAGGTCTCAGGTGCAACGTGGGTGACACATGAGTGTCAAAGGTAAGTAAGGATGGCAGCAACAAAAAGAAGAATTTGGACATGAGGAACTATTTTTCAAAGAAACCTGTAAGTCACTTAAAGTCATGTTCGCTCATGAAATGTGTCCATCATAATAAACGTTACTGGCAATGCTACGCTTTGGCACACATCACACAGTCTCAAATTGTATGTAACTATGAATTGCCTGGTTTGGAAACTAACTGCACAACAAGCTGCCCACTATTTGTTATCTTACACCATGCATCTAAGGATGGCGCAGGTCTGTGCGCGCTTCCCCAAGGGAGCAAGGTGAGCATGCGCTGTGTGATTTCTGTCATATTGTTTAGCCCATTTTCATGTCATGCAACAATTTTTGCAATCAGTTCATCTTCAAAGCTGCAAAAAAATAAATATTGTTTCCCCAAGAATTTCTGCTTACATATCTAATTTCCCTCACATATGTTTTAAATACAAAATTATTGCAGTAAAAGTATAGATTTTATTTTTGCAAAGTCCTGCACTGGTCCAATTTTACCAACCTACATGCATTAAGATGATTTTTTTAACCCGACCCTTTACCCACAGTTATCTCCAGATCAAATCCCGACCCAACCTGCCCGTTGATTTAAAACCGCCATCGGTCTGTGTCCGCCGCAGCTATGCGCTCCAATCCCTCCGTAACTCTCCATTGTGCTGTCAGCTGAGCTCTCAGATAGTGATGCTTTGAATACTGTCCAGGTCTGAGATGATAATCAGTCAGATGCTCTCATAGGAATCTTTTTTTGATTGATTCAGTTACCTGAACCCTGTGCATAAAGATGAAAATGTATGTGCGTCTCCAACAAGTGGTCAGCAATGTGAATTGTAAGCTGCTTATGTTTAAAAAAAAGAAGAAAAAAAACGGAAAATAACGTGACCCCGTACTACAGTAAATTATTTCCCTTTTTATTTCTCTGGACTGTTGCACAGCTGGTACTTATTTTATACAGAACTGTAGAGAAGTTACAGTTGAAGTTTCTGCGCACAGAACGGCGAGGGTAGCAAGGGAGATGCGTTTGTTTTGTTTGTTGCTCATTCTTCTTCTGGGGCGAACATATTATTAATGTAGCCAACACTATTCTTTGTGCTACGATGTGGATGATTTTTCCCAGACAACAGTCTAATAATGGTTTTTACCCCCGTTTGAAAAACTAAATAAAACACAACGAGCTTTCAATTTTTACACCTGTTATTACACCACAGTGTATATTATAGTAAAACGTCAGAAGGATAAATACCTATATATGAATGATTATTATTTATTGTCCCCACCAATCTTCAAACCACATTCATGTTTATGATTATTGTCCCCAGCAATTTTAAAAACAAACCTACGGTCTTGCTGCTGAGCACAGTTTCTTCAAACTGAAACTGATTAAAACCTTTCTAAGATCAACAATGGGACAGGAACGCCTAAGTGGCCTGGTCGTCATTAGCATCAATGGTGAAGTGGCATATCGGGTGTCTTATGATGACTTGATTGGTGATTTTGCCTCCAGGAAAGCTCGCCGTGCAACTTTGTAAAGCGTCCTGCAGCTGCTAGTAATGCATACGCAATTTAGTATTGTGTGCACTATCCAATATCAAGAGTTCTTTATCTCTGTGTCCATATAATCAGAAAAAAAACCACAGCGATTTCTAATAAAGGTTTCTTACACATAAATACCTAGTTGAGTACTATAGCAAAAGCCGTAATGCTCCACTTGTAAAAGTAAATCTTTTGGGCTTCTACTTATTACTCAGACAGCAATTCTGAGTGCCACACTGCCAGACAGGACACATAAAAAAGGGGAAAAAAAGATAAAGTTATGCTACAGGAGTATCAACTTGAAACAAACAAAGCATTCGTTTCTTAATACATTTTAATACAAAAGGCATGGTGTATGTTATTTATACCCTTCTCACCCAACAATGAATAACCTTTGACATTAGGGCAATCAAACCCTTATAATTGCTGACCAGCTTTTTGCATGTTTCCACTGGTTTTCTGACAATTTCTCTTTGGGAATAATCTCCAAATTTCTGAGGTTGGAAGGCCTTGCCATTACACTACCTTCTGCCCTCTCCACAGATTCTATCTCGGATTCAAGCCAGGCCAATAAACACTTCATTACTTACAGGCAAAGCAAAAAATGTTTGTAAAATTAAAAGATTACTTTGAACCCAACTATGCCCGATGTATGAATAATTGGTGTTGAAACTGTATAAGCAGTTATTATTTTACCTGCAGTAGATAAAGTCTCTTGGAATCTTCATTTAGAATAAATCCAAAAATATTTTCATAGAGGTCTAAAGTAATATCTACTCAGAGGGACCAGGATGGAATACAAAAGTTATATAACTATTCCAATTTGAAAAATGTTACAGTGGTGTGTGAAAAAGCTGTTTTATGAACCTTTAGGCAAATTTATATTGGGCAGCCCTTTAAAACAAAACGTAAGGAGAACTCCAAGTAATGTAACTCCAGAAATCTACTTACCAAACAGTAAGTAAATAAAAAAATGCTGTATCCCATAATTTTACAAACAGTAATGAAAACCCTCCATGTTGTGCACTTTGGAGGATCTTGCTATATAAACTTAAGGCAGTCTTGGTCAATAAATGGCTTCATTGGTGTTGGCTGAAATGTTTATAGTATATTCATCAATATTTAATCTGTGTTCAGGATGATAAGAGCAAAATAAACATGTTTATGCATTATTTAGCTACTATAGTGGGATTTATTTGTTAAAGTCTATTTAATTCTGAGTATACTAAACCAATTCTGTGTTTTTAAAATAAGTTATTTTTATAACAGATGGAACTGTGTATCAATAGTCCATTACAATAAACTGGTGCTTCCAGGACGTCTGTGCACAGGTGGTAGGAATTTGTCCCGTAATCGGTGGGTTGCTGGTTCAAATCCCTTCTCTGTTCGTCTCGGGCGTTGTGTCCTTAGGCAAGACACTTAACCCTGGGTCAGAGGGCCCGTGTCTGGCAGCCTCACCTCTGTCAGGCTCACTGGCTGTGGCTACAATGTAGTAACTTGCCACCATCAGCGTGTGAATGTGTGCATGAATGAGTGTAAAGCGCTTTGTGGTCCTCTGACTGAAAAAGTGCTATACAAATGCAGGCCATTTACATGATTAACTTCCTAGAAATTACAAGATTCGTATAAATAAAATGCCTGAAATCTTGTGAGAACAGGAATTAAATGACTGAGGTAAATATGAAAAAATGACTCAATCACCACAAAACAATCCTATTTAACAGTGACAAAAAGTAGACAGTATTTTCATTGAGAAAGCCTTTGTGATGTTTCCCTTAGCTTGCCAGGACTCATCTGAGCTGTGTTAATGTTATGCTGCCACACACTAAGCATTGTGTTGTTATACCTGATCCAGTTTTCTATCTTGATACAGCAAGCAATCATTTGTTGCATTTATGAGCATAAACCTCTAACTGCCATGTTTATATAGCTGATTCCTCTTTAGGCTCTTGGATTCCCCTGCAGTAAACTTTCATCCCACATTAATGGCATGTGGCATACGACAGAATTTTTATCTTCAAGTAACATAGCAAAGCAAAAATAAACTTGATGGTCAACTTCTCCTCATCTTTCCAATTGGTCTAAGCAGTGGTTTATAAACAGTGCCTTGCAATAAATATACACTCATTAGTAAATTTTGTCACATTGTGACCACAAACTTCAGTGTATGTTATCCTGAATTGATCAAATTGACAAAGTAGCACATATTTAGGAAGTTGAAGAAGCAAAATATTTGTCAAATATATTCACAGTTAAAAATCTAAAGTGTTGCACATTTGTTCTCAATACCCCAAATAAAATCCAGTGCAACCAAGCGATTCAAGAAGCCCCTTAATTAGTAAATATGGTCCACCTGTGTTTAAAGCAATCTGTACAAATACAGCTGTTCTGTGATGACCTCACTGGTTTGTTAAAGAACATTAGTGAATCAAGAGAAGAATCAGTAGTCCAAGAAACAACAGCTCAGAGAGATAGTTGTTGAGAAGCTTAAAACAGGGCTAAGTTATAAATGTCATGTAATGGTGAGGTGTAGGATCCACATGCAGGGAGGAGGCAGGCAGATGAGAATAAACAGCTTTATTATAAAAGAAAATTCAAAAACTAAGATTAAGATCCTGAGGGGAATCTAAAATAATGCAACACAAGAGCATGCCCTGCGATGGACTGGCGACCTGTCCAGGGTGTACCCTGCCTCTCGCCCCTTGACCGCTGGAGATAGGCACCAGCTGCCCCGCAACCCTACATAGAATGGACGGGTATGGAAAATGGATGGATGGATGGATGGACAAGAGCAACACAAGAGGACCACAAGGAAACAGGATGGTTGAATATGTTATGATCTAACCAAAAGCAGACCAATTGAGAGACAGATGGTGAGTTGATTACTTAACAAGGAGTAGTTGGTTAATAAAAAACGGTACAGCTGAGAGGGGAAGGCAAGTAACTAAAGTTGAACTGAGGAAATTGAAGAAATGACTCTTTGAACAAACGGGAAACAAGGAAGCAGAATATAAATAAAATGAAATACCAAAATAAAACAAAACAAATTAGATAATGATCTGTTGTAACTCTGCTGGAGAGATGCAAAGCTCAGGTGAGAGGATATGATGAAAGGATGACTCTTGGTTGTGAACAATTCACGCAAGCAGTAATTGGCTTTCATGCAAGCGCTGCAAGAAGAAAGCCATATAAGGCCTGGTTCACACGGCACGATTTTAAATTTGTCGCAAGAGCTTCAGACCGCACACACAACGATAAAAAATCATGGATGTTCCTGTTTTGGTCCTACAGTGTGTAGTGTGTGGCCACACAGTAATGACGAGACACCACACACGAACAGATTTTACACACTAATATTCCAAGCGCAGACAGGAAATCTCACAAAAACCTAATGATATAAAACGTGACAAAAGTCAAAGTAGTAAATAAATATGAATGCTGAGGATGAGGCATTGGCAATAGTTTGTGGACAAATTTTAACAGAAAAAAATTCAGTCGTGGCGTTGGATAAAGGAGGACACAGCAGGAGCAGGGTCTCTACTTGCTATACAAAGAGATGGAGGTAAATTATTGTTTTTTGTTTTTACTGGGAAACGTTGTCACACACTTTGATCTGACTGATCTCCGTTTCTATGCATTTGTGAACTGCTGTCAAGTGAGCTGACACTTGGAAATAATAATAGACGCTTCAAAGGTGCATCACTTCCTGTCAGCTCGCTTTCTGATTGGCTCCACATTACATTCAACAGGCTGCATGCTCGTTTGTCCTCCCAACACACCACACTCATTGCGAAATCGGGCAGAGACAAACCAACATGTCAAATATTCCCAATTTGTGATCGAACCAGTCCCAACGTCCTTTCGAGCAGGCCAGAGCGCTCGGAACACACCACACATGGCAGGAACATTTGCTAAGATTATCTTAATAGCCATCCCGATAATTGGGGCGTGTCGGAAGGGAAAAATCTGGGCAAAATCTGTCTTAAAATCCTGCCGTGTGAACCTGGCCTAACCTGCTTGAAGTGTGCTTCAGACCAGTTATGTGACACAGCAACCATGTGTTTTGTATGCTACGTTTCTAGTTGTACATGCCAATACTGTATGTATGTATGTATGTATGTATGTATGTATGTATGTATGTATGTATGTATGTATGTATGTATGTATAAAGCACTGAGTTGCAATCTTTGTATGAAAAGCTCTTTTATAGATAAAATTTGATTGATACATGCAAATAGCAACTGGACACACCTCTGCTGCATCCCTGCATCTGCCTCACTGGGGACTCATCATCAACGATGTAGGAAAATTGCTTCCCAGCTGCCTGCCTGTCTGCCTACTCCTTGGTGTACATGTCTGTGAAATCACTGCTAAGGACTGCTGAGCCTGGCAGCAAGCATGTATTATTGATTTATATTGAAAACTGTTAACAAGAAATACTGTAGTAGGCTTAAACTGCTCTCATGAAGAATTATGGCTACAGAAAGTGTCGGGTCCGCTCCAGGTTGTTAGTTATAAAAAAATGACTTGTTTACATTGTTTTGTATTTTGTTACAAACAATTTTCCCCATATTTACATATTCCATCAACAACTTATAAAGGTGTGTATCACACTATTAGACAACATATTTCTAGGTAAACTTAAGGATGTCTAAACTTTCCTCAATTGCCTAAACACATTCATTGTGAAAAATTGAATGTATAATGGATGAAACAAAATGTCATTAACATTTATGAAGGGTAAAGTGTACCACAGTACTTTCACTGTTATCCTATCATAAAACTATCTGAAAAAGGCAAAGACAAGAGAGCTGTCCAAATAGGCTGGGGTAATAGCAGGGTGCCACAGTTATTGGCACACCTGCTGTTAATACTGTGTAGAAGCCCTTTTTGGCAGTAAGAACAGCACTTAGTCTTTTCCTATAGCATCTCAAAATGAAGAGGGATCTTTGATCATTCCTCTTTGCACAATCAATCTATAGGTAAAACTCGAAAAATTTGAATACCGTGCAAAAGTTCATTTATTTCAGTAATTCAACTTAAAAGGTGAAACTAATATAAGATGTAGACTCATTATATGCAAAGCAAGATATTTCAAGCCATTATTCGTTTTAATTTGGATGATTATGGTTTACAGCTGTTGTGGCACAATGAGTGCAATGATGTCTGGTTTACATACCCATCAATAATTATGATCAATATTTTGATATTAATGTATTTATTGATGAAGTTTAAGTTTTAATTTGTTAATTAACAGTTCAGGGCACCATGTCCTTTATGAGGAAAAATAGAACCAGACACCCAGTCTCTTCTAAGGGTATAAGTTAAAAAGTGGTGGAACAATAATTGCATGCATACACCAGAATAAATACAGACAACTTTTCTCTAAGATAATTTATCAAGAAAAATAGATCAACCTTACAGCCAAAGCATTTCTTCAAATATCTAACCAAACTGATCTTGAAAATGAATTTGTGAATGGAACACACAATGAGGATCAGGAAATCACTTCAAAACTCTTTTATCATAAGGGGGGGGTGTATGCGTTAACTTCTCCACGTGGGTAGAGGCAAAGGCTAGCATAGATGAATATAAAAAAGGGGACTCACGTGCTGAAGCAAGAGGATTTATATGCTAAACGAGGGGATAGCCGGGGGTGGACTAATCCCTCGCTCCTGGGGAGGGCTTAAAGGGAAAAACGTGAAGAACAAAGAGTAATATGGTTAGTTGGGAACTAACAATGAAAGGCATGTGGCCCAACTGCAGGTGTGGAGCGACTGGACAGGATCTAAATTACTGCACAAAATATATAACCGAATGTGGAAGAGTGTGGGAGAAGAAAGGGGCAATAGAGAGAGAAAGAAGAATAAATAGGGGATCTGCTCAGGATACAACCAGTTTAAAACACACAGCAAATTCAGCAGCTCACAAACAAGCATTTGGCAACACTAGAAAACAAACAGCGATTCCAGCATTCAAAAAGACATCAATCCAACAATGAAACGTTATTTAAATCGTTCTGACCTATCTCTGCCCAGATACATGAAGGAGAATAAAATGAACAGTTTTGATTCTACTTTAAGGTGGCTTATGTCCGATCGGTCCTGACAGTTATCAAAGTCTGGTCCACACAAAAGGGGGAAGAAGTCCAAAGTGGGCAGGGCTATGTGCACGCCGAGGTCCCTGGAACTATGGTTCCGTCTGCAGGCACTGGAAATATTCTGCTGTCAGCAAAGCTTTCCCCGGATGCACGTACAGGAGGCTTGATGCTGTTCAGCTTGTCCTTCTAAGGTTTAAAGGGATTCTTTCCCACCCAGTAGGTCAGAAATCTAGAGGAATTCCCCAGTGAAGAGTGTGTCTTTCCGCCGGCAGAGCCAAGTCCTTAAAGACAAATTTTGGCTCCCCCAGCTAAATAACCTTTGTGATGTGATCAATGGCCACAGACCAATGGGAATGCGCTTGGGGCAGCAAAAGGAATGCTGAAAAAAAAAGGGAAAAAAAGGAATGCTGGGAAATGCAGTCTCTGATATGTCAGACCTCTAAAACGTGTAATCGTGCATATGTACTTAGTACTTGATTTAGGCCCCTCTTGCATAATTTACTCCCTCACTGTGGCGGGGCATGGATGCTATCAGCCTGTGGCACTGCTGTGATGTTAAGGAAGACCAGGATGCTTCAATAGCGGCGTTCAGCTCTTCTTCATTACTCTGTCTCTTGTCTCTCATCTTTCTCTTGGCAATGCTCCATACTGTATATTCTCTATGGGGTTCAGGTCAGGCAAGCTTGCTGGCCAACCAACCACAGTAATCCCATGGTCATTGAACCAGGTTTTGGTACTTTTAGCAGTGTGGGCAGGTGCCAAGTGCTGATGGAAAATGAAGTCGGCATCTCCATAAAGCTCATCTGTGGAAGGAAGCATGAAGTGCTCCAAAATGTCCTGGTAGATGGCTGCGTTGACTCTGGACTTTAGTAATAAAGAACAGTGGACCAACACCAGCAGATGGCATGGCTCCTCAGATCAACACAGTGAAAATTCACTCTAGCCTTCAAGCATCTTAGATCATGTGCCTCTCCATTCTTCCTCCAGACTCTGGGACCTTGGTTTTCAAATGAGATGCAAAGTTTGCAGTCCTAATTTTCTTTATTCCAGGTAAGACGCTTCTGACGTTGTTTAGTGTTCAAGAGTGGCTTGACAAAAGGAATATGACATTTGAAGCCCATGTCCAGGATCCGTCTGTATGTGGTGGCTCTTGATGAACCTACTCCAGCCTCAGTCCACTCCTTGTGAAAGTCCCCAACACTTTTGAATGGCTTTTTCCTGACAATTCTCTCCAGCCTCCGATCATTCCTGCTGCTTGTGCACCTTTTTCTTCCATACTTTCCCCTTCCACGTAACTTTCTTTTAATGTACTTTGATACAGCACTGTGGGAACATCCAACTTCTTTTGCAATTACCTTTTGAGGCTTTCCTCCTTATGGAGGGTTTCACCTCTTACATTGAATTACTGAAATAAATAAACTTTTGCACGATATTCTAATTTTTGATTTTCACCTGTAGAATGTCCCGTTTCCTAAGTTCTCTAATATGTTCTCCTCTCCTCCTCAGTTAAACCCACAGGTTTTCTAAAGGATTCAGATATGGAAAATGAGATATCCATGGAAGAATATTGCTTTTGTTTTTGTTGAACTAAATCTTTATTAATTTGGTCACAATTTACTATCGATTTTTCTGTTGAAAGACCAAATTATATGTTTTTGCTCAGTGGCCCCAATATTTTCTTTAAAATAGTCCAAAGAACTCTATGTATGATTTCTTTTGGAAGTGAAACAGGCCCTTAAAGTTATACTTAAAGTGAGCTTGGGGTGTTTTTCCTGATATTTTTTCTTTGTCAGAGACAGAACCAACAGGTGTGTTTGTTTCTGACCAGCTCAATCTTAACCTCATCTAGCCAAAGCACACAGTTGCAATTAAAATTCCAGTACGATTTAGCAAACTTACTTTCAAACACTTACCACTGAAATATATTTTAATGATTGCTATAGAGACTTAGTGACCCATAGATGCCCATTTTGCTGCAGCTTGCTAACAATGATTAACAAAAAAAGTGTATCCTCATCTATCCTTGTTTGTCACAGTTCTAGTTGTTTTAAACATGTCTTATTATTGTGCTGACTGAAGATATGGGTAAGTTTACACAAGCAGCTACTTTTCTTGTAGCTACACCTGTCAACACACATCTGTTCCATGTAAATGGTACATTCTCACATGTTTCCTGTTTTGAAAAGGTTCTATTGGAAACAAACCTATGTGTCACATAGATTGATAATTTAAAGTTTTAAGTTGTGTTGATCAACCTTAAAACCTCCAATGTAGACCAAAAATACATAGCAATTTTAAAGGAATTCTGAAGGCGCCAATAAGTGTGGTGCCGGTTATCAGTGACAAAAAGTTATTTTTAAGCCAAGTTAATAAATGTGTTCAAATGAAACAATTACATTTTTTTCCCAGTTGTTCAGTGCGAGATTATGCTACTGCTAAGAAGCATACCAAATATAGTATTTTATATATTTTAAGGGTTTCTACACATCCTTTCTAGTGGTTTCAGTGACTGTAGAGTTGTAATTAAACATTAGCGAAACTGCAACATTCCTCTTCCCATCCCTTCCCTTTTTGTACAATTGGTTGAAAATCCAAATAACATCTATAAAAGCTGAACTGCAGAGATAATCCTGATTTAGTAATGTTCAAGCTACCTCTAGTGGTCAAAAGATGTACTTACGTACATCTCTAATACTGTCCATCCATCCATCCATTATCTACTGCATACCGTCTATCCGATGTAGGGTTGTGGGGTGGGGGGGCTATCTCCAGCAACCATCAGGCGAGAGGCGGGGTACACCCTGGACAGGTTTCCAGTCCATCGCAGTCTCCAATCCTATAAAATACAAAATACCAATGTTGTATTAATGTAAACATGTGTGCGTTTGCGTGCACGCGCGTGTGTGTGCAAATACATCAGTCTATGTTTCTTTGTGCTTTGCATCTTTTGAAAAAAAAGAAAATAACATTGATCTGTATGTGTGTTTGTCTCAGAATGTCTGACAATGTCCTAGCAGCATAAATTGAATAGCTTTTTGAAGAGGGTTTATTTAGTTTTTTACTTAAAATATGATGCAATTTTAACAAGTTGAATGTTTTAGCATTTGGGCTGATTTATTATCAAAATCAAGGTAATGTCTTTAAACAGGTGTTTAATGTCAGAACAACTCTATCTGAGAGAAAATGCCAATTATTTTTTTCAAACCATGAGATATTGAGATCCAGAGTAATTATTAAAATACATAGAAATAAAAATCGAGCAGTAAATCCACCAATTTGGGGTTTTGAGATCCTCTTCAGAAATTAAACTAAATAATAAAAAATGTGAAGGTTGAGATCTTTGTATAGTAAGTCTAGTTGAGGTCACTGAATTCGTGGTTACAGAAGGTTTAGGAAACCAATGGTTTAATGCACCTCGAAAAATAAAATCAGAATAGAGTGAATTTACACTTGGTGCAATTGAAGGTTTAAAAAGGTTATGGTAAAAAACAAAAGATGCATTGTAGCAGTCTTTGAGGCTAATAATAGGGTTATTTATTCCACTTAAAACCTTAATTAAAAATCAAGTTGTCTATATACATAGACTATGAAATTAAAAACACTTTCTCAGTGTTTGTTAAAATCATACACAGTAACAAGAAACAAAAGCATTCCAAGATTCCATCTATTATTTATAAGAGGAAATATTTGAGAGGCCTTCAGCTGTTTGTTTCATTCAGGTAAAAAAGCTTAACTGTTGGGCTCTGAAATAATTTTCTTATCTTTAGCATTTTTTGAGGCTAAACGGACAAACTTGTTCTCAGCTCTGTAACATAACAGAACAAACCTCGGGACCTGTTTTGACATAAACGGCAGTAGGCACATCAGATACTATAACAGAAAGCGGCTACATTTACAGCTTTGATCAACGTTTTCATGCCCGAGCATTATCAATCACTGCGATTACAAGAGCTTGCCACTTTGTACACATCAAATTCGTTTTAATGGCTGCACCTGTGTCCCGCCCGCCTCAACCCTGCTGTGATAAAAGGTTTGCAAAATGTCCAGTGACACAGAAGTGAAGTAAGATAAAGAGCGAAAAAAAATTGTTGTACTTTTTATACATTATATATATATATATATATATATATATATATATATATATATATATATATATATATATATATTTGTTGACATCCGACTAGTCTCAGCTTATGAAACATTGGGGAAACTGACATTATGACATTATGGGGGCTATAAAAAAAAATTTGCATGTAAACAACTCTTTTGTTGTCATGGAAATAACAGGGTTACAAATGACAAACAATGCTAGAATTAGATTGGGAATCAATGTATGACAGCAATGTCAGTAAAATGATTTAAAACTAATATGAAATAACAAAACAAAAAAGAAAATTTTAAAAACATCAACATGCAACTGGAACATTCTAGAATGATAAATGAAAATGATCAAGCAGATTTGCTGTTGCTAAGATATTTAAAATTTTCAAACATACATTATTTTCCAACCAGACAGTAACAGATTTCTATGGTATCT
Organism: Valencia hispanica; assembly: GCA_963556495.2. Classification (NCBI taxonomy): domain Eukaryota; kingdom Metazoa; phylum Chordata; class Actinopteri; order Cyprinodontiformes; family Valenciidae; genus Valencia; species Valencia hispanica. The sequence goes on along the minus strand of OY747717.1, from coordinate 13,958,960 downwards.
ATCTGACCAAAGTAAAGAGTAAGTAAATCTTTCCAAAATATTACACTACACATGTTTACTTTTACTGGTATTAGTGTGCTAGTGAACAAAATTCACATGCAACTTTCAAATATCTCGTCAACTTCTTAGTGAGTAACCTATGTGTGTAAAACATGTCATAGGTGTATGTGTTATGTAAGTATGTGTTAGGCCATACTGAGAAATATGGCGACCATTTTATGTTTTGAAACATCTATTTAAATGAGTTCATTTTCAAGGCTCCATCTAGCAAATCAAAGACGCTGTTTTTCTTTTACCATATTTGCTTATATTAACGAGATTAGGCTAAAAGGATACAAGTTATATGGCACCAATGGTGACTACAAACATATTGTTTTGAGTCATTTGTCATATTACAAATACCATCACACCACCAAGACAGCCAGTCTGCATAGATGGAGAGGAAATAGAGACTGTGAAGTCCTACAGATACCAGAAACCGGAGTGGAAACCCAACACAGACGCAGCATACAGGAAGGGACAGAGTTGCCTTTTTCTTCCTCAGGTCCTTCGATGTTTGGAGTAACATGCTGCAGATGTTCTACCACACAGTCATCGGAGGTGTGCTTCTGTATGCTGTTGTCTGCTGGGGAAATAGCAATGCGGACAAAGACTGCAGGCCTCTGAACAAACTGGTCAAAAAGGCCAGTTCTGTGCTGGGTCGGGAGCTGGACCCTGTAAGAATTGTGGTGGAGAGACAGATTAAGAGGAAGCTGCAGGGCATTCTCCCTAATACAACCCATACATACATACATACATACATACATACATACATACATACATACATACATACACACACACACACACACACACACACACACACACACACACACACACACACACACACACACACACACACACACACACAAACACAAACACAAACACAAACACACACACACACACGTACGCACACCCCCGCACATATGACCGAGCCAACTGCACCAGCATCTGGTCTCAGAAAGGATCTGAGGATCTCATCTCGGTACCTAATGGCAGTCATGCTACCTCTGGCGAGCACATGGAGGGCTGTGCGGCCCCTCAAAGAAATGCTACCCCACACCATTACTGACCGGCTGCCAAACCGGTCATGCTGGAGGATGTTGCAGGCAGCAAAACATTCTCCACGGCGTCTCCAGACTTTGCCACATTTGTCACATGTGCTCAGTGTGAACCTGCTCTCATCTGTGAAGAGCACAGGGCACCAGTGGCAAATTTGCCAATCTTGGTGTTCTCGGGCAAATGCCAAACGTCCTCCATGGTGTTGGGCTGTAAGCACAACCCCCACTTGTGGACGTCGGGCCCTCATACCACCCTCATGGAGTATGTTTTTTAACCGTTTGAGCAGACACATGCCCATTTGTGGCCTGCTGGAGGTCATTTTTCAGGGCTCTGGCAGTGCTATTCCTATTCTTCCTTGCACAGAGGCGGAGGTAGCTGTCCTGCTGCTGGATTGTTGCCCTCCTACGGCCTCCTCCACATCTGATGTACTGGCCTGTCTCCTGGTAGCGCCTCAATGCTCGGGACACTATGCTGACAGACACAGCAAACCTTCTTGCCACAGCCATCCTGGATGAGCTTCACTACCTGAGCCACTTCTGTGGGTTGTAGACTCATGCTACCACTAGAGTGAAAGCACCGCTAGCTTTCAAAAGTGACTAAAACATCAGCCAAAAAGCAACTGAGAAGTGGTCTGTGGTCACCACCTGCAGAACCACTCCTTTATTGGGGGTGTCTTGCTAATTCCCTTTAATTTCCACCTTTTGTCAATTCCATTTGCACAACAGCATGTGAAATTGATTGTCAATCAGTGTTGTTTCCTAAGTGGACAGTTTGATTTCACATTAGTGTGATTGACTTGGAATTACATTGTGTTGTTTAGGTGTTCCCTTTATTTTTTTGATGAAAATCATTTAAATGCAATTTTACTTGTGACCAAGTCCAGTTCCTGTAATAAAATCATGCTAACGCTGCTCTACAAAGTTTAGCTGCAAAAAGTAAAAAAGTAACCTTTTATGTATAGTTTATTACATGAAAGAACAGCAACTGGACTTGTGACCAAGTCCAGTTCCTGTAATAATATCATGCTAACGCTGCTCTACAAAGTTTAGCTGCAAAAAGTAAAAAAGTAACCTTTTATGTATAGTTTATTACATGAAAGAACAGCTGTGCTTTTGTTTGACTCATGAAGCTAAAAAGAAAGATTGGGCAAAAACATTTTATAACTTTTTTCTAAATATATTTTTTTATTTCAGAAACCGAGACATTAAATGTCACAAATACAAAAAAGATACATGGCTTTTAAAAAACAGAATTAATTGAACATAGATTTCCCCCCTTGTTTAACTAGAATAATATGGATGAAGCTGAAGATCAACAACTGAGCTCTGCTACACAGACAGGAGAGCGAGCATCAGGTGGGCCGAACCCAACCATCACATTTTCTGAGGAACAGATGGCAACACAAGCCCAACAAAACATTCGGCTTCGTCAGAAGATGGCAAAGTTATTTCAGCAATACAAGAGTAAATGGTAATCAGTTGAAACATTACAATTATTTGAAGTTTAACATGAAAAAAATCTACTTATCCTCATGTTTAAATGTTTGTCTCCATGTACAATCAAGTATTATCCTCATGTTCAAATGTTTGTCTCCATGCACAATGAAGTATTATCCTCATGTTCAAATGTTTGTCTCCATCTACAATGAAGTATTATCCTCATGTTCAAATGTTTGTCTCCATCTACAATGAAGTATTATCCTCATGTTCAAATGTTTGTCTCCATGTACAAATAAGAATTGGCCAGATAGACTTTTTTTATTATAAGGTTCTCATAGATCAGTCAGGGCATTAACACTGGTGTTATTATTGTTATTAATGTATTAAAGACTCTTCTTTTTGTGCATGTTTAAATCCAATCCTTGTATCCTTGGTTTGCCACAGATTAGGAGTGTAACAAAATAAATACTAAATGTGCTGGCTAAATTATGAGGATTTTTGGCAGTGCAGTCGAAGCATGATGATCAGATGTCTTTTTTTTTAATTTGTCCTCTAAACAGGGCTGAACCAATCTTCAAAAAATATAAAGTCAGAGTGACTTCAAAACCTGGTGCAGTGAAGGAGAAAATTTCTGTCACTGTGACTAAAAAAGAGGTGAGACCAAGCTGAGTAACTTTTGCAATTTTAAAGTATGGCTTACTATGTTTGAAACATTAGTTAAATCCTCCCAAGAACATATGAATACATACTAATCAAATTATCATATTGGAGTAATAAATGCTGCACAGGCTCAACATACAAACATTTATTCCTATAAAGATTGTGCCATTCATGATCTTTATTGCTGTCTTTAACAATATACTTATTGTGTTTCATACGTTTATTTTCAGTTTGATAATGTGTTTTCCTGTGACTGATGATATGGAAGGTATTTTTGAAACATTCTCTCTCGCACAGAAAAGTATGCCGCTGAGCGTGGAAAATGCTGGTGTCAAACGAGTGTATTTCAGCTTTCATACCATCAATTTTGTGAAAAATATTTTTACTGTCAGAGATCGTGATGGAAACATTATCAAAACACTGAAAGACCAACCTCTCAAGCCAGGTTTGTAAACTTCTGGCATACAATACTAATTCCACAATAGTTAATTGCACACTACAATTTTAACTTTGGATTTCACAAAGTATAAAGACCCAAATAAATTAAAGGTTGAGCTAATGAAATGGAAAATGTTTCCTTGTACTCTGGGTCCAGGAGAATCATACAAAATGAAAATTCATGTCTCCACCGACCACTCTGGCCTCTATGAGCAACTGCTGGTCTTTAAGTTTAAAAGAGACCATGAGCGTTCAGAAAAATTTGACGTTATGCGCCTCTTGGAGGTCATTCGTCAAACACCTCAGAGTGAGAACTATGATGCCGAGTCAAAGGTAGAGAAGAGCTTTCAGACTGCAAAAAGGAAGCCTCATACAGGGTAACTAGTGAATCCTTTTGCTTGTTGCCACTCTTTTGAAGACCAACTTCTTGCCCAATGTAACTTTTTTTTTTCTACTTCTGAAGGTGTGAGATCCTTCTGAAACCAATGGTGCATCTCAGGAAATTCTTAATGTCCGAGAACATTGCAAAAATCGAAGAAAGAGATATGTGTGTTCAATTTTTGATCTTACACACTACTGTAAATTGTTCTTGTTGTAAGACATATGGCTTTAAATGTAAAATGTAGTCATTCTTGAGGCCACCATCTTTACTGTATCAGTGGTATCTTTCAGGGAGTTAGAGGAGAAGCCACTTAACTGGGATAATTACGCTTGGAGATTCCACTTGCTGCTTCACATTGAGGAGTATGTGATCCATACAAGTCTTGAGAAATGCAACCGAGATGACGTCCTTGTGATTACTCACCAACGCGAAAAAGATTTGTTGCTTTTAAAGGTGATGCAGCTAACTGAGACACAGAAATATAACAAATTACAACCTCTTTTTATATGAAAAAGCATGAGCTAAAACATTTTGCTAATGTTGCATCAGGTCAAAGATGTTATAAACACATCTAATGTTTTGCTGACTGGATGCAACGTACTGGTGACTCCTCTAAAACAGCAGGAAGCAAAGATATTATACAGAGGATGGGTCGATGATGTGGATGAGGAGCAAATCTACTTGAGATTCAATGAAATGTAAGAACATAATGACGCAGAATATAATCTAACTTTTTCATCCCTGGAAGAAACCTGTTAGATGCAGGAACAGATATGAGACAGGGGTGAAGGTTCATCTTCCTGCAGAATGTTGACCCCCAGCATTCAAGAAGTGCTGTATATTTCAGTGGTTTAGACCAAAGCATATTCATTTGCGTTTTAATAGACCAGTCAAAGTCCAGTCCTAAATCAAATTAAAAATCTGGGCTTGAATGTCCACATACACTCTCCATGGTAGCTGAATACATATACATACCACACTTTTTTTAGATTTACCAATTATGAAATTTGCTTTGAACCATATTACCTTTATAATTATGTGCTCCTTACCATTGACATATCACATAAAATCCGAATAAATAGCAGTTTGTGGTTCGACCTTGTCAAAAAGTGAAATGCTTCAAGGGATATGACCATGTTTGCAAGATACAGTATGTTGGCCCATTTTTTTCTTTTTCGTCATGCTCTGTTGTTTGGCACTAAATAGGTTGCTTTAAATTTAACTCCAGCCTCCCAAAAGATTTCAACAAAGGTGTGAGATGCAGCCTTGAATTTGTACTCCAACGAACGCCACTACGAATGCAACACAGAGCAGCAGCGCTAGCGGAAAAGCATAGGCTGAAGGACCTACTCTTCCCTGTTGGACTATGTTCTACACACCATTCATGCCTCCTGCCTGTGACCACAAAATTCTTCAGGTCAGTATATATTAATGTCAACACTACCTCTAAAATGAGTTTGCTTAGCCTGTTAACACTGAAGTAATGAAAATGTAATCCTCCATCTCCAGTACACCAATGCTTGAAAACAACCCAGAGCAACAAAAAGCCATTGAACACATTCTAGCCCGATCTGCAAAACCTGCCCCTTATCTCATATTTGGTCCACCTGGCACTGGTACAGTATGAGCCTCTGTATGCTAAGACCACCTTGTTTTGTAGTTAATACAATATGGGTTTCTCTCATCCATGGGTCAGGCAAAACAGTAGCCTTGGTTGAAGTCATCAAACAAATTGTGACAACTCAAGACTGCAACATCCTGGTTTGTGCACCCTCCAATAGCTCAACAGACCACCTCTGTGAGAAGATCTTGGAAGAAAACATTGTTCCGCACGAAGTGTTTCGCCTTTACTCCCTAAGCTACAAAGAAGAAAAGATCCCTCAAAGTGTGAAGGTCTGGATTTAGCCTGTTTTTATATTGTTCATAACAAATAAAATGAAGGAGAGTAAAGACAACATAGCTATTTTTTTTAGTATTTTACTGGGGAAAATAATATAAAACTATTGTATTCATATTAATGTGTACTATACATGCCTATCTGTGTTTTCTCTTTTAACAATAGATGCACTGCAGCTTTAATGTTGAAACAAACTCTTTCGAAATACCAACCAAATTGGACCTGATGAGATACAAGATCATGGTCACCACCCTTCAAACTGCCGGACGGTAATATACTTTATTGAGGATGTCAAGATCAGGCTTTTTTTTTTTTTGTTACCAAATACTGGTCAAACTCATTTCAAAGATATAAATCAGCTGAGACAAATTTCAGTCCAATACTTTATTAAACTCAATACTATCCATGAGATTGAAAAGTCGGTAGCTTTATATTAAAATAACTTTGTATATTTTATTTGTGTTACAAGGTTTAGTGTTGTGATATCCTCCCACTGAACTCACTCACCAGTGATATTACACTCTGGCCATGCAGGTTACAGCCGCTCACTGGGGGGTGAGGCTAAAAAATCCCAGATAGTAAACTAACAACATTTAAACGAAAAGCCTTCATAAATACCCTGAGCCTCTCTTATTACTGGAATAGGACAGTATTTCAGTGTTTTTTTGGCAGGCATTCTGCTTCAGAGCAATTACTTCTTTGATAATGGTACCTTTTTTTTACATGTATTCCCATATATTCAGAAAGCCTGGATTGATTAGCTTTGTGTAGTTGATAATCAGATCTGTATTATCACTAGCTGATCTAGAGATCTGTTGAAAATCCTTTCTATAGGCTGAGAGTTGTCACATCTTTCCCCTGTTCATCGTGAAGTTTTTTATTTGTAATTAATTTGATCAATTTATGGTAATCTTTTATTCGAAACAAAATAAAGTTTGGCCCCATTTAAAGCAGGCTTAAGTTTTCTCTAGTTTGCTCTACAAAGCAAATTAAATATGATGTTTATCCAAACTGCAGCTTACGTAATGATTAACCTTAAATTACTGAATGTAAATAGATACTTCTTCTTTTTTACAGGCTAGTGACAGGCGGGGTTCCAGCAGGCCATTACAGCTACATCATTGTGGATGAAGCAGGCCAGGCTGTAGAAACAGAGTGTTTAATTCCAATAGCAGGTGAGAATAGGTGACTTTGTTTAAAATACCATACTAAGTGTTAGAATAAGAAAATATGTAAGAAAATATCGATAAGCCAATATATTGCTATATTTTATGTCACAATATTGTATCGATATTCAAATGCCGTAAAATACAGCGTTTTTTTTGTGGTAAAATTATGACTGCTAGTTGGTGGCTGTTTTCACATTTTTTGTTCCATTGAATCAACTAAATCTAGTAATAAAACTGGTTGTGTTAAAGTATGAAAACAGGTTGCAGGGTTTAGAATCCTGTGACAGTTTGTCTACAATTAAATTCAGTTTTCAAAATCACAATATATAGTCTTACTCATAGTGTCACAATATATCGCAATATATTATATTGTCCCCCCTGTATTGTGTTACATATAATATCACCAGATTCTTGCCAATACACATCCCTACTAAGTGTATATTATATAAAAATGTGCTTTTAACAAATCTCTGACAGGGTTGCTGCAACCACAAAAAGGCCAGGTTGTTCTGGCCGGTGACCCGAAACAGTTGGGCCCCTTCATTGTATCAAAGATAGCAGAGAGAAATGGCTTGGGTAAGCACCATGCATACAGTGTTTCTCTATATATAAATACATGATCAAAATATGATCCAAAACATGCTGGGCTGCTTTGGAATGACATAATTTACTGGGTTTATTTATGAATATAAAGCACTTTGGTCCAAGTTTTGTTTGGTTAAAAAAGCTTCATACACCAATCTAATATTTTGTAATTACAAACATTTCAATACAAATTAAAAAATTAAATAAACAAAAATAAATAAATTGGAAAAAAATCAACTGTAAATTCAACCATCTCAGCTTGGACACAATATTTACATCAGGATGTTCTGTGGGTAGAACATAAAAGGCTTGAAAATAATATAAACGTTTATCTTTTATTATGATTTTCTTTGATGCCCTGTTTGAAAATAAGAAAGCTTGGCTGGCTGGCTGGATGGATGGATTATTTAGGATAGAACTCTGTGAATAGAAATATTTTCCCAGGCTCTGTTTTTTTCCATTCTAAAATATCTCAATAGTTCACTATCAATCCCTAAGCTTTTCTAGACTAAAAACCTTGATAAATTGTCCTGGTAAATCGATAATCTGAGAACCTAAAGAATTTGAAAAGACAGATTATTTTTGTCATAAATGCAGCAACTGTTATAATTTGTAAGTTCAGTCTTTGTCTTTTATAAGATACAATATGCTATACTTTCGGAAAACTGTATCCAATAATGTGTTTTAGTAGAATAAAAATGTTCACTGTTTGCAGGTGTATCCTTGCTGGAGAGACTAATGACAGAAATCTGTCTGTACAAACCACACAAGACCAATGGCTTCAACAGCCGCTTTGTGACTAAACTTCTGAGGAACTATAGGTCTGCTTTTTGTGACGATTTTCTTTGTAACACAAATCAGTTCACCTCATTGCCATTTTATCCCGAACTATTTCCATTTTGAACCAGCAAACAAATCTTTCTGTGTCAGTTTGTCACTTTATTATAGATGAATTGTGGAGACAAATAATCATGAAAATGCTAAAGTCTTTTTTTCCACATTATATTATGAAAATGTTTTTTTCCATTCTGTTTTGAATTATTTTAATTCTGGTCCCTGTTTTGTACCAACCACATTTTACTGTAGTAGAAAATAGGTAGATTATTAAAAAAATACTTTAAATCAGTGGATAAAGTAGGTAAGAAATGAGTCCAAGGTGAATGCTAATCATTGGTATGAAACATCCAACAAGCTGCTCTTTTTCAGTTTCGTATTTGTTCAAGTTGAAAAAAGAAATGACCAAAACGACAAAAGTACAAAATGGCATAGGAGTAAAATACCATCTCTGCTTCCTTTGTTATCCTATCAACACAAAGCCTCCCTCCCTCTCAGTGCTCTCCAAACATTTCCACATCTCCTTTCCTTTTTCTTAGATCCCATCCTGCAATTCTGAAAATTCCCAATGATTTGTTCTATGACTCTGAACTCCAGCCTTGTGGTCGCCTTGAGGAATGTTTGTACAATAACTGGGAACCCCTGCCTAGGAAGGTGATTTGGATCAACACAGACAGTACACAGCACAATCCATAATTTCCCTTCACTTTTAACCTCATCTTGTTTCTCTGGGAATCAGGACTTTCCTCTAATGTTCCATGGGGTAGCAGGCATGAAAGAACAGGACCTCAACAGCCCATCCGTTTATAATATGGCTGAGGTGGATGTATTGATGGAATACTTAAAATCCCTAATCGGTTATCGTCACAGAAATGGTCTGAACAAAATTGAACCAAAAGAAATTGGTATTGTTACTCCATACAAAAAACAAGTAAGTATTTATGCATGGTCATGGACATATGTTTGATTTTAATGTTTTACTGACAGGCATAAATGAATAAATGTTCACCAAAATATCTTTCTTGGTATAAAATAAAGATCAATTTCTCCTGTAAAGGATTTTATCACCAATGCATATTTGCTTTAAATACCTGAATTTGTAATAATATTTGCCCTTACTATTCCGACTTATGTGCTGACAGGTGGAAAAGATCAAAGCAGCCCTTCACACAGACAAGGATCTAATCAAAGAAGACTTGGCGAATGTCCTGGTATGAACCTTGTCAGGAATTATTACAATGCTGCAAATATATGAAATAAACTATGCATTATTTTCCTTGCTTTTGCAGGTTGGCACAGTTGAGATATTTCAGGGTAAAGAGTCTGATGTGATTCTGGTGTCCACGGTCCGCAGCAATCCCAGTCTGACCACCCCTAAACAACACTTCAGCCTGGGCTTTTTGAAAGACGAGAAGGTGAGAAATACCCCATTGTTTTTAATATATTCTTTCAATAAAAAGTGGAGCAAAAAAGTATTTGGCAGCCACCAATTGTACACGTTTTCCCACTTAAAAAGATGAGAGAGGTCTGTAATTTTCATCATAGCTACTGTACACTTCATTGGGGTTCTAAGGACTGGCTAGGACACTCCAGAACCTTGAAATGCTTTTTATGTAGCCAATATTTCATTGCCGGGGCGGTGTGTTTGGGATCATTGTCATGCTGGAAGATTCAGCCACATTTCATCTTCAATGCTCTCACTGATGGAAGGAGGCATTTGTCCATAATCTCATGATACATGGCTCCATTCTGTTTTGTTGCTCCTCATGTTTTACTTGCTAATATTTTAACAGTGTTTTATTACTTAGTCATACCACATTTATCCGCAGTTTATTTTTATATTTTATTTATTACATTTTAGTTATTTTATTCTTCGTTTCCTTACCTTACCTGGCTCATCTGTACTCGGCCTGATGACCTTCTGGGCTGTTTACTCACCATTCTCAAGATCATTTGTACCCCACAAGGTGAGATCTTGCATGGAGCCCCAGATTAAGGGAGATTGCCAGTGATCTTGTATCTATTCCATTTTCTAATAATTGCTCCAACAGCAGATATCTTATCACCAAGCTGCGTGCCTATTGTCATCCCAGTGTTGAGCAGGTGTACAATCTTGTCCCTGGTGTCCTTAGACAGCTCTCTGGTCTTGGCCATTGTGGAGGTTGGAGTATGACTGTTTGAAGGTGTAGACAGACGTCTTTTATACAGATAACGAGTTCAAACAGGTGCCATTATTACAGATACCTAGTGGAGGATAGAAGAGCTTCTTAAAGAAGCACTAACAGGTCTGAGAGGGCCAGAATTTGTGCTTGGTTGTAGGTGCTAAATACTTATTTTCTGCACCATTATACAAATACATTTTTTAAAATTTACACAAAGTTATTTTGTGTTTTTTTGTTTTATTTACTTTCTGTCTCTCACAGTTAAAGTGTACCTATGATTACCTCTCTCATCTTTTTAAGTGGTTCAACATGCAAAATCAGTGGCTAAATACTTTCTTGCCCCACTGTATTTGGGAGCTGCTGTATTTACAATCTGAATCTCTCCAGAGATTCAACGTGGCAATGACTCGAGCCAGAAACCTACTGGTTGTGGTGGGAGATCCAAGAGTCCTGGAGATGGATCCAGTGTGGAACAAGTATGGCTCTGAATTTTCATCCGAGTAAAGCTGGCAAAATTCAGTTTGACACGACTTATATGCTACCTTTTGTCTCTTAGGTTTATCCACTACTGTTTAAAAGAAAGAGCATACCGTGGCATCATGCTTTCTGACGTGGAGGCCCACACAAAGGTCACTGCCCCTTCAACAAAACCCCAGTAAGTAGCTGATTCACACATTCACACTATGCTGTATACTGTTGTCTGCAAACTCTTATAATAATATTTTTTAGTATTACAGCCCACAGCATGAAGTGAGACCAAAGGCTGCATTCAGCTGGAAGAGTCAAAGGTTTTCAACATCAAAATAAATGGTGTTCAAGGCATGTTTTACTATTTCATTTTGTCTGAAGTCTATCAAGAACTTTCACCATCTGCTGTTTCGTGCATATTTAACATAGCATGTGCAAGCTGTACAGGACTGTGCACCATTCATACAACACAGCAGACCAAACAACTATTGGCAAGGATATGAAACCATTAATATAATCTGCTGTCATGGAGACTCTGACCCCAAAGTGAGTGTTTTCGTTATCTAAAAATGTGCTCCCTTTTCATTCTCCTTACTGTGTGCGACGGTAAATTAAACCAGGGTCCTGGAATGAAAGAAAAACAGCTATTTTCTTTTGGCTTTTTCTCCCTTTTTACCTATTTGGAAGAGTAGCTAGGAAAATGGGCCATGTCAAATGCATATCCCAGCTAAAAACAAAGCTGTGGATTACTAGCTGTAGTTTGTAGACACCGATCAGTTTAAAAGGAGCCATAGCTGGTTATGGTAGCTCTTCCTTTTTGTTCTTTTTAGTGTTCTTAAGTAGTATTTATGGCATTGCTTGTGTGATTTATCTGATGGGTGCACTTTTTATACAAAACGTGCACATCATGGGGTACTTTTTTTAACTTTTGTACTTTGTTTTTACCGTTTTTTTTAGAAATCACAAGGAATGCGCTGGGAAACCTGTTGGAAGATTGTGACTGTAACTGTAACTAACTGTCAAGATTGCGACTCTGTCATGTTGAAGTTTTTGGGCGCTGACCAGATCACGGCGGAAATACAGACCTTGCAGCCTGATCTTTTTTTACTGAGAAGTGGTTAATGCAGATTCTGAGGTGTCCCTGGAAGGATTCAGGCTTACGTGGCGGGAGGGTGGTATGGCAAGCCAAAAAGGCCAAATATCGCCACTCTAATGGCGCATTTGCAATAAAACGGCGAATAAACGCAGTTTTTCCACACAAAACACCGCTTTTTACGCGTGTTGTACTGGCACAAAAAAAGTTTTTATGTGCGTACAATTAACGCCGCATAAAACGCCGTTTGAGGACCACAAAAAAACGCTGTATTTTGCGGCATTTACTGAAGCATTATAAAACGGCGTTTTGACGATAAAAGCGGCAAAAAAACGGCGTTTTGTGTGGAAAAACGGCTTTTTATATGTCATTTTATTGCAAACGTAGAGTGCAAAATTGGTCATTTTTGCCTTGCCATAGAGTGGAGAGGAACGACGCCGCCTGTGGGCATCTGCGCAGCTCGATCGGCTCCGGACTTTGCACCTGGACGCACTCCTGCTCGTGAGTGGGGACTATAGCCTTGCCTCGCCCTACTCCGCTCTTCCTGCGTTCGCCCAGTGCGTTGGGTGCCACATCAGAGCAAAAAATTACACTGGATCTACTTTTACACACTTTCCACAAACTGCTATTGGCTAATCACTTTCACCTGCTCAGTGCAATATCCCATTGTGCATATTTATATTTATTTTGTTAAGTTCCTTTTATGAACTCATTTTATTTGTATTTTATCATATCTTATCCTACTTATTTCATCTTCAACCATAGTTAAACTGCTGACTGTCTTCCACTCATCACCTTATTCCTTTTCTTGTTTGTATATGCATAGCATGTGAATTTCCTCCAGTGGGATCAATAAAGTAAAATTATTATTATTATTATTATTATTATTATTGAAGGTTGCCAATAAGAACGTGCCAGCTATTACATTTATTTTAGTTATTTACTAACATGAGATTTTTCCCCGCTGAGAAAATATACTGAGGAGCAGCTATAAGTGCAGGATATTATCGTTTTTCTTTAATTATTATATTAAATTGTATATCATTTTCAAGAAGATTTACTATTGTAAACAATTTCGCCCTTGCAGAGGTCATGGAGAGACTGGGTGCGCTCCCTCACTTACTGGGAAAGCAGAATTATGTACCGAGTGGGCGGGGTTTGCACGCAGTATACGTGGAGAGAACTGGCGAACACCCACTTTAAGCATGTGACTGATATGAAAGCAATAGCATGGTTTGGGTGCTAATATATCAACGTTTTTTTGTTTTTTGTTTTTTTTAATAATGAGTAGAAATCAGCAATTGTGCATTTATGTGAGTCAGTGGTTATAACTTAAGGAACTCAGATCCCTCTTAACTTGTTCTCGACGTTATATTTCCGGCAAAAATGCCCCGTTTATTTAAAGGGGAAACTCATCTTTCACAGCTTGGTCATCACTTATTCGTCGGTCGTGCCGCGGTTGACCATTGAGGAACGCACCCAGACTGTACCTCCCGTCATCTCATTGGTTAACCTGGTTGTTTAAAGTTGTATCGGTATTTGAAAGCGCGTTTCCATGATGACCAATCTGAAAAAGTGAACCAGTTTCATTTTGAGGAACAATATGTAAACGTTTGTGTTTTTGTGACCCCCTGCTGTAATTTCCCGTTTAACCATCGCTGGGAGACCGGTGGCAGATGTACGTGCTCTTTGTTTGCTAGGTTGGACGGGAACGCGCCTGCGTGCCCACGCCCTTTATTACAGGTGCGTTCGATGACCTCATCCCCTAGGAGGAAGGGCAGACTGCAGGTGAGGTCGAGTTTTATGTTTAATCCCGAGGGTGAACCGACTATTAGGAGTGTAGTATTTTGGAAGGGGTTGCCGTGAAAGACCTCTGACAATAGGTTAAAAAAAATACTTAAAAATGCATAATTATAAAATGTTTGAAGAGAGCAGAAGCTAGTTTTTTGTGTGTGGCTGTAGTTCATCGTGGCGAAACGGTCTTTATTTATGCTAAAACATTAAAGTGGCGTAATAAATTTCCACTTGCTTTTTTACCAACAGCAAACGGATAACATGAGCAATTCAACAGAGAGAGCAGCCGAAATGGAGGATTTTTTTAAAACGGTAAGTTTTCACAGGTAAAGCTGCAGAAGTCAAAATGAAACCAGAAGCTGTGGCCACACTGTGGTTGCAATCGTTCATCATTTGTACGTTTTAACAACAACAACAACATAGGACCTTCTAAAACAAGCTTAAGTGCAGAGGGAACAAGCTCCCTAGAGTTATACATTTTATGTCAATAGATCTCAGATGAGCTGCATGGCAGCACTGTTGCCTTCCAGCAAGAAGGTCCTGGGTTAGAATCCCAGCCTATGGGGTCTTTCTGCTTGGAGTTTGCATGTTCTCCCGTGTGCAGTACATGCTTAGGTTCTTTGCGCAACAGATTCAGTGTATTTTACCATAAATGAACACTTACAAAAACAAATAAGGCAAGGCAGATTTACGTGTATAGCACGAGTCATCCAAAGGGTAATTCAAAGTGCTTTACAGGAAAAACGAGGAACAAAGATGAAAACAGTATCAAACCAGATATTTATCATTTTTGCTTCAGTGTTGACATTTGAAGTAGCCTAATGTAGGTTCTTTCCTTCTTTTTTTGTGTGTAGGTTGATGAGGTGAGAAGCATATTTGAAAAAATGTCCAGCCAAGCAGAGGAAATGGAAAGAAGACATAGCTGCATCCTCTCCTCTTCAAACAGCGGCAAGGGTAGGACTCTCTGGAATATTTACTTAAACCTTTTCCAATACTTTTTGTGATCTGTTAAGTTCCCTAAATATGCACAAAAACACAACAAGAATAACAGAAACAAGAGAAGTTTAACAGCCTTTGGCAAACAGAGCTTTATTTGTTTACAGAAGGGTCATGGAATGAGGGACACATAAATTGATATAGCAATACACTGTTAAACATTCTTGCAATTATATTATTACGGCCATGCTTACAGATTACAAGATGTATAAAACAGGTGTTTATGGGTGTTTCTAAAAAAATTCTTGCATTGATTTTTTTTTTGCCTAAATTGACGATTCTTTTTATGTTGGAATACAAAATTACCGATTACTACAGTTCTGTCAAAAAGAGAAAAATGAGCTAAGCTTTTTTTTTTTTTTTTAATTAAGGTTATACACAGAACATTCTGAAAGAGACGTTTCTCCTTCTCTAAAGCAAATTTGTTCAATGTTTTAGGAAGCAAAGACGAACTGGAGCAGCTTAACAACGAGACCAGAAAGAATGCTAACTTGGTCCGAGCCAAGTTAAAATGTAGGTGTTACAAAATGGAGCCAAAACAGCTTTTCTGCTGTAAGCCATGGAATATTTGTGTGCATTGATATTTCCCTTTGGAATGATCCTTAGCGACAGATAGGCTACTGCTTTGCCCAACATTAGACTTGCTTGAATACTTGGAGTGAAGTCAGGAGGGTCTAGTTTGACTGGCAAATGAATGGAGAAGGAAATAAAGTGTATCACAGTCTGCTACAGCTCATCAACATTCAATCATCAAAAGCTCTCAAAATATTTTGCTTTGCTATGTTAACTGGTAAAAGAGAGCTCTGTGGCATAAGTTAGTTTTTCATCTGACCTTGTTTTTACATTAGATCTGTCTGTGTTTCAGTAATGCAGAAGAACTGTCCCTCAGATGAAAACAGAACTAATAACTCAGTAATCTGTCGAATTCAGAGGAATCAGGTTGGTACCTAATACTTTAAATTTCAACATGGGTAGTTATTTAGTTTTATAAATAAAATCATTGATCCTTTTCTGATATTCCACAATGAAATTGCTTCTAACGAGCTTCCTAGTCTCTTTAAAAGAGAAACTGGTCCACAGCATAACCGTAGCCATACTTAACAATTGGCATGAAGTACTACATATTTCACAATCCTTTGTGTAAAGCCAAACCCTCCAGGAATGATATTTACTGAAAAGCTCAAACTTTGTCTAATCTAAACAAAATACACAGTTCCTTTTAGCAGACGCTACATGTTTGTTTGTGATGGTGAAGTAAAAAATGAACAAGGACCTCAACGAAGCTCAACAAACATCAGGCCTAAATGGCATTTTCTTATCTTCCCCATTTTGAAGAAAGACTAAGAAATAGGGCTATGTACCATGTTATTCTTACACCTTAAGGAAACAAAAAGTCATACATTACTGATTTTTTTTATTTAACCTTTATTTATCCATGTGAGTCAATTCAGAACTAGTTTTCATTTTGAGAACCTGTCCAAGAGGCAGAATAAAAGGCTCACACTGAAAAATAAAATAGAAAGTGTTGACTTTTTGAACTGAACTTAAAAAAAACTCTCACTCCCCCGCACACAGAATAAACAAAAAGTGCACCCAGTTAAAACTTGTATTTTTTTCATTATTATTGAGATGATGCTACTAAAATAAATCTAATCATACAGTTTAATTGCATAACAAATTAGAGTTTTGCAAATTTTAACTATGCATCATCCCTGGTTATGATTGTAATTGCATGTTACCAGTTTTAAGTTAAAATGTGTCCTTGTACTGGATCTTACATTGCAAATTTTAACCATAGATTCCAATAAACTAATTTTGCTGACTCCCTTCTGCCAGCACTCACATCTGACTCGCTGGTTTTCTAAAGTAATGAAGAATTACCATAAGGTCCAGATATCCTTCAGAGAGAAATGCAAGGCCCAAATTCAGAGACAGCTAGAGATTGGTGAGTAGCTATATCAATTTTAATTGCTTTTTAGGTTTTTTTTGTGCTTTATTTTGAGAACAAAGTGAAATCAAAGTCAAACCTCTTGGTTGAATGTAATAAGTTGGTCAATAAAGTTGATTCTGATCTGATTCTTTACCAGGAACATAGTTTTAGTACAGTAGATACCCATGATAATGCATTTATAGCACCAATCACCAGATTATAGCAGTGTATTATTTAGCTTGGAAGTAATATTATTCTAATTTACTTAATTTCTTGTCAGTAGCGATTTTAATAATGTATGCACCACTGAGTCAGAAAAGGTCAACCTATAAAACCATTTTCCAGCCAAGTGTTTTTTTGACTCCTTTAAATTATCCAGTTTGTTCATTGGGTAAGCTGTGTAGCTGCTATGTGCTCTGTGTGCACTTATGTTTTGGAATATTCATTTTTGTCTTTATTGAGGCTTAGGGTAAAACAGTAATTATGCCCTCCTGTTGCTAAGGTCTTATTTGTTTCCCGTAGTGGATAAAATCACAACAGACGACGAACTGGAGGATATGCTGCAAAGGGATAATCTTGCCATCTTCATATCTAATGTCGGTGAAGTCCCAGATCTATCGCCAAATTATTAATCTTTAATTATTTGTTTACCATATGGTATTTGAATTAAAAGTCTTTCTTTCTTTCTCTCTTTCTCTCTTTCTTTCTTTCTCACTTTCTCTCTTTCTCACTTTCTCTTTATCTATTTATATATATTCCCCCCACAAAGATCCAGTCTGATGCCAATTTTTCAAGTCGGGCTCTCACTGAGATTGAAAGACGTCATCAGGACATCGTCAGCCTTGAGTACAGCATAAAGGAGCTGCATGAGATATTTACAGAGACAGCCATGTTGTTGGAAATTCAGGTAAAATGTCTGCTTAATTTTATAGGTGTTTAATTGGCTAAGGACAGACTTATATCATTGATAAAATGACTGGCATTATATCTTTTTATTTCCACCAGGGAGAGTTAATCAACAATATAGAAAAGAATGTCACTGCTGCTGGAGAGTATGTGGATGTATCAAAAAAAGAAACCAATAAAGCACTCGAATATAAGAAGAGTCCTTATAAGATTGCATCTCTCCCAAGCTTCTTCAAGCCCTTTCGGAGACAAAGCAGTACTAAAGCTGCTGCTGATGAAAACTCTTCTGAAGACTGCTTCAAGGATTCCTGATCTGCATCAAACCTATTTGAGTATTGGAAAAACATTTTGATCATTTTATTTTGACTGAAAACCTCTTTGACTCTTAGAGAAATGCGTAACCAGAGTGGAAAAATTCAACTTCTCTAAAAATATTCGGTCTTCTAATTCTGAATAAAAAAATGCTTTGTCAAGGATTAGATTTCAGACAGAAAAAAATTGTCAATTTTGTTACAATACTTTTGTTGGTTAAACACTCCAGACTGACTTATTCATTCAGTTACTCACTCAGTCACTAGGTGACACTGTAACACTATTGTAAGTGCTGGCTGTAGCTTGTTCAAGGCTGCTTCTTTGATAATGTGCTTTTGTTTTAAAGAACTCTTCAAACTATATTAAAAAGAGAAAAGTCAAATCATAGTTACACAGATTTATTTAAAAGCTGTATTTTGTGTATTGTACTGATTAAAAATGAATGCTGTGAGACAGAGATTCTCGGACTTTGTATGTTCTGCTGCCACCTCAGAAAATGTGCGGTCTCCTGGTATGACTGGAGACCGCACTTAACACAAGGTGGTTTAAATTTTGAAATAAAATAAGTGAGCAAATCCGCACAGAACATCTGATATGCCTGTAGATTATCTCAGATGTTGGCTGGTTTAGTCAATTTGTAAATTAGAGACGCACCGATCAGCGTTTTTACTGGCTGATGCAATGTTTTGCCTTTACAAAATTTATTTGTAAGTTTGATCCGCTGATTATAATGCTTTTTCTGAGGACAATAAGATGTAATAGCCTAACGTTTTAATTTAACAATCTCATGTAAGTAAAATGTTCTGCTTTAAAGTACAAAGAACCAAATCTGCCATAAAAACGGCTTAAGATCATTTCTATGGAAATAAATAGAACAAAAGCAGTTAAAGGATTTGAATATTTTAGATCTATAAAAATGTTGGTATGAATTTAACGAATAATTTCATTTTGTCTAAGTTTCTTGTATGCAGTTTCTTTCCCCCATTATTTATTTGACTTGTATTCATAAAATAGTTTTCCGCTGTATTAAAGGACACATTGTTTTTGATGCATTCAGATTGTAAAAGTTTCAAGTTCTGATGCAATTAATAAACAGGGAAGAACTGTTATTTTTTTCAGTGGATGACTTGCTGGTCAATGGACAATTGGCCAATTTGAATCACTGACCAATCAGTTGGTAAATCACTTGGGAATTGGATGGCATCTAAAATGTATCTGCATTCAAGCAGTGTATGTAGAACATGTAGAGAAAGATACATCTATAAACACTTGGAGATCGTGATCTTTGTGAAAGCTTGAATAGGACTGGATTTAATTTGGTGCTCTACTGAGAATAAAGGGGGGCTAGTGTGGTGGAAGTTGGTGGAAGTTATTTCATTCATGCCTTAAACTAAATGACCAATGCCACAGTAGGCCTTCTAATACTGCAAAGGGAGTATCACATGGTCTTTAATGCTTATTAATAAACAAAAAAAGGTGTAAGCCAAGGTGAGAATTTACAAAAGCTCTTTACTTTTATGCTCTCTAGATTCTTATCTTTGTAATTGTAGGACTCTTGCATACGGTTCATAATACCTAAAGGTAGTTAATAAAATGACCTTATTTGCTGCTGCACTTTCTAAATGTGCAGGGGTACTTGAGCAGTAGCAGAATGATGTCATCTATTTGGAATATCTAAATATTAAAATATAAATGAGTTTTTCCTCATTGGCCATTTGGCCTAAAATATTTGACTGACTGTTACTTGTGTGATTTGTACTTGTTTGAAACCATTTTGTTTCCATGTTTTTGTCTTTTGATCAGATTACAGTTGAAAACCCGCATCGTGGGAATACTGCCAGGATGAACCCATTGACTTTTCTATCAGACTGCATTTCACACTCTCCTCCCCCCCTTGCGCTACCTCAGGATAACATTTCACAGCACTTTTGTGCTTCGCTGAAACCACAGATTTCCAAAAGGCTATAGAAGAGTGTTGGCATTTAGAAAAACATGACCATGTGAATGTAAGGACAGAAGAAAAAGGCAGACATACAAACATGACTTATTTATTGGATGTGCCAGAGTAATGAACCCTACAAAATAGAGCTTGACCACAATTTAAAAGGGCTGAGTGATGTGTGGCTGTGTAAAATGTGGGGGCTTGGCCCTCCTCCCAAAGAACCATTAACCATTTCCCCAATTTGGAATGAAATATGAGGAAAAGTTGGAAGAATTAAGGGATGAAAAGTCTCATTTTCTGCCTCCTTGTGGAGCCTGAAAGGCAGGCTTACTTTTTAGCTTTGCCCTGAGCAGCCACAGCCTCCATGGCCTTCTTCACAGTTTCCTCATCACCGAGGAAAGACATGGGCTTGACTGGCTTCAGATCTGCATCCAGTTCGTAAACAATTGGGATTCCTGTCGGGAGGTTCAGCTCCATGATGGCTGCATCAGACATACCTGGAAAAGACAATGCAGACATACCCTGACATCGGAAGTATCTTAGTGGGTCTTTGGAATGCCAAAGTGCCAAAATCTAGAGAAAAAAAGGTGATCCATATCAAAAAGATTGTTAGTCATACTTGTCAAAATCCCAGCAACATTAGGTTGTTTTTGACTGTACCAGAAGTCTACAACAAACTAACTAATCTGATAAGTGCAACCTTAGCCCATCCCACTGACTTTGATGTTTTGCAGAACTGTTTGAAATAAAATCCAGAAGGTCTCGAAGGAAGTGAAAATAAAATTATTTAAAGTATATTAAAATAATTTTAGTTGGTTTTAAGGAATAAAATAAATATTTTAATGACGCATTTAGATTTTAAATGATTATATATTTGCTTCTAGTTTTATTGAATTAGTAAAACATGAAATTGTTAATTGATTTATTAAATTGTGACACTTTTGGACCTCAATTGAGTTTCTTCATATCTATCGTGTTTTAGATGAATTATATATTTTCATATAAAAAAAACTTAATCTGCCTTTCTTATATTTTGCCCGACAGCTTGTGTATTAGGCCCAATGATTGTATCTCCCCTATTCATCCCTGACTGCTGCTTAAAAATGTACAACCTTTCAACATTAAGGTCGTGACTGTAATGGGAACCAGGCTCATGGCCCTCTACCCTGCACTCCAGTGCAAGAGTCTTTGAACGCTATTTATAAGCAGTGGAATGAAAAGCTTAGTATCCCAAGGCCTTTTCTTGTATGTAGATCCAGCCATAGTTGTGTTGTTTGCTGGAATCTCTGCAAACAACTTTAGAGTCTTTGATTTAATCATTTAAAAAAAAACAACTATGTCCACTTGCAAACTGCAAAACTCACCCTCTAGGTGCTTGACGATGCCACGGAGGCTATTCCCGTGGGCGGCGATAATAACATTCTTTCCTGCTTTGATTTGCGGGGCAATAACCTCGTTCCAGAATGGCAAGGCACGTGCAATGGTGTCCTTCAGGGACTCGCATGTTGGTAGTTCACCAGGCTTCAGGTCCTTGTAGCGCCGAGACTGGAATTAGAGAAAAAAAATAACAGAAGCAGATTGTTGATGCTTGCGATAAACACTGAAGATGTGTCAGGAGTTATATGGTGGTTAAGTTTAGGTATCTCACCTCACTGATGATTTTGTGGTAAGCATGGTCCTTATCCATTGGTGGAGGTGGGATGTCAAAAGATCGACGCCAGATCTTCACCTGCTCCTCGCCGTGCTTCTCGGCAGTCTCTGCCTTGTTGAGGCCAGTGAGGCCTCCGTAGTGGCGCTCATTCAGGCGCCAGGTGCGAATCACTGGCAGCCACATCTGGTCAGTGCCCTCCATGATGGTCCACAGGGTCTTGATAGCGCGTTTCAGCACTGAGGTGTAGCACACGTCAAACTTCATGCCTGCCTCCTTAATAGCCTGGGCTCCACGCTTGGCCTCTTCCATACCCTTCTCGCTGAGGTCGGCGTCAAACCAGCCGCAGAAGCGGTTCTCTTGATTCCATGAACTCTCTCCATGGCGGACAATAACTAAGCGGTGGACAGCAGTCATATTTAATAGTTTCTTTTGGATTTTAGCTCTATACCAGACACAGAGCTCTCAGCCCTTCTAAGTTGCTCTCTCACACACACTGGCTGCCCAACAGTGAGCCCAGACCAACATACCAAAATCTTTTTATAGCAGACCAGCCTCCCAGCTTTCCACCTGTGAGAGCATTTCAACCTCTGATGGACACACAACGCGGGCCAATAAACCAGAACGCAACTGGCCTCATGGGAAAGGCTGGGAAGGCCAGAGGTCAGGGATAAACTAAAATAGCAACTTGACTTTTAAACTGAGATCTGTCCAACAAAGGTGTAAAGAGCAGAGTTGGCTGCACATAGTTGCCTCATCGTAACATGAATGACTGCAAAACTTACAATAAAACTTATTCTGCTGTGAACAGTTCATAGCTAGTGACTTTTACATTTGCTGTATAGGTATTTATTGTGCTATGTGAGTCCTGGGATTACACATGTTCATCTGGTTGCAACACATGAATAGCAGAATGTTTAAAGAAAACAGTTGTATAACAGCTGAATTAATACCTACTCATGCATTTTGCTTGGTGTAAATATAAAAGAGAATGTTAGCTTGCTCAAGAAAGCATCAGTCAATCTTTACTGCTACTAGAACTGTTGGGTTCCTACAAAGTCTGAAAAAGTGTGTAATTGGTAATAGTTTTTCTCAGATCTGAATAAGTAATGAAAAAAAACAGAGAATGGAAAATATTTTAAGATTTGATTCCCGGTCCCGTAGTGTCAATGTTGCATCTATCAGATCAATAATGCCATCCATTTTTCAATTTGTGTCCATCCATCTTTCCTTCCGTTCATCTATTTATTTCAGTTTGTTTGGCCATCATTTATCAAACCATCCAGCCATCATTTTATTTACGATTGGTTTTAACGTTTTAGACTTTATATATTATATAAACACTTAAACTTTGTTATTTGTGTTGTGTGCTCTGTTTGCACTGCTTTTTGCTAAAAATTAATGCAACAAAATAATTTCACTCCATTCATTCATCCATGGTCCATTTGTCCAGTAAGGGAAATATGCATAAATCATTTTTAGATCTAAAAACTGTGAATGTGAAATTGTGCACACATCCTGCGTTGTATCAAAATCTCTAATTTTACAAAGTAAAGCTATCATAAAGTCGTTGATAAATCTTAAAAGTTGGATTTTTAGTGTCGTCTCTCATTATAACCACTAGGGGTTGATCTTCTATAACATAATAAGTAATGTTTTTACAGGCAGTGTTGCATCTTTTTACTTTTTCAAAATATTAATTACAGCTTTTACTATATAAAACAACCAAAAGAGAAAATTGCCTTAATTTTATAAAGCATTGGCAATACAATGATATTTAGTATGATATTTAATCAAAATATTTTTTTTATTTTCTACCTTTATATATAAGAATTGGTTAGACATTTGTTTTACACTTGTATGTGTTTGTGCTGTATCAGACAAATGTAAGTGTATGCAGTATTCTACAACAACAAGCCTTAGAATCTAAATATTCTGCTGCATCTTATATGAAATGTAATGCCAGGAAGGAGAAATGCTCAGAAACTCCCAGAACGGACATAATGGAGGTGACTTGGAAACTGAGCCACAAAATTCAAAAGCTGAAATATGAAACAAAGTTTCCTGTCATCCTTCTATGAAATTATGATCCACTGGAAAGGCAGAGGTCCAAAAAAAGAATTTTAATGGAGTTCTAGGAGTAATGCCAACCTGCCTCATGTGACCTTGGTTTGTACTGTACAGAAAAAAATGGAAAGGAGGATGCTGCATTGGAGAAAAAAAAATCACTCTTTTGCTTAAATTTCTATGGTTATATTTTTAAAGACCATATAGAATAAATTTCAGCAAAATTTGGGAAATGGCGACTGCATTCACCAGTTAACTAGTTACGTTTTTTGTCTCAAGCTGGTATGGAAAAAATTAGATTTTATTTTAAAAAATTCTTCAAGTACAGATTTACATTTGGAATTCAGTCAACAAAAACCATGATAACTTTGTTGTTGAAAAATCTTTTTTTCTTTTTCTTAACATTTAACAGCAGGTATATATTTATGCATTGTAAATAAAGTTGTAATAATATTCATTTTTGCATTGTTGCGATACACAAACTGCATTCCTACCAGGTTTATACAGTTAGCTGTAAGCGTTTCATTTTTTTTCATTCAGTTATCATGGGTTTCCCCTAACAGTTAATCACAATTGTTTTCTTCTTTATCTTCTTTGGACTTGCATTTTCAACATGGTCTCAATGCTAAATTCAATTTAATTGATTTTATTTTAAATTCCTCAAAAGTTGAGCTATTGACAGTTAGACTACATATCCTTTATATTGCGATTAGTTTGTTGTTTGCTAATGCCAGTATTCAGGACTCATCATATATCTTGACCAAACAAGCCACAAGACTGTTATTACCACTTTAAGCATTTTCATTTGGTTGAAAAGGCGACTTAATGATCTTCTGCCTCAGTTTCATTGCCCAGGATTCTTTTAAGTATCTTGTCTGCAACAAAACGTCTTGGTGCAGATTGCGAGCCTGCTGTTAGAGAGGGAAAAAGTGGACACAGGGGAGTTTGAGTGATCACAACTGTTCAGATGACTCAGCCTGCAGAGTCATACAGCTTTCACTGTATATAGGAGCACAGAACTGCCTTTGAGGGCACTATTGGCCCTTGATGCAAAATGAAATTACACAAACAGCACTGGTTACAGATCAAAGGCACGGTCAAAGCTTGTACAATGCACTCACATAAAAAAAAATGTTTGGGGTTATTGATGCAAAGCACTGTAATGAACAGCAAAAATGTATGATGCTGATTGGGTTAGATCAGTCTTCATGTGCTAAATGCTGAGCGTGCCATTGCACATTATATGCACAGATTCACATACTCCCCAGACAGAAAAATAAAAATGCAAGTCAGCAGCTAGGAGGAATTGAATTGGAAGTATATCCAAGGGGCAGTTGACAAAAATATGATTGTAAAATTGGAGTCAACAGCTCGCAAACAGAAATACTTTTTTGAAATAAAGTGAAATATGCATTTTCAACATAAACATGGAGTCCACATTATGCACTGATTGCAATAAACTCAAAGTAGCATGCAAATGTAAAATGGGAGGAAAACTCTGTAGCTTTCTTATTTTTTAGTAAAAAAAAAAATCTTAATGCTGTGGTGTCCATTTGTGTTTAGCTCCACTGAGTCAATACTTTGTATAGAGTCATCAGCAATAGCTATTTTGCAGTAGATCTGGAGACATGGAAGAAAATGGAACGATGGGTAGCCAGCAGAAGATACCCATGAGGAATGGGAAAAAACAAAACAGGTTCAGTCAGACAACTCACATACATTTTTGAATACATCTTTATTAACCAATAAAGTATAAGATTGGTGTCTAGGCTACATTGTTACCACTCCATGGCACAGCTGCTCATCTTATTATTGTATCCAGGGGTCCAAGTTTGAATCTGATTTCTTGATAAGGTTGAATGTCTGGAACTGCTAGGGATGAGCAAAGGTTTGTTGATTAAAATTGCTTCACTTACAAGCAAACAAATGGCACTTTATGCCAACACTGTTTAGCCGTGACTCCAAGCTGCTCTATTTTCTGACCATAAAAAGCAATGAGCACCCCAGCTTCATTAGAAATCTGACCATTAACTCGACTAAATGAATTAACTTTCATGCATCAACAAATAAAAAATGACTTCCTTTACACACAAGAATGAACTAAATAAATAAATTGAAATTAAAGTTCAACAAGACTCCGTAAGATCTAAATAGCTAAGATAAAACTTACAGACACCAATAAATAAATTATTGTTGAAAATAGCCGTGTCTGCCTTCAATGAGATACCTAAACTTAGCACCCTATAAAATGTGTTTTCCCCCCCTAATTTAATGTGAATACTTCCAAAATTATTTTAATTTTATGAAAATGTTATGTTTTTTTGTAAAGCTACAAGAAAAAAAACAGTAAAAGTATTTTTTGTTAAATTATCAGCACATGTTTCATAAAAAAGTAAATATTCATTCCTTTGGAGTTTTGAGCAATATTCTTTTTTCCAACACAGGATTAACTTGGAAAACTTGAGTAAGCTTATTGTTTATTTTGAATTTATGACCTGGCTTGTTATATATGACTTCAAAACGTCAAGAAAGGCACATCACTCTCTGCTCAGGGAGGAGTTTACAGAAACAGCAGGGTAATGGTACCTTTTTTTCTCTTCTGTGATGAGGCTTCGGTTGTCACATCTGGCGTTAAAATTTAATGTGTGTGGACAGAATTTACCAACAGGGCTCTTTTCCTGCTTCATAAACAAAGCATTTTGCTTTGCATGTCGTAGTTATTAATGAGCAATGTTATGCTGTTTGCAGTCAGTCCTCAATTGGTGAGCTGTATTCAGATTCAAAATTCAATTCAAAAATACTTTATTGATCCCAGAGGGAAATCAAGTGTTGGTATAGCTCATATAATTAATTCTCTAAAGAGTTGTTGTAGATGATGATGGCTGTGGGCAGGAAGGATTTCCTGTAGCATTCTATTGCAGCGAAACTGAAGAAGCCTCCGACTGAAGATGCTCTGTTGTTGTATGACAGTCTCATGAAGAGGATGCTCAGGGTTGTCCAAAATATTTTTGATTTTATGAAGAATCCTTCTTTGCATTATCATCTCCAGATTTTCCGCAGTTGTCCCAAGAACAGAACCAGCCTTCTTTATCAGGTTGTTTAGCCTTTTTAAATCCCTGGCTCTGATGCTGCTACCCCAACAGATGACGGCTGAAGAGATTACACTCTCCACAACAGACTTGTAGAAGATCTCCAGCATCTTGCTGCAAACCTTGAAGGACCTAAGCTTACTCAAGAAGTACAGTCTGCTCTGTCCCTTCTTGTAGACGGTTTCACTGTTCAGTCTCCAGTCTAGTCTGTTGTCAAGGTGAACTCCGAGGTATTTATACTGGAAACAGTGTTTGACTTATCCCAGTTTCTTATGAAATCTAAAACCATCTCCTTTGTTTTGTTCACATTCAAGGTGAGACGATTGTTTCCACACCATGTCACAAAGCGGTCCACCAGCTCTCTGTATTCAGCTTCTTGTCCATCTCTAATACACCCGACAATTGAAGAGTCACCTGAGTATTTCTGCAGATGACAGGTCTCTGATTTGTACTGGAAGTCTGAGGTGTACAGAGTGAAAAGGAATGGTGAGAGTACGGTCCCCTGTGGTGCTCCTGTGCTGCTGACCAGCTGGTTCGACACACAATTCTTCAGTCTCACAAATTGTGGTCTGTTGGTCAGGTGGTCATTGATCCAGGCGATTGTTGAGGGCTCCACCTGTGTCTTCAGGAGTTTCTGACAAAGCAAATCAGGCTGAATTGTGTTAAATGCACTGGAGAAATTAAAGAACATGATTCTCACAGTGCTGCCTGCTTTGTTCAGATGACAGTGGGTTGGTTGAAGTAGGTGGATGATGACATCTTCAACTCCAACTCCACAGCGATAAGCAAACTGCAGTGGGTCCTGAAACGTTCTTGTTTGCTTACTCAGGGGTGTCAACAGGAGTCTGTCCAGGACCTTGATGATGTGGGATGTCAGGGCAACAGGTCTTTAGTCATTGATGACTGATGGGTGAGTTCCTTTGGGTACTGGAACAAGGCAGGATGTCTTCCACAAGACTGGAACCTTCTCCTGAGTTAGGCTAAGGTTGAAGAGGTGCGCCGAATCCCACAGAGCTGCTCTGCACAGGCCTTCAGGACTGAGGCTGACACCATCTGGACCTGCAGCCTTGTTCCGGTTCAGTTTCTCCAGCTGCCTCTTCACCTGACTTTTGGAGACAGACAAGTGGGAGGGGGAGGCAAAGGGGGTAGCAGCATTTCCTGACTTGGTTGAAGTCAAACTTGTGGAATTAGAAGAGTCCATGGCTGAAATGAATGATAAAACATCCGAGGTGTAACAGGAAAGTTGTTGATCAGAGGAGAGTGGGATGTTTGTTTGGCTGGGAACAGGAGAGGGGGATGCTGAGCTAGTTCCTGAACTGAACCTGTTGAAGAATATGTTCAGTTCATTGGCTCTGTCCAGACTTCCATGTATCCAATCCTTCCTGTCCTTAAAACCTGTGATCTTTCTCATTCCTGACCAGACATCTCTGATATTGTTCCTCTGTAGTTTGTTATCCAACCTGTATGCCTCCTTGCTGTCTCTGATCTTGACCTTAAGTTGCTTCTGTATACTCCTCAGTAATTCCCTGTCTCCCTCCCTGAAGGCTCTTTTTTTCTTGTTTAGCAGTTCCTTCAGGTCACTGGATAGCCAGGGTTTGTTATTAGGGAAGTATCTCACTGTTCTGGTGGGGATGATGTTGTCCACACAGAAGTTTATATAGTCAGTCACACACTCAGTCATGGCACTGATGTCCTCTTCATGTGCTTGGCAAAGAGTCATCCAGTCTGTAGTTGCAAAACAACCCTGCAGGGCTTCTTCAGCTTCCTGTGACCATTTTCTCACATTTCATTTTGTCACAGGTTGCCTCTGAACAAGTGGTTTATATTCTGAACAGAGGAAAACAAGATTATGATCTGATTGTCCCAGAGGAGGTCTTGGTTTGGACATGTATGAATCCTCTACATTTGCATAAGGCAAGGCAAGGCAAAGCAATGTTATTTGTATAGCACAGTTTCAACAGCAGGGTAATTCAAGGTGCTTTATATGATTTGGTGATTTAAAAAAACACATAAAAGAAACATACATTACACATGATACACAATAAAGCAAGAGAAAGACAAAAAAAAAGGAAGCATACATATGACATCAAGCATTTTCTCGAAGGCAATTCTAAACATAAACATTTTCTCTTGTAGAGCAGCTGACAAACTGTTGAAATGTTGGAAGTGTAGTAGAGAGCGAGGCATGATTAAAATCACCAGATATTGCCACAAATGCATTGGGGTGCTGTGTCTGTAGCTTATCAACAACGGAACTGATGACATCACATGCAGTGTCGGCAACGGCTGAAGGTGGAACGTAAACAACTGCCAAAATTACACTGGTGAACTCTCTTGGTAAATAACATGGACGAAAACTCATTGCCAAGAGTTCGACATCTGGGCTGCAGAGACGACACTTCACAGTAACATGTCCTGTAAGACACCATCTGTTGTTGACAAGCACTGCTACTCCACCACCTTTTCTTTTTCTGCTCGTCTTCAGATCTCTGTCTGCTCGTACAGTCAGGAAGCCTGGCAGAGAGACGTTGGAGTCGGGGATATGATCCAGCAACCACGTCTCAGTAAAACACATAACACTGCATTCACGGTACTCTGGCTGAGTCCTTGTAAGGGCTTGGAGTTCATCCATCTTGTTAGCCAGTGATCTTACGTTGCCCATTATGATCAATGGAAGAGATGGCTTGAACTTCCTCTTTCTCTGTCTCCTTTTCGCTCCTGCTCTGCATCCACGTCTCCTTATCAACTCGTCAGGGATTTGTGGCTTCAGTTGAGGTATTATTTCAGCTTTTGCGATGTTAATCAGCTGCTCCCGGCTGTAAACCACATTGTTGCTATGGTTACGCATCATAACAAATTGTCAGAAAGGGACAGATTTACAGCAAAAATCCTTCAAGCTTCACAGCACCAAAAACTAGAAAGTATACAGGTCAAAAAAATGCAATCTTCTTTAAGAAAAAAGAGGAACCAATGTACAAAAAACCAAAACTTAATATGTAGCCAACAGAGCCACTCCAACATGCAGCCACCCAGAGCAGCGCAATTCTAGAATTCAGTATGGGACACAAGACAGACAAACTGAAAACAAGGCATGGTATCTTTTACCACTCAGCCTGCATTTGCACATAGGTTTTTGTTTGGATCGACATACTGGATCCGGATAGTGACTTTGAGAAAGGCGGATGGCACCTAGACCAAGCAAACAAATGATAGGGGGGAATCACATTTTGTCAATGGGGCATGCTTTTTCAACCTACAATTTTATCTGCTTCAAGCTAAACAATGGCTGTTTGTTCACTGTTCACAGAATCGGCAAAACATTTTCTGTCACTGTCACTAAAAAGAGGGAGTTAATAAAAAATAAAATAAAAACTTTCCTGACCCAGAGAAGTCACTCTACCCTTTTCCAGCTCAAGACCATGGTGTTGGATTTGGAGGTGCTGTTTCTCATCCCAGCTGCTTCACAATCGGCTGCAAACCGCTCCAGGGAAAGCTGTATATCACGGTCTGATGAAGCCAACAGGACCACGTCATCTGCAAAAACCAGAGACTCGATCCAGAGGTCACCAAAACAGATTCCCTCTGCACCTTGGCTGCACCTAAAAATCCTGTCCATAAAAGTTATGTACAGGATCCTTGACAAGGGCAACCTTGGTCGAATCCAACTCTCACCGGAAATGAGCCTGACTTACTGCATGCAATGCAAACCAAGCTCTGACAACGGTTGTTCAGGGACCTAACGGCCCGTATCAAAGGGCCTGGTACGCCATATTCCCGGAGTACCCCCCCTAGGACTCCCCAAGGGACACAGTCGAACATCTTCTCAAAGTCCACAAAACACATGTACACCAGTTGGGCGAACTCCCATGCACCCTCCAGGACCCTGCTGAGGGTGTAGAGCTGGTCCAGTGTTCCTCAGCCAGGATGAAAACCACATTGTTCCTCCTGGATCCAAGGTTTGTCTATATGCTGGACCCTCCTCTCCCGAACCCCTGAATAGACCCTACCAGGGAGGCTCAGAAGTGTGATCCCCTGTAGTTGGAACAAACTCTGTGGTCCCCCTTTTTAAATACGGGGAACCACCAACTGGTCTGCCAATCCAAGGGAACTGCCCTCGATGTCCACGCGATTTTGCAGAGCCTTGTTAGCCAACGCAGCCTCTCAACATCCAAAGACTTAAGGAACTCTGAGTGAATCTCATCCACCCCCGGTGCCTTACCAACCAGGAGCTTTTTAACCACCTTGGTAACCTCAGCACCAGAGATCAGATAGTCCGACCCAAAGTCCCCAGACCCTGCTTCCAGATTGGAAAGCATGCTGGTGGGAGGGAGGAGGTCTTCGAAGTACTCCGCCTACCCACCCATGACATCTCAAGTCGAGGTCAACAGCACACCATCTCCACTGTAAACAGTGTTGGTGGTGTACTGCTTCCCCCTCCTGAGATGCCGGAGGGTGGACCAGAATCGCTTCGAAGCCGTACGGAAGTCGTTCTCCATGGATTCACAAAACTCCTCCCATCCCCAAGTTTTTGCCTCAGCGACCGCCCAAGTCACACTCCACTTGACCTGCTGGTACCTATCTGCTGCTTCCAGAGTCCCACAGGCCCAAAACACCTGATAGGGCTATTTCTTCAGCTTGACAACAAATGTGTCCACCAGTGGGTTCGAGGGTTGCCGCCGCGACAGGCATCGACCACCTTGCGGCCACAGCTCCGGTTAGCCGCCTCGACAATGGAAGGACAGAACCTGGCCAACTCTGGCTCAATGTCCTCCCCCTCCCATGGGGCATGTTCGAAATTCTACAGGAGGTGAGAGTTGAAGCCCCTTCTGACAGGAGACTCCACTAGACATTTCCAGCAGACTCTCACAGCATGTTTGTGTCTGCTAGGTCTTACTGGCATCCTCCCCTGCTAACTGAGCCAACTCACCACCAGGTAGTGTTCAGTGGACAGCTCCACCCCTGTCTTCACCTGAGTGTCCAAAAAAGAAGTCCAATAACACAACACCGATCGGGGGGGGCATTGCTCCCAACCACACCTCTCCAGGTCTCACTGTCAAATTGTCAGGCGCCAAGATGGGGGGCAACAAATATGGCCACTCCTGCTCTGTGCCTCTCAACATGGGTAACTCCAGAGTGGAAAAATGTCCAGTCGGAACCTCTCGACCTCACACACCCTATGGCCACTCCCACAGGTGGTGAGCTCATTGGAAGGGGGGCCCATGTTGCCTCTTTGGGCTGAGCCCTGCCAGACCCTATGGGTAAATATATTATATAGTATTGTTTAACCCTTTATGACCAAATCCTAAGTAATTATTATATATAATTAATAATATATTTATATATTTTTATATAATTAATTATTATAATGATCTCCTCCTTTTTGTTTTGTTCCATTCTTCTCATTATACCAACTTTCCTTTGAATGTTATGGAGCCACCTATCAATTATTTTATCTTTCCCTTGTTTCTGCCATCTTTTCTTGACTAGGCCTTTTATGTTCTATGGGTTCTTTTATTTTGACATGTCTGATGACACTGGTTTTGCAAACTGGTTTTATTCTATTGGATGTTGGAGGACAAAATGAAGACTGCCACATGAGTGATGATGTCATCACATCGACGTGACATAATTAATATGCAAATTACCATGTGATGTAATCATTTAGCGATTTCCTGGGTCACCTTCAGCTACTTTCTATCAGAAAATTAGCAACACTGAAGTTGGGTCTGCTTCATACTACAGGAGAAACAAACGTTTACAGTCTTCCTTTTCTCTGCTCTTTACGGTTCTGCACCAAACAAAATGAATGGCGTTCCTGGATTGGCTGCTTTGCAAACACAGGCTTATAGCATGTCAAGTAGCATTGTTGCAAGCTATTTCAGTTTCTCAAGCTGCATTTTCTTTTGAATATTTGAGCAAAAACACACAAACAGGCAAATTTTCTGTGAAAATATTGGATTACATGTCACAAAAAAATCCTTCAATAGGTGAATTTGCGAATACTGAACCGCGAAAAGGCAGGGGTCCACTGTAAGTGTATAGCCATGTTTTGGTAGGTTTGCAGTTGTACAATACTGAATTTTTCCATGTTTTGAAATCAGATTTAACGCTGCTCCTTGAAAAGTCCACAGCTTGGAGTGTTGTTTTGTAACCTAATCCTGCTGTATGCTTCTTCTGAACTTCATCCCTGATTTGTTTTGTGTGTTCCCCGGTCTTCAAAATACTGTTTGTTCACCAACAAACATACAAGATCTTTACATAACGGCTGTATTTATACTAAAATGAAATTATATACATGTAGAGTAGACACCCTATACTGTATATGAAGGCTGTTGCTCCTTAGTGCAGCCTCCTGGGATTTGGCTTCTGACCTCAGGACCTTTGATGCATGTCTTCCCTGCTTCTCTCTTTGTTTGTTTCATGTCTGATGTTGATGGCAACCACTGATGCTTCTAAAAAAGTAAAAAAAAAAAAGACATAGTCGTCGACTCCATATACCATTGGTCCTCAACAAATGACAGACCGGCCTTTAAGGTGTGGCGGATAAATGCAATGAAATAAAAAATGCAGCCGGTATATAAACTGGGTAATTTTTAAATATAATAATAAATGTAAATCCAGTGTACACTCCTAACTGTATGAGCAGCGTCCCGTATCAATGGGCCAAAATCATGACATGAGTAACATTCTTATTCCCTCCTTATGCTCTTTGGCCGTTATGGTAATGTTTAAATATGCGTAAAATATAAAATACGATTTACCACAGAAACAAATATAAAAAGCATGAAAAATACAACTCCCCATAATGCTAGATGCTAGCTTGTGGATTTGTTTATAGCAGTGACGTGTCACGTGACCGAGGCAAGCGTCTTGGCATGAGGTCAAGAGTGAGTTGTAGCCAGATGTAACGGAGAGAATCCAGTCATTTTTCAAAATAAAACATTGTTTAGACTCGGATAATAAATAAAACAGAAATACTGTAAGTTATTTATTCTTTCTCTGCGGCCTGCGGCCTGGTACCAAATGACCCACTAACCGGTTCAGGGCCCGGGGGTTGGGAACCTCGGCCATATACAGTTAAGTTGACTGTAGAAGTTAAATGGTTGCACAGTGTTATTTATTTATTTATTTATTTATTTATTTATTTATTTATTTATTTATTTATTTATTTATTTATTTATTTATTTATTTATTTATTTATTATTTATGGATATCCTGGTATAAGAGGCTGAATACAAATGCAAACAACACTTTTCAGTTCATCCATCATATTTGCTTCTACTTCAAAAAGTATGAATAACTTTGTGTGTGTGTCTCTAACATAAGATCCCCAGAAAGTATACCAAGGTTTGTAGTTATAAGGAGACAACATGTAAAAACTACGTCTGAGAAGTTGGCACACACCAAATGAATAAGCTGAAAGATGATATATATTTCAGGTTTTTACTGAATTATTTTATCTGTTAAGTCACAATATACCTTATTTGAACCTTAACATTCAGTTGACGCATACGTTTAATTAATAGTTTCAATAATGCTTTGGTTTCTTTATATATGCATGTCACTCATGATCCAAGTTCTGCTCCAGAACAAAATTGAAAGAACAGATTTAGTCTCCAAAATACATATACAAGGACCATTTTTGCTTCTTTAAAACACATTCACTATGTTATTGTTTCCCTTCGTGAGGAATTTTACCACGGCAAGTCATTTGAGGTCACAGCGGTAGCTCTCATCTCTACCAGAAGAAGGCGAGCTGTGTCACTGCTGATGAATCAGGACAGCTCAACTCCAGCTGTAAGCAGTTTGCCTATTCCATATTGTAGAACATTATAAATCATGAATACAACAAACTCCTCAGTTGTCTGTGATAATGTGAAATTTAGGCTCAAGTTTGGTGATAAATCTGGAGTTCGATGGAGTTTTTCTTTCTTTATCTAAATAATATTCTTGTGTATGCTGCTGAAAAAATGCACTGGTTTTATACTCTTTTTTTCTCAGTCTTTTACCTCCTACGGCTATGCCCATGGCTGCTTTCTCTTATCTTGTGCTGCTGCAGTGAAAACCTAGAGAGGCTGCATTGTCAGAGTTTGGAGAAAGTGCTTGCGTCAGACTTCGTCCTCCTATAAAAGCCCAGCCTGCTGCTGCAGCAAACAGTCGGGGCTTAAACCTGAGCCCTCTCTACACCTCCCCACACAGACACAAAGAGAAGAGGGAGAGCAGCAAGTCCCTCCTACACTCAGCCATGAGTAGCATCGGATATGACCCCTACTATGCTTCCTCGTTGTACAAACACCTGTATGTCGAGCCCACCCCTCGGGTGGTGGTGAGAGGGAGGACCCATGCCGGCTACCATTCCCGCGCATCCCCACAATCCTTCACCCGTCTGCAGTACTCCTCTCCCAGTCGGGTGTTGTTCTCCTCTTCCTCCCCGGCCTCTTCCCTGGAGCGGGAGCTCAGCCAGGCAGCCCAGATCAGCTCCGACTTCCGAGCTGTACGCACACAGGAACGCAGCCAACTGCAAGATCTCAATGACCGCTTTGCAGGCTTCATCGAGAGGGTGCATGAGCTGGAGCAGCAGAACCGTGCTTTGGAGGCAGAGCTGCTACTGCTGAGGCAAAGGCATGCTGAGCCATCCCGTCTCAGAGGATTGTACGAGCAAGAGGCCAGAACTCTGAGAGCAGCAGTGGATGAAGCAAGGGTAGAGCACCAGACTGTCCTTGGCCAGAGGGAGAGGCTAGAACAAACCCTGAATTCACTGCAGGGTCGATATGAGGAGGAGATGTTGGCTCGGGAAGAAGCTGAGGGCAAGTTGATGGAGGCCCGCCGCGAGGCCGATGAGGCTGCCCTAGGAATGGCAGAGCTGGAGAAAAGTGTTGAAACCCTACTGGATGAATTGGCCTTTCTCAAAAGGATCCACGAGGGGGAAGTGGCTGAACTTCAGGCCCAGGTCCATCTGGGGGTCCAGGTAGCAGTTGAATCTGAAGCTGCCGCTCCGGATCTGTCAGGTGCTCTAAGGGACATCCGGTCCCAATACGAGAGGCTGGCTTCAAGGAACATGCAGGCAGCTGAGGAATGGTTTAGGGGGAAGGTGGGCTCCCTGACGGAAACTGTGGCTCAGCACAGCAGTGCAGTTAAAAGCTCAAAGGATGAAGCAGGGGAGTACCGGCGCCAACTGCAGGCCCACATACTGGAGATTAATGCATGCAGAGGCCTCAATGTATCCCTGGAGAAGCAGCTGCACGAGATGGAGGAGAAGCAGAGTGCAGAGATAGCTGCTATGCATGTAAGTACAGGTACACTGCAGTACTGTGTGATGCTTACATAGATTTTACTTTATTTAGGTCACTCACCTTGCTTTCTATTTAGGACATGATTGCAGAGTTGGAGAATGAGCTGAGGGGCACCAAACAGGAAATGGCACATTACCTTAAGGAGTACCAAAACCTGTTGAATGTCAAAATGGCTCTGGATATTGAGATTGCAGCATACAGGTGAGATGCAAATACAGATGCAAAGACTCTGCTATGGACAATGTGATTGGTTTACAGCTTAGTTATTGTGTCTGTTGACCAACCATGTGCTAGAGTCTATTTCATGAGCCATGATGACTGTTTGAGAAATTGTATGAAATGAAAAAATATTGACTGATAATTATAGGTGAGTAACAGGTAAAAATTAGATTTTTTATAATTCTGTTATTGTTCGTCAGTAATTGGTTTTTATATTTCATAAAATACTCACACAGTAGTATGTTTTTAGATCTTTATTTATTCATGTATTTATTACAGTTCATTTAAATCACATATATAAACATTTAACAAAAATAATTACTTGATACAAAAAAGAAATATACATGCTTCAAATTAAAACAAAAAGTTTTTAATTTTAGTTAAAAAACTATTAAAACATTTAAATGACTGTAGACAAATGTATTAATTTATTAGACTGATGTAATTTGTTTGCTATTTAATTATGACTCATATGAACATTTATTTAATTATTTAATTGTGTATGAAATTGTGGCCTTTTTGTCTCATCCCTTTTTGGTTTTTGGCTTAACAGGAAGCTTCTGGAAGGGGAGGAGTCTCGCTTCAGTGTTGGAGTGGCCGGGGGCTTGGCCTCCCTGTACAGCCACAGTTTAGCGGCACCCTCCTTCGCCCGGCCCATGCTCTCCAGCCTGAGCTCCGGCACTTCTTACCTGATGACTTCCCGCCTGTTCAGCTCCAGCACTACTGAGGGCATAATCTCTGCCAGCCACGCCCAGCATGCAGAGGCTAGTCCGCCGGCAGAAGAGGAGGAGGAGGCCGAGGAGGTGAAGGAAGAAGAGGAGGAGGAGGAGCAGAAAGAAGAAGAGGATGGACAGGACCAAAAAGAGGAAGGAGGGGAGGAGGAGGAGAAAAAAGAGGGAGGAGAGCAAGACGAGGAAGGGGAGAAACAAGAAGAGGAAGTGGAGAAGGAAAATGAAGAGACTAAAGAGGGAGAAGAAGGTAAGTCCTTTTAACTTTTAATATTTAAAACTGTTAAAAATTCAAATCATTAAAAATAATGGTAAACAAAACATCTTTTTCAGGCGGTGATGAAGAGGAGCAAAAGGAAGGGGCTGAACAGGCTACTTTTGCTGAGGGAGAGAAAGAAGAGAAAGATGAAGGATTGGAAGCTGAGGTCAAAGCAGAAGCACAAGAGCAGGAAAAAACAGAAGGAGCAGAGGATGAAGACAAAAAGGCCAAAGATGAAGAGAAAGAGGTGAAGGGAGAATCTAAAGAGAGTGAAGAGAAAGAGGGGGAAAAAGAATCTAAAAAAAGTGAAGAGAAAGAAGATCCCGCTGATGCCAAGAAGGACAAAGCTGATGTCAAAGATGCCAAAGAAGCTGCTGCAAAGAAAGACGCCAAGGACGACACCAAAAAGGAGAAAGTGGAAGAAAAAACAGCCAAGACTGAGCCTGCTGAAGAAAAAAGCACAAAAGCTGAAAAGTAAATTCAGCACACTTTGGTCACGACACACAAGTCACAGCTCAATAATCAAACATTAGCGCTGGTAATCCTGCTTTATAACTTGGTGCTCAATGAAACAGTCTGATAGCCATTTACAGCAACAAGTCCAGCTAAACTGCTTCTCAATATAAAGTTCCTCATGTCTGTAAGATGTGTAGCTGCTGAATCCTAAATTGAGTGTTTGTGTTTTGGGTGAAAAAATAAAGAAATGATTCTTGAAACCATGTGTGTGGCTCATTTTGCCGCTCAGTCTTAAGTTTGACCTTCAGCATGTATCAGAACTCCTTCAGTTAAGTACATTTATGTCAGTGTCATTCAGCTCATCTGTTACTAGAAGTAAAAAATACACCAATTTTTATGCTATATTGGTGACTCCTTTAAACCTTAAACTTTCAATATTAGATCAACCTGACGACGGTGATAAAAAAATCTGAGAGCCTTTTTTGGTTGGTAATCACAGTGGCTTGCAAAAGTATTCGGCCCCCTTGAACTTTTCCACATTTTGTCACATTAAAGTCACAAACATGAATCAATTTTATTGGAATTCCACGTGAAAGACCAATACAAAGTGGTGTACACGTGAGAAGTGGAACGAAAATCATACATGATTCCAAACATTTTTTACAAATATATAACTGAAAAGTGGGGTGTGTGTAATTATTCAGCCCCCTGAGTCAATACTTTGTAGAACCACCTTTTGCTGCAATTACAGCTGCCAGTCTTTTAGGGTATGTCTACCAGCTTTGCACATCTAGAGACTGAAATTCTTGCCCATTCTTCTTTGCAAAATAGCTCCAGCTCAGTCAGATTAGATGGACAGCGTTTGTGAACAGAAGTTTTCAGATCTTGCCACAGATTCTCGATTGGATTTAGATCTGGACTTTGACTGGGCCATTCTAACACATGGATATGTTTTGTTTTAAACCATTCCATTGTTGCCCTGGCTTTATGTTTAGGGTCATTGTCCTGCTGGAAGGTGAACCTCCGCCCCAGTCTCAAGTCTTTTGCAGACTCCAAAAGGTTTTCTTCCAAGATTGCCCTGTACTTGGCTCCATCCATCTTCCCATCAACTCTGACCAGCTTCCCTGTCCCTGCTGAAGAGAAGCACCCCCAGAGCATGATGCTGCCACCACCATATTTGACAGTGGGGATGGTGTGTTCAGAGTGATGTGCAGTGTTAGTTTTCCGCCACACACAGCGTTTTGCATTTTGGCCAAAAAGTTCCATTTTGGTCTCATCTGACCAGAGCACCTTCTTCCACATGTTTGCTGTGTCCCCCACATGGCTTGTGGCAAACTGCAAACGGGACTTCTTATGGGGGTTTTTAACAATGGCTTTCTTCTTGCCACTCTTCCATAAAGGCCAACTTTGTTAAGTGCACGACTAATAGTTGTCCTATGGACAGATTCCCCCACCTGAGCTGTAGATCTCTGCAGCTCGTCCAGAGTCACCATGGGCCTCTTGGCTGCATTTCTGATCAGCGCTCTCCTTGTTCGGCCTGTGAGTTTAGGTGGACGGCCTTGTCTTGGTATGTTTACAGTTGTGCCATACTCCTTCCATTTCTGAATGTTCGCTTGAACAGTGCTCCGTGGGAAATCTTTTTGTAGCCGAAGCCTGCTTTAAATTTCTCATTAACTTTATCCCAGACCTGTCTGGTGTGTTCTTTGGACTTCATGGTGTTGTTGCTCCCAACATTCTCTTAGACAACCTCTGAGGCCGTCACAGGGCAGCTGTATTTGTACTGACATTAGATTGCACACAGGTGCACTCTATTTAGTCATTAGCACTCATCAGACAATGTCTATGGGCAACTGACTCCACTCAGACCAAAGGGGGCTGAATAATTACACACACCCCACTTTTCAGTTATTTATTTGTAAAAAAATGTTGGAATCATGTATGATTTTTGTTCCACTTCTCACGTGTACATCACTTTGTATTGGTCTTTCCCCTGGAATTCCAATAAAATTGATTCATGTTTGTGGCTGTAATGTGACAAAATGTGGAAAAGTTCAAGGGGGGCGAATGCTTTTGCAAGCTACTGTATGTATCCTGCAAAGCTGACAGAAAAAAATGATTGTTATTTTTTAATCACTTTATGCTCTTGCACTCTAAATAAGACACAAATATAGCAATAGTCACTGTTTAGCCTAAATTAAAGGGAAGATTCAGATTTCTTGAAGTTGGGGGAGATTATGAGCAGTCAATATCTTACCTGCACTAGATTGCTATGTTGTCAAAACATTTGTCAAGACAATTGTAGTCTATTTGCAAAAAATGTGAAACACAAAATGGGTTAATAGGAAAAATATGTTCTTCCTTTTAATCAGGTTTTGTTGTAAAGTAAAATACATACTGAATTTAGAAGTAATTACATTCAATTCAATTCCGTTTATTTATATACCGCCAATTCACAACAGATGTCATTTCAAGGCACTTAACAAGAAGTCATTCCAATACATTTATACAAACATTCCAATCAGTTAAAAAGTTTCCTATTTAAGGAATCCCAGCAGATTGCATCAGTCATTGGCGTGAGGTTGGGCCCCGTTGATGCAGACTTTCCAACCACA
This sequence comes from Valencia hispanica, assembly GCA_963556495.2. Lineage (NCBI taxonomy): Eukaryota > Metazoa > Chordata > Actinopteri > Cyprinodontiformes > Valenciidae > Valencia > Valencia hispanica. Next base: position 13,918,484 of record OY747717.1, on the reverse strand, counting down.
GCAATCCTTCAGCAATCCCTCATACTGAGCAAGCATGTAGCGACGGTGGAGAGGAAAAACTCCCCTTTAACAGGAAGAAACCTCCAACAGAACCAGGCTCAGTAGGAGCGGCCATCTGCCACGACCGTCTGGGGGTTTGAGAAGACAGAGCAGAAACACAGAAGGAACAGAAGATCTGATATAAGAGTACTTTCTATGTTACAGAAAGTAAAAAGGACAACATATATGATAACAGGACAAGTAATGCCTAATCATAGTGGAGCCAAGATAAACAAAGACTTCTACCATGTCAAAAAGTCTCCAATCTAAAAAAAAAGAAGTATTAGTGGTTAATGTAATTGCTGTTTACTATATCTTTGAGCTACCATCAGATCTGACTTAGATGGCCATTTATGTCGAAGTTTGTAGTTTTTACCAATAAGCTTGTGGTTGTCTGTGTTTTTTGTAAGAGCAACCTCCAGTGTAAAATACTGCATAACAAGAGTCTGAAGGAATGGCTCATTTTTAAACTGAGTTGGTTTGTTTATAAAAGATTAAGAGCAATAATATTGTACTTGCAGTAGATGCAGTGCTCTAAAATATTATTGCCCCTAGAATGACTGACTGTCTATGTGTAAATGTGTGTGTCTGTGTGTGTATTTAGGAGAAAGACAACCCAAGTAAACACAAAATGCAGCTTTACATAGATGAGTCATTTAAAGACAAAGGGTCTCCATACCAAGCTGGCCTCATGCAAAAAAAACAAAAAAAACAATCATCACCTTTGTAAAATAATAAATTAGATGTGATTAACAACTCGTGCCAACAAATCACTTAAATAGAACCTGTCTGATAAAGCACTGCATGTCAGTTAAGGTCAATCAACAATAAGAAAGAGAAGGATAGCTGTAGGAAAATATTCTAAGGACTAACAAAACAAAAGTAGAAAATTTTGGAAGGAGTGCATCTCGTCAGATCTTGCGTAAAACTAAAGCTATATCAGAAAAGGGACATCATACATCCAGTCAAACGAGGTTATGGTAGTGTGGGACTTCTCTCCTGCTTCGGGACCTGGGCTACTTGCTGTAATTAATGATGCCATGAATTTTGGTCTCTACCACAATATCTAAAAGGTTGTCTGTTCATCAATTAATGACCATTAGCTCAAGTGCACTTGGGCTATCCATCCATCCATTGTCTGTACCTGTCCATCCTATGCAGGGTTGCGGGGGGGCTGGTGCCTATCTCCAGCAGTCACGGGGCAAGAGGCGGGGTACACCCTGGACAGGCTGCTTGTCCATTGCAGGACAAACAACCATGCATGCACACACTCATACCTAAGGGCAATTTAGAGAGGCCAATTCACTGAACAGTCATGTTTTTGGGCTGTGGGAGGAAGCCAGAGTACCCGGAGAGAACCCACGCATGCACAGGGAGAACATACAAACTCAATGCAGAAAGACTCCAGGCTGGGATTCAAACCCGGGCCTTCTTCCTGCAAGGCAGCAGTGCTACCAACTACACCACTGAGCAGCCCCGCACTTATTATTCACTGGATAATGAAAAGGAAAAAAAAATTAAGGAATTCAATTGAGATGCTTCTACAGGCCATTTAGATATCTGTTTTCCATAATATGTGAACTCAGCTTTTGAAAACTGCTATTATTATTTACTTATGTTAAATTTCTTGGATCATGAATTTGATCATGAAAAAACAAACAAAAAAACTATGTAAACTCTGTTTGATAAATAATAGATTATAGATAATAAATAATAATCTACCATGTTTGACTTATATTTTTATTTGTGTAAAAGTCTATTTCCTCTCTGCATTTAAGAATATGGTAAAAAGCCCTTTTAGCATCCTCAATTTAAAGAAACCAAGATCCTCGACAGCTAATTAAATGGGAGCCAATATAATAGTTGACTGCTGTTTTAAAACATCTCCAAACAGAGAAAGAAAATGCTGTTAGCAGCGTAATGCAAATGTGGCGGCAGCCTAAATGTTTAAAAGTTTATAAATATTGTTCACCCTCTCTAACAAGCTGTTAGCTCTACTAACAAGCTCTGCTTCAGTGCTTCATTGCTTCCTATATTTCTACCAGCTCTTGGTTTTGAAATACTGGTGTCTATCATGGCTGACAGACTAAGTTTCAGATGCATCACAGAGTGTTATACAAACAGTGAACACAAAGTCCTCATACATGCATGTCTTTACAACGTGTTAGTCAACTTGAGGACTCTAAGAACAAATATGTACCACATACCAAACATAAGGCTCTAGAATATTCTTGCTGAGACCCCAGCAAGTCCATATGCATGAAACAACACTTATCTTTATCACCTTACTAGAAAAAGGTCTACGCTAACAATAATGTCTACTAATGTAAGCGTAAATTTAATTGTGAATGCCCTGCACAACTATTAATCAGATAAGAAGCACAAGCTTATCTAAGTGGTTGTTGTTTTTTTTAAGCTGCACCATCTTACACACTTTTTGTTGACTATCTGTGCCATTACCCACCCTATGATGAAAATGGTTGTCTCTCATTGGGCTTATTTTTGAACAGTTCATGCTTGAAGCAAAATTTGTGCAACATAAATTCAAGAATAACCAAGACAACTTTATTTAAAGTGATTACTTGCATTTAAAGCAATCATGTCTTTAATGCATCTATTGTAAATTGAAATAAATTAAAATAGAAAGCATTTCCAAAATCTCTGTAGGGTAACTTTATTTATAAGAACCCCCAGTATAATGATGAAAAAAATTACAGGAGACAATATATTTAAGGTTTTATGATATTTATTGAGCAAAGGCTGCTGGGAAATAGTTCAAGATGAGTAAAGTTATGGGACTGCCAACAGTAGCACCTCATTTATATCTGTAATTAAATTCAAGTTCATTCTATGCATACAAGGATGCACAATTACATTTGTCTAAGTTGCTCTCAGGTAAACATAACAGACAGTGATAAAAAGCATGTTTAAGGCTAGGAGTTTTTTCAGATTTGTTAAGCTGTCATTGCTTCAGTTACTGGATGTATGTATACTGGTGTGGTTATGTATTTCTTCAACTCATGTTTCATATTGTTTGTTACTGTTTCTGGCTCAGATGGCATCTTCACAAGTCAAGTAAGGCTTCTTCAGTAGAGTGCATGTCTGCGTCGAGGACCCTCCACCTGCCCAAACCCACCCCTTCAACTTTAACTCAAAAACCTGCTCAAAAGTCTCATGTTAAAAGATCTCTTTAAAGTGCGCTCCTACCAAACACACTGATAAGAGAGGAAGATACTCCACTCCTCTAAGCTAGCATGCAGATAACCAGATTACCCCCCCCCCCCCCCTTCTTCCTACTCCTGAGCACACCTTAGAAAAGCAGAAGGAACCTAAAAGAGGATAAAATGTCTCAGTCGCTTGCTCTTCGCTGCGATAGCGGCGAAGCTCGCTTAAAGCTTTCACTCAACATGCAGGTTTGGAGTTTGTCATGTTTTATTTTGGCTTCTTTCTATAATTTGCTTTTAGTGTGGTTTCGTTATTACATCGCTCTAGCTGTATGGATTTCATTGTTACGTTAGTTCTTTGTGGATTGCTTATGTTCTCTCCTCTAGCTTACACTCCTCTCACAGTTGCCCCCACCTCTCCTTCCACTTTGACTAAGCTGTCCAGAGTCTGCTCATTCGGCCTCGGCCTCTTGCTTGACAGCCTGGGTGGACTGCTTCTCGGTCTTCTTGGTGGAGACCAGCTTCTCCTGTGGCACCTCCTCCACCTCCTTCACTGTTTCTGTCACCGTGATAGACTTTGTGACATGCTTGGACCCATCCTCTCCAGTGGTGATCGTCTCCACAGTCTTGGTGATTACCACTTTCTGGCTGCCATCTTCCTTAACAGGGCTCTCGTCTACACCGTTAGCAATCACGTCCACATCTTTCTTCTCTTTCTCCTCTGGGCTGCTCTTTTCTACCTCGCCATTCATGGCAACGTCTTTCTTTTCTATCTTCTTATCATCTGTGGAATCACTTTTCTTTCCTGATTTGTCATCTTTGGGAGCCTCAGCTTTGGTGGTATCAGACTTGGGGGACTCAGATTTTGGGGAGCTAGGCTTTGGGGAATCTGCCTTGACTGAGCCTTCTTTTGGTGATTCAGGCTTTTGAGAAGCAGACTTGGGGGATTCAGCTTCAGAAGACTCTGGTTTGGGAGGTTCAGCTTTAGGAGACCCTGGTTTTGGGGATTCTGCTTTAGGAGACTCTGATTTGGGGGATTCTGCTTTAGGAGACTCTGGTTTCGGAGATTCAGCTTTAGGAGAACCTGGTTTGGGTGTTTCAGACTTGGGGGAACTAGGCTTTGGGGATTCAGACTTTGGGGAACCTGGTTTTGGTGATTCAGACTTTGGGGAACCTGGTTTTGGTGATTCAGACTTGGGGGAACCTGCCACTGGAGATTCAGATTTAGCTGACTTTGATTCCTCTGTTTTTGGGGCCTCTTCTTTGCAGGCCTCAGTTTTTGAAGCTTCTGACTTTGCAACAGCTTTTTCTGATGTATCTGCTTTCTCTTCTTTTACATCCTTCTCATCTTCCTCTTTGCCTTTCCCAGCATCTTCTTTTTCTTCCTTCTCATCTCCACCTTTTGTTGCTTTGTCATCTCCAGTCTCTTCTTCTTTTTCAGGACCTTCCTCTTCCGCACCGGCCTCCTCCTCCTCTCCTGCACTACTCTCTTTTTCACCATCCTTCTCTTTGTCAGGAGAAGCTTTGGACTCTGGAGCTTTCGAGCACAGCACTGTTTCCTCAACTTCCTCCTCCTCTCCTTCTTCTCCCCCCTGTTCATCACCTTCCGCTGCCTCTCCTCCCTTTTCTTCTTCATCCTCTCCCTCCCCTTCTTCTGCATCCTTTTCTCCCTCCTTCTCATCTTCTCCCTCACCTTCTTCTCCCTCATCATCACCCTTTTCCTCCTCATCCTCATCCTTTGAAGGGACACTAGCACTAACTTTGGCTTCAGTAGCAGCTACAACTTCCTCTTCTTCTGCTGCCTCTTCCCCAGCATCCTGCTCTTCCTCTCCAGCCTCATCTTCCCCTTCTTCCTCCTCTCCCCCTTCTCCTGGTGTAACAGAAAGCTCCTGTGCTAGCTCTGCCAGAGCCTCATCAATGTCCACCTTGTCATCCTCCACCCGCGTCTCCTCGATGATCTCCTCCACGAACTTGTGCTGCACTTTTAGCTTTGAGGCCTCAAATTTGGGTTTGGAGATTTTGCTGGAAGGGACGGCCTGGCGATATGGAAAAGTGCTAAAGTGGGTCTCCTCTCCCTCGAGGAGTTTCCTGGTTAGAAACAGAGTCCATTTATTGTACATTTAAAATTTGGTTTTGTGTAACTCAAGTGAAGTAATTATGATAATTGTTTCAATACTATACCTGTATGCAGCAATTTCAATGTCCAGGGCCATTTTGACATTCAGCAGGTCCTGGTACTCACGAAGATGGCGAGCCATCTCCCACTTGGTGCTCTTCAGTTCATTATCCAGCTGGTGGATTGTCTCCTAAGAAAATAAACCAGCAAAAACAACAGATTAAGCATGACAGAGCTATTCTCCTTTGCACAGCCTGTTGTGCATCTGGGACTTTCTCAAATTTCTGTCTGAACTTCCACTGCAGTAAAACTCTTTCTACTTTTGCTTCGACTGAGGGTTTTGCTTTAATATATTCTGACGCAACTCAGCATCCTAGAGATGCTGAGCATCTGTTTCAAGGGTAGCCTCCAACGCCTACCACCTCCACCCCTCCTCCAAACTCTGAGCAGTGTGATGCAAGGACAGAACCAATGAAGGCATCGATCCATGCCTCTGACTCAGCAAGAGAGAAGGGAGGAAAAAAAGAGCGTGCACTGCAGAGTCTGCCTTTAATCACTTGGAAATCTCCCAAGCTTCTAAAGAAGCAGGAAAATCCCGCAGTCACAATGCAGCAAAAAAAATAAAAAATAAATCTGTCTGATATAATGGAAGTCTTTTTTTCTATTGTTGTTTAGGTAAATAATTCTTTTGGAAATGTGTCAAATAAAAAAAAAAACTGCGTCATCATGACAAAACCTTTAAGAAATCCAAAATATTTGCCCTATAATTTTATCACAAGGCAATTCATAGAATCACAAACATAATACTAAATTTCATTTTATGCATTACTCTAAATAACTCTTTTTGGAGTGTTTCCCCTACCTGCAGGCTAGCCAGGTCGTTGTTGTGCCGGTCCTCGATATCATTCAGCTGCCGCTCCAGAGAGTCCTTCATCCCGCGAACGGACTCCAGTTCCACCGTCTTTGCCTGCAGCTGGCGCCTGTAGTCGGAAATCTCATCCCGGGCGGACTTTATGGAGTCCTTGTTCTGCTCCGCAGCTTCGGTGAGCTTGGCATAACGGCACATGAACCAGCTCTCCACCTGCTGCAGGTTCTGGTTGGAGTGGCCTTCCAATTCGGTGCGTATTTCCCGCAGAGCCTCTGTGATGTCGGTCTTCTGGAGGTCCTTCCTCTCCACGGTCACCTGGGACGCCTGGATCTGGTTGATGAGGTCGCTCACCTCCTCCTCATGGTTGTTGCGAATGAAGGCGATCTCGTCCTGAAGCGACTGAACTTTCTTCTCCAACTCGGACTTCACCAACTCTGAGTCACCGGTGTCTTTCTTCAGGACGCGAATTATGGCTTCCGTCTCCTCGCGGATTCGAGCCTCCTCCTCGAAGCGGTCTCTGAGCCGCTGGATGTCCTCCTCGATGTGCTCAGTGTCGAGTTGGATTTGCGCCTTATCGCGGTGGATCTGCTCCAGAGCGGTGCGCAGCTCCTTCAGCTCCTGGTCGTAGAGGTCGTCCAACTGGTTGCGGGACACCTGCTTCTGCCGCAGCGCCTGGATCTCAGCCTCGATCTGCTTGTTCTGCTCCTCCAAGTAGTGCACCTTGTCGATGTACACAACAAACCGGTCGTTGAGCCCCTGAAGTTGTTCTTTTTCGTTAGATCGTTTGTAGTCACCGTTAAGGATCGAGGTTTGACTGTAATCAACGCTGTCGGCGGAACTCAGCACCGTTGAGCTGTATGCTCGGGGAGCTGGTGCGTTCACGCTCCTCTTGTAGGATGCGGTCATGGTTGAGCCCGGGCTTGTCCGGGACCACGACTGGGAGCGAAAGCCGCTTGAGGGGGTGCCACTGGGGCGGCGGTAGCCGTAACTGGTTGTTCTTGTATCCATAACTCTTCTGAAGGGACTTCCTATCGTGTCCACCGGGTAACTCATCCGGTCAGACCAAAATAGAAGATGCGCACAGGAATGAAGGGAGACGGTGCTGGAGGTGCAGAGGTGTGTGAGTGCAAATGTGTGTGTGTGTGTATGTGTTCGCAGGTGAGGGGTGTATGGCTTTCACAGCGACTGAGAGAGCCTCTGCCTTCTCCTTATATACATGAGCTTCTGCCGCTAACACGGCATGTCCAAGCACTTTTGTTTCGTCCTATGAAGGAAGGGAGGGGATACAAGGGAGCGTCCCCCTCAGCCCGTCAGCTGATGGTCCTGGGACCCTGCTCAGTCTGAACCACGTGGCTCACAGAAGCTACGTGGGTGTGGGATTTAAAATAAACGGACAGACAGACAGTGAGGTGGTGCGTTTAATTGCGTCCCGTCATTTCAGCACCACAGACAGCGACAGTCGGCTGTCAGTCGATTCCCTGCTGAAGGAAACAGCATTTCCCTATCACAGAATATTGACAACAAACGAGCACTCCATCACAGCTGTGCAAATCTGCTGACTACTGCTGAGCTAAGGTCTGCAAGGAACACTGCCTCGGTTATCTTGTTAGTTCAGTGGCTCAAATCAAGGTTAGGCTAACCAATCTACAGTTTTTATGTGGTATGCTATGTATTCATCCTCCCTGAAACAATATTTTTTAGGATCAACTTTCACAGCAGCTACAGCTACTACTAGCTTGGGCTATGTATACCGGCTTTGCAAAATAGTTTACACTCAGATTGGATGGGGGACAACTATAAACAGACTGTTCAATCTTTTCCACAGATTCTAAATTGGACTGGATATTGTTATAGTTGTATGTTTAGGGTTGTTGCCCTGGTTGGAAGGTAAAGCTCCACCCAAGTCTCACGTTGCTGCCTCTAACAGGTTTCTTTCAGGGTTTGACCAGTATTTCGCTCCAAACATCTTGCCAATAACAGCTTCCCCTCTATCAGGCGAGGAAAAGCTTCCCCACAGCATAATGCTCCCACCACCATGTTTCACCATGGAGATAGTGTTTTCTGAGTGTTGACAGACTATTTTGACCAAAGTGGTGAACAATTCAAACAAATTCAAATTGCACCAGAAGCTAGTGAAGTAAATCAAGTATAGGGGGTATGTGGTCATTTTTAGGCTTACCAGTGAGAAGACAGGCTGCTGCATTCTGTACTAGTTTCTGATGATCTATGAATTCCCGATTTTTTCCAAAGTACAATGAATTACAGTTGTCTAGCCATGATGTTAAAAACATAGATTTTTTCCCTATAGATCCATGTGAGGGAGACACCTTTTTATTTATCCTTTTACTTAGCCTTTGTTTTAGCGGTTCGGCTAAGAGCTTAATAACAGAGCTTACCTGCTCATCAAATTTAAAATCTCCATTGAGGTCAACAAAGAACATTGAAAAGTCACACACATGCACACTCAAGATCTATCTCCGAGTCTGTCTATCTTAAAAACATCATATGCTACCTCTGTACCATCCATTTGATGTGAACCCCCCCATATCTGTGCTGTCTCAGAGCTGTCTCTGAAGGCTTGGCCTCATAAGCCGATTATTGATCACCATCAGTCTTGATGCCTTTGTTCATTATTCGGTCATTTGGATCAATGTGAAACCATTAGTTGTTGTTAAAGGTAATGTTAAAACCATGGCATTTTATAGTTGTTTGTTGTTTAATTCTGTATAAATCAGTAAAAGACAAGACAAAAGGATCACTTATACACAATAGTGATTTATACATGTTGCATTTGTTCCCAAGAATCCGATGTATTTTGAGATTTGAATAGTTACTGGGGGGGGGGGGCAATCTGCATTCCCCTGCTCCTCTCTCATTGGCATTCCTGTAGAAGCTTTAAGAAGCACAGCTAATGCATCAAGGTTGGACAATTTTAGATTGCTCCAGAGACAGGAAAGGCAGACAATGAGAGAGAGTGAGTTAAACAGAAAGTGTGTGAGAGAGAGAGACGGACACAGTGACTTCCTTGTCTTGTGTGTGCGTTTTAAAGCTTTGGTAGCTGTAGTAAATTACTACATTTCACCAACAAGCTCCCCTGTTGCTTATTTTGCAGTGTCCTTTGCCTTCATCCCATGACTTGCTTTTCTTTCCTTTGATGTCGTGCAACCGGCTGCAGGTTTTCAGATCCTGTTCAGCTTTTCATGTAGGATCTATTAAGGGCAGTGGTGGCGTGATGAACATGATGTACTGAGGGTGTGTGGGTACACAACAGTTCTAGGCTTCAGCGCATTGCAGGAGCGTTAGTGTTTTAAAAAGGCAATGCAGCAGAAACAAGCTTGAACAGCAAAGAGAAGCCCATCCTAGTCGATGACTGTCCGTCCCAGCCTGCAACCTGCAGATACACATCCACAGGGTAAGAGAGGCCATTGGTCCTCTGCAAGGGGTCAAGGCCAAGTATAGCTGGGATAGAGAATATATATGTGTGCACATTTGTAGGCTTCAAAGTCAACATGACCTCATGGCCACTTTATATACTGTTACATATTTCTGTAGATATATAGATACATGTATAGCAAATACAATATAGCCCAGAAGCATACAGTGATGATGATTTTCTTGAATGTAAAGAACAAACCAATCATGATAGACTTTGAAGGTGCTTTACATGATTAGGTATAAAGTAAAAATAGCAATTAAACACAGACAAAGCATATTGGCTTAAAAACATTACATCAATTTAGGATGAAGTAAAAACAGCAATAAAGCATGAAACACACACAAAACATGATACATGAAAACATTACTAAAAGGCAGCTCTAAACAGATGGATTTTAGCTGTGATTTAAAAGAACTCAGTGTTTCAGCTGCTTTGCAGTTGTCTGGAAGTTTGTTCCAGATTGGAGGAGCACAGAAACTGTAAGATTCTTCTCCATGTTTGGTTCTAATTCTAGGGATGTTGAGTAGACTGGAATTAGAGGACCTGAGTGGTCTGGGGGGTTGGTATAGTGACAGTAGCTCTTCAAGATAACTTGGCGCCAGGCCATTCAATGATTTATAAACTAGTAAAAGTATTTTGAAGTATATTCTCTGAGCTACAGGAAGCCAGTATAAGGACTTTAGAACTGGGGTGATGTGCTCTACTTTCCTGGTTCTAGAGAGGACACGAGCAGCATATATATACACATATTCTAAATCGGCAATCAGATCAATAATTAAAAGGCTAGTGTTTTTTTTAATTTAAGGTGTCAAACAATAAGTTAATTAAACAATGTCAATGTCATGCAAATAATGTTCATTCAGTATATTTTGTCAACTTTTACTGTTAAAAATAAGCCATTCTCATATTTATTCTTAAATTAAGCACATTTTTTAAATTAGTTACACATTAGTTTAAATTAGTTGATAGTTACACAGCTTGATAAAAGGTTTTGAAAAGCTACTTTGCTGTTTCACGTTGTCGGCTGCTGGTTGCAGCTTTGTCCTTAACATTTTCTGGAGAAGAAACAGAATGATACAAATCAGTGGAGAGGAAGACCGACACATTGATAAAGACAGAAACAAAAACAGGGATTGATGCAGCCAAGTGCTTCCTTTTGAGGTCATGGTGCTTGACATCTCTTATCTATTATATATATCTAATATATATATATATATATATATATTCAAATGTGTTTGCAAATGTGTTTGAGGGAAGGTAGAGATAACTTAACAGCCTTTAGTGATATTACTATGAAGACCGCATCAAACTATCATTAGCTTCTTGTCTCATCCCACATCACTGTATGTTGTGCCCACTCTATTAAACTACTGTCTTATTTCACCAGCAGTCATTATGCATGTGTCCTTCAGCACATACTAGGTTATGGAGTCCAGACTTTAACTACTGTGTTTCTTCGGGTGTTATTGCACCTTAGGCTGAAACTAAAGCGTTATGGCATGTGGCTGACAAATGTTTATAATGTTAAAGTTCACAGATGCATCAGTTTATATACTGCAGTATATAGCTTCATTTACATAATTAGGAACCTTTTCATTTATTTAAACATTTTCTTTGTATTAGTATGTGCATTTATTGACTTTGCATATATATTTGACAAGTTGTATGCAGTCATTGCATGTCTAAACAGTACTGCATTAAAAACCTCGGTTTTGATATTACTGGATCTTGCCATTAGTCTCTGGATATAATGACCCATTGACTGGAAATGTGTGGTACTTTCTGGTACTGATCTGAATTGGCCCAAATTTTACTAGGCAGACCAAGGATGCTTCGTGCTGTTTGGTGTTTATAAGCCCAAGAAAAGAATGATCAGGTGTGGGGTTCCTCAAGGCTCCATTATGGGTCCAGTTTAATTCAACTAAATCTCTCTAGTTCATATTTCAACGTATCGCAACAATTTCTACATGAATGATGATGTCTTATGACAACCCTGTACAACTTTATATTTCTGTTTCACCACATAACCTAATCTTTAAAGTTAAGTGTGTTCATAATATCCATGAATGGATGTGTCAGAACTTCGTGTGTCAGAACTTCGTCTGGCTTAATACAGAAAAAAAAACATAGGTATTGGTTTTCAACAGCCATGAGTCTGCACTGGCTACCTCTTTGTGAAAAAGTTTGTAAAATGTTATCGGCCTATAACACATTGAATAATCAAAAGCCCAAATACATGTCAGTTAATTATAAGGTATGTGCTATCTAGACTTATATGGTCATCAGAGAACTGCTCTTTCAGTGTTTATTTTATTCAGTTTATTTACAGTTTAAAGTTTCAGTTAGTTTCCTATTTAAGGAATCTCAGCAGATTGCATCGAGTCATTGACTGGCAGTTCTTATGCATATTTTAAGCATAGAAAAAAGTAGAGTCTGAAAAAAACGTGTATTCATAAATAACATTTTATTGCCTGAAATTCAACTAAGTACAACATATTGTCTAAATATTATACTTGAATGAAAGCAACAATAAAGTGACATTTCAACTTTAAAATTAACTTCAGGTGTCCAGACTTTTCAGATTGTTTTTTCATAATTTGACTGTTTTATTTTCTTCTTTCAGAACAATACCTTGAATAATGCATTGTAACATAAACATTGCTCTAAAAACAGTGTGCATATATAAAGTTTTATTTTAATACAAAATGTTAAAAGAAAACAGAACATTTAGCCTGTAAATTGATTTTGTTAAAAAATTTCCGTGAGTTTTGTCCTGTGAAATCTTTATTTGTTAATGGTGTTTTAAAGGGCAAAGGTTTACGTGGTTTGTTGAGATGGATTAGTTGGAGCTGCGAGGGCAACAGGATCAGATGGTGAGGTGTGGCATCCCGTGACAGGTTGTAGATATCTGTGTGGGGTGATGATAGTGGGTGGTCTGGAGGCAGTGATGTCATCTAGTGCATCGACATTGGAGGGGGTGTAAAAGAAGGAAAGGAAGGGAGGGGTTGCACTGGGATCTGCAGTTTATCTGCAATGCATCAGTAAGTCCTCTTTGGCTCCCCACCTCAGAGAGTGAGCACATGTAGATAGGTCTATTTCTTATAAGTGATCCTCCGTAGACATCTCAATGGTCACAGAAATTCAATTCTTTATTTGTGTTTGTTGAAGACTGCTGGCTAAACTCCAAGAACTAGTGCTGTTACCTTAGACACATATTGATTGCAAACACATCCACACACATTTACAAGGAGCCCAAGCAAATGAGCTTCAATAGTGAATAGGCTGATAATTTTTTGTTAGGACTTGCTGTTATTAATCAGCTGGGTTAATATTCAAAAATCAATACTGCAAAAACAGTACCTACAGAATAAATGTGAAGATTGGGGATACACCAACATACAAATCACCTGCTCATTTAGATTCTCTTATCAGTCATAACTGTAAATCTCCCAGCTCTGCCTATTTTGTTGTTTTCTTCACCAGCTAGGACAAAAAGCATCTGTAGGGCGGTCTCAGGTGCCTCGTTTCCACTGAGCGGTACGGCATGGGTCGGTGCGGTTCGGTACTATATTATTTTCTGTTTGCATTATAAAAGTGACCCATACAATCAACTCATAAAGCACCATTCCTGGGCCCTCTTCAATTGTAGGTCAATGGGACAATGGTACAGCACAATTACTGCGGTGTCATAAATCACAGTCCTTTGATTGGGAGACAGAAAAACGTCACTGCTTGTGACAAGTATGAGACATACTAGTCCGTCATGTTTGTTGTTCTAAATGTTGTCGACATTAAGCATTTGCATTTAATCCCGCTTGCCAAGTGAGACTCAAAAAGCTACAAATCAGATATCAAATACAGCATTTTCCACAACTACACTACTCACAATAAATTAGGGATATTGTGCTACTCCTATTTGCTCTGAATTTTAATGAAATAAGTAAAAGTATCATCTGATATTACTAATAATGAATGAGTAGAAACACCATTTTCATTAGTGTAATATTTATTACCCAAAAAATGTAGACAATAACAATGGTAGCCCCAAATAACACAAATTGACAATGTCAGTAGCGGGTGTTTTCACCATTTGCCGCAATGACAGCGACGTCTCATGCTCCTCACTAGCCTCATCATGTTGTCCTGAGGCAATGTGTTCCACTCTTCCACAAGCGCTACACACAGTTCTGCCAGGTAACGTGGGGGTGGGGTACGATCATCCAGTCTCTGCTTCAGCTGGTCCCAAACGTGCTCTATGGGGTTCAGGTCAGGGGACATTGCTGGCCATACCATATGAGGCACTCCGACTTCCTAAAGTTGAGCTGTGACAATTCTGGCACGATGTGGTGGAGCATTATCATCCATGAACAGAAAGATTTGGATGGTAGACCACTGCTGCATTCTCCAGGTCACATGGTGTTGTGCCCACTGCAAACGTTCACGGTGGTGTCTTGGTGTCAGTGGAGTCACCTGCAACAGTCGTCTGGCATTCAAGCCAAAGCGGTGGAGTCGGTTGCGAATGGTTTGTCTGGAAACTCTAGTACCCCTCACATCTTGTAAATGGGCCTGCAGCTGTGTGGCAGTTGCATGACGATGTCTGAGTGCATAGGTCCTTAAGTACTGGTCATCGTTCTGGTCTGTCACTCATGGGGCTCCACTCCTGGCTCTGTCATTAACTCTGCCAGTAGTTCTGTGTCTTGATGCAAGTCTGCTGATAACACTTTGAGACACACCAAGTTCACATGCAACATCTGACTGCCTGCTACTGACCCGAAGGTGTGCAATGGCCAGGTGGCACTGCTCATCCTTGAAGTGACGTTGTGTGTTCATGGCTGTTTGAAGGATGAAGACTTACTGGCTACACCAGCTTTTAAAACCCACAGACTGTTGAAATTGATGCCACATTGAAAAGGGTTGTCTATAGTATTTTTTGGTGTTGGCCCCGATATGTAAGGCACACTGTACAGTACACAGGGAGACCACCACGTGGAAAACACAAAATGAGGTGTGTCTATCACCCCAATACAATTGCCTCCCTATCCCAAAAATTTCTGAAGTGAAACAAACACCATATGAATGTCATCCATTGAGTCTCTCACTATATCCCTAACTTATTGTGAGTAGCGTAAATTAAACACGCAGATAAGCCTCGCAGAACTCATTTAGCTTATAACTGACCTGAAAACCTTTTTTTCCTTGTGGTTCTCCCCCAATCTGTGTTCCCCCAGGCAATAATCCATATGGCCCATATCATAAACTGCCAGTGCATATGGCCTCTATAAAGTTTTTGATCAACTTTGATGTAATGTCCTTAAAACAAGTCGAAATTGAATCAAACTTTATTTATAAAGCGTTTTTTACAAGAATTGCATCACAAAGTGCTTAACAGATTAAAATGACCTCACATAAAAATGCATTCCCATCCCTCCCCTACAGATTTCAAAGCATGGTCACAGTTATACCCCCCTCCCCTGAACCCAACTCCCATGCACACACACAGTTAAAAGCAACAGTAAAAAAGGACATTGGGCCGAGTGCAGATGAACCATGCAAGGAAACTCCATCAGAGGAGCCATTTGCACCGGCAGCAGTACACCAACAGCAGCAACAGCAACCGAGACATCGACACAGGGTGCCCAGTGGAGGCAAGACCAAGACCCCCACCTCCACCCAAGCTCCACCTGGAGAGCACCGAGGCAGCTACACCCGACCACCGCTCCCGGGGCAGAGGGCTCCCACAGAGGAAACACTGGAATCCGGATTAAGATAAATTAAAATATAAAAATAAACTATAAATAAATGTGATAAGATTAAATAGTAAAACACTGATAAAATATAATCATGCAAAAAATGCAGAGCAATTAAACAGAAAATAATAAATAATAAGCAGTTAAAAGCTACGCACTGGCGACCTGTCCAGGGTGTACCCCGCCTCTCGCCCCTTGACCGCTGGAGACAGGCAACAGCCCCCCTGCAACCCCAAATTAGGATTTCCAGGTACAGAAAATGGATGGATGGATGGATGGAAGCTAGGCTAAAAAGGTGAGTCTTGAGCCTGCTCTTAAAAACATGAACGTTCTCTGCGGCCCTGAGGTCCTCTGGCAGCCTGATCCAGAGGTGAGGGCCATAATACTTAAAAGACGCCTCACCGTGAGTGTGTGTCCTAACTTTTGGGGTGACAAGGAAACGGCTGCGAGAGGAGCGCAGAGACTGCAAAGGTTAATGTCTTAAAAGCAGTTCTGAAACATAAGAAGGCCCAAGACCATTAAGACACTTAAAAACTATTAAAAGAACCTTAAATCGATCCTAAAACATACGGGGAGCCAATGCAATGAATTTAAGAGAGGTGTAATGTGTTCCCTCCTCCTGGTCTTCATCAGGACATGTGCTGCTGAATTTTCTAGGAGTTGTAAACCTGATATACTCTTTTTGGGAAGACCAGAAAGCAGGGCAGTACAGTAATCAATCCTACTAGATATAAAAGCATGTATCTGTGTCTCCGTATTGGCCCGAGAGAGAGAATGGGGCGGACTCTGGCAGTGTTCTTTAGTTGATAAAAACCTATTTTAGAAACATTTTTAATGTGAGGGATAAAAGTCAGCTCAGAGTCAAAAATCACGCCCAGGTTCTTCACTTGTAAAGAAGGATTAAAAGACAGTGATTGTAGTTTTGGTAAAAGTTTCTCTCTCTGACCCTCAGAATCGATGACTAAAACTTCAGTTTTGTCCTGGTTGAGCTGGAGAAAGTTTTCTGCCATCCAGGATTTGATGTCTAAAATGCTGTTAAAAAGTGCATCCATTGGCCGTGTGTCATCGGGAGACATGGAGATGTATAACTGTGTATCATCAGCTAACTGTGAAAGTTAACTCCATGTCTTCTGATGACACTGCCAAGAGGGAGCATATAGAGGTTAAAAAGCACTGGGCCTAAAATTGAACCCTGGTGCACACCACAAGTGATCTTATGGACCTTAGAGGAGCAGGTCTCTAGCCTTACCATAAAGGTCCTGTCTGAGAGATGGGATGTGAACAATTTGTGAACAGCACCAGAGAGGCCAATCTGTTTTAAACGATGGGGGCTTTTGGTTTAGCCCCCTGCTGGAACCAACGTTTCTCTGCAGCAGATTACACAAGGGCATTTGGCATCTCAAGTCCGCTTGGAGACCCAGCGATGGATCTCCCCTTCACAGCTTCACTGGGCTGGCAGGGAATAGTGTCCGCCAGCTGTGCACTGTTGGTGGCGGCGAGAGTCCGGCGGAACATGATGTCCACGTCGTGCTCGTGGTCATGGATTTGGTTGAGTGTTGAAATCTTCTGCTCCAGCTCCAGAACCGTCAGGCTGAATTTTGCGCAGCCATCACACCCAGCACTACAGGTGAGTGTTAGCATGGTGTGGGGAGAGAAGTAGTCCGCGCTCCCCACTAAAACGACCTGATAAAAACGGCACACGGCCAATGGATGCACTTTTTAACTGCATTTTAGACATTAAATCCTGGATGGCAGAAAACTTTCTCCAGCTCAACCAGGACAAAACTGAAGTTTTAGTCATCGGTCCTGAGGCTCAGAGAGAGAAACTTTTACCAAAACTACAATCACTGTCTTTTAATCTCTCTTTACAAGTGAAGAACCTGGGCGTGATTTTTGACTCTGAGCTGACTTTTATTCCTCACATAAAAAATATCACTAAAATAGGTTTTTATCAACTAAAGAACATCGCCAGAGTCCGCCCCATTCTGTCTCGGGCCAATACGGAGACACTGATGCATGCTTTTATCTCCAGTAGAATTGATTACTGTAATGCCCTGCTTTCTGGTCTTCCCAAAAAGAGTATATCAGGTTTACAACTACTACAAAATTCAGCAGCACGTGTCCTGACGAAGACCAGGAGGCGGGAGCACATTACACCGGTCTTAAAATCATTGCATTGGCTCCCCGTACATTTCAGGATCGACTTTAAGGTTCTTTT
Organism: Valencia hispanica; assembly: GCA_963556495.2. Classification (NCBI taxonomy): domain Eukaryota; kingdom Metazoa; phylum Chordata; class Actinopteri; order Cyprinodontiformes; family Valenciidae; genus Valencia; species Valencia hispanica. Next base: position 13,900,896 of record OY747717.1, on the reverse strand, counting down.
AATGGTTTTTAAGTGTCTTAATGGTCTTGGGCCTTCTTATCTCTCTGAACTGCTTTTACCATATAAACCTTCGCGGTCTCTGCGCTCCTCTGGCAGCCGTCTCCTTGTCACCCCAAAAGTCAGGACACACAAGCATGGCGAGGCGTCTTTCCAGTTTTATGGCCCTCACCTCTGGAACAGGCTGCCAGAGAACCTCAGGGCTGCAGAGAATATTCATGTTTTTAAGAGCAGGCTCAAGACTCACCTTTTTAGCTTAGCTTTTAACTGATTATTATTTATCACTGTTTGTTTAATTGCTTTGGATGTTTTATATGATTATATTTTTTATCAGTTTTACTTTTCAATCTTAGCACATTAATTTACCGTTTCTTTTTATACTTTAATTTATCTTAATCCCCGTTCCAGTGTTTCCTCTGTGGGAGCCCTCTGCCCCGGGAGCGGTGGTCGGCTGTAGCTGCCTGGGTGCTCTCCGGGTGGAGCTTGGGTGGAGGTGGGGGTCTTGGCCTTGCCTCCACTGGGTGCCCTGTGTCGGTGCCTCGGCTGCTGCTGTTAATCTACTGCTGCCGGGGCATATGGCTCCTCTGATGGCGTTTCCTTGCATGGTTCATCTGCACTCGGCCCAATGTCCTTTTTTACCTTTTCTTTTAACTGTGTGTGTGCATGGGAGACGGGTTGGGGGGAGGGGGGTATAACTGTGACCATGCTTTTAAATCTGTGGGGGAGGGAAGGGAAGGTGGTTTTATGTGGGGTCATTTTAATCTGTAAAGCACTTTGTGATGCAACTTCTTGTATGAAAAGCGCTTCATAAATAAAGTTTGATTTGATTTTGATTTGATAAGGCACACCAGCTAAATGTTAAAAGAAAATTAATTTTGTACATATATAGGGTTCACCTGAATATAAGCCGCATGTTTTCATGTTGTGACATGAGATATTTACACCAAAAGAAGGTACATGGAAGATTACTTTTATTACCTCTGCCAGGATGTAATGTTTTCGTGCCCTTCTGTCTGTCTGTTTGTTTGTCGATCTTTTAGCAACATAACTCAAAACATTAGGGACGGATTTTGATGAGATTTTCAGAAATTTTGTGCAATGGGACCAGGAACAACTGATACAATTTTGGGGTTGATCCGACATGAAGCATGTGTCCACCCACCATCAACGGTGCTAACCTTATGCTTTATTGCTGTTTTTACTTTATCCCCTAATCATGTGAAGCACCTTAAATTACCTTGTTGTTGAAAGTATGGTATACAAATAAAATTGCCTTGCCTTGCCTAACCTCCACTTCTCTCCCGTCTCAGAGAGTTCACAAGCGTCTCCCCTCGTGCAGCAGCCCCAAATCTCAGTTCTCTGCTGGAAGAGCGCAGTCACACGTCTTATTAACAGACGTTTTATTGGAAAAACACAGAAAGTTAGAATTAGGTATCAACATGGGGGGCAATGAGTGGCCCTGGAGGAGATCTGAGTACTTTTCAAGTTTTAATTTAAGACATGCTTTTTTTTTCAAACTGTCTTAAAATTGGCAGTACGGTACCAACACAACACAACAATAACATGCCTAGTAGGAAAATAACTCATACTTCAGCTTACCAGAAAAGTAATTAGTCGCTTTCTTCACCTTCCTCTTTCTCACTGAAGCCACTGAAGTCATCTTTTTCAGTGTCATTATGTCCTCTGAAAGCATTTGTCGTCTTTTTACACTGATTCAGTTCTTCCCGCTGCCTCCTCCAAAGTTTCACCATCGATTAATTGATGTCAAGCTTATGTACAGTAGCTATTTCCTTATTTGATGACCAGCTCGATTGCCTTATCTTTAAAGCTGAATTTCTTTGTGTATTTACCATGATGAGAGTGTGTGCATGTGTCTTCTTCTGCGCATAATCTTTCCCCACGTGTCTGTCTCACTTTTGAGCTTCCTGCTATAGTGCCCCCGAAGGCCATTAGCCAGTAAAATCTATAAATTAGCCGCATTGTTCTTTAGGACGCAGGGTCCAAAGCATTTGAAAAAAGTAGAGGCTTATAGTCCAAAAATTATGGTAAACTGAAATCCCAAAACACATATCTTTACAAAAAAAAAAATCTTTGTGTTTCGGCAATAAAAGAAAACACTCAAGTGATGTTGCTTAATCGGCAACAAATGCTGCACCTAATGCAGCATTTCTTGCTACAGATAAATTACATTGGAGTCTTGCCTGGTAATTACAGTGTTTACACAAGCCATGCATTATGTAAATGCCTTGTCTGACTTCTAGGCAAGCCACCATCAGTTACTCTGAGAGCTTTCTGCTGTGTGTTAAATATATTGGACACTTACTGAACACACAACAGTGACATGTTCAGCAAGACCCTGACTGTAACTTGACATCAGGTAACTGCTGTTAAACAGTGATGTCCTCGTCGAATTTGGTAATCTTGTCCTCTTTGATTTTCCTTTTGAGTATGCGTGAGTTTAATCTCACCAACCCAGGCTTTATAACTGCTATACTGGTAGAGTTTAAAAAAATCACTTCCATAGAACCTGTTTAACAGCAGGAAGAAGTTTACAACATCTCAAAAAGCAACAAAACGCCCTATTCTAAATAAAATGTGGAAAGAAATGAGTAACAAAGTCAGTGACCGCTAATCTCTTAGGAACCATTTCTATGGCTTTGGGACTCCAGTGAACCATGATGAGATTCATTTTCTACTATGAGAAGCCTATATAACTGATTTGTATTCTGTTTTAAGGCAGAGTGTATCTGCCATCTTGTACACTCTCCTTGCTTTGCAAGTAAAATTCATTTAATAAACTACTGGCTTCTGGTTCTCCTTGTGATCAGGTATTTGTGTGTTTTACAGGTGTTAGAGGTTTAACTCTGACAATGGAACAGTAATGAACCTTTCCAGGAATGGTTGGCCGACAAAACAACCCTAAAAGCATATCGACGATTCAATTGGTAGATCACAGAAATACTGCAGAACAACATCTAAAGCAATGCAGTCCTTACTTGCCTTTGTTAAGGTCAATCTCAGGTTTGACAAACAACACCTTTATGATTAGGATTTTGTGAAAACATTATGTCGACAGAAGAGACAAAAGGTTACATCTGATGTAAACTGACATACACCTTCCCCTAAAATAAAATTGTGCAGATATAAAACATGGTAACACTAGTGAAGTGGTCTGGGGCTGCTTTGCTGCTTCAGAACCTAGACAACTTGCCATAACTGATGAAACAAGGAATTCTGCTTACTACCAGATAGATGTCTGATGTCTGAACATCAATTTGGTTTCTTAATTACATATCCACTTGGGTTATACAGCAGGATAATAGTCCAAAGTACAAAAGCAAGTCCACCACTGAATGGCTAAAACAGAAAATTAAGGTTTTGGAATGGCCGAGCCAAAGTCCAGATTTAAGTTCAATTAAGATGGTGTAGCATGACCTTAAACAGGTTATTCAAGCCCAAAACCCCTCCAATGTGGGCCGAAATCACTGCATAACCATGTAAAAGACTGAATGCCATGTTTTGAAAATGCTTGATGGCAGTTGAATAAAAAGACAAACAAAAAGAAAAAATCAACAAAATCAGTTATGCATACAAGCAGCACCTCCAGTGTTTCCACAGATTGAACGTGAAACAAATCGAACTTTGTTTTATATCGGTTAAACAGAAAACTATATAATTTTCAGCATCTGTTAGTCTCCACATACATCTGTACATGAGGTCACGGAGCACAGGTGGAAACACCAGCATACATGATCAGCTGACTGGCACTGCTCTAGACAGGTACCTTCAGCAGCAGCCTCAGACCATCATTATATGGCACCTGAAGTTTATGTAAACTTTTATTTTTTCTATAATTCTGCTTTTTATAATTCCACCACAACATACTGGGTCACAACTTTGGTCTGACCCAGCATGTCAAACAACCAATACACAATAGAGGACACACTCTGGACTTAATTATCTCCAAAGGTTTAAATATATCTAACATCTCGGTAGTTGATATTGCATTATCTGATCATTTCTGTGTTTTCTTTGAAAGTACCATCTCTGCTAAAATATCTAGCCACAGTGAGATAACTGTAAAAAAGCGTTTTCTCGGGGACAAATCATTTGAAACCTTAAGACGTATTTACCCTTCCACCACATCCCCCTCATCTCCCAACTCCAACTCAGTAAACAAGCTGGTAGTTTCCTCGTGAAAATCTCAGACATCATTGATTCCATTGCTCCGATTAAAGTGAAAGTAGTCTCAGATAAAAGAAGTCTCCGTAGACAAGCGATCCACTGGTACGTAGTGAAAAAGGGGAGTGTCGATGAGCCGAGAGAAAATGGCAGAAAACTCGACTCCAGGTTCACTGTGAGATCTACAAAGAGAGTCTGAACAGATATCAGTTAACTTTAAAAGATGCTAGGGAAACTTTATTCTCTGAAATCATTAACAGAAACATTAATAATGCAAGGACACTATTTGCAACAGTGGAAAGACTAATTAATCCTCCAGTGACAGTAGCCTCTGAACTAAATTATACCAGGGCCTGCAATGAATTTGCCAGCTTTTTCACTGAAAAGATTCTAGCAGTTAGATGGTTGGTCTGAATTGCAGCACCGAACCAACCACCAATGTTATACACCGCTAACACCAATATAGAAAAAATTTCAGAATTCCATGAATTAAACCAAAAAAACCTAGAAGAAATCATTAACCAATTGAGCTCCTTCTCTTACTGTCTTGATGTCCTACGCACAGCTTTCCTTAAGAAAGTTTTCCCTGTCATTGGGTCTGATCTGATTAAAATAGTGAACTCATCCCTCCTGTCAGGCCTCTTCCACCAGGCTTTAAAAACAGCAGTTATTAAACCACTGCCTGAAAAAAAATAATCTGGACAACACGTTAATGCGGAACTACAGGCCAATTTCTGATCTTCAATTAATCAGTAAAATTATTGAAAAAGTTGTGTCATAACAATGACCATCCGCTTTGATGTTTTTCAGGCTGGTTTCCGTGCTCACCACAGCACTGAGACTGCCCTTGTCAAAGTTTTCAATGACAACTGCATAAAAACAGACTGTGGTAGAACCACAGTGCTGGTTCTGTTGGACCTCAGTGCAGCATTTGACACTGTTGATAATGATATATTATTAGAATGACTGGAGAGCTGGGTCGGACTCTCTGGTACAGTACTCAGACCTGAACCTCCAGGGTCACATAAAGGCAATAACAAGGTCAGCCTTCTATCACCTGAAGAACATTTCTAGGATTATTGGACTGATGTTGCAACAGGACCTAGAAAAACTCTTCCACCTTCCACCACAGCGTCCTCAGAGGCCTGTCTAAAACGTCAATCAGACAGCTGCAACTGATCCAGAACGCTGGTGCTCGCATCCTCAATAAAACCAGGAAAGTAGAGCACATCACCCCAGTTCTAAAGTCCTTACACTGGCTCCCTGTAGCTCAGAATAGACTTCAAAATATTTTTACTAGTTTATAAATCATTGAATGGCTTAGCACCAAAGTATATTGAAGACCTGCTGTTACTATACCAACCCACCAGACCACTCAGGTCCTCTAATTCCAGTCTACTCAGCATCCCTAGAATTAGAACCAAACACGGAGAAGCAGCTTTCAGTTTCTATGCTCCTCTAATCTGGAACAAACTTCCAGAAAACTGCAAAGCTACTGAAACACTGAGTTCTTTTAAACCACAACTAAAAATGTATTTGTTTAGAGCTGCCTTTGGGTAATACTTTGATGTATCATGTTTTGTGTATGCTTCTTGCTCTTTTTACATTATATGCTTTGTAATACAATGCGGCAGCAATATGAATATTAAAAAGAGAGATCACATTTCTCCTGCTTTAGCTTCCCTTCATTGGCTCCCTGTTGAATCCAGAATAGAATTTAAGATTCTTCTTATTACATACAAAGCCCTTAATAATCAAGCTCCATCATACATCAGAGATCTAATTGTTTCATATGTTCCTAACAGAGCACTTCGCTCTCAGACTGCAGGTTTACTTGTAGTTCCTAGGATTTCTAAAAGTAGAATGGGAGGCAGATCTTTTAGTTATCAGGCTCCTCTCCTGTGGAACCAGCTCCCAGCTTTAGTCCGTGAGGCAGACACTCTGTTTACTTTTAAGGCCAGGCTTAAAACTTTCCTTTTTGATAAAGCTTATAGTTAGAGTGGCTAAGGTCATCCTGAGCTATCTCTGTAGTTATGCTGCTATAGGCTTAGACTGCTGGAGGACAGACTTACCAATTTTCTTCACTCTGCTACTTCCGTTTCTACTATTACTCTCCAGTTGTATTACAGTACATTCTGCTATTTCGACTGTTAACTTTGTGTTCTCTCAGTGTTTTTCTCTCCATAGAAGATATACCTGGTCTGGTATCCTGCTTGGCTGCAATGCCCTGTTGGACGGGGGGCATCGACTGGGATGGTGCTCCTAGTGGCTGAACAACCACTGTGTCCTGTTATCAACTTTTTACTTTCTGTAACATAGAAAGTTCTCTTATATCAGATCTTCTGTTCCTTCTGTGTTTCTGCTCTGTCTTCTCAAACCCCCAGATGGTCGTGGCAGATGGCCGCTCCTACTGAGCCTGGTTCTGTTGGAGGTTTCTTCCTGTTAAAGGGGAGTTTTTCCTCTCCACCGTCGCTACATGCTTGCTCAGTATGAAGGATTGCTGAAGGATTGCCGTGGTTGGAAAGTCTACCCAACCTCACGCCAATGACTGACGCAATCTGCTGGGATTCCTTAAATAGGAAACTTTTTAACTGATTGGAATGTTTGTATAAATGTATTGAAATGACTTCTTGTTAAGTGCCTTGAGATGACATCTGTTGTGAATTGGCGCTATATAAATAAACTGAATTGAATTGAATTAATGCCTTGATGTATCTGCGTATGCTTCTTGCTTTATTGCAGTTTTTTACTTTATATGCTTTGTCTGTGTTTTACTGCTGTTTTTATTTTACCTCTTAATCATGTAAAGCACCTTGAATCACGTTTTTGTTGAAAGTGTGTTATAGAAATAAAATTGCCTTGCCTTGCCACAGATAGGCATTGTACATGGGGATAAAAAATGCTTTAAAATGTTTTATTTTAACAGAAACAGAGCACATGGAAAACCTCCAGATAAGCATGTTAGCCTGCGCATATTGCAAACCACACTGCCTATAAATATCTCTATCAAAGGTGTCAAGTAACAAAGTACAAATACTTTGTTACCTTACTTAAGTAGACATTTGTGATATTTATACTTCACTGGAGTAATTATCTATTGGCCTACTTTTTACTTCTACTCCTTACATTTTCAGGCAATTACAGTAGCTTGCAAAAGTATTCGGCCCCCTTGAACTTTTCCACATTTTGTCACATTACAGCCACAAACATAAATCAATTTTATTGGAATTCCACGTGAAAGACCAATACAAAGTGGTGTACACGTGAGAAGTGGAACGAAAATCATACATGATTCCAAACATTTTTTACAAATAAATAACTGAAAAGTGGGGTGTGCGTAATTATTCAGCCCCCTTTGGTCTGAGTGCAGTCATTTGCCCATAGACATTGTCTGATGAGTGCTAAAGACTAAATAGAGTGCACCTGTGTGTAATCTAATGTCAGTACAAATACAGCTGCCCTGTGACGGCCTCAGAGGTTGTCTAAGAGAATGTTGGGAGCAACAACACCATGAAGTCCAAAGAACACACCAGACAGGTCTGGGATAAAGTTATTGAGAAATTTAAAGCAGGCTTAGGCTACAAAAAGATTTCCCAAGGCTTGAACATCCCACGGAGCACTGTTCAAGCGATCATTCAGAAATGGTCTTTCACGTGGAATTCCAAAAAAATGTATTCATGTTTGTGGCTGTAATGTGACAAAATGTGGAAAAGTTCAAGGGGGCCGAATACTTTAGCAAGCCACTGTATCTGTACATTCTACACCTTACCTTTTAAAAATAGCCTCGTTACTCATGTTTCATTAAGTCTTTTATTAAAAAGAAACACACAAAATACCTATCCAAAAATGCAGCAACTGGATAGAATTTGACTGCGGTTTGATAATAGTTTTAAACATCTACCATTCTGACACCCTGCTTGTTTGCGATCCATTGCATACACTGCACACAACCAAATATTGTCAATATTTGTCCGGTCTTTTACAACAGTGACGGACAATCTCTAGGCCACTTGTTATTTTGACAGATTACAATTCACACCCCTGACCATTTGGTGCAGACACGCTGACATTTTTAGCTTAGAGTTAAAGTGCGGAGTACAAGTAACTGAATCAATAAATTATTAATAAAAAGATTTGCATAAAGCCATCTGAGCATCATCCCAGACTGGGAAGTTTTGAAATGCGACTGTTACCTGTGTGGCTGGTTAAAGAAGCGCTTCAAAGAACCCGGTCTCGTGCCAACCAGCCGTGCAAAAGAGCGGATGCTACGACATTTTCTGCTGCTAAACCAATGGGAAGCTGGGTTCAGGTTGAGTCTTTCCGACTTCTGATCACTTCAATCAGAGAAATGTTCCCTGATTTAAAAACTTTGGCTGAAGTGGAGCTTGTAGTTCCAGTCTCCAGTGTGGCAGCGGAGCACGGATTCAGCCTCTAGAACAGTGGTTCCAAACCTGAGGTCCGTGTGCCCCAAGGGGGTCGTTAAAGATTGTACGGGTCTGCACAATTTTGTCTGTGCTGAGGTTGTAAGACTTTTGATATATAATGGTTCATACTTCAACACGGAAACACTGATGCATGCTTTTGTCACCAGTAAAATTGATTACTGTAATGCCCTTCTTTCTGGTCTTCCCAAAAATATTATCTCAGGTTTACAACTTAAAAAAATTCAGCAATACGTGTCCTGATGAAGACCAAGAGGCAGGAGCACATTACATCTGTCTTAAATTCACTGCCTTAGGATCTATTTAAGGTTCATTCAATGGTTTTTAAGTGTCTTATCTTTCAGAACTGCTTTTACCATGTGAACCTTTGTGGTCTCTGCGCTCCTCTAGCAGCCGTCTCCTTATCTCTAAAGTCAGGACATACACATATGGCGAGGCGTCTTTCTATTATTATGGCCCTCACCTCTGGAACAGGCTGCCAGAGGACCTCAGGGCTGCAGAGAATGTTCATGTTTTTAAGAGCAGGCTCTGAACATGTGTCTTTATCAGCATGTGTCTTCTCAAACCGTGACCACATGCTCACACTTTGAGAAGAATATTAGATTACATCTGATGGTGTTTACCTTCCCTCTGAAGTGGTCTACAAACTCCTCACAAAGAGTGTTTGAGGGAGTTTTCTGAAATTTAGTAGCATGGTTAAAATTTTAGTCAATGTTGGAAAAAATATATATATTTTTTTATTTTAATGATCAGAGATGATTTTAGAAAAAGTATGCATTTCTTGAATTTCTTAATGCGTTATTATATGATTTAAGAAGTTCTGTGTATATTTGATGGTTTATTGTGATTTTGTTTTTTCTTCATTTTCTCTCTGTCACCCTGCAAATCCTCTTGTTTTTTTAAGGTTTTAATTTCTCCACGGTGATGCAAGTTTTAATTGTGAACTTATAACTTTTAGTTGAGCAAGCAGGTCGAGAGCGGATTGAAGCCTACTGTTAAAATCGTTGACAATAAAATCACAGGGGTTAGGTAAAGCAATAGGAAGTATCTTTCCAAAAACTTTAAGAAAACCTGCAGCCACTTCAGGGGTTAGCTAACGCTTCCTGATAGTTCTCACAGAGGTCTCCCGCTGGATAAAACTGGTGATGTTAAAAAACACACTGTAGTGGACCGAGACTGGTGGACAGACCATACGTGTTGACCAAGTCCAGGGTGTGTCCTCTGTTGTGAGTCGCCTGCATGACATGTTGACTAAAATTCATAAAATTCAGAATACTTTAAAATTCTGTTGATAAAGAATCTAAATGTTTATCCACATGTAGACTAAAATCACCAGCTAAAATGATCTGTTGTGTAGAATTGATAAAAACTCTGAAAATTCTTGAATAAAAGGTGTGGTCTTTTTTGGATGTCTATAAACTGTGACACATAAAATCTGAGGAGTACTAAAAACATTTGCAGTATATTCAAGCCTGCTAAAATTAGCAAATAAATCAGGTTTGGCAGAAAGCATTGACGAACTTATAAAGGCAGTACCGCCTCCCCTTTTGCTACTCTTTGTGGAATAAGTGAATTTAAAGTTTGGTGGGGATGCCTCTGTAAGAACAACAGGGGCATCTGTACTCAGCCACATCAAGAGTACGGTCTAAAATCAGATAACTGATGATATAGGTTTTGTTTAGCAGAGAGCAAACATTTAAAAAAGCCATATTGATAGTGACTGGAGATGGAGTAACTATATGATTTAGTGACAGTGGAACTTTTGGTACCTGATTGAGATTACTTTGGTTTTATTTGGTGGTTTTATGATTTTTAGTACGCTATCTGCTGATAATGATAGGTATGAATGAGGTATGGCAAGGTCCAAGTCCAATATGTGAGTTACTATTAAAAACAGAGCTGAGTTCATAGGAGCAGGGACCAGTTGGACGTTAGAATGTGGTGGAGGGGGCAGAAAGGGCTGGGGCAGCTGTGGGCTTGCCAAACTCATTGCCAGCATGCGGGTGCCATGTCCATTGATATGAAGCCCAACTGCCCCGAAGAAGTCCCTCCTGCCCCAGAAAATGTTAGAATTGTCTATAAAACCAATATTGAGAGTCAAGGTGGCAGAGGAAAGCCAAGTGTTGAGAGATAAAAGTCTGCTAAAATGACCAATTCCTCTGCCAACGGTGGGAGTGGGTTCAGAGATAAAAACAGACACATGAGAGATTTTCAAAAGATTAAAAAGGTGGATAAAATCACGCTTCTGGAGCTCAGACTGCTGCTTATGAATGTCATTGTGCCAGTGTGAATCACAACTTTACTCACAGCTGCTGTGTGGAGGAGAATGAGGTCTGGGATCTTTCCCGCAATGTCCATCACGGTGGCCCCAGGGAAAGAGAGAGTGAGGGCTCTGCTCATGCGTATGTTCCTGATGATGGAGTTCCCAAAGATGAGTGTGGTGGGCGGCGGGTCTGTGCACTGTTGACTCTGTCCAGAGGATCTTTCACTATCTCGCACCTGATGTATGTCGGGCAGAGGAGCACAGCCAGGACTGCAGCGATGTGTGTTTTGCGCTGAGGGCTCGTTCCGTGTGTTTGGAGTGAAGTGGAGTACTCCCCGGCGAGTTCTGGTTGCCGCCTGGAGCTTGGCACAGCATGGAGGGCTGAGGAAGTCGGACTGCTGCACCTGCTGCTGGGAGGGATTGGGCTGTAGGCCTGCGGAGCTACGGGGGCCAGGGGCTGTCAGAGGAGGAAAGTCCAGGTCCAGGGCACTAAAATGGTTGGTCCGTGCCCCCCCACCGCGGCTGGGCCCAATCGTGGACCAGGTATTCAGCGGGACTGGAGTGGAGCTGATCTGGGATTTTGGCTTAGCCCCTTGTTGAAACCAGCGGTCCTCTGCAGCAAATGTCATGCAGGCATTTTGCACCCCGAGTCTGTTAGGAAAACCAGCAATAGATCCCCTCTCTGCAGCTTCACCAGGCTGATAGGGAATAGTGTCAGCAAGCTGACCCATGCTTTCTAATGATTTTATCATTTGGAAGCATACATATATAGTAAAAAGATGTGTTCCAAGCACAGAACTCTGTGGTACTCCACAAGTAACTCTTGAGTGCGAAGATTTATCATTTACATGAACAAACTGGAATCTGTCAGACAAATATGATTTAAACCAGCCTAGTGCTGTTCCTTTGATTTGATATAGGTTTGTAATTAACTAAGTCCTTTTGATTGAGGGAAGGTTTTAAGTAACGGTTTAATTACAGCAACCTTAAATTCCTGTAGTATGTATCAATTTACTAAGGATAGATACATCATATCTAAAATGGGGCCAGAAATCAACGGGAACACTTCCTTAAATAATTTGGTTGGGATTGGGTCCAACATACAAGTGGATGGTTTAGATAAGGCTAATATTTTTGATAATTCCGGAAGCTCGACTGAATCAAAACAGTCCAAACACAAATGAGGTTCTACATTTCCATCTGATGCTGCCTTACTTACTGAGAGAGAAGTAATCATGTTTGAGAGAATGCCATTGATTTTATTTTTAATATAATTAATTTTATTTATGAAGAATCCCATAAAGTCAAAACTGGGGGAGCTGGGGGAATAGATGGCTCAACAGAGCTATGAATCTGTGTAAATTTGGCAACTGTACTAAAAAGAAACCTAGGGTTGTTCTTATTCGCCTCTATTAATGATAAAAATAAATGCTGTTCTAGCTTATCAAAGGGTCTTTTTATACAGCAGCAGACTGTTTTTCCAGAATAAATAGGAGTCCTCTAGGTGTGGAGAGCGCAATTTCCTCTCCAATATCCTAGTATTCTGCTTTAAAGTTTGCGGCTCTACATCAAACCAGGGAGTCAACTTCCTATGGCTAATTACTTTGCTTCTTAAAGGGGCTGTATACAATTTTCTGAAATTTAAACTCGTGACTGACCCCATGTGGCCTAAAACGGAACTGCTCTTCCTTTCTGCTCGCTCTCAAACTTCTATCTTTTTCGGGCACTTATCAGGGGTTTAACTTTCTTAGTCTTAGTTGGAGTTACTATTGGTGTCAAAGTTGTCCTGGGTCTCTTCTGTGTATTCGCATAATCCATCTAACTGCTTGCGAGTGCTGACTACCGGTAGTGGCAGAGTGATCTGAAACATTTAACATGAACACGCTTGATGTCACATCCGCAGACAGCACGGGAAAATCGGACCCAACAGAAAATAGAAAAAATTGGATACAGGCTTATAGGAGCACCCACTGGGAGCTGACAATGTTTCAGTATGCTCATCAAGAGATGTTTGAGTCATAAATGGTCCAATAAAAAGGCTATTGTTACGTTTATTTTGGGGGAAAAGTTGCATATAGCCTCTTTAAGGGGACTACACTATCTAATGTGAAACGGAATGAGGAAGTAACGCTATGAACCACACCATCAATTTCTGAAGGGTTAGATATGGAATTGCTGCCCTCCACTGTGTTAGTCTGAGACACTGAGAAAAGGAAGAAGGGAACAGATTTTTTAAAACTTGTTACAGCATTGTCTGATAAAGCTCTACTATAAAGAAATTTTTTTTCAAGCTTGGGGTGGTCAGTTAAAATAAATTTAAAAGTTATCAAAAAATGGTCAGACAGAACCAGGTTATGAGGGAGGACTGTCGTATATCAGCAAAAGGTCCAAAGTGTATTGACCCGAGTGGGTGGGTCCCTGTACTTTTTGAGTAAAGCCAATTGAGTCGAGAATAGCATTTAGACTATCACTTTCAGTGTCCACATAAATATTGAAATCCCCCACTATAATTAACTTATCAGTATTTAATACTAAATCAGATAAAAAATGGGAGATCTGATCTAAGATTTGAGAGTAAGGGCTTGGTGGACGATTCAAAACCACAAACAAAAGTGTTCTAAATGTTTTGCAAGTTGGATGAGGAAAACTTAGGGTTAAACGTTCAAAAGAATTGTAGCTATTAATTGGTGTGGGATTAATTAGTAATTTAGAATGAAAAATGGTTGCAACTCCTGAAAAATTACTGTAAATAATTGGAAGGAGTTGACTCATTTGTACTGACATAAAAACTGCTAAGTCATTAAAATATACTCTGGACTAAACACAAACAAAACTGAATGCATCACAACATCAAACTTGCCGTATTATGAACGCACACACTGTCAGTTGTTTGGCTGATGTCTGTCTCTGAGCCAAGGCTGTCAACATCCACAGATGTGGTGCATTCAGGGGTGCATGGGAAATCCTATGCACTACCCTAACCCTTTGTACACAGTTTCAAAGCAAATTAAATAATTTTCCAAGTAGAAAATTCAGTTAAAATTTCCTGAAAATAATATCCAAACTAATACATTGGATTTCAAATTCTGCAAATTCAGATTCAGTTTTAAAAGTATTTATTCAAATTAAGGATTTCTAATTCATCTGAATAATGCAAATAAAATAAAATCCAATAAAACTTCTTAAAATTCATTTTCCGATTGCACAAAGGTCTGCCCATACATGTCTATTTAAACAACTTTCTAATTTAAAAAAATAAATGTTGGTCTATGTGTTAGAATTAAAGGGTTATGAGATATTCTTTTTTTTACAAACAATTTTTTTTGTCACTTCAGCAACCAGTTTTGAGGGAAAGTGATAAGAAAACTCAAATGACCCAGCATTCTACCAGCATGTAAATACATCATGTACCCACAAATATGGAGGTGAAATAAGTCTCAAAACCCCTTAATTTACTTGTAACCCTGATCTGTGCGTACATGTGGTTTACTCTGTGTATCAGGTGAATGGTGCATACGTATTTAACGATTTGTATGCGTAGGAGCCGTTTTGAATTCGTTGTTAGTTTTAAGTTTGTGTAATTTGAAATTGTGCATGTGTAAATATATTTTGCACTCGTAATTTCTTGATATTTGTGTGTACATTTGAACACAAATTGCAAGTACGCAGAGTTACTCACAAAATGTACTTTACGGTTTACAAATCATGTTTTACACTTACAAGTACCTAAAAGCCACATACACACATAGCCAGGGTTTTTGAAAAACAAATATCCTCACCACCTTGTTTAAAAAAAAACTCCTTCCACACCCAACCGCATAAGTGCATTGTTAAGCATAGACATGCCAAACCTGTGGGGGCAGTAGTTCCCCCAAATCCTATCCACTCAGAGTAACTTTCTATGTTCTAACTTCTACATAGAGCAGTAATTGAGCTTGTAAAAACAAGCAAGCAAAAAGTGTTTAGACAACTGATAATGCCAACACAGCTCTGAGGGCATAAATACTGTTTCTGAGTGTAAACACAGGTCGCACAAGTGATGTTGGGGCATTTATGTCGCGGAAAGTTACATTGCGAAGCCTTAAACTCTGGTTGTTTCTGTCCATATGCAAACGCTTAAACCAGGGAAAAAAGCAAATCTTCACTTTGGGTGGAGTTTTTAGAAAGATTTGTTTTCAGTGCCGTAAATCTGCGTTTTTGTGTGGATGATAGGCCAAATTGTAGAAAAAAAATTTCATTTTGTGAGATACCCGGCTACGTGTGGAAAAGGCAAAAGCTACACACAAACAGGCTGACACAAGTTACAAATCAAGTATTACGCACACACAAATATTTTGAGTCTATTTTCTCTCCAGACTTATGAGACCCTGGCCCTGAACCAGGTGTCAGCAGGTATTATGTGATTGTGTAAGATGTCAAAATGTCCTAGCGCCAATGTCATCAGGGGAAATTTGTTTACGCATGTAAGTTTGCAAATTGTTGCAGCACACCTGTAGACTTAACAAATCTTTGTGACAAATTGTTGAGGAAGAGACGTGTTGCACAGAAGATCAGTGTCTTTTCTTTTCTTGTCTCCCTCACAAATTTTGACCAAGACTTTCCCTCTTGAAAATTTTGGAGTTATTGTTAAGCCAATATCAGCAGCTTTTTTTCAGGAGAAATCTACAAGCCACAAGCCAAGCACATTAAACTGACTGCATCATCCCACTGAGAGTGACCCCCCTGAGACCCTATGGTTTTTGCAGCTTCCTTTCACAAATTCACCTGATTCAGATGCAAAGTTACTTTCACAATTTATAACAAAGATATTATACAGAAATAACAATATTGTTGGGTACCAGATGGGTTAGCCATATGGTACCAACTACCACAGTCATAAACATGAACTGAAATACACAATGCTGTGCAAATGGGAACCCACACAGAAACTACCAGGTTAGGAAATCTTTCTGTTTTTCCAGCCTTCCTTCTTGTTATCAACCCAGTTAATGTTATGGATTTCTTAAAAGATGTTAACTGGATGACACTTTCTGGTATTTAATTTCATCCACTTATCTATTCATCGTCCACAGTCACCAGAAGTCATGTATTTTTAATTTTGCAAAGTCATGCATCACCTTCTTCCTCTGCTACCCCAGCAGTCCTTTCTCTGCTGTCTTTGCCCACACACTAGCAGTTTTGCAGACTGTTATTTATGTCTCTATGAACTCCTCAATCATTTATTGGACATTTTAATGGTATATACCCCTCTGTAAATTGTCTCTATGCGCTTCCTCAGAAAATTACCTCAGAGCATATTTTCTGTTGCACCCCCACTAGGAGAGAAACCTGAGAGAAAAATAAAGACTTTTATTGACATGTAACTGCAGCAAAGGCTGGGGCAATCTGTATCGTAGTCATGCATCCCCATGAATCCCCATTAATCTGAGAAACGATTTGTTTTGTATTAGGTCATAATTTTAAAATCAGTTGTCCTTGTTGCACTAAACAGTAGTCTTGTCTCTGATAGTTTGGTGACTATCACTTCCTAAACACAGGATTTCTGATGTAAGGTTTTATTAAAAGACCCGGATGGTGGTCCCGTTATTTAAAAAAGAGGGGCCGCAGAGTGTGTTTCAACAACAGGGGGCTCCCACTTCTGAGCCACCCTGGTAAGGTCTATTTTGGGGTTCTGAAGAGGAGGGTCTGACAGATAGTCAAACCTTGAATTGAGGAGGAACAATGCAGTTTTCATCTTAACCCTGAAACACTGGACCAGCTCTTCCAGCTCTACACCCATAGCAGGGTCACGGAGGGTTCCTAGGAGTTCGCCCATCCGGTCTACATGTGTTTTATGGATTTGGAGAAGGTGTTCAACCATGTCCCTCAGGGAGTCCTGTAGGGGGTACTCTGGGAGTATGGGGTACCAGGCCCCTTGATACGGGCCGTTCCTGTACGACCAGTGTAAGAACTTGGTTTGCAGTGAGGGGAAAGTCGGGCACATTTCCAGTGAGAGTTGGACTCCACCAAGGTAGCGCTTTGTCACCAATTCTGTTCATAACTTATGAACAGAAATTCTTGGAGCAGCCAAAGGTGTTGAGAGGATCAATTTTGGTGGCCCAAAGATCGAGTCTCTTCTTTTTGCAGATGATGTGGTGTTGTTGGTTTCATCAGAGCTTGATCTACAGCTTTCACTGGAGCACTTAAAGCTGAGTGTAAAGCTGCTGGGATGTGAATCACCACCTCCAAATCTGAGACCATGGTCTTGAGCAGGAAAAGAGTAGAGTGCCTTATTTGAGTCGAGGGCAAGGTCCTACCCAAAGTGGATGAGTTTAAGTATCTTGGGATCTTGTTCACGAATGATGAAAGAGAGACGAAGAGAGAGCTGAGCCAAAAGGTGAAGCTCTCAATTTACGTTCCTACCCTCACCTATGGTCACGAGCTCTGGGAAGTGACAGAAAGAATGAGATCATGGATACAAGCAGCTGAAATAAGTTTTCTCTACAGGGTGTCTAGGCTCTCCCTTAGAGATAGGGTAAGAAGCTTGGTCATCCGGGAGGGGCTCAGATTAGAGCGGCCATTCTTCCACATCAAGAGGAGACAGTTGAGGTGGCTCCGGGATCTGGTTGGGATGCTTCCTGGACACCTCCATGGTGAGGTGTTCCTGGTAGGAGACCCACAGGAAGACACAGGACATGCTGGAACGACTATGTTTCTCAGCTGGCCTGTGAACACCTTGGGATTCCCCATGAGGAGCTGGTCAAAGTGGCTGGGGAGAGGGAAGTCTGAGTCTCCCTGCTTAAACGGCTGCCCCCATGACCCAAAACCAAAATAAGCGGATGATGGATGGATGGATGGATGGATGGATGGATGGATGGATGGATGGATGGATGGATGGATGGATGGATGGATGGATGGATGGATGGATGCATGGATGGATGGATGGATGGATGGATGGATGGATGGATGGATGGATGGATGGACGGATGGATGGATGGTTTTGTTAACTCTCTTGATGCATTAATTTAGTGTAAATCCATGTTAATTGGTCTCATTGTTACAAGGTTATAGCTAGTGTAAGCAAGGTTCTTTTCAAAGCGGACTTCTACTGTCTTAATTACTCTAAACAATACAATGTGAAGTGGTTTACACAAACAGTAGGCTATCTAATGAACCTCTAAACTGCTGTCCCTATTTTCCAAAGAAGATGCAGTGTTGTTAAGGATGGTGTGGGAATAGGTGTTTTCGTGTGTGTGGGTGTGTGCGTGTGTTTTCATATGTGTGTGTGGGGTTGCGTGTGTGTGTGTGTTTGGGCAGGGGGGTTCTCCAGAAGTCCACCTAAAAGAGGTGGACTTCTGGAGGTGGTTCTGACTGCACAAGTGGGCCAGCCTATCCACCTGCTGTCTGCATGCAGAGTCATTATTGTCCTCCATCAGACCAATGAAAGTGGTGTCATCTGGAAAATTCAGGAGCTTTAAAGATCGGTACACTGAGGTCCTTGTTGGACTAGTTGTTGGCATAAGCCTCATGCACCCATATATCTGGATCTTTACTAAGAGAAGATGCTAAAAATGCCTCGTTCACTCTGCCCAAAACATCAAGGCCCAGAACGGCAAGATTACCCCCGTCAGAGTCTCTGCGGTGCTCTCAGTGCTTTGAAACTTTTGCTGCTTTCCAAGCTTCAAAGCGGCAAAACCCAGCAACGCAAAAGTTGAGCTAGCTGAACTTTCGACGTCGTCCCCTGAGCGTCAGCCAATCAGAGCGTCTCACTGTAGTAACGTCACTACACATTACACATACACCTCATCAATACGCACCTCCTGGAGCAAATGGTTAAACTCTCCAAACTCAGAACGCCTCTCAAGAATGGGGTGTGTCCACAAACAGCGCTGATGAGCCCGACCACTACGTTGTCTAGCTTTATTTAGCAAATAAAGCCAAGCCACACTCAGATATGATCTGTCATTGTGTAAAACATCTGGCAACAGAGGAAGCCCTGCCCACCCCCTCTTTTATTTTGCTCAGCAAGTGGTGGGTTTTGCAGGCGTCAGGCTTCTAGAAGTTTCAAACTAATCACTTTATTAACGTTTTTTGACGGTGACAAAGTGTGCGGTGTGAACGCGGCATAAGATTTATGTAGTGTAGCTATTATGTTAAATGACTGTACCTTTAATAAATCTTAATATTAAATCACTATAACCAATGTTTTAATGTTAAGTAAAAACTTTGAAACTTTAGAACACAGACCACTAAATTTTTAATAATTAAGGCAAGTTATAGTTTTTAAATTATGCTTTGCTCAATCATTCCGGGTGCAACTGACTATTTTGCATTTGCTCCAAGAAATCAAATGCTTGTGGGGAAAAAAACTACATTCACAAAGGCAATAGGAGGATGGAGTAGCCTACATCCACTGGAGATCGTGTTTGCAGACTAAATGAAACATGACAGATTTTAAAAACTGTAAGTATGACTCATATCCCAGAGTCAGGACTGCAAAGCAGTTTAGAAGATCTTCAGCAGCAATTACTAGTTGTGGAAGAGATAAGCTATGATATGCTGAGACCTCTGAGCGCTTTGTCTGACATTGCTCCCCAGTGACTTGTGGAGGACAAGGACACTGCCTGAAAAGGGTTTGCTGTCAAGTATTGGTAAAAAGAGAAGGCATAAAACGTCAGATTTAGGTAGCAGTAATGCAGACTATAACAAGGTTTTCATACATTTCCACATAGTAAAGGGTTATTAGGGTTTGCCTGTCTAGAATGTAGAAGACTTATGGGGGGGAAGTTATGCATGATCAAAATTATGATCCTAACCTGAATCTGAAAACTAAATGAAACTGTAAGAACCTTTTGAGTTAACCCTCAGAGCCACAGACCCTTTAAAAGTGGTATGTATCTGTGTATGCCTTTTGTATGCCTGGCTCCCTTCAGTATTTCTCAGACCTGTCAGAGATTTGCCGTAGAGGCTGATTGAGGTGCAGAGAGGAAAGTGGAGTCATACTGCAGAGGCTGAGCTGCAGAATCATGATCCAGCTGAAAGAGTGAGGATATGAGGGTGAGGAGGGGTGAGTCAGGAAAAGAGGGATGGACGTAGGTAGGGAGAATATTGTGTTGTGTGTGTTTTTGGGGATGTTAACTATCAGTCTAAACTTTGTTATGTAACTGTATCTGTTGCTGCAGGGAAAACACTGATGCAGTGAAAGGTGTGTTCTATCTTTTTATTCTTTCATGACCTTGTAATCACTACTCATCCGTTTTTTGGGGGCCTTCAACGTGATTATGTAGTGCAATTTAGATAAAAAGAGAAAGGGTTTTATTTCAAGAGATCTGTCTTTATTAATAATAAATTATTATTATTATTAATAATAATAATAATAATAATAATAATAATAATAATAATAATAATAATTTTTCAATCAACTATTCAATTTCTTTTTATTTCCTTAGAATTAGGTGGAAAACCCTTTTAAACTCTACGACTTGAGTCAAACATTTTGTGTATCCTCCAAGCTTCTCACAATAGTGGTGGAATTTCTGCCTTTTTCCTCCTGACAAAAATTTGTACATGACTTTTCATCTCTGCTCATCAATTTTCTTGGACCGAGACCAATTTTTTATGATGGACACACCAAAACTCCTGTTGACATCTACTTTGTGAAGTACATTTGTCCCTACTGCGGTAAAACACCCGCCACACCCAACACCCCAC
The DNA here is from genome assembly GCA_963556495.2 of Valencia hispanica. NCBI lineage: Eukaryota > Metazoa > Chordata > Actinopteri > Cyprinodontiformes > Valenciidae > Valencia > Valencia hispanica. The sequence continues at coordinate 13,880,322 of OY747717.1, read as the reverse complement.
CACTCCACACTGCTCTTGTACTTCACAGCCAGAATGAGGTTCTCAGGCTTGCAAGCTTCTCCCCTATTTTGTAATGTAATGATACTAATTATATCCAAACACTTCAAAGCAGGGCTAGAGATTTTCCCTAAATGGTTTAAAAGATGCTCATGCTTTTGTTGAAACTGTTGTCTTAGTCACTGCCACTGTTTCTTGCCATGTCCCTCAAAACATCAACATTTCACATCATCCTACATGATAAGAAACCTCTTGAAGTGTGTCAGAAATCTGCCTAGAGTTCACCTATGAGGACATGTTTTAAACAGAAGAGATCTTTATTTATGCAGGACCTTTATTCCACAATGTGCAGAAGAAAACCTGTGCTATAAAGTACAACCACTTTCTTCTGACTGCAGTGGGTCATAGATCATGCCTGGATATAAAAGCCTCTGAAGCTTTTAGTGATCTCAGAAGTAATGTGACCTCCATATATGGGAATTTCAAAAAGTGTGAAAAAATTGGACCTACTACTTGGAGTTGCCTTTGTGGCCAAAATGAAAATAAATTTTTTTTATTTGTCTGAGAGGTGATAAAGTATTGTGAAATCACTGTACCAACTGTTTGATCTTACATAGACCTGTTACTATTACAGTACAGAGACTGTGGTCCCATGCCACTATCACGCCTCCTCAATATATTTAAGCACTTCTCTCTCAGTTACAACTGGCTGGTTCGTCGTCAATTATTCCTGTTTTTCCGCTCTTTACATTTTTTGGTCCTTTCGAGTTATGTAAGTTCCTTGTTCCTTGTTCTTTTGTTTCATTAAATCATTTTTGTTTTTTTACTTTGCTGCATTTGGGTCTGATTATTGTAATCATGACATGTAGAGCTTTGCATACACATAGTGATGGTGAGATGAAGCCCCCATGAGGCATTTAACCACTTGAGCCACCCATGTCTCATATGTCTTCTAATTATGTAGCAATTGTACTTATTGGTGCAATAAGTACACACACTGGAGCCCTCAATAACCGCCTGGATCAACTACTACCTGACAAACTGACCACAGTTTGTGAGACTGAAGGATTGTGTGTCAAAACAGGTGGTCAGCAGCACAGAAGCACCACAGGGGACCGTACTCTCACCATTCCTTTTCACTCTGTACACCTCAGACTTCCAGTACAAGTCAGAGACCTGTCATCTGCAGAAATACTCCGATGACTCTGCAATTGTTAGGTGTATCAGAGATGGACAAGAAGCTGAGTACAGAGAGCTGGTTGACTGCTTTGTGATATGGCATGGAAACAATAGTCTTACCTTGAATGTAAACAAAATAAAGAAGATCATTGTAGATTTCAGAAGAAACAGGGATAAGTCAAATACTGTTTCCATTATGGGTGAAGAAGTGGAATTGCTTGAGGAGTATAAATACCTCAGAGTTCACCTGGACAACAGACTGGACTAGAGACTGAACAAACCTTCAAGGTTTGCAGCAAGATGCTGGAGATCTTCTACAAGTCTGTTGTGGAGAGTGTAATCTCTTCAGCCGTCATCTGTTGGGGTAGCAGCATCAGAGCCAGGGATTTAAAAATGCTAAACAACCTGGTAAAGAAGGCTGGTTCTATTCTGGGGACAACTGTGGAACATCTGGAGATGATGATGCAAAGAAGGATTCTACATTAAATCAAAACAAATTATGGACAACCCTGAGCATCCTCTTCATGAGACTATCCTGCAACAACAGAGTATCTTCAGTTGGAGGCTTCTTCAGTTTCGCTTCAACAGAGACCTCTAAAGGAAATCTTTCCTACCCACGGCCTTCATAATCTACTACAACTCATTAAAGAATTAATTCTATGAGCTACAAAAGCACTTAATTTCCATCTGGGATCAATAAAGTATTTTGAATTGAATTTATGGCTTGTGTTACTTCTTTTAAGGTTTTGTGGCCACAGTGGCCTTTATTGAAAGTGGACAGGCTTATAGAAAGGGGAGAGAAGCAGGGGGAGAGACATTTGGCAAATGTCCCTGGGCTGGAATCGAACCCAAGACAACCGCGTCGAGGACTAAGGCCTCTGAACATGGGGCGCCTTTCTTAAAACACTGCGCCACGCAGCGCCCCAACTTCTTTTAATTTTTAATTTTAATTGTTTTACTCTTGTAGTATTACAAATTTTCTGATTGCCAACTATATTTTGTCTCTTCATTTGAAGCACTTTGATCACCTATTGGCTGAGTGAGCCTCTATATTGATAAACTTTGAGTAATAGAAATAAAATGTTTATCCGTGCCTCCACATGTCTCCTTCAGTCTCTGTGAAACAGCACTTTCTCCACCTCTTGGTTGCCATGGTTACTCGTGAACTGCCCCATATCCGATGTGTTAAGTCTTTGCAGAATATTCACTTGGCACTTTGCATTGACCTTTTATGGCAGAAAGTGGGTGTATAGGGGGCGTGACATGGTCCAAAATCACCAGAGCACATTTCTAAGGAGAGTGTTATTTATAAAGCAGAAATTGCGTGTACTCAAGTTTGATAGATATGAAACTTACGTAGCCTAAGTTAAAAAAAATTTGCTGAGCTTAACTACGGTTTTAGTAAGGATTCTATGCAAAGTTTTATACATGAGACTCCAATTATTTAACGATTTTACAGAACTTGGTATTCCATAAAATTCTCTTGTTTCCATAATGTTTGGAATTCAACACACAGGCTTCTTTCAAAACACTAGCATACATGCCAAGAAATGGGAAAAGTATGACAGCAACTTAAACTTGTAGATTTTTAGCATATGTTTCTTCCACATTTTGATTTGAAATAGACATTGGAATTTCAAATGTACACTAAACATGACTTCTATATAAAAGAGCTTTATTTGTCTTTACTTTTTGTAGTCTTAAATAGTTTAACGGTTTGACATCTGTCTAAGGATAACATACAAGACATCTTTGGTTTTACATCCCTGGAACAAACAAAATCTGTTGCTTTCATCATGGCATTGGCTTTGAGATTCTGTCTTTAGATATTTATTTCCTTCTTAGCCCTTTAACAAAAACTCTTTATGGGGTAACTTTTTTCGGTTATTAAAGGTTTTAGCACCGAAATACAACAAAACTTTTCTAGATAGTTATATTAAACTTTTTTTTTTTATTGTCTTGCTATCAAATTATGAAAGCATTAAAATGAAAAACTGCTTGTTACCGCTCAGCTTCATGAACATATCTCCTGACTCCTTTTATTAAATGCAGAGTCAAGGGATTAAGGGAAACTGAGAATGCATAAAAGAGGGGTTGTTATCCTATAAATTGACTTCTAGTCGTTTAAAGCCCTATATCCATTTTCTGTTCTGGGTTTGCTCCTTCATACTGCTACTCTTTGAAGTTAAAGCTTTCATGTTTTTCAATATCGTCAAACTCCACTTTTTTCTGATCCTATAACTATTCACATTTTCTTTATAAACTCTGGATTGTGATTATTTTTGGAATTTTGGAATCCAGATTTAATATTTATATGTACACTGCACCTTTCATCTTCATTTCTACTGTTTTATTGAATATTGGAATTCTTTTAAGAAACATACTTAATAAAAGCAGCAAGCCAAGCAACCCACTAATCAAATCTCCTTACAATAGTTGTAAATATAATCAGATGTGATTTGTACAAATCCCATCTTAGTGTTTTTGTATTCTCTCTTTTTTTTATATTACTTTATTTTGATGCAGAAAAAAATAAAATAAAGGCTTCTTTGTCAGATCAAGAGGTAGAAAGTACTACTTGGAGTAATGTCTTTACTATGAGCAATGGTGGAGTAATGTCACGGTTGAGTAAGCCGTCTCTTTGGTTTGGGTCATGAAACTCAGACTCACGCAACCTATGCTGCTACTGAATGGAAGTGGCTAAGTGTAACTCTGCATATTTTATGAGATTGGTGCAACCCACTGAAAACTGCTATACACCAGCAAAATGTGCTTGTACGTGTGTGTGTGTGTGTGTGTGTGTGTGTGTGTGTGTGTGTGTGTGTGTGTGTGTGTGTGTGTGTGTGTGTGTGTGTGTGTGCGTGTGTGTGTGTGTGTGTGTGTGTGTGTGTGTGTGTGTTAGACAGGGTTGCTTGAAGGTGTAACAGAGCTGGTGTAAATTTTGTTTAGATAACATTTGATTTAAACATTCAAAATAAAATTCTTTAAAAGTGTTGACTTCCTTCCATCTAATTCCTTTTGCTGCTCCAAAGTTGGATGGAGTAAAGCCATCATTCCTGGGGGTAAAGCTCTGATTTTAATCCAATCAGAACTGATAAACAAGACATCAAGATTCTTGAAATCTTAAGGCAGAGACTCAGTAAGAGTAGTTCACCTTTTTCCAGTTGAGAACCGTGGTTTCAGGAGCTGACAAAAAAATCTCAGCTGTTTCACACTCATCCACAAAGCGCTCCGGTACATGCTAAAGATCATTGTTTCAAAAGCAAACAGTACCACATCATCTGTAAAGAGTTAAGACTAGCTTGCCAAACCATTCCTCTCTGCTACAGCACCTTAACATTCTGTACATAAGCACCACCAAAAGGAACAATGAGAGTAGGCAGGCATGAAGAAAGTCAATACACATTGGAAACAAGGTAAGAATTACGCTGAGAATACTGACACAGTTCTGGCTGTTGGTTATATAAGAATTGAATGACCACTTTAGGAGACATAGTCATAACTGTGTAAGAGAGAATTCTGACCATTATTTGCACCACAACCTAAAAAAAGTCACATCGATCCTCTTGAATTACATAAGTGCTTGCCCCCTTCCTTTTTGACAGTGATGGACTATGTTTGCATTTATCACAGATCTCCAAAAATACAATGTTCTAATAAATGGTGCAGCAGAATATGTAAAAAGAAAAAAAAAGAATGACAAGTAGTTTAGATTTCCCTTTCAGAAACCCAGGCCATATTCTTTAGAACACCCTGAGAGAGAAAAACCAGAAAGGAAATAGTTGGAAGCTGACGTTCTCCCCTGCCTGATGCCTCTGATGTGCCAAAATGCTTTGTCTTAGCCACATGAGGCAAACCTTCATCAGCATATTGGGTTTTCTCTGAGGATAGAGAAGTAGATGAAAGGACAGCGCTGCAAAAGATGTGAAGTATTATTCCTAGTGCATGAGGTTTCTTCTTTAAATATAGCCACAAAACTTTGGAATTTTTTCTATATTAATCCTGTCCCTGGTAGTACTAATTCTTCAAAGTCAAATTATGTTATTTGAAGTTAGGTTGCACTGTGGTGTTGTTAACTCTCCCCCCTGCAGTGAAATGGCCTCCGTTTCCAATCTTTGTTCATCTGACCTTTGTGTGTAAAGCTTGAATATATTTTTTGGTCAATGGACTTAAGACCATTCCTCTGTTGCCTGATTCGACTTGTAGCCTTCTTGTCACCTACTACATGAAAGGGTACAGAAAGTGCAAGTACAGTTCTTTACAAAAGTTTTCAAAACCATCTAAGCTATTCATATGTTTTTACATTGCAACCACAAACTTCAGTGTGTTTTATTGAGATTTTATAAGTCAGATAAATACAAAGTTCGTTGCAGCCTCTGTGAGGTTTTCTTTCAGGATTACGCCTTGTTAGAGTAAAATGGAATTGCACACACCATTTAGATTTTCTTTTTTTTTTTTTGCAAAACAATTTTAAAAGCCAATAGTATTTCCACTATTTCACAATTATGCGGTACTTTGGGTTGGTATTTTAAATAAAATCCTCCCAAAACACATAGTGGTTTTGTACTTTTAACGTAACAGAATATAGAATAGTTCAAAAGGTAGCCTTTTGCAAGGGACGAAAGTTCTTTGCTATTTCTAAGTGTTTTTCATTAAATAGTGTAATGTGCCTGATATGTTTGTGTGTGTTTACCTGTGGATATGTTTTACAAGCAGCCATTTGTTTTGTCCCATCCTGCATTATGCATTCCCTTATAGTTTCAACCTGAGGTCACTAAGAGCCTGGGCTTTGGCCTTGTATATCTCATTATTATTTAATAACACACATTAAAGCAGGTTTTATGCAATCAAGTAACTGTATTATACATACTGAACAACAAATTACTGCATCATAGAGCACCCTAAGTATAAAAACTGATTTATTTAAACTTGTTCATCTTTATATTTTACATATTACTGTCAGATTGCTTTAAATTACTTTGCTTATATTTTTTATAATGCTGCAGCATTTGATATGATACACCAGACAGTCTTATATTTTACTGTTACTACACTGCAGTGGGCTAAAGATACTGAAATATTTATTTAATCATTTATAGCTTTAGTTTAAACATTCTTTATACATCAGTGTGTTATGAAGATATTTTAAACAAAATAAAAGCTCAATGTTAAAAAAATAAATTTCAAAATTGTTTAAACTGAAGTGAAAAATGTAAAAAGAGAAATAAAATTTCTTTCTGCTTTCCTGATTACTTATTTATAAATTTAATATCGCCCCAAAATAAAGCTGCACAAATTTGAACTAAAAATGTCTCAACTTTAACAGGCTTCTTTTCCGTTAAATAGAAATCAACAAATTTAAAATGTTCAATATTTAGTGTAAATGCAAACACTGAACATCGGTATTTATCCTCCTTGCGTACCTGGTACAAAGTAAGTAGGCACAGCTTGATGACATCATTAAAATGCGCCTTCATGGTAGGCCGGTATAGTCGAAATCGCTACCGTTTCTACCTTATACCGTTTATATCGCCCACTACTAATTCATGTAATAATTTCTTTCGTTGTTTATTTGCTACGACCCCCGCCCGCACATAAAATCAGGTTCAGCTCCGTAAAAGAAAACGCTGAATTGAAAGCGTAAGCTGAGGACTGAAAGCAAAGGGGGAAGAGAAACGCAAAAACCGTGAAACGATCTGAAAATAAAAAATAGTTTTAACATATTCTAAAAAGGAAAAATGATTTCATGAATACAGCTTAGGTTGGAAGTTTTATATAATATATAGTTTTAATTCTAGATTTAAATTTTGGTTATGGTTTAACGTAATTTATTTTAAATTGAAATTAACAATATGTTTTTGAATTACATTTTTTCTCTCTCCAAATTTACGGTGCCTGTTTTTTGTGAGTTTACAATCTATTTATTTCATTCTCGTTGAGCTGATGCAAAACAAAACTGTGCAGTTATTAAAAATAACAAACTCAGATTAGCAGATGCAACTGAGTAGCCAATTTAATTTTTTAATTTTTTTTTTTATAAAGTGTGCATGTATATTTATGCATAAAAAACAGACTGCTTACAAGCAATTTAAAAAAAGTGCAAATAATAGCAGGGATGTAAACACTTATTGAGTTTGTTGGGAACAATGATGGTTATAAAGTGTAACAGCCGCTGGGAGGAAGGATCTGCGATAACGCTCCTTTTTGCACCCAGGATGCAGCAGTCCGTAAACAGTAAATGTTTCAGTCCTTTTCTGCACATCTCAGGTTTCCAGAGAGTTAACTCGAGAGCTGAGGAGCATAGAAACTAAACGGTTCCTTTCCTTGTTTTACTTCTGTTTCCATTAAATTGGCCCCCAGTAATAACGTAAAGAACCTCGGCGTTATTTTTGACCGAGACTTGACATTTAAATCCCATATTAAACAGGTTTCTAGGATTTCTTTCTTTCACCTCCGGAATATTGCTAAAATTAGAAACATCCTGTCCAGGAGTGATGCTGAGAAACTAGTCCGTGCATTTGTTACCTCAAGGCTGGACTACTGTAATTCTTTACTATCAGGTAGTCCACAAAATGCCATTAAAAGCCTTCAGTTGATCCAAAATGCGGCAGCAAGAGTTCTGATGAATATTAAAAAGAGAGATCACATTTCTCCTGTTTTAGCTTCCCTTCATTGGCTCCGTGTTAAATCCAGAATAGAATTTAAGATCCTTCTTCTTACATACAAAGCCCCTCGTGGCAGATGGCCGCTCCTACTGAGCCTGGTTCAGTTGGAGGATTCTTCCTGTTAAAGGGGAGTTTTTCCTCTCCACCGTCGCTACATGCTTGCTCAGTATGAGGGATTGCTGAAGGATTGCTGTGATTGGAAAGTCTGCATCAACGGGGCCCAACCTCACGCCAATGACTGACGCAATCTGCTGGGATTCCTTAAATAGAAAACTTTTTAACTGATTGGAATGTTTGTATAAATGTATTGAAATGACTTCTTGTTAAGTGCCTTGAGATGACATCTGCTGTGAATTGGCGCTACATAAATAAACTGAATTGAATTGAATTGAATTGAATTGAATTGAATTGAATTGAATTGAATTGAATTGAATTGAATTGAATTGAATTGAATTGAATTGAATTGAATTGAAATGAAATGAATTGAATTATTGCTTCATTTAATTTCCCTCTTGGAATAACAGCGTTTGTTTTATTAAATTGAATTTAATTACTCAAACATTCATGGCAATACAAGAGACAGAAATATCTTCTGGAACTTTTATTCTTTAACTTTCTAAACATAGTAGAAAAGTCATTGTTTTTAGCAAAATGTTTAATTATCGGTGATTGTTTCACAAAAATGAATATTTCAGTGAGATTTACTTAACTGTACCAAACAAGGAGGTAGACGTCTGAAAGGAAATGACAGAAAAGACCAGAGAAAAATGTCCATAAGAGAATATTTGAGTACACTATCATGACATTTTAAAGACCCAGAATAAGATAAGATAAGATAAGATAAGATAAGATAAGATAAGATAAGATAAGATAAGATAAGATAAGATAAGATAAGAGATACTTTAATAATTGCAACAAGACAGCTCTCTACCCAATACCTTCTGTGATATTTTTCTTTATCTCTAAATTTTAACAATGTATTTCTCCTCCTCCTCTCTTTAGAAATAAGATTATCTTTTTTGTCGTTTTTTTATCCAGTTTTCATGAATAATTTTCCATCTACTTTTGTTGTATGAATGGTTTCCTTGGAGAGACCACAAAGTTATCCCGCTAGCAAAAGCAACATTATTGCCGTCTCCTGCACCACAAAAAGGAAAGAAAATACCCTGCAGGGTGAGCTACACAGAATGAAAGACACAAAAGAGCAGAAACAGATGAATAAATGAAGAATGAATAATAGAGATGCTGAAAGAGAACACATACTATATCTACCAGAATACCAGAGAGATATGAAGGGTTGAACATAATTTAAAACATTTAAAATCATACTGCGTTTCTTTAATTTAATGGGCCTTCAGTATGTACTGTGGACACAAATTAATTGTTCTTGTGAAAATTCCTGAATTGACCAAGACTGTGCATGTGCACAGCATAGCATGAGGTTTCAGGAGAAAAGTCTTTTGAATAGATGTTTTATGGTCAGAGGAGAAAAATATCTTGCTATTTTCTTAAGGAAGATGTTTGGAGGAATCAAAGAGAGACTTTTTGACCTAAAAACACTGTACCAATTGTCAAGGACAGTGGTGGTACCATCATAATATGGGACAGTTTGCTACCGGATCCTGGTGTATTGCACGAAAGATCAAAGATGGATTACTTCCCTTGATTTTTTTTTTTTACTTCACTTCAATTTAACAATTTAATTTCAACATATCAAAACTTGGACAGATTAAGCATTCCGACAGAACAAGAACCTCAAACACACATCACCCCTATTAAAACGTTTAAAGACTATGATTAATGATAAACTTTACTCATTCTGCCAACAAGAGTACTGAAATAAATAGCTACAATTATGCCAGAAGCTTATTGATTACTACAAAAAAAATGTGATCAAGGTGCCAAGTGACCTTTAAGGAAGTGTTAGTAGGGTGTGAGAATTTATCTGATTCTGGATGAAAGAAAATCCAAATTAAATTCAAACTTTTGAAACTGACTATTGATTTTTTTTTTTTTTACTGAAGTTGTGTTTTTTTAGGTCCACCCTGAAAAAAGAATATAATTGAATTTAAATCCATTGGTAAAATCGATATGATATTCATGTCTATGAGTGGAGCTATGCTTCTGAGTGAAACTGTATTTTACATTTTTTTCTCCACAGTTTCCTGTTTGATACATTTAGCCTCAGCAGCTAGTAAATAAGTTTTTAAAAATTAGAAGTCAACAAGCCCACAATCTACACTAACCTTTTCTAAGAGCAAGCAAAGATGATACTGAACTGTAGAAATATTCAATATAAAAAAAAGGCTAGAGATAAAAGTAAGACACTAAGTGCTTTTCAAAGCTGTGTTTTTGCCAATTACATGTACTGAAGCAATTAGAAAACCAGCTTTCACAGTTATACAGTGATCTGTTTTTACTTACAATTAATTGCTTTGCTTTATTTTTGATGGTGCAAGTCGTGTTTCACATATTTTCCATGGAAAATCTGAATATTTAGAGAAATCAATACATTTATGATGTGAACAAAGTATAGCTAGAGGATAAAACCAAAGCAAGACGCTGAAAGAAACTGTTTACAGAGGATAATCAGAACTGTTGTTTTTGCTTGCAGTGACATTTTTCATGCTGCCTTTGCCTTCCCTCTCCTCTGTTTTTTCCTGCCTCCCTCCACCTACCGAGCCAACGCCCCGTTGCTGCAGTGCAGCTCCTTTCACTTTCTCTGTCTCTGCAGTGAGGAGGCAGTGGGATGATTTTTACATGTTGGCAGGTATTGTGTTGTGATTAAAGTGAGAATGTTGTTAGGACCCTTTTTTTGGTTGATCCAATCAGGGTACTGTTTCAAACATGAAGGTTTACATGCTATCAGGTTGATGTAAATTACTCTGAAAAACTCCTGCACTGTTGTGAGTCAGAACTAAAAGGCTGTTCCGGGTCCCCACTTCAATCCTCCCGCACCTTAAAACATATTTTTCTTAAGCTATTCTAAAGAGGTTCTGAAAATCTCTGAATCATTAGAGGTCTAAACTGAGATGTTCCCAGGATGACTTGCTGAAATGCAACCTTCATACTAAGACCTCTGTAAGCCAACTGTAGTATGCCTCTTCCTCTCTCAGGATCATCTACTGAATCCTGATCGAAAAAGTCCTTCTGTTACCTCACATAAAAGCAGACAAAACCATTGCATACCTTTTTCTTCAGACTGGCTCTCCCTTGCTATTGGTAAACTTGAAGAATCCAAACAGACATCTTCCCCACATTAAATCACCCAACTGTGCCTGATCATTCTGAGTTGGACGCTTTTTTTAAAAAAAGCAATGAGCCATGGTTTGGGACTCTGAAATAATTGAAAAAGGGAAACCAGAAGCTTAGATTGTATCTTAGGAGAAGGATGAGGCCATCAGAGAGTAAGGAATAGTCGGATGCTTGATGACGATGCTGTTTGGAGGTTAGGGAACTGATATATAGAGTTAATCAAAGCTTCACAGAAAAAGATAAGAATTACCTCAGTAGTTTTTTTTCTTTGGCCAACACTGATGCCAAGGAGTAAGTAACTGAGAGCTGAAGTCAATGTAAAGTTCTGTCATTTAAAAAAAAACTTGCAGATTTTATTATTCAAGCATTCTGCCAGGATATCAAGATGTTTTAAAATAATTTAAGGTAGTTCTGAAAATGAGTTTAGACTCATCTTAAATGTTGACATTCAAACTGAAACAACTAGAAACCTTTCAACAGGACCTTTACCTAAATATGGTGCCCTCTTGCCAAAACGTCTTTTTAGCAAAATTTTCAAGATCAAGTGTCTTACACGCCTTTAATACCCAAGTGACGCTTATCGTATCGAGAGCAAGCAAATCGATCGATCGATCGATCTATCTATCTATCTATCTATCTATCTATCTATCTATCTATCTATCTATCTATCTATCTATCTATCTATCTGTCTGTCTGTCTGTCTGTCTGTCTGTCTGTCTGTCTGTCTGTCTATCTATCTATCTATCTATCTATCTATCTATCTATCTATCTATCTATCTATCTATCTATCTATCTATCTATCTATCTATCTATCTATCTCAATGCCACGGCGTATCAAGGCAGTGATAGAGGCAAAACGATTCTCTACCAAGTATTGAAGATTGGCATATTGTTTTGAAAGTACCATATGTTGATTGTTTTTTCATGTGATCCTAATCTCCTTTTTTTTCTGCAAAAACTGAGAAAAAAATTGTGATTTCTTCATAGAATTCTAATTTTTTTAATTCCTATAAACAACTAAATACTTGAAATCGTTTAAGTTGTGGGCCCTGAATCTATAACCTATGGAAGTGTAACGTTTTGAATGGAATCATGGCAATAAACTTTTCCATGATATTCTATTTGGGCAAAGGTCAATAAGCAAAATAGTACAAGCAGACATAGCCAGGGCAGAAAACAATATAACTACCTGAAAACAGTTAAGTTTAATGTTTAGAAATGTTTGAATAATAATTATTCGACCATATTTGAGAATAAAACATGCTTAAATCAATTTGCAATTGTTTTGATATTTCAACAGCCTAGTTTCATAGCTGCACTTCAATGCAGCATGGGCAGCAGGTAGAAAAAAACCTTCTCATTAACTGGGATCCACAGACTTGCGTTTTTATACAAAATAAGGAGTTTGGACCAATTTGATGCTACTGGTGGCCATTTTGACATCAAATGGTTTTTCTCTAGTATCAGTAATGTTTACATTCAGCTTGACATTGTTTCAGGTGAGTAATTCGGTTCAATGCAGAACTCTTTTTTGTACCATATTGCTGTTGAAAGATGTTTGCTGATAAAGTTCTGCTTCGTTCCATCTTTCTTTTTCTACTGTACCATATCCACATCCCATCTAAACATAATCTCTCCATTCCTATTACTCTGTCACCCCACAGTATGACCTAAAATGGAGATTACAGTATGCAGTTATCTTCGTCATACCCTGCGCCTGGAAAAAGACCACACCCCAAACATCTCAGCAGCACCTCCTAATCTATGGAACTTTGCAGTTTGCGGAAACACTGCATGGCAAACACATTTACTGTAATCTGACTCTTGTAAAAGTCAAAAAAAGAAGAGAGAGGAGATACAAGGCACTATGGATTAGTATTGATTGGAAGCAATGCAGATCTTGTCCTCAAGTGCTTGTGAGATGCTCACTCACACTGCCAGGTAATCCAAGCCCCTCAGGTCAGCACAATTCCTGGCAGGTTGAATTAGGCATTCCTGCAGCTCCAAAGGAAGCAAATGTGCAGCTATTAGACTATTTGATGACTGTTTAAGTGGTAATCAGCACATTTGACATCTCTTTTTGTCTTCCAAAGCTATCATAAGATGTCTATGCGGTATTGGAAGGTGTACGTTTAGAGGGAAATACAATAAAGCTCGTAATTACGCAATCTGAGCTATCAATAGCTGCTTCCTGAAAAGGCTTTGACAATGAAAAAGGAAACCGCATTTAAAACTAGTAAGGATTTTCTGTGGGTGCAAGTCTTTCCATCAGCATTTCAAGACAGAAAGAGAGAAAGTTATCATTATTCTTGTCCTGGGCAGGACGATGGTCTGCAGTACTGTGATGCCTTGGCTTCAGCAGGGGTGACTCTGAGATAATTTGCTGGGCGACTGCCAAGTGCATTTCACCCCCCAAAGCACTTTGATTCTCTGAGTGCGTCTGGCACGCTCCGCTCCAGTGATCAATGGTTCCTAATGGAGGGACGTTCATGTGCAGCAAAAGTTTTAATTATAACCCTTTTTTCGGAAGCCGTAAATGAATTGAGACAATGATTTACATTTCTTTCAGATGTGTGGGACCAATTTTTAATTGTCTGAAAGCTTCGCAAAAAAGGCACCACCGGACATTATCTGATGTTTCTAGAATTGTATTCATAATGGTGGAATGTTACAAAAATTATTGGGGGGAAAAACCCAGAAAGCTACTGATTAGACTCAGAAACAGTTATAAGAATAATTCAGACTAACTCATTTATGCAGCCCTGTGCTGGATGCTCTAAAACATTTTGTTATCTATTTAAAATCATATTTGGTGACTCTGACTATAGAAAAACAAAACAAGTTCTTTGAAAAGGGGTAGGTAGAAGTAAAAAGATATATTCTCACTACCTCTTTTTTACTACATATAACAATAGTACAAATATGTGTTATTTACATATTTGATACAATTGCGATTACATCAGCTGCTGCCAAAACTTCCACACCTTTTGCAACTTCCCCACCTTCATCCCACCAAGATTACTATGTAACATATTGATTTCTTCAGCTTCTGTTATCATTATAACTCCTCCTCCACCATGTATTTCCAAAACATTTTTTTTGTAAAATTTTCTGTTTGTGGTTTGCTTCAACTCCATAAATTCCATAAATTCACCTGACAAATGGATATACATATGCTTCTCGGTGTATACCAACACATTGTTGTTTTTGTGTTTTTTATTCATTCGGCTTCTTAAATTGTATCCTTCTATTCTGTCTCTAAAAATTTGTTAAATCTTTTCCGGAAGTAAACAGCTTCTGGCATTGAACGGGATAGGAGCGGTTTTATACTTAACCAGATCCCTAATTTTTGTTTATTTGCTTTCAAAAATAGTGAGTTTGTGTGTTCCCTAAAATCTGTGTATTATTCTGATTGTTCTCAATTGAAGTAGGTATAATGGTTGTAAGTTGCTTTTATAAATGTTTATCCCAAGCCTCCACATCATAACCATATGGTAGCATTAGAGATGAATACAGAGGGAGCAGAGCCTTGTAATTACGTAAGTATTCAATTCAAATTCTAAAATACATTTTGAATCCCAGAGGGAAATTAGGTGTTGTTTTCGCTCATGCTATTTAATTCTTCAAAGTGTTGTTGTAGACCCTGATGGCTATGGGTAGGAAGAATTTCCTGTAGCAGTCTGTGTTGCAGCAAAACTAAAGAAGCCACTGACTGAATACACTCTGCTGTTGTGTGATAGTCTCATGAAGAGGATATTCAGGGTTCTCCATAATTCTCTTGATTTAATAAAGAATCCTTCTTTGCATCACTATCCTCTTTAGAGGTTCCACAGAACATAACCAGCCTTCTTTTTCAGGTTGTTGAGCGTATTTAAGTCCCTGATTCCGATGCTGCTACCCCAACAAAGAGCCAAACAGATTACACTCTCCACAACAGAATTGTAGAAGATCTGCAGCATCTTGCTGCAAACCTTAAAGAACCTGAGCTTTCTCAAGAAGTACAGTCTGCTCTGTCCCTTCTTGTAGACGGCTTCACTGTTGAGTTTCAATCTCTATGTGATGTGTTTTACCCAATACTTCAATTGTCTTTGCTAGTTTTATCTATCACTCTATTACAACAAACAGCATATGACTGCAAAAAGAATACAGTTGCTCAGTCCAGTGAAACTAAAAAAGAAATCACATTTCCCAAAATGATTTATCTTTTAAAATACATTTTAATCATGTAACAAAGCATATGAGGAAAGATTCTGTTAAAATACTTTTTTTTCTGCTGGTAAGATTTCTTTGTATAAGCCTCAAAAAATTTTAATAAAACTAAAAATTTATATAGTTATTCCAATAGAGTTCTTATTATAACAAATTACCGTGATTGCCGTGATACATAAATATGCTTGTTCTGTTTCATAAATTAGTTAAGCCAAAGGGCATGCAGAGTTTTGCGGTATTTTGGTTATAAATGTGCTCAGTAATGGATAGAGGTTTATCAGTTTTTCAAAACTCATGCATCAAAACTTTGCTGCCACCTACAGTCTGTCATTGCACGAACTGACATAAGAGCAGAAGCAGAGAGCTGTCAGCAGCTTTAATAAGAAGAAAATATATCAATTCAAAAGAAAGAGAAACATGATTGTATCCTCTTCTTACAAAAGAAAAACTAGCAGGGCATGAGAAACTTTAGGAAATGATCAGTGTCTTAAAGTAAAAAATCATCAGAAAGATCAAAATAAGGAAAAAAAAGAATTTAAAAACTAATCTGGCATAGGAGAGTTTTCTTGTACAGTTAATAATAATAATAATAATAATTATTATTATTATTATTATTATTATTATTATTATTATTATTATTATTATTATTATTATTATTATTATTATTATTATTATTATTATTAATTAATATTAATATTATTGTTATTATTATAAGTAGTAGTAGTAGTATTAGTGTTATTTTATTAAATAAAATTAATTCTATTAAAAACAAAATCATTGGCATCCTCCCAAACACGATTACTTCTTCCTCAGTAAATGAGGCAGTATCGGAAAGAACTGTAGATCCTCAGTTGTGCTTAGGCTGTTTTGATTCAGTCGAGCTTTCGGAATTATCAAAAATATTAGCCTCATCTAAACCTTCAACTTGTATGTTGGACCCAATTCCAACCAAATTATTTAAAGAAGTGTTCCATTTGGTTCCTGGCCCCATTTTAAAATAGCTGTAATTAAACCTTTACTCAAGAAACCTTCCCTTGATCAAGATGACTTAGTGAATTACAGACCTATATCTAACCTTCCTTTCTTATCCAAAGTCCTTGAGAAAATTGTTGCTAATCAAGTCTGTGAGCATCTAAACAGTAACGAGCTGTTTGAAGAGTTTCAGTCAGGTTTTAGAGCTCATCATAGCACTGAAACAGCACTGGTGAAGGTTACTAATGATATTCTCATGGCCTCAGATAATGGACTTGTGTCTGTTCTGGTTTTGTTAGATCTCAGTGCTGCTTTTGACACAGTCGATCATAATATTCTCTTAGAAAGGCTTGAACATGTTGCAGGGATCAAAGGAACAGCACTAGGCTGGTTTAAATCATATTTGTCTGATAGATTCCAGTTTGTTAATCTAAATGATAAATCTTCTTCACTCTCAAGGGTTACTTGTGGAGTTCCACAGGGTTCT
Source organism: Valencia hispanica (assembly GCA_963556495.2). NCBI lineage: Eukaryota > Metazoa > Chordata > Actinopteri > Cyprinodontiformes > Valenciidae > Valencia > Valencia hispanica. Next base: position 13,863,558 of record OY747717.1, on the reverse strand, counting down.
GTGATTGGACCAATTCTGTTCACCATATATATATGCTCCCAATTGGTAGAATCATTAGACAGGATGGGATAAATTTCCACAGCTATGCAGATGATACACAACTATATTTATCCATAAATCCTGATGAACCCAGTCAGTTAGGTAGATTACAGGCATGTCTGGAAGACATAAAAACATGGATGACCCTAAACCTTTTGCTTTTAAATTCTGACAAAACAGAAGTTGCTGTCTTTGGACCAGAAGTTCTTAAACAGAAACTGATTAGTCAATCACTTAATCTGGATTGCATTAAATTTGCCCCCAGTAATAACGTAAAGAACCTCGGCGTTATTTTTGACTTGACATTTAAATCCCATATTAAACAGGTTTCTAGGATTTCTTTCTTTCACCTCCGGAATATTGCTAAAATTTAGAAACATCCTGTCCAGGAGTGATGTTGAGAAACTAGTCCATGCATTTGTAACCTCAAGGGTGGACTACTGTAATTCTTTACTATCAGGTAGTCCCAAAAAATGCCATTGAAAGCCTTCAGTTGATCCAAAATGCGGCAGCAAGAGTTCTGATGAATATTAAAAAGAGAGATCACATTTCTCCTGTTTTAGCTTCCCTTCATTGGCTCCCTGTTAAATCCAGAATAGAATTTAAGATCCTTCTTCTTACATACAAAGCCCTTAATAATCAAGCTCCATCATACATCAGAGATCTAATTGTTCCTTATGTTCCTAACAGAGCACTACGCTCTCAGACTGCAGGTTTACTTGTAGTTCCTAGAATTTCTAAAAGTAGAATGGGAGGCAGATCTTTTAGATATCAGGCTCCTCTCCTGTGGAACCAGCTCCCAGCTTTAGTCCGTGAGGCAGACACTCTGTTTACTTTTAAGGCCAGGCTTACAACTTTCCTTTTTGATAAAGCTTATAGTTAGAGTGGCTTAGGTCATCCTGAGCTATCTCTGTAGTTATGCTGCTATAGGCTTAGACTGCTGGAGGACAGACTTACCAATTTTCTTCACTCTGCTACTTCCTTTTCTCCTACGACTCTCCAGTTGTATTACAGTACATTCTGTTATTTCGACTGTTAACTTTGTTTTCTCTCAGTGTTTTTCTCTCCATAGAAGATATACCTGGTCTGTTATCCTGCTTGGCTGCAATGCCCTGTTGGACAGGGGGCATCGACTGGGATGATCCTCCCAGTAACTGAACATCCACTGTGTCCTGTTATTAACTTTTTACTTTCTGTAACATAGAAAGTTCTCTTATATCAGATCTTCTGTTCCTTCTGTGTTTCTGCTCTGTCTTCTCAAACCCCCAGACGGTCGTGGCAGATGGCCGCTCCTACTGAGCCTGGTTCTGTTGGAGGTTTCTTCCTGTTAAAGGGGAGTTTTTCCTCTCCACCGTCGCTACATGCTTGCTCAGTATGAGGGATTGCTGAAGGATTGCTGTGGTTGGAAAGTCTGCATCAACGGGGCCCAACCTCACGCCAATTACTGACGCAATCTGCTGGGATTCCTTAAATAGGAAACTTTTTAACTGATTGGAATGTTTGTATAAATGTATTGAAATGACTTCTTGTTAAGTGCCTTGAGATGACATCTGTTGTGAATTGGCGCTTGAATCTCTTGCTTTATTGTGTATCATGTGTAATGTGTGTTTCTTTTATGTTTTTTTTTTTTTAAATCACCAAATCATGTAAAGCACCTTGAATTACCCTGCTGTTGAAAGTGTGCTATACAAATAAAATTGCTTTGCTTTGCTTTTGCTTTGCTATATAAATAAACTGAATTGAAAATTTAATTGAACCGCTGGCCTGGGGCAGACTGAAATGAAAATATTCCTAAATTAAAAAAAAAAAAAAAAGTTGAAAATATTGAGAATATCCAAAGAGAGTTCCTAAAGCATTTGGACAATTTATTTCGTATTGTCTCATGAAATAACAGAAATTTCTCATTCACTGGAAGCCAAATATTAGGAGGTGACATAAGATCTTGCACTGTGTAGGCTATTTTGAAGTTTCCAAAGCTTCATGATATAAACCTTTCCAAATCTGACACTATCAAACATATTCAATTATTGATGCATAGTTAAATAGATAAACACATTTTTTAATATTCATTTACTCTGAAGACCACGACTAAAGAAAGTTCAAATCAAGGTGAAGGGAACAACATGTTCCTTGTTGCAATGACAACAGTTTTTTTTTTTTATTCACTTTACATTGTCCAGAGCAAAACTGGCTGAGTCCCAGAGTCTTTTAGTGCTGAGATAAGCACAAGTCATTGTCAAGGGCAAACACTTCAGGACACTCTGTATGTTTTGGAGTGAGGCCAAATGATATATGACAGAAAGTTGAGGGCAATGTGAAGGATTTTTAGGACATTTCAGAGACATTTACTTAACATCGCAGCAGGATTTAATATTTATGCGACAGCAAAATTAGAAATTACACAACAACATTAAGGTGTATTTGTGAATGAAGTGGTGAAGCATAAAAGAAATTTGTGTTTTAAATGGCTTAATACAGTAAAAAAAATCCCTTTCACTTTATAAAAATAAATTTTCTGGAGTTTACTTCACATGAACCTATGACACACATAACCAATATTAGCTGCTAAAATAAAATGCATTGAAAACTCCACCATACTTGTACTGTTAATGCTGCTGTTAACTCTTCATCTATAGATACATACTTTCTATTCTCTCCATCATAAATGGTCTTTGTATAGTGCTTTTTCACTCAGAGGACTACAAAGCACTTGACATTCAGTCATCCACACACTGATACTGGTAAGTCACACTACCAGATGCAAGGCTGCCAAACACAGGTACCGCCAGCCGCCTATGACCATCACCAGCAGGCAAGGCAGGTGAAGTGTCTTGCCCAATGACACAGCAGCCAAGATGGACATAGCAGGGGTTTGAACCGGCAACCCACTAGTTACAGGACAAACTCCTACCACCTGAGCCACAGTCACCCTGAAATACCTGAAACAATTACAGTAAATAATACAAAATAACTCAACTATTATAAGGAAGCTGTTATTTTTAGGATTCATGAATAACCTGAGGGCAGTCTTTGGTGTCTGAAAATGTATTAACAAGAACAGTAACAGTAACAACAGCATTTTGCCACCAGGTGGTGCAGTAATACAGACAATGACACTGCAAAAGATGATGGTCTAATTTCAAGCTTTTAGCATCAGCAAAACATCTGACACCGTCCACTGGAAGCTCTTTAATCCGCTTAAAGGTGCAGCACGTGGCATGCTGTAGATAAATAATGCACCTTTGTGTTCCTCAACATGTCAGGTGCTCAGTTGTAGCTCTTTTCTGGTGACAGTGGAACAGTCTGATTTTGTTTGATTTTTACTCACACAATTTCTATGAAAAAAACATGAATTGCGAACTCACAACCATGCAACTTCCATTTGAATGTCCTACAGCAAGCTCCAAACATCAGAATTTTACTTTACTTTTAAAATGCTACATTTTCCATCGTGGATAATGATGGTAGGTTATGCAACAGGTTTTAGTTTTAATCTGATCTGTATTTCATGTCTTTTGGTTTAATTGATGTAATAAGCTCATTAAGCTGTGTGTTGTAACTGTCCTGCTCATAGATGATTAAGATTTGATGCAAAATTTCAAACATTATTTGCAGTTTGCCTTCATTAACTTGTTATACACAAAGACTCAGAGCAGATATTGTCTTAAAGTTTTTTTTAAGAAATTGAACCAGTTGTTTATTTCCAAAAAACAGTTTCTATTTGCTTTAGTTCATTGAGATTTAAACATTTGTTTCTTCACAGTTGGACGTTAACTGGATCATTGCACAGATTGATTTTATTTTCCTTTCAAACAGAATATAGTTTATATGCCATTCTGTTTGAGATTGTTGTTCCTTTAATAATCCATCTTGGGCCGAGCTTTAGCCATTGGGCATATGGCCATATATTTTGCTCTTCAATACTTTGGTAGAAAACGTAGTTCATGGCTGACATGAGGCTTGAAGTGGCCGGGTACTTTGGCGCCAACACAAGTCCGAACCATCACCTCGCAACACCGTGCTTGCCAGCTGATATTGGCTGTTTTTACTGATAAGCTGTACTTGTTCTCCAAACATTCTGCTGCACCTTATGTCCAAATATCTCTTCTTTGCTCTATTTGAAGAACATTGTTCCAGAAATCATGTGATGATACAAGTTGGCCTAATGGTGACACAGTTTGGCCTAATTCATCCTGCCATGTTCTTTTTAAATAGATATATTTTTTTTCATGACGGCTCAACATTTCTGACTATAGAATAATGGACTTCCCTTCCCCTGTAACTGTTGTAAGTCTGATGAATGAGAACAATTCCTTCTCTAAGATAATTGTTGTTGTCTTTCCACATTGACATTGTGGTAACAAACACCTGTATACTACAGATGGGCAAACAACCATATTGGCTGCTTTTATCACAGTCATCCAATTGGCTGATGATCGATTATTCAAGTTAATTTGAATGGAGATACCTGACTGCTTCTTTCTTAGGTAAATACTAAGGAAGAAGCCTATTTTTTTCCTATGTTGGCCATCACAGAAAATTGTCTTTCCCATGGTAGGAAAGTATGCAAACAGCAGGATATTTACAACAAACAGATCTGTTATTCACTACTGTCACAGTAATTGCAGTTGCATTATTCCTGACTCTAGGGATGAAAATATAAATAATAATAATAAAAAGTTAAGTGGTACTTAGTAATACAGTAAACAAATTATTACATTGGAGTTGAAAAGCTTATTTCTGTTTCACATTATGGATTTAAAAAAACTGTATTTAGAAAAAGTATTTTTTTTTTAAAGCACAATATCTTTATTCATGGCTTTCACAAAAACTAATCATCCAGAAATCATTCCTGACCCCCAAAACAATGGCATTTCTAATACCTGTTTTCATGGTTTCCCAAGTGAGTTACAGGCCCACTTGGTACAATCAAATTATCATATACAGAAATATCATCATTATTAACAGTAAAACCAAGCCCTTTAAATATTAAAAATATACCTTTATCACTATTAAAACGATACAATATTCAACTGCATATTTTTAATATGCTATGTAGACTTGACAGAGTAGAGTGCAATGTCATCCTAATATGATAACACATTCATCAGCCATAAAACATTCAAGACATGATTATTTAAGTTTTAGTAGCAGCCCATTAATAAACGCAGCTAAAACAATGGCGGGACAAATACTAACATTGCTAGACACCATATAATACCATTTTATTTCAAGCTGCTGATTAGTATGCATGTACAACAAAAGTTTCAAAGCAATGGTTGAAAAATCTCTATCAAATACCATCTAAAAAACAGAATAAATGTGTGATTGTAAAAAAAAAAAAACAGCTGTTTCCTGTTGTACAAATTTACAATCGTTATTAGACAAATCTCTGTTTTGTCAGATGAAAATGTTTAACCAAATTCCAAAATTATTGTGGGTAAAAGAATTAATTTAATTTATTTTATTTTATAATTATCCATCAAGCACCAATTTTTGCTCCAACTACTGTCTGTTTATGCTGCTCTTCACATGTCAGCCACTGAACATCCATGTGGGCCTTTCTGATGTGATGGTAAGTGGTGGAACAAAAAGAGGGAGAAGGAAGACATGCAATTTTAATGACAAATATATGTCCTTTTTCCTCTTTTTCTTTCTCTGATACTAAAACATGAACAAAGCAGGCTGACAATGTTTCCATGCCCACATTACATTTGCTATCCAACATATGTCCAAGGTAATTAAGAGAAATCATTCTGTGTTCTGTCTCCTAATGTGTGATATACACCCATTTCATACATTTGTTCCCTCTCTCCATCTGTTCCCAGGAAGGAGGTGCCACAGTCAGAGTCGGGGGAAGACGTGAGATTTTTTTTTTTTGTGGGAGGCATTCCGTGTCTTTGGCGCCTTTTTCCTATTGTACCTCACTTATGCAATGTGCAGCAAGCAACAGCTCACGTACGAGAAGTGTCTCGCACAGAAAGGAAAGATCCAGAGCGGCTTGAGTAGAAGGATGCTTGACAGACAGAAAGGAGAGAGCTCTGCAGCAGGATCCCCACAGTGCTGCTGAACATAAAACTGCGTGACTGGTCTCTGCAAACAGAAGGGAGGAGAGAAGAGAGAAGGGAGGAAGGCAGGGAAGAAAGCAGGGGGAGGGGAGGCAGCTCAGTTCAGTGCGGTGCTGTAGCTGAGTGGATGAGGCAGCAGCATCAGCACCACTAGCTGAAGAATCCTCTCCTTTTGTGGAGGCTCTGGGTGGGGGGGTGGGGTGGGGGAGAAGGTTGTCTTGTAGCTGCTGCAGGATCAACATTATCTGCATACGCAGAACCATAATCGCTCACCTCCTCACACATTCACACACACACACACACACACAGGCACACACACAAGCACATGTCGTGGCAGTCAGAAAGAAGTGGGGGTGGTAAGTGACGGGGTAAGCTCGGGGGACAGAGGAACGCAGGAACAGGAAACAGGGACCACTGGTTGGGATCCCAAACGTGCGGAGGGCTGGAGCGACGGCGACTGAATCAGCAGCAGCAGCAGCAGCAGCAGCAGTAGCAGCGGCACCATGGCGCAAGCTGCCAAACAGCTCCGCAAGACCAAGGACCTCGCAGAGGCCGCCGCCCAGGAGCAGCGGGAGAAGGAGGAAGAGAAGATCAAAAAGAGAAATCGATCCAGGGACCGCAGACGCAAGGTACGGATGTTTTATCTCTGGAGGCAGGGCAGGTGGTGCTTATATCCTTAAATTCATCTTTCCCATCATACCTGTCGTTTTTCCCCCCCGCACAGACTCTGTCACACTGCAAACATTGTGCATGATTGGTTGGAATGCAATTGCACACGTATAATAATTACACAGATTTGTAGACTTAGCTTGTGTGTGCGTGTGTGTGTTCATGTGTGTGCGTGCGCTCGCGTACGTGTGTGTGTATCTATGCATGTGTGTAACCAGTCAAGCATTGAAGCTCCGGTGCAGGTTTTGTCTGCTCCGTCAGATATTTAGCCATCAGGGGAAAATGCTCTTAATACCACTGGGGATGTGACTAATACCTGCTGCTGGCAGAATGTTATTCCTTTCTTTTACCTTTGCAGTGGGTGCAGCTTTTCCATGTTAATGAGATTCAGTTTTGCATATGAACATGCACATATGCTTCCTTGCATAATAAAACCCCAAACGAGCTCTACTCTTTCAAGAAGCTTTGCCATTGTTAGATTTGCTGTCTTCCCCCATATTGCATCTTTTTTTTCCTCACTGGGAGAAAATGGAGGGGGAAGATGGAGGTACAGACTAATAATAGATGCAGTTTTAATGTTTTTGTGCATCTTTTAGGACTGCAGGAGTTGCTCAATGAAAAAATAACTAACAAATGTTGATAAATTAACATCTAAACCTGCTGACACAAACTTGATGCGTAAAATAATACCAGATAAGGTACGTGTAAAAGCTTTCATTCACCTCCACATGTCATGCCTCCTGTGCACTCTCCTGCTCTTACTGAACCATTAAGTGCAGATTTTATTAGGGTTGCGCTACCTTGCGCTCATACTTGGATGGTTTTATAATGATATCTTTGAGAAAAGTTGGCTGTTTGTTTGAGAATCAGTAAGAATTCCTATTCTGATTAGATAGATATATGTAGTGTTATCATGTTTTTAGATGTGGGATGTTTCATAGAAGCTCTTGTGTAAAAATGCACAATGTGGTGTCACTATAAAAGAAAGAGCATGGTTTTATCTATTTGTTGCATCTGTGCAAATACATTTGAACATATGAAATGAGAGCATATTTTCACTAGATAAAAACGTTGCACTAAATTAATCAATAGATAACATAGTACCCATTAAATCTAAACTGTTGAGTTTGCTAGGCTACAGCATAAAGTTGTACTCCTTTGTCTTTGGCTCTCAGCATAAGACAGATCATTTCTTCTGAATACTAAACTGTGACGGTGCATCTGCCATTCCAAGGCTTGTAATACAGTAAGAAACTTATTTTTTTGTCAAACTAAGCAGGTGAAATCACTGTTTCAGTGGAATGGTTTAAAACATACCTATGATTAGAGGTTAATTTTTAGAGCACCCTTGTAGGACCAATTTCACAAATGCTACATTGCCAGAGATATTTTAATATTTATAATGTTCAGTCTGCAGAGCACGAGAAGTACAAAAACAAAAAAGAAACTCTGAAACATGGATTAGCATTGTGGGACTTTGCTGATGCTTGTGTGCAAGCTTTGATTGGCTGAAAATGAACTTAAGGGGGTTCTGTAGATGTATTTAGCCCAACCAAGAAAATAATGAGCTCTCTTTGAACATCACACAATTAAGCACCTATACCTATTGACTTGTTTTGCATTCTCTGACCAAAAGACAGCGTTTGTACTTGTATGGGCAGAAACATGAGTTCTGCTGCTAAACATATAACTTAAGGAGATAAATTTTCTTGGCTAATGGTTCATTTTTTTAAGAAGAAAAAAAGATCCAAGACACAAATGTTTACTGTAGTAAATGTGTTTTGCATCAAATGTTGATGTTGCACAGGATCTTGTTTTAACCTTGGCAGTTTATTGCTTTCATGATAAAGGTTCTTTTGGCAGTGAGCCATATCCAAGCGTTTGCATGATCAGCAATGCAGTGAAAAGCTAAAAGTGTCCAATAACTTATCTCTAGAAGTACTTGCTGCAAGAAACTAGTGCATTGAAATGAAATGTGTCTATAGAACATTGCTTGGAAAGCCAAATTTCTATGGTGTTGTTAAATAAATACATTATATAATTGGTTTAGATACAACACTAGGATTCAATGCTGTGTCCCCTTTGCTTAATAAGTTAGATTTTGGGAATTCTGTCACTCCTAACTTAACTGTGTTCCACTTGCTAGAGGGAAAAACTAGTGGCCAGGCCTGCCGTTTTTTACATTTCAAATATACAGTTGCCAAAAACTTTTGAAAGTGCAGTCATAAAATGCGATGATGGTATTTATCTTATTTCAGTTTTGATGCACAGATGCACAAAAACAGAGTGAGAGAGCTCACGTTTCAGTCAACTTGCTTTAATATGCTTTTAGCAATCAACACTGTTTAGAATTAAAAGCCCAGAGTGAGGAAGCAGATTTAAAATGTATTGGAATTTTAAACAGACATACTCAAAAGGAAAACAAAATATAAATTTAAGACCAAGTAACTTTATTTACTGTACCAAAGTTAGGTGCCTTTCTACTACTTTTTGCCGTTCCCTCCTTGGCAAAGAAAGCTTTGAGCCTGGACACACTGATGGTTGACATTTTTTATAGCTTTCACAAACATTTAAAGTGTATATAAGTAACATAAAACCTTATATCTCTAGTTTGTTTTGTTTTCAGAAGTGATGCAATTTCCAAACACATTTTTTTAAAGGGAGGGAGTTATTGTAGGTTTCTTCTTTTTGCACCTGTGCACAGGCTAATTGGCTGCCCAGTCTGAGTTATTGGAGAGAGTAACGTGTTGATCATAAAAAACCTCACTGAAAAATGTGGCAGGTTAGATTGACTGTGCTAAAAGATATCCCAGCCACACATTCTCCCCCTCTCTGTTCTTCAGCAGGCACATGCAGAGGAGGGGGGGGTTGCTTGAGGGGGCTTTCCTGTATGATGCCCCACATACCCTTTTTTGCTTTTTTGTTGAGTTTTTTTATGTGTGTTTGTGTAAGCCTGCATGTGCCCTTCAACAGTAATATTTCACTATTAATAACAATTTAGATAAATAAAATGATCTGGCTGCTGTCAGTCACATGATGACCACTTACAAATGCTCATCTAATGCTTTGCGAGCGAGGTTGCGGTAAGACCGGTAAGTAGGGTATGCACTATAATACACAGGAGTACTAGATTACTATATACAACTGATGGAGGGAAATGAGCCTCCTCCTACGTGTGGACCATACAACTGTGCCACGCAAAATTTTCTGTCGTTTTACTAACAAACATGACTGCCAACATTAGTCCCAAGCCTGTGGTAGTAGAGGAGAGAATCAGAACTGGGCCCTCCAACTATCAAATTACAGCAAATATTTTTTTTTTTTAATCAGCCTGTCTGTAAAGGAGAATATTGTCCTAATTTTGAAATTACATAATACCGTTTTGTTTTTCTCCTCCCAGTAGTAGTTTAAGATCTTCCTTGACCCCCCCCCCCCCCTCAAACACAGAAGTGGTTTGGCTGCAGAGAAAACTTCAGACTTTTTGTTTATTAAGCTGCTGCAGGGCTGCATAAAGTCCTCGGTCCATTACAAGCAGGGAGAGAAAAGTAACGCAGCCTCAGTTGGTCCCTCCGCTCTAGGTTAGGCAGCCTCCATCACTTTCATATAAAGAAACAGCACCTCGACTTTCACCTGAGGAACAGCGGCCATAAATGAAATGAAGTTACTACTGTAGAATGTCAGCTGCTAAAAGGCCAATACCTTTGCAGCTCACATCTACAAATGTCACATAAACAGTAGGCTAAAAATACTGTATAAACAACTTGGGCCGCAGCAGGTATGGGAAGCCAGATGTGTCACAATTCAATAAATCAAAATGTCCAAAAATGGCTATTCATATATGTTAAGAAAACTTGAAATGGATTTGTCAAATAAATTAATTTATTATTATCTTAATAAATAAATAAATATATATATATTTAAAATATTTTAATGATTTGAAATTTTATTAATATTTTTATGATATCAATTTGTTTGATCTCTCTAAATCTAAATCTCTCATAGGTGCTAACACTACTATAGAAAAGTAGAGTTAGCCCCCCCGATTTATGTTGATCTACAGCTGAGTTGCTGAGGTTAACCAGTCAGATATTAGGGTTTATTTAGAAAAACACAGCTTCAAGTTAAAAAATTTTCATAATGTTCTTTGTAACACTTATTTAATTAGCTACTAGCTTTCCTATGGTCTTTTCAGTGTCTACAGTCTCAGATCAGCACAGCCCAACAGCAACAGCGTGTCAGCAGCAACATTGTAGGACCCCATCAGATAAAAATAGGCTACTTTTGATTTGCATGGCTCATTTTATGTTTCGATTCCCAATTAAATTCTTGATAAATATCAGTTGTCAGTTATTCAGGATGGTATAGTTTAAGTTATGTTGTTGTAAGCCATTTTAAAATCTTGTTCTATGTGCCCCTTTTGTAACTTTGAGCACCTGCCCCACTAGAAGTCTCTGCACAGCCCTGTTCTTCAGTAATCATATCTTTTGTTTTAATGATAGTGCCTTGCAAGTATTAAAGCCCTTCATTTAAACTAAAGTTTGTTATATAGCAAGCACTTCAATTTATTTTATTAGAATTTTGTAAGACAGTCCAATACAGAGCTGTGAAACAGTAAAAGGAAAATAATACATGGTTTTCATGATTTTTTTTACAACACAAAAAGCTGATAATTCAGGAATGTATATGGATTCAGCACTTTTTTATTGCATTGTTCCTTAAAAAACAACAACTTAATTTTAAAGAAACACATAAAAAGTCATATTTGCAGTTTGCCACAAGCCATATAAAGGACACACCAAACATTTTGAAGAAGATGTTCTGGTCAGGGGAGACAAAAAAAAAAAAAAAAAAAACAGTGTCAAAAAACGAACACTCTGAATCATCCTGAACGCACCATCCTCATGGTGAAACATGGAAGAGGCAATGTAATGCTGTGGGGATGCTTCACACTTGGCGAGGATAGGCAAGCAAGTCAGAGTTGATGTGAAAATGGAAGGCACTAATATCAGGGCAATCCTGGGAGAAAAAAAGAAAAAAATAGCTGTTGAAAAAGCAACAACATCTCTCCTTTCAATATGACAACTTTAAACATTCAGCAAGATCCAAAGGAGCGTTAGTTAGCTTAGATCAAAGCATATTCATGTGTTAAATTGGCCTAGACCTAAATTAAATCTAATTGATAATTTGTGGTAATACATGATGTTCATGTATGCCTTCTTTTCCAAATCTGACTCAGTCCAAGCTATTTATTTGATTTGATCTAATTTACTATTTATGCATTTGTCTAATAGAGACAAACCCCTAAACAGCTACAGCTGTGATAAAAGGTGGTTCTATAGCGTGGTGATTGAACACAAATCCATGCCATACATTCAGAGTTTTATTAGGGGAAAAAAAGAAGAAAATTATCCACTGTTTTCCACTACTTCATAAAACTGAAAAGGCTTGTGTTAATTTATCAGATCCAATCTGAATAAAATCTATTAAAGTTTGGGGTTTGTTACATAAGAAAAAGTGTTGGAGTATGAGCACTTTTGCAAAACTCTGTAGAAACTGTAAAAATAGAGAGGGTTACCTTTCTGTTTTAAGGTATTCTAATAATTCTTATAAGATTTCATAAACTTAAGGCATATTCAATATGGCAATAATGGGAAAGTTCATAGTTAAAATGCAGCTTTTCTTGACTGGCCTTCCTCCCTTACCTAAATCTCACTCAGCAACCAGGCCTTTGCACTGTGTATCTTAACACAAATCAGCCTCTGCTCCCTCATAGATATTTGCTATGTGCCCTGAAGTGCAAAGTCAAAGAGACAGAGAGGAGAAGAGGCACATGCAGGTCTTAATGTTCAGAGATATTAATTAGCTCCAGTCAACGTAAATCAAGCTCAGCAAAATGGGATCTCTCTTTCTTGCTTGTCCCCTTTAACCAATCTTTCTGTCACAACCCTGAATTGATAGAGCCCTGATGTAGCAGCAGAAAAAGTTCTGCTGGCTAAGGTTTACGCTATACAGCTGCAGAATAGTTTACCATCATCTGTTTTAGTGGTTTTAGGAATAGAGGCATTCAGTCTGGGCGGAGCTATAGAGTGGTGTCACAAAGGACATGGCTGAATTAAAACATTACAAATCTTTCCTTCTATGCACCGACAGACACTGTACATTCATACAATGTATTTGATATGATTTACCAAGGCTACACAGTGGAACAGTTATTGGCACTGTTGCCTTACAGCAAGAAGGGTTGGGATCCTGGGCCCTCATTTATCAAACATTTGTAAAAACTGTCCTATATTCTATCCTACGAATGAAATTTAGAATGTTAGAAAGAACAGCCAAAAACCGGATTCATCAAATGTGCGGTGGCCAGTTGTACTCATGTTCCTCCGCAATCAACTGTTGATAAAGCCCACATGTGTGTACCTAGGTGTTCATACCCATTCAGTCATTTGCAAACAGAAACGCCCTCAATAAACCATATTTGGTGACACCACATCCTCTAACACCTGCATTAAATCCTTGCGTCCTCCTGAATATAATGGCCAAGAGAGAGAAAAAAGGGATTTTAATGAGACTGAGATCGAGGTGAAACACAAGTGGGGCAACAAAAAGCATGACTGTTATTTGCAATTGGTCTTTCTAATATGCCCTTAGGTATCCAGCACGCAGCAGTTTTATTCCCGCTGCAGACTTTTTTTTTTAAATGTGGCAAAGAATCGTTTCATTTTCTGTTAATCGCATCTCTGGAAATAGTTCTTTGAACAAATTAAATCAGTTAGATTTGTCCAAAACATTGGTGCTTGGTTCTATCAGCTCTGGGGTAACAAATGGAAAAAAAGAACACTGCCTGGGAGAAAGTGACAGAGGCAGTAAATGCGGTCAGGACAGTGGAGAGGTTCCTGATGGAAATAAAGGAAAAAACAGTTTGATATCAATCTGAATTCAATAAAACGTTCCTCAGCACAAAGCTGGACCAGATCTTCTACCAGGGGTGCACAGACCACCTCGAGCTGACCACATTTGACACGCGTGTGGCAAGCGTTACTGGAGACATTGCTGCGGCTGGCATCAGTACGCATGGAGACAGCGACAGCCTGTATCACCAATATAAGCGGGACCATCCAGTTTCCATGTTATAGTTTGCAAATCCTTTATTTATAAGTGTAGCCTGATGCATTCCAGTAGGTAATCCATTATTATTTATATTACACAATTCTTTTAAAAATGGTGTTCATAAAACTGATCAAGCTAATACTACTCATGATTTTGGTTTTCCTGTATGCAGTTTATAAACCTACTTGAGAGTTGAAGCTTTTACTGTAGTGCTTAACATGAAGCTCTGCAGGCCCATGCATTATTTTTTGTTTTGTTTTTTGTTTTTGCTCCAGGCTTGCACTTACATCTGCCGGATCCAAATGGATTCAGGATCTCATAATGGATAGTCCATGCACTCTTGGTTTCATGTTTTTAGATAAGCTTCATGTGTGCACAGTATCTTATTCCACTTTTATACCACCTTCTCGAAAAGGTAGGCTGTCACATAAAACCTTTTTTTTTTTTTTTTTTTTTTTTTTTCAAATTGTTATAATGTGGTCTTTCAAAGTTACCTGGAGACAATTTCTACAATTTTCCATTTTACAGTCCTTTCTGGAAAAAATTGTAAAGTTGTTTCCTTCAAAAAAGTCTCAGAAAATGGTTTGATCATGATTTTCTGAAAATCATGTGACAACTTAAATTACTGTTATTGTTTCCTTGTAGTCTAACCTTTTAATAAGGTATTGGGTAATTTAAAATGGTGTATTGTGGGGGTATAACATTACAAAATTGGGTTTGCTGCATGAAAGCAACATAGTACTATAGAATCTCAAATGACCTGTCAAAATCTATTTAAACCTGAACATTTAGCCTTCCTCATGAACTAGCTAAAATATTCCACCTAAAACTTTGAAGGAATCTTACTGCAGAATATTTATTTGGGAATTTAAAGTTAAACTATTGGTGTCCACTGACTCCTCATTTGTCATAAAAATATGTATATTATACTAGGTTTGAAATCAAAATAGGGTTTTAAGTTAGCTACAACCTGTTCACAACAACCAATATAAAGCTTTTTGTGTACAGTGTTGGAACAAAGGAAATAAAAAAAAACTATACTTTTAAGGTTGTATAGATATGTAAATTAGCTGTTTATTATGACTTAATTAGATAGTGAGTAATGGAGGATAAGGGAAAAGTATTCATACTACATTCATAGAAGTTTGACATATGTTTTTGCACAGCAATGTACATCTAGTGATTGTGTTTTTTCTTCTTCTTTGAGGAGAGGGAATGTATATGAGCCAAGGTCGAGCAGAGCAGACAGCACTCATGACCAACCCAAAGCTGCCACAGGCTATATTTACCTGGCTGCCTAAGATTACACTGCATCTGAGAGCAGAGCTTCCTATCTGTCTACACACCACTACAGTGTGCTAGCTGAGCACTTGGTCTGATATTGTATCTGATGTTGCCTCGCATCTCTGCCTGCTGAAACAACATGGATGATTTCAGAATAGACGCTCAATGGAGGATAGTCATCAAACCTCTCCTAAGTTTTATCTAGCAACCTGACACTTTTTGATCCACTGATCAAAAGAATTGAATAAATGTATGTCTGGTCAGATATCTTTGATCTGTGGAAATTCATTTTGTTCTGTTAACGCTAATCTTAGTAGACATGTTCAGCTATATACCTATTTTACTACGCTGTAAAATGCTAGATAAAAAGAGTTGCAGCTTTCCTGCAAGCTTGTTCCTGCAAAAGACTGTTCAGTATCGTTGCTTACAAAGACAACCAATGTGTAGCTCTGGACTGCTGAGATAGGTATAAGTAATGGGTGGAAGTGTTTCAGCAAAGTCTTCTGTGATCCTTGTGACAGATGTCCCTGGAGTGATTATGGATGGACCCAGCACATGGTGGATAGTTGAAGAGATGGATGAGTGAGTGTCTTGTTGATGCAAGATTGTACTTATGACCAATTACTAGTTAGACACAAATTGTTCCAGGGTTATATGTTGTAGCTTTATATACACTCAAAGCCTCCTGCATGGAGTCCTATATTTATGCATATTCTGAGCTTGATAACAGCTCTTTGGCCCACTTAAGACAAACTTAAGACCGCATTATGATTTTTTTGCAGGATATAGGCGATATCTTCTGGGATGTGTCGAGAAAAGAGTTGTGCTTTCCATTACGTCTAACTTAGCATGCCAAAACTTCCCCAGTGAGATTGTGGTGGTTATTAACATAATTGGAGCTTATCTGGGTCCTGGATGCAGTGTGGAAGAGCCTGGTAGCAGCATTGGCAGCTAATCCACGACATGAGGCCCACATACACACTGCGCATCGGTCATCAGATAATTTGAGGTAGAAATGGCCATGCCAGCCTCATGTCGACAGTATCACTTCATCATGCCCAAACTGGGAGGGCATTGTTCATATTAATTTCTTTTAATGGTCTTGGCAACACAACTGATGTATGAGTTTCTGTCACTACTCTTGCTTTAACTGAGAAGAATCTCACCAACCAGTTGTAAAGAACAATCCACAATCTCCACACCAATGAGTAGCAAGTCAGAATCATCCCCTTGCTCATAGATACTGGCATACACTGAGCTTTTCTGTTTCCATCTGGAGAGAAACACACTGAATGCACATATAGTCTGGTTGCTGTTAGAAAGATGGAGGTTGTGAGGTATTCATTTTGCAGTTTAAAGAAAACAACCTAAACTGCACCATCTTAAATTGCTTATAAGCTGATGAAAATATGTTGTTTCCTGCTCTGGAGCAAGGAAGAGCAACTGATGGTTAAGAAGTGGAAACACCCCAAATATGAATACTGAGATTCTGCAAATTGTTGACAAAGAATAGCTGGTGAAAATGTCAGTGAAATATGGGATATCCATTCAGTAAACTAGTGAACCATCAGTTGTCACTAAATTATTGTCCACCAACAGACAAAATTATTACAGTGCCCTTTCTTACCACGTAATCAATCAATAAGCCTGGAAACAAACAAACAAAAAATAAATATAATGTTAAATCAAATATTTGTTAAAGTGACAACTAAACCTAACATAGCAAACAAAATACACTAATAACAAACTACTTATTATAGTAGCTACGCTCAATGTAAACTATCTTTATTCGAGAAATACAATTCTTTTTTGCAGCTTTTATGTTTTTTAAGGATAGTCAACAAATGCTAAACAATATTTTGGGGAAATTTCAAACTAGACACTACAGGGTTTTGTGACAATGAGAGTATTTGCAATAAAACAAATACTGCTCAGCTCTTACCCTTTACATTTAGAAGATTCACAATTTTTACTTTGTCTTCTTCCTAAATAACAAAAAAGGTTGAGAAACCTTCTCATTGGGCAGAGAAGGTGCAAGCCATACAAAAAAAAAAAACTTTAGAGTGGGGCTCAAATGGTATTTAAGCCTAATCAACAGGAAAAGTAAAAAAAAAAAACATCCTCTGATCCATACACATCTGAACACATTTTTTTCCATAAGCCTTCCACATGTGGAAATACTCACATTAGTAATCTGTTGACCCATCTGAGATTATTAGCAAAATACCCTAATTTTTTAGGTTAATTACAGGAAAAGTGAAAGTGAGTGATGTGGACTGGCACAGTGCCACACGCACTAGCATATAGATAAAGAACATACACATATACACATACACGCACACACACACACACACTCACACTTCTTTGCTGTAACAGGGCATTATGTAATGGAATTAGTGCTCCTGAAGGTCTGCAAGGATCATGTGGCTTGCAGGAGCCAACTAATACACCGAATCAGCCTCTCCTGGGCACACCCTGACTCCATCATTTTCCTCCACTGCTGGCCTGAACACATTTTATAATGCCTGTGATGGCGAATGGATGTAATGGCTGCATGGTCAAAAATAAAATAAAAATTAAAATGGTTTTCTTCCAAATTCTGTCAATGAAATTATTATTAATAAATAATAATTAAGTTCTGCATATATTGAAATAGGGCTGGGCGATATAGAAAAAGAGCATATCGATTAAGGGAATAGTCATATTGATCGATATCAATAATTATCGATAAATATCACAAAACGTAAAAAATATATTTTAAGTGCCACCCCGGTCATTTTGTTATTCTTCAATGAACAAATTTTAACTAAGAATTAAATTAATTCATTTTTCAAACACCTCTTTTTATCATGAATAAGTTTGTAAGACACAAATAAAGAGACCAGAGTAACATCAGTAAATACAAAGAAAAGTCATGTTATTAACCATTATATTATATATTTTTTTATTGTTAGTAATTGAAATTAAAGGCTTATCTTGATGCATTTTAATCTTTTAAACATTTTATGACACGTTATAATATTAATGGCTGAAACCTTTGGTTTAGTTTGTCAATAAAGCTTAGGCTATGTGCACACGTAGCCGGGTTGTTGTTTTTTTTACGAATATTTTCACCACCTCGTTTAAAAAAAAATCTCCGTCCATACCTAACCGCATAAAGTGTGTTGTTAAGCACATTCATAGACATGCCAAACCTGTAGGGGGCAGTAGTTCCTCCAAATCCTATTCACTCAGAGTAACTTTCTATGTTCTAACCTCTAACTTCTACATGAGCTTGTTAAAGCTAGCAAGCAAACATAGATTTATATACGGACTAGATGTCGCCTTGGGCATCAAAGCATACGTCAACACCGCCGCCATCTTGGGTCGGGGATCTGAAGCACCAAATTAGTTTCCCCGCATTCAGATCAACTCAGAAGATGCCGGACTTTTGTGCTGCATATATTTGTTCTAACAAAAAAATGAAATAAACAAACAGCAAGGGATAACATTTCACAGGTGAGAATGTGTTTTATGACATTGTGGTTACGAAATTATATTGTTTCAGTGTCATGTTTCAGTCCTTTGTCAACGACCGCCATGTACTTAATCCATCCTAACTTTAGTTAGTTACCCATGCTAGTGCAAGTTGTTTTTGCCAGTTATGAAAATCAACAATGAACAATGTTCAGAAAAATTAAATTAAATCAGAAAATTAAACATTCTGAGAAAACAGGTATTATTTTCTTTTCAATGTAATAATAACATTAAAAAGCAGCAGTCTCAAAAACACAATAATGCCTGCTCCATTTTTTTAAATTTTATCTTCATCCTCAGTCAGTTTATAGAATTTATGAATTATTATTTTAGATTTTGTTTCCATGTGGACCTACTGGATCTTTGCCACTTTTGTCACACACAGAAACACATATGCCAGCTCTGTTTGTCTGTAAAGCTGCACTTGCACTTTAATATCTTGTAAACAGTCGCAACGCCGTGCGCGCAGCACGGTGAAGGATAAAGTGGTACAGCGCATCAAAGCCCGCTGTCTTACGTCTATGAAACGGTTCAGAACCATCCACGAAAGCGTCGGAAATGTGTCGTATTGCATGCATCGCACCAGTCACTTTAAGTATTCTTATTACTCTCATTAAAAATAATTAAAACCCGGACATTTCCATCAATCTATGAAATCCCCCCAGACGCCCTGGACAGCACATGAAAAGTGGACATGTCCGGGGGAAAACAGGACGGTTGGTCACCCTATTCATGGTGATGACCACGAAGTTAATCTTATCCTATGAAAGAAAGAGCTAGGTAACGTTAAGTTATGTTAATGTAAGTTGAAGAAAACCAACGATGAATAAAATATAATTGCAAGATGATGAAGAGTTGCCTAAAGTTTGTCAGTGTTAGTTTGTAAAGTTAATCGTCACACAATTTTTTTATTTTTTATTTTCTTTGGACTCGATCATAAATACATGTCTGTCAGTTGGAACAAACCAAAAAACAAACTAAAAATCATTTGAGATTTGGACGATTTATGATTATTTAATTTCGCTCTAGATTGACACTAATGCATTAAGGGGGATTGGATCCCCGCTGCAAGATGGAGTCGCTATTGACGCATTCGTTCCAATCAGAAGCAGTAGTCAAGGCGACATCTAGTCCGTTTATATATCTATGGCAAGCAAAAAGCGCTTGGAGAATCGATGATGCGACATCTCTGAGGGCATAGATGCTGTTTCTGAGTGTAAACACAGATAGCACAAGTGATGTTGGAGCATTTTTGTCCCGGAAAGTGACGTTGCGGAGCTGAAAACTCTGGTTATTTCTGTCCACACGCAAACACTTAAAACAAAGAAAACGCAAATCTCCACTTTGGCCGGAGTTTTTAGAAATAATCGTTTTCTGTGATTAAAAACGGGGTTTTCGTGTAAATGAGAGGCCAAACCGCAGAGAAATATCTGCGTTTTTCCTTCGTGTAAACAGGGCCTTATTCTAATTCATTTCAGCCGGCTGGCCTATCCAACCCTGTTGTGTTTTTTAAAGCGTTGTTCGCTTCTGAGGACCGGGGGCAGAACCGAGGGGGACATTTTAAAAGCCACAGGTGTTGTTAGCAGCGCGACCTGGGTACGTTTTCTGTGTCTCTCTGTAACGGATTCGCAGCGAGCCGGGAGAGGGGAGTCCTGCTTAGAACAACTGATCATAGTATTTTATTTGGTTTATTTTTGCTACGTTTAGTGTTTTAGTGCGTCGAGGATCGGTTCAAAACGGGATGCAACCTTTACCCGACTCACTGAAACATTTATCTGGAACAACTTCCTCCGCTGCTCCCTTGCTGTGAGATCTGACCGACGTGAAGTTACGGCGATGGTTCGCTTAGGGACTATCAAAAAATTCTGTTTCAGCTTAAATCATTTCATCCTTGTTGTGGTTTGAAAGGAGAGAGGGGTGGCTGACAGAGCCGCCTATCAGCGGTAATGATTTGTTTGGAGTAAGTAATAACTGTTGTATTAATCTACCTGATAATGAAATATAAATAAAATATATATAATGAAAAAATGAGGGAAAACTTTTTTTTTCTATCGAACTTTTTTATCAACCCCTTTTTTTTCTATCGCACCACACGTCTATCGATCGATATATATTGCTATCGAATTATCGCCAAGCCCTATATTGAAAGGTGTATTTAATATACGTTTGAGTTTGTTTCATGAGATTGATTTCTGGCTGCCACCAAAACAAAACTCGATAAACATTGACTTATAGTATAGGCAGTATTAATTCAGTAAAATACATTACAATAATAACTACACTTCAGTGAATAATATCACTTTGTAATTTTTTTAATTTGATTATTTAATGTATCCTGTTTATTTATTTTTCAAACTAAATTTTGCTGTAGCTTGGATAATTGTATACATTTTATTGAGAACATAATGAACACACAAAACACAATGTAAGCAGTTCTAAAAGGAAGGAAGGGAAAGCTTAGTTTAATTTGATTCAAAATACTTTATTTCTGTAACTCTAATCAGTAAGACAGAAATAAAATCCACAAAATCAATCCAAAATCAAACAAGATTTCTATGTTATTTTATTTAAGAACTTTTTAGACAAAAAAGGACCAGGAATTTCCTTTTGCGGAGTCAAATATTTAGATTTCTCCACAACTTTCCATCTATTTAAAAAAAGTATAAATAGACATAGTTACCATAAAGTTATTATGGCATGACCTTACACACCTGATACTGCAGAAGGCATAATGTGATCTAAAGCCAATCCAGACTGCCACAGATTTCAGATCTGTCAGAAAGTTCTGTTATGCATTAAAAAGGCCATATGTACCAGAGATATGCTCCACTGGTATGAAATTTACACAAGTGCTTCAGTGCATATGTTACAGCAATTGCATATTTTCAAATCACATACTAAACTTTTTAGATGCTTTGTTTACACTCATTTTGGGATGCCAAATGCTTGAAGTAGCTTTAACTAGAGGGCAGTCAGCAACATTTCCTAATTAGTAATTCAACTAATTATTATATGACCACCTAGGGGTCAAATAATTGGTAGCACACAATTAACTACACAAACACTTCACAATAGTGATAGGACTTGATAATTCACAAGAGCCGCTTGATTACTTTACATTTAGAGACAGGTAAAATGTGAGAAATAGTCCGATAGAAGCTTTAAAATTGGTTAGGGAGTCTGAAACTAAATACTATTCTTTCTGTATACTTATCTGTACCTGCAAAATAATACAATCCAATTCTATACTTTTAGAGATTTTTCAAAACGGCTTAAACCAATGTTTGATTCAATAAAACACCAGATTTCTTCCACCTCCCAGCTTTTCAAACATACATCTGTGTAACTGGCATAATTGATTTGATTTTTGTATCCTTGCATGGTGAAATATGGTGTTATGTGTCTGAGGAAAAATGGAAAGCTATCTCAAATCTTCAGGCTTTATCATTCACTATAACCAACTCTCAGTAATGGACAACACTTTCATAAACACATGCAGATACAAAAACCAAGAAAAACCTCACTAAAAAGCATCATGTTTGTAAATTGTTGTAATTTTATTTATTGAAGCTTCTGAAAGGTGTGAATTGTAGGATAAGATTTGTCCGTCATTCAATCTTTTCATTTACTGATGGCAGCTGGATTAATGGAAACATCAGGGGATTCACTCAAAGCAGGAAAAAAACAACTTTAAAAATGTTTTACTGCAATTTTATTTATATCACAAAATGTTGAAAAAAGGATGAAAATTAGCAAAATGCCGTGTTTAGTTGCTCTATCTTTGCGTTCCACTGAACACAAAGGCACTGAGCTGGAAAATCCACACTGCACTTGTATAAATACTTCATTGCTAATTTAATTTTAACTCTAGATGGAAGACGGAAAACTACAACCTTTCGTTCTCTTACTGCACCCTTAGTGTTTTTCTCCATCAACTATGTGTCTATTTCTCTAATGCTCTTGCTGTTGGCCGTTTTACATCTAGCAGCATCCTTCCATTTTAATCAGATAATTTACCACTCTCTTTGTTTCCACCACTTTGTCTGCATCCTCCATTGTACTTCATCAGCTGCTCACTCAATAGCATTTTTATACAGCAAGTGTTAAGTGGTCGAAGCTAAATGCTTATGCTCCAGTTTTTGCTAGCTCAAAGTAGCTTCACCGAATGAAAAGATTAATGACATTGTAAAATATTTACAGTGTTTGAGATGTGCAAATGAGCTGCAGGGATATTTAGACAGAACAGTTAGATTAATCTACTGCAGTGCATTTTTCAGAATCATTTGAAAGGAATACGATTCTCAAGACTGTAGAAAGAATTTATTGAAAGTGGAATCTGATATGCTTCATCTACCTTTTTTGTAAGCGTAAGTACATTAATAGTTTAAAAAATGAAAAATTGTTTAATTCTTGTAATAGCATCAGGAAACCAACTTTTTCAAGTCAATACAGAAAAGTTTATAAATTCCTAATGTTGGAAGATAGGACATGAACTGGGCGGGTAGTGGGCGTGCAGGGCAGGTGGGTGGGGCTCAACCTGGTTGTCTAGTGTCTTTTGTGTTCTGATAGTAGAGCGAATGTCAGGGTGGGTTTAGTTCTCCTTCTGGGATGGGGCTGGGGGGACTGCCTTGGGGTCCGTGGGGCTTGGTGGTGCTGTGGCCGTGGGCCCTGGGTTTAACGTGCCATGGCCTCCCTCCCCTGGTGGATCCCGGTGAACAGCGGTGCCTATTGGGGTCAGTGGGGGAGCTGGCTCCCTGGGAGGACATTTTTTCTCCCAGTCCTTCCCTCCCCATCCCCCAACACCTCTGTCCACCCGCTCCATCACTTTAGCACTCATATAGGGTCTTGGGGCATGGGCACATCACTGGGGGGGCCCAGGCCTGGGGGGGCCGGTGTGTCGGTCGGCCGATGTGCTGGGCCGATATCTTCCTTTGGTTGGTTGGGGCACCTCTTTTAGGGGTGCCAGGTTTGGGATTGTTGGATGGTGCCTGCTCGGTGGCTCGGCGGGACACAGATCGAGCGTCTCTGCTCGTCTCTGCTCGTTCGATCACCTGTTCTGTGCGCACCGTGCGTGGTCTGTTCATTGGCGGGTTGGACCGGCCCTGGCCTTTGTTGGATGCCTGGTCTCGGCGCTCTGCGTTGCGCGGGATCAGGACTCGGGAGCTAGTACAACTAGGTGTCCAGGTGCTGGCTGAGCTTGGCCTGGGGATGCTATCCATCCGCTGTGGGGCGCCCCGACGTGGGGGAGGGGTGGGGCGCTGGGATGTTGGCGTTGGGGATTGGCCCAGGGTGGAGGTGGCGCGTGGTGGGCGGCCGCGGCCCCTGCGGTACCGGGGGCCCCTCGTCGGGCGGTCCCTTGTCGGGTCTCTGCTGGGGGTGGTGCGCCCCTGGGCCCCGGCTCTCCCGGTCCATGGACCGGCCCGCCAGGGCGCGGCTGGTTGCCGACGGGGCCCGTGGGCTCGTCACTGCTGCCCCCGGGCCCCTGCATAGTAGCCGCTGGACGTTCCCCTGAGGTTCTCCTTTGCTCCTCTCTTGGGGGATGCGGTCAGCCCCGCCCGG
The DNA here is from genome assembly GCA_963556495.2 of Valencia hispanica. NCBI lineage: Eukaryota > Metazoa > Chordata > Actinopteri > Cyprinodontiformes > Valenciidae > Valencia > Valencia hispanica. The sequence continues at coordinate 13,839,313 of OY747717.1, read as the reverse complement.
GTCCGCCTGGGGCTCTGGGGGTCCTTTGGATGTCTTGGCTCCGATCTCCTTCATGTCTGCATCGATTCCTGGGAGACAAATTGATGCCTGCTCACACCAGCTATCGAACACTCTTATGGAGAAACCTTATATGCACCAGCATGCTAACACACACACATAGATGTGGGGTCTCTGGTGTTTACAGATATATTCTTGGGCTGAGGTTATCATTACTTGAGCTTGATTAAGCGGTGCCATGAGTTTTTCTGTGACATTGTTGTTGTATTTTTATATCCATTCTTGTGTGATGTGGTTGTGTGGTTGTGTAGTTCTTAGTTCACGATGTTAGGTTTGTTTTGTCAATGTTCCTTTTTCGTGTATTTTTTTTCCCCTCTCTCTGCCGTCCTGTGGGTATGGAGGCAGACTTCAATGTTTTCTTTGTTCCCTTTCCTCTCTTGTATTTTCAACTCACCCTCTCTCATGACATTTTGTTTCCTACCTCTCTTCTTCATCTTCTTTCTTTCGTCCCCTTAATTTTCCGTCTCCGTGTCCATAACATCAGGAAATAAAACCCCCAGCAATTCAAATTAAAGATTTTTCACACATATATCAAGTGGAGTACTATAGCAAAAGCTGTACTGCTCCGCTTGTGAAAGTAAATCTGTTGGGCTTCTACTTGGTACTCAGACATCAATTCTGAGCTCCACACTGCCAAACAGGACACGTAAAAAAAAAAAAAAAGATAATTTATCATCAGCATATTCAGCATTAGCTGTCACTCTCTGATTCACTGTATGATTCGTTCACAGCAGTATTGCTGGTTAACAAACACTAAGTTAGACCACCTAAGGAAAAATATGGTGATACAGATGCTTGCAGCCTGAATATCTAACCAAACCATAGAGAGTCACACTTTATGAGGATTGCTTTGCCTCACTTGAGTTATGGATTTATTTTTGAGCAATGTATAAAATTTGTTGTCAAAAGTTCTAAAACTGTTTTGTCTTGTACTTGTGACTTACACAAGCTAAAACAGCCATTCGTGGCCTGATTGTAATGAAACAGCAAGTCTGACTCAGCTTTTTTAAGGTCGTATGACTGATTGACAGGGTGACAGGGTGTGTCCTGCTGGCTCTGCACCAGTACTCCCAAAGGGAAGACGACCAAGGTGGGAGAAAAAGCATACAAAGTCTCAAATATGCATGTAGCATAGATTAAATCAACACAATAATCTTATACTTTGATTGTGACCTCCTCTCCTTCATTGCAAGTCCGAAACACAGCTCTGTGAAACATGCAAAAAGACTAAAATGATCAAACACAGTAAAATGTACATGGCTTACTTGTAAAAATAGAGAAAATTACTCTCACCTTTGTTTAAAATCAGAATATCTGTTTCTGAGTTCATAGAAATGTCTGAAGCAATATACTTATGTAGAATATATGTTATTATTGTTATCTTTTTTCCAACAGTGCACTGCCTTACATTTAGGACAAAAGCAACAGTAATTACAGATTTCATCATTATGATTTTCTTGCATTTGGAAAAAAACATTAAATGTGTCAGCCTTCTTTTTTGTCTTGCATAAACCTGAAATTTGGGACTATGCAGGCAGTTTCTGGTAGGCAGCTGCACAGTTTTCCGATCACGTGTTCAATGCACAACTCAGAGAACAGGCATCTGCGACGGGTGAAGAATGATTGATGGTGTTCTGAATGAAGTACAGCTTTCTGTAAATGCAGTGTGTCAGCTTGTCTTGGTCATATTTTTAGCTTTCCCTTGTGCATAAGATTTATTATAGCCTGAGCTTTGAAAATAGCTTAGTATCTTCCCATTGTGACACTAGGTGACTGCTACCCTACTTTTCACTATTAACAATGAGTGTGGAGAATAGTTGGTACTGCATTTCAGTGAACCTATTTAACCTTTAAAGAGCAACTCACTCCCAAATCAACTTTTTTTGCTGATAAACTGTAAATGATTGTCTAACAGTACTGTCTTAATTGTCTTAATTTATTTTAGTATTTTAGTGCATCTTGGTAAAAAATATAAATTTTCTGCTCAAAACTCTATACTGCACTTGAATTTAAATTGGACTTTGCTATTTGCTTTGCGGTGATGGCTGACGTCAGCACCATACCTGCTGAGAAGAGCAGAGACAAGTTAGTTGGCATACAGGGCATTAAATTACTTAGCTATTCAATAAGTCCTCAGGTATTCAAAATTACATTAATCAGTGTTGGATGGCAAATGTATATCCCCCAACATAATTACAACTCAGCAGTACACATTCACTTTGGAATTGTTTATGGCTTCTTGACATTAGTCTAAATCTGTGTAGCAATAAATTCTTTACATAGAATACAGGCTGCTTAGCTGATTTCAATTCCCAGTTTCTGTAAGGCTTTGAAACTGGTGAGTCTGTATTTTCCTGGTTCTGATTACTATCTGTGGTGTCATATACTAAAACCAGTAAAAAAAAGTCTTACTTCCTAAATAAATGGAAAGTTAAATGCTGTCTATTGACAGGAGAAAATGCTTGCTGCTATTAATATTTTGTCAAAATAGCATCAAAATACAAACCTTACTTAGTCTTCCTCCGAATACCTTTATAAACTAGGCAATGGTTCCTTAATGTTTACAGTTTTCTTGCCCACCTCAAAACGTTGTTTTACTATCTGATAGGCATAAATAATCCTTTTATGATTCCTGTATAAAATTAGGTTGAGGACAGTAACAATTAAAACAGAAAATCTTTAGTTACATTTGTAAAGAGTCTTACAAAGTAAAGTGGTGTTATACATTGATTTAAGTGTCATGTCATTCCATAAATGAAACTCCATGCATCCATTTTCTGTACCCTGTGCAGGGGGTGGGCTGGTGCCTATCTCCAGCTGTCATGGGGCAAGAGGCAGGGTACACCCTGGACAGGTCGCCAGTCCATTGCAGAGCAACACAGAGACACACAACCATGCACACACACACTCATACCTAACGGCAATTTAGAGAGACCAGTTCACCTAACAGTCATGTTCTTGGACTGTGGGAGGAAGCCGGAGTACCCTGAGAGAACCCTGTGGCATAGGGAGAACATGCAAACTCCATGCAGAAAGATTTGAACCTAGGACCTTCTTGCTGCAAGGCAACAGTGCCACGAACTGTGGCAAACTGTGAAGCCCAAAAAACTCTCTACACTCTGTCTCATTGGAGATGCGTTCTTTCTCTCTCTTGCCCCCACCTTCCCTGCGGGCCAAGGTAGGCGTGGCCGGTATGGTTTTCTACGTAGATAGCACACTTTTCTCTGACTCGCTCGTTTTCAGCTCAGATTTCTTTTTAGGCTGTTTTAAAAGACATTGTCAAGGCCTGCATCAGTGAGCCTTTTGCTCATGCTAAGTGCTCAGCCTGTGGCGGCAAGATAGTGCGATCAGGAGTTTTTCACTAAAGATTATGAGGTGGTGGTGTCTGGAAAGTCGACCTGCAGGGTTGCATATAAACCATGAGACGGAGGAGTCCGTGGTAAGCAGACAATATAGCTTGGACGTAACTTGTTTTTCATCCCAGTTGAAGGTGGCTGTCCTTCACAGTCCCCGTGAACTGTCTGGCGATCTGCTCTTCTGCTCGAAAGGCCAGAAGCTTCCAGACCTTTGCATCACTCCAGTTTGCCATTTCAGCTGATCAAACGTCAATGTCGCAATATTTGTGCCTTGCTATGCCCCCATGGTGCATTCAAAAGACACATCCTGCCAGCAATATTACCCTAATATGACACCATAGCCGTTTTCAGACAGAAGTTCTGGAATATTTGCGGACAATTCCATCCGGTCTTTAACCGGAGTTGTGTTTTCAAACACGTCACTGTTTCCCGGAACATAGCCTTTCGGCTGCTTTCACACAGCAAGAAATGTACCGGAGAATCCTGATGAATATCTGTGGGGTGGGGGGTGCGGGAGAGTGGGGGGGGGGGGTTCTAGGTGGATATTACGTAAACTTAGTGCGGCGGGCGTACGTCATTTCCCCAAACAAATGCACATTGCGCACATGAAAACGCATAAGAGACATCGATGAAAAAGCTGAAAGGAAATTAATTACATTTATATGTCATCAATGTGTGCGCTCACAGTGTTCCCTGCCCCTCTCCCCTTTCCCCCACCACCCCACACCCCTCCAGCTTTCGCAGAACATTACCTGACTGTGAATGCAAACACCATACTGCGAAAAGTCCGCTCTTGTTACTAGGTCTTCAGCGGTAAAATTACCAGTAAAGGGGTATCCGGACAAAGTTCGGAAGATTGCTTTCAAACACAAAAGCAAAACAGACGAATTCCGGAAAATTACCGTTTTTCATGGCCTGTTTGAAAGGGGCTTATGATGCGTCTTTTGAAAACGCATTTTGGTGCTGAAGCAGGCAACGGGGTGGGATAACAGTATGATGTGCAGCATACATGTCCTACTCAGAGTGAAGCATCGTATTTCAAAAAAGAGCGAGCTTTAAACGGTTTATCAGTGAATGAGATCTTTAAACATGATCTAGATATAAAAAATTCTGTTACTAACTGCTTTTAAAGGCTTCATGAACAAAAAATATCCAGTTTCTGATCAACTGGTCATCACCACGCCAGTCAAACTCAAAATCACCTGGTTCGGATTCACTGCTGGGCAATTGGCTCATTCCTAATTTCAATAGCACATAGCTGTTCCTTTTTTCATAAAGCTGACAGGCTGTAGTGGCAAAACATATTGGACCTTGCACATCATGCATGACCCTGCTGTCTGGAGCTGGCTGGGTTGATGAATATCTCCCTGTTGGCTAAAACGACCCTTTCTGTATGAGCCAGAATGCTGAGTCATGGGAAAATGTTTCTGTTGACTGATTTATGGAAGTGAGATTATTTTGAAGTCACACTATCAGTTGCAACATCTTTCTTTCTCATTGTCATGGATGAAAAACCTTTTTACCAGTTTATAAAACAAACGGAACCCCACCTCATTGTTTGATAACTAGGATCAAATTGGAATGTACTGTATGTAATTGACTTTACCTATGTCTGTATGTTTGGATTTATTTATGTAAAGTGCCTTAAGACTATATCTGTTGTGAATAACCCCTTAAAAAACTGAATTTACTAACAATGTGATAGCTTTATTTGGTTTTACAAAAGGGTATGATCGTTAATTTTCAGAGCATTAATTAACTTTATGATAGAGTTTTCCAATGTATTCTGTAATGTAACTGCTGTGTCATTGCTATTTTTAGCAGCTGCAGGGATTTTCATAGCCATCATGCTAGTTACAGCCTCACAGCTGAAGGTAGCAATGCCCTCCTCTGATATTGTCCTCTGCTGTCTCTTGTGACTTTTTCTCCTTGATCCTCCATCAGCCTCCCTCCCTGTGCACCCATCAGTCTTTCAGAATGATACTTACTGGTGTGGATCTTTACCCACTGGGTGATTAGTGGTGACCTGCTGTCATTTACACAGACATGCACAGTGGGGAGACCTTGTGTGCATTTGCTCAAGCTTAAATGTAGGTCCTCATACTTACTGTAAACATGTCGCTACAAACAATGCTGTTTCTTACAAGCAGAATTGATTTCTTGCCACTTAGCTGGGAACAAAGCTCCTTCAGATACAAATGATCAGTGATGCATTTCAGGAGACTGTAGGTTCAACCTGCATTTCTCCATCCTGTAGGATTAAAGGGTTTCAGATAATTTTACCCCTGCTTAAAATAAGGTAGGATGTATTCTCAAGGCCAGAGATGCAAAATATACCATAAAAAGACAGAAAACTTTTGCAATTTCAAAGAAAGACTTTAGTGTGTGCTCACAAAAGTTTGTTAGTTTAAACTGTGATTCTGTATGGATCTGTAATTTGGTCTATATTAGTACTTGAAATTGGTACATTGAACAAAACTTGAACCATTTGAAAAAATTTTAATTTTTAATAGAGTTATGTTGTATGCTGTGCCTTGTTTTATTTAACACATTTTGTCCACTGAGTTTGTCTGAAACCTGCAACTGCTAGGTGTAAAAGAATGTTTTAGATAAACTAACTTTTTTAGAAGCATTTATTATACTTTCTCTCAGTTTTAATAACTATAAAGCTGGATTTGGTAAGAGAATGCTTTAAAAACGTTGTGAAATTTTAATTTGATTTTTCTTCTCATTTCTCTTTTTTTCTTTTTTAAAACTTTCTAACAATATTTTGCTGTATTTATTGTGATAATGATAAAAGAGATCATGCAAAGTATTTAAGAGGCTGTTTGGATATAAGTCTGTAACTACGTACAGTCAGAGCAGCGTTGTTGTATAGCAATCTAATGAAGAGGATGTTCAGAGTTGTCAATAATTTTTAAGAATCATTCTTTGCACAATAATCTCCAGATGTTCCTGGGTAGTCCACATAACAAAACCTGCATTCTTTATCAAGTTTTTTAGCCTGTTTAAATTCCTGGTTTTGATGCTGCTACCCCAATAGTTAATGGCAAAAGAGATTGTACTTTCCACAACAGACTTCTAAGAATGTATGTAACATCTTGCTGCAAACCTAAGCTTCCTCGGGAAGTACAGTCTGTTCTACCCCGTCTTGTGGACAGCTGTACTGTTGAGTCTCAAGTCCAGTCTGTTGTCCAGGTGAGGTATTTATACTCCTCAATCATCTCAACTTCTTCTCCCATGATGGAAACAGTGTTTGCCCTAACCCTGTTTCTCTTGAAAATTACAATAATTTGCTTTGTTTTGTTCACATTCAAGATAGGATGATTGTTTCGACACCCTGACACAACGCAGTCCACCATCTCTCTGTACTCAGCTTCTTGACCATCTCTTATACACCCGACAACTGCAGAGTCATCAGAGTATGTCTTCTAGGTGACAGGTGTCCGTTTTGTACTGGAACTCTGAGGTGTACAGAGTGAAAAAGGAATAGTGAGAGTAGAGTCCCTTGTGGTGCTCCTGTGCTGCTGACCACCTGGTTTGACACACAATCCTTCAGTCTCACAAACTGTTGCCTGTTTGTCAGGTAGTTATTAATCCAGGGGATTGCTGAGGCTTCCACCTGTGTCTTCAGGAGTTTCTGACAAAGCAAATCAGGCTGAATTGTGTTAAATGCACTCGATAAATCAAAGAACATGGTCTTCACAGTGCTGCGTGCTTTTTCCAGATGAAGCAGGTGGATGATGGCATCTTCTACTCCAACTCGACCCTGATAAGCACTTTGCAAGGGCCCAATATGTGCTTATTTGCTTACTCAGGTGGAGCAACAGGAGTCTTTCCGGGAGCTTCATGATGTGGGATCTCAGGGCAACAGGTCTGTAGTCCTTCATGACTGATAGGTCAGCTTTTCTTGCCACCGGAACAAGGACGGATGTCTTCAACAACTCTGGAACCTTCTTCTAGGTCAGACTAAGTTTGAAGAAGTGCTGCATAATCCCACAGAACAGCTCTGCAAACACCATCTGGACCTGTAGCCTTGTCCCAGTTCAGTCTCTCCAGCTGCCTCTTCACCTGACTTCGAGAGACAGAAATGTGGGATGGGGAGGCAAAGTAAGCAGCAGCATCTCCTGATTTGATAAAAAACTAACTTGAAGATGTAGAGCAGTCCATGACTGAGGTAGAAGTTAAAGCACTTGGAGTAGGACAGGTAAACTGTTCATCAAATGGAGCTCATTGTTTGCAGCATGATGACAAAAAGAGTGATCAAAAATGTATGTCATTGAGTTTCATCCTGTTGAGGGATTTCTAGATATATGTTGCATACCACAAATAGACCAGCTGCTAATACCAGGCTTAATGGGATGGCTAAAGGAAGACAATAATAATGTTTCTTTAACAACTGGTGTTTTGAATGCTTTTAGGAGATCTTACAAATACGTTGCAGTTGGTATGAGTTGCTTTGGACTATTTTGTGTTTCATGATTTGCCTCTGTTGTGTATCCAACATTCGGCTTATGCTAAGCTGACATGCAGCCTTGTATGTGTTGGAGTCATTACATCCAGCAGTGAGGAGCATATGTTAGCTTGTGTGACTGCCTGTTGGCGTAGGAGTCAAAGATGATGTAGCTTGAAACAGTGTGTGTATGCTAACATGTCTGCAATGAGTCTGCAGTCCAAAATCCTGGTCATGCAGGCCTGTGCATTTGTACTTTTTAAGCCCACCTTGCATTCATGTAAAGTGCCCAGATTCACACACACACACAAAAAAGAAAAACATAAACATTTATATGAATTTATTTATTCAATAGGAGAAAAAAGTCACATAAAACTGCTGATTTCCTTTTTTTCTGGGGTGTTTGTCTCTTCAAAATTGGTATGACAAGAGAGCATGCCATTCATGGTCTTTAGGAACCAGCTAAAAGAAGATATTGTAGCTATTCCACTAAACTTTTCTATATCTACTTTGAAGAAGGCATCTTGGGGTAATTAAGTCATGTTAAAAAACAACATATACATGAGCGCATGTCTTTTGTGAGGCATGTCAGGTAATATTCTCTTCTCTTCTACTTCCACAAATGTAAATGTGTAGACTTTGCTTAGCTCTACACAGACTTTATCTTGAACTGTATCCTTTGATCAGTTGAAACTAAGAATGCCAATTTTGGCATCAAACACTATAGGTGACTATATATGGTGTGAAACAATTGGTGAATATATGGGAATAGATCTCATGTCCACAGTTAACTGTGGTGGAGGATCTGAGGCATGTTTCTTTTCTAAAGAGCCTGAAAACCTTAAAAATATAAAAATTTCATCAACTTGAAATTACAGGAAATGTTAAACTATTGTTAGTCTCTGCCAGTAAACTAAAAATTAGTTGTGATTGGAACTTTAAACAGACACTAAATCAACCAACACCAAGACTCCTGAATGCAAGACTAAGTGCTGTTCTATAATAAAAAGGAGGATTTTACCTAAAAAAAAAACCTATGAGCTTCTCTGCCAATAGTATTGGCAAAGGTAATTTTGTTATGGACATTTACTTCTTGGGAGGGGAATTTTCCCCCTCTGAATGATTGTACTGAAATAAAAGTTGCATTTATCTAAAACAAATTTTGATGATCCTACTGCAATAAAATACTGACTCATTTCAAGGGTTTTTACACATATTTACCCGGATACCAGTAAACACTGAATACACTTGTTAACTTACAGTAGTTAGTATGCACCATAGCCCTCCACAGCTTTAAATCTCTGATGATTTTGTGGTCAATCCATCAATGTTATGATGGGACTACAGCACCTGCAAAGCACATCAATCATAGATTTCTACCTGTGGACACACACACACTAAAACACCAGGACATAGCCACAATTTCTCATCCTATCTACCATGTAACAGAGGCTTCAAGAATGATACCTTAATATTGTTAAAGTGTATTTCCTTGTGAGCAGGTTAATTAATCTGCAAGACTTTTTCAAGCCAATTTGTAATGCTGGTTTTCTTTGTCATACTGATCCAAAAATGATTTTGTTTTTTAGTTGAACAGTTGACTTTTGTATTACCAGAAATACTAAATGCATCACAAATATGTATCTGAAGCTGTAAAATATCCTCCAATTTGATATGTTGAAGACTGAATGTAACTACAGTGAGCTCATAAACATGAGACAGTTAATGCAGTGATGGATGGACAATAAATATGATCACTGAAACCCAATGTGGTAGCACAGACTGAACTGTGATAAAGAGCAGTGCAAAGCAGCTTTTTTTCTGTCTCGATTGCAAAAAAATATCCAGAGACAGCTATTCATAGAGAAATTAACAGGTTGATGGACTATAGATGCACTGCACTAAATGCTGATGTTACATCTTTGCACGTACAAATTTCACCAGCTGGGACTGAGTCATGTTTTAACTGCCCTAGCAGAAAATTAAGAACTATGGAAATCCCTGACCTTGGTTCAGTTTCTTTAAAGCGTCTCCTCAAGCTCGCGGAGACACCGTGTTGTTTCTGATCATGACCCCCTGACATCTCCCTGTCAGCACAGAGCAAGTTAAAAAGCAAACCGCTCCATGGGGATTCATACATTTGAGATATCCATCTCTCCTATCTCACATAGACAGGTCGCTTCAACTCGTTTCTCCTGTTCGATCTCTTTTTTGTTTTCCTTTCAACACTTCATCTCTATTTCTAAAAACGATGACAATTTATAGTACATTTGTCACTAATTCAATCTTCCTGAGTTTCACACAACACAGATATTTTTCAATGTCCTGAAGATTTGTTTGCAATATATTGGTACTGTTAAGCAGGGAAAAAAAACAAAATTGGGAGATGCTTTGTTAAATGCTAGGATGAACAGAAATGTTTGAGCAAATAATCCACAAAAGCAGTGTTTGGATCTGGTTTTTCATTATTTGACATAATTCCATGTCTTTTTAGTTTTAAAGCCACACTTTCTCTCCATATGTCCTTCTTTTCTATCCATTCTTTATCTATCATTCCAGCTCCTCTGTCTGCTGACTGTTCTTTCCGGTCATAGTCAGTAGATGTGGGCCTGATGGGAAGAATAGTGCAGTTGCAGTCAATGTGCAGCTGAGTGCTGTGCATTAGTTACACACACAAGACTTTAAGACACAGGGGCTCTTAGTTGCTCTATGACTCTGTCTTTCTCTCTATGGCTTCCCTTCTGTGTTTTTGCTGTTTCTGCATGTTTGCAATGTACAATATTCCGCACTTCCTTGACTTCTCTAAATCTGTTAACATGGTCTTGATCAATTGTTCTCCAGGTTTTCTGAAGATTTAAAGGTTTTCTTTAATTTTTTTTAAACTCTTTCTGTCCTGTTCCTACCATCTTTCAAAAACACGTACATTTCCCTTTAAAAAAAAGGAAAGTGAACATGTGAGAGGACAATCTAAAAGTTATAGTTTGCAAAAGTCAGGAAATAAATCCATTGGTTGTTTCCACCAAAGCATTACTAGTGCAACACAGACAGATTTTTTCCCAACCAGAGAACCAGTCCGGTATGTCACTTTAAACATTTCTGCTGTAAATTATGCATCTTCCATTTGTTGTACATTTCTGTTGAGGAGATACTGCTGAGACACAGTTTGCTTCTTAACAAATCACTTAATTTAGCTTAATTCCCCTTTAAAAATATCACCAGCTCTATCACCAGCTTAAACAACCCTGCAATGTTTGTGAATACCTTAAAATTCCAACCAGGTAATCTCTGATCAGTACAAGTATCATGTGAAAACAGGTGTTAAGCACAGTGTTACCATGAAATCAGCTGGGGACCTGCGTCGAGTCTGATTTTTACCTTGACTAACCCTAATCAGTGATCACGTAGTCAAAAACGTAAAAATACAATCTTCTTTCAGTCTGTACTTGCACCATAAAAAAGCAGCTATGTTGCACTAATAACAGTGTGGAATGTGTTACTGAGACAAGAAAAGTCAGCTATGTATGTTCAGTTTCAGCGAGATATTTTAAAATGAAATCAGAGAGGGCATAATAAGCTATTTAAAAGAACTATTTACTGCAACCTTTTTACAAATCAGGCAAATCAGCTGCTCTTTTAAAATGCAATTAAAGAGAGCTAAACTCATGTAGGCGCTGGTCCTTTTGCTCCTTCATTTCATACCCTTGTTTTTCGGTTGTTTTTTACTTTACTTTTTTGAGATATCAAGATGCCATAGGACGTCTATTTCTACCTACCATGGGAACCTTTTGTCGAATTGGTAAAGGAGCAAATTGACCTTACACTATTACCGGTAAATCTCAGAGAGACTTAACATCCTTTAGAAAAGCTTTATTCTTATAAGAAAAAAGGTTGAACTCAATCAGAAAGTTGTTTATGGTCATCTGTGCTGCTCTATGACACAAATCTACATACTTTAACTCTTTAATGAGTGATATCAACAGCAGGAAGGTGAGATTCTAAAAATTGCTGAATCTGTATGTTCTTACTGTTTATTGTAACAAACAAAGCTAACTCCAGAGTTTTAAACATGATGTTCACAACATTTTCATGGTTGTTTGGTCTCTATGAGCCTGCCTCCATGTCCTGATGAAATCTTATTTTCATTGCCACTGGAGAGAGTTTTTGTTTAATCAGCAATATATTTTTGGAAGCCAGACTGGGTGCTTGCGGTGTTGCAAACAGAAAGAACTGGTGCTAAGCAACAATAGGATCAGTCTTGCATTGAAACCAGTTTGGTTGAAGAAAAAAACTTTATGACATCATGTTTTGCCTTTAAAACTAAACGGAAAGTACAAAATAAGAACTAACAGGCTTTAAAAAATTATCCATGATTCTCTGTATTTGCAACGCAAGTTTTGCAAAGCATGGGAAAAAAATCCAACATAAAAATGTGGGATGCATAATTTTTTATTTGCTCATACTGAGTGACACAATGCAGCATAAACCTGCTTCTGGTAAAACCATCTTTTCTCTCTAAGTAACTGTTATTTTTTGATGGGGGTTTTCATAGATTCACCGACACACTACACAATACTGAGTTTGAGGCTTTTTATGCCTGAATGATCAATTAGCAACATAACAAACAAGCAAAAAAAAAATAATCTCCTGGAAATAACCTGACACTGGAGTAAAACAGGTAAAAAGCAGCATAACTTCACATGTAAACTTTAAAAAACGTTAAGAATGTGTGAAAAACTACTCATGTAAACCATTTAAAAAGACAGACAGGGTCCTCAGAAGCTAAATATAAAAATAGTTCATTCAGCTGTAGCTTTATATTTCAGGAGGCTTTTTGTGCAAGGGGTGTGTCTCCTAAAATATCTGGCTCCTGCTCGCAACGAGATGCAGAGAGTGAACTCCGTTCGGTTTGGTAAGATACATGATAAGTTATAGTGATTTTATGTAACTGTAGTCACAAGTATCAAATGTATTGACTCAAGCTGTATGTGTTTCCGGTGTCTTGAATGCTCTCTACTCAGCTGATAATAACTGACCTTCAGCCCCAAATGGTTTGATGATGATTGGAAGACAGTAAGTTGTTTAGTAAGACAAAATGACCACAGTTCCTAACAAATCAAATCCAATAAAACAAGACTGTGTTGCGGTTATTTCAAGAGCTCGTTGATGATACACTGCTTCCTGTGTGCTACTAAAATATATTTTAAGATATCAGTTGTTCTGGCAGGGAACTTCACTTTGGTAAAGACATTGAAGCAGGGCAGCGAGCCCAGAATGTCAACACTGAGTAATGACGTCAGGAACAGGCTTGAAGAAACAGCTTTACCCAGCATGCTTTGCCAGCAGCATTTCTGCAGTGCTTATAAATATTGAAAGATTACGAAAACCGAGAGAGAAGGAGGATTGGAAGGTGGGGAAACAGAGTAGAGATGCAGAGGTGAAAGGAGTGGATAGATAGCTAAAAAAAAACGGAAAAAGTTTTGGTGAATTTAGGTTTCGAGGGTGGGGTTACTGTTTCACTTTGCTGCTCCTAACTGTTAAATTCATTTGATGTGCTGCAGGAAGAAATACTCATGACTGCAATGGAGCAGCAAATAATGTCATAGATGCAGTACGCAGGCAGAACTGCTGCTTAAAAAAGGAAATACCTTCAGTTTTTTTCATGAAAATATTCAAGAACCCCCCCCCCCCCCCCCCCCAAAAAAAAAGGCATGCTTTTGTCTCTTTAGAATATAACAGAGTATACTTTGAGACAGTTAAAAATATTAATCTTAAAATACTTAGGTTACAGGACATCTCTTTTTGGTAATAGGCTTTTTATTTTGTTTGGAAATGTCTGGAAATGTGGATTTTACTTCAAATATTTACCAGGATAAATTTGTGGATAGATAAAAAAAAAAAAAAAAAACATGATTCGCATAATTCACAAGTGGCCTTCTAGTTTATAATTTCAATACTTTATGATCATTCAGTCCACATGTATACATCACAAGCCTTTTATAAATCTCCACATTGGGAAGGATTAAAAAAGCCTAAATAATCCTCATTCAAAAGCCTATTTGCATGTGAAGGAGGCAGAGGTGATGACTTGAGTTTTAGAGTCTTAGACTCAAGTTGCACTTAAGACAAAGACTTCAGACTTGACTTAGACTTGCACTTTAAAGACTCAAGATTTGACTAACAATCTTTATCTTGTTTAATTAGGCATGAAATTAGTCTGTATGTATGTTGCATTCCCCAGCTCTGACAGATGATATGACTAATGCAGAAAATTTCTTTTGAAGGGTACCTTTGAATTGTTCTCAATTGACGTTCACAGAGTGTTGGCAATAAATTACTCATATTCTGTTCATGTTTGCTTTATCTTCATAATGTTGACCATTACAGGTCACTTCTAGTTCTTTAAAACAATCATACTTGAAAAATCACATTCAGAAATTTGGCAATCTCTTTCAATTAATCACTACATATCTCCTTATGTTGTAATTTATAGAGTACCTTAGGACTCAATGATGACTTGACAACAAAGGCTTTACATAGGGGAGACCGGGGCTGGTATTCTCACTTTTAACTCTAGTATATATTGCTCATCACCCAAACATATTTCAAGAAACATTCGTAGATTAAACGAAAGCCGAAGATTTTGGCTTAAATTTCATCCAAGTTTTCATTTTTACAATTTACTGTGATAAAAAGTTATTACCTGTCAAAGACACTATGACCCACTGTGACAACCTGCCCCATGTTGGGGTTTGTTGTCACAATGTATGGGGTTGGTTTTCCCTATTTATTTTAATGGGGTATTTGCTTAAAAATTAAGATTTTATGAAATTGTGATTTTTTAAAAAAATCAAAACAACAACAAAATTTATTTGATTTATCAATAAAAAATTATCAATGTTCCTTGTGTTCACTCCCTGAAATTGAGCAAAGTAATATATTATTCTGATGAGTGGTAAAGTGAAGGAATGTATAGTGCTGAAAAATTTAGCTTTGAACAAAGCAATAAGTTGTATTTAATATAAACACTGAAACAAGTCAACCCAACATTGTTCTTGAAGCTCAAAATGCATGCAAATATATTTATTGGGTCTTTAAAATGTTTCTGAACTATTATTTCCAATAGGCTATTTAGCCTTATGTCAACGTACAAAAACCAAGATCCCAAATGTCCCAAATGTCTGTGAAGGTTATTTGATCAACCATCACAGATAATTTCACTTTAAATTCCTGAAAAAAATTACTACTTCAACACTAGCATATAAAAGCTGATACAAATATTTGATATGAGGTTAGTTGTCACATGTGACAACCAACCCCTGGAGCAGTGAGACAATCCGCTCCAAGTGACCTCTTGACAAACATTTTTACCTAGCTAGGTAACATGGCTTTAGCTAGCTTAACAAATGTTACCTCAAAGCAAAGCTCTCATCTTTGACTTTTTGATTAATTATTGTGTTTTTTAAAGCTAATAACTTACAAACTTTTAATACAAAAATAACATCAAAATGAAAAATTATTCTGACCTATAAAAATGTTAAATGTATCCTCACTTCAGTGTTGTGTTCAAATCGAAAGATGAATAGTGCCAAATGAGCAGATTAACAGAGGTGTCAAAAGTATTTACATTTAATACTCAAGTAGAAGTATAGACACTAGGGTTTAAAAACACTTCTGTAGAAGTTGAAGTGTCAAGTCAAGTTTTTTACTCAAGTAAAAGTAAAAAGGTACTGGATTCAAAACTACTTAAAGTATAAAAGTAAAAGTGATGTAATTTTTAAAATGACATTAAAGAATAAAGCTTATGCCACACCTCCCCCCAAAAAACTTTTACTTAAGGCCATAATGATTATAATGTTATATAAAAATGTTAATGTTGAAGCATTTGGGATACACTACGCTACCTGTTTCAGCTGCATATATGTCCACTAAAAGTTATGCATTTAAGTGCAATGCAAATAAATTAAAGAACCATATGTAGACTACTGAGCATTTATAAGTGTTTCATGGAGTGGAAGATACGCCACCAGCATCTTTGAACTCTGCAACATACGTCTGCTTTGTCCTGACTAGACTGTGAAGTGGTTTGTGTAATACACAGCCAGTGTGCCACACTTGAGACTGGAACTATAAGCTCCACTTCAGGCAAAGGTGTGAAATCAAGGAACATTTCTCTGATTGAAGTGATCAGAAGTCGGAAAGACTCTCTGGACCCAGCTTCATATCATTTCAGCAGCGGAAAATGTCGTAGCATGCATTCTTTTGCACGTCTGGTTGGCACGACACTGGGCTCTTTGAAGCGCATCTTTAACCAGCCGCACCGGTAGCAGTCGCGTCCTAAAGCCTCCCGGTCTAAGATGACGCTCGAATCGATTCATTCATTTATTGAGTAATTTTTTGTACTCTGCACTTTATCTCCAAACTAAAAATGTCCGCACGTCTGCACCAAATGGTCAGGGGTGTAAATTGTAATCTGTCAAAATGACAAGTGGCCTTCAGATTTTCCATCACAGTTTTTTTTTTAAACGGACGAATATGGAAAATATTCGATTAACACGACCTCTGTGTGTGGTGTATGCAATGGATCGCACACAGGCAGGGTGTCAGAATGGTAGATGTTTAAAACTATTATCAAACCCCAGGCAAATTCTATCCAGTTGCCACATTTTTGGATAGGTTTTTCTGTGTGTTTCTTTTTAATAAAAGACTAATTGAAACAGGAGTGATGAGGCTATTTTTAAAATGTAAGGAGTAGAAAGTACAGATAATTGCATTAAAATGTAAGGAGTAGAAGTAAAAAGTAGGCCAATAGATCATTACTTTAGTGAAGTATAAATACCCCAAATTTCTACTTAACTAAGGTAACGAAGTATTTTTACTTCATTATTTGACACCTTTGCAGATTAGTAAGCCAAATGTTTGATATCAAAATCAAACCACAGTGCCCTCTAGTGTGACTCTAATAAGCAATGTGACATCCAACCCATGGGACAACCAGCCCCGATCTCCCCTACAGATTTAAAACATGGCTTCCTAATAATTTTTGGTTTTCAACTAAAAGTAAGAAGAAGCAAACCTTTCAACCTATATTTAGTATAGTGCAGTAATGGAGGAGTTGCTAATATGAACACCAGGATTGACAGGTTTTATAAATTCATTGTAAAGAAAATAAATAAATAAATAAAAAAAGTATTTAAAACAGCTCATAGCCGTTTTTGGCATGTTAAATTGAATGTTATAAAGTCAATTCTAATCAATATCAATAATTAATAATTTATATAGAATACATTTTTATGTCTTATGGCCTTAAAATAAACAGTACATTTCAACTCCTAACCTAACCTAACCTAATGCAAGCTTATAGGTAGACTAGATGGCGTTAGTATGCTAAGAAAATGCTTATTTCAGTCATCAGAGGCTTCACTTGGACTTGCCACAAGTAGGACTTGAGATTTGGGGACAAATTATTTTTGAACTTCTCTGGTAGGAGGTTGAAATGTTACAGAAAATTTTATTTTGTAAACACAGCCTACACACACACACACACACACACACACACACACACACACACACACACAGACACAGACACACACACACACACACACACACACACACACACACACACACACACACACACCCTCTCTAGTTGACCAAAAGATCCTCCAAAGCTAAACATCATGCCGAGATTCAAAGAAATTCAGGAACAACTGAGAAAGAAAGTCATTGAGCTCTATCAGTCTGGAAAGATATATAAAGCCACTTCTACAGCTTTGGGACTCCTGCAAAATACAGTGAGAGCCATCATCCACAAATGGTGAAAACATGGAACAGTGGTGGCCAGCCAACCAAAATAGGAGGGGGGGTTGGAAGCCAGAAGAGAGGAAAGTTTCAACAGGGTTGTAATTTTAGCATACTGCATTACATTATATAACACTTTTGATAAAATCTCTCTGCATTTCCCCATGGTAGCAAAAATTATGTCCAGAGTGAGTGTTAGAAAATTAGATTTTACATTTTGAAATGCACCCTGAAAAACCTAGGGTTTGTAAGATAAGACTTGTGTGCATGTTCAAAATGAATGCATATTTAAATGTTTTTTACTATTAAAGCTATTTTACTTTTTGCCCTTTACACATGCGTACTATATGTCTGCATGAGCATAAGCATGAAATATAGCAGCGTGTGCATTAATATACAAAAACAGAACAAAAGCATGCTTTGATTGTAATGGACTGCAAAAGCAGTGGCCTGACAGAAGCTATAAATAATTTAGCAGCTCTGTTTCAGCACAGAGACAACAGGAAGATCCTCGTTTTGATGTGTCCCATCATTTCAGAGGAGGATGGAGAATGTTGTGCTCTATTAAATATATTAGTCTGAGTGAATCATGTAATGTTTTATGCAGTCTAGGTCTGCTTTTAATTTTTAGATGAAGGACATATTGGCTTGAAATAGTGACTTCTGTGAACATTGTACCTTGTTGGACTGACTTTGCTTATTTATTACAAACCTAAGATTTAAACATATTACATTGTATTGTATGACAGTCTTTCATCCCACAGGCTTTCTTTTTACAATTTGGAAGCATTGGATTGCTACACTGGAAGATTTTTTATTGCTATTATTTCATGTAATTTATTACTTTATGTATTTTAATTTGTTCATATTTGTGAAAACTATAATCCATTGTTCTCTTTTCAGTTACAATCTGTGTTTCTAAATTAACTCAGGTTTAAATAAGGAAAGTAAATGTTTTCTGGCCTGTACTGTACGTCTCATACTCAGATACTCCTTCCATTTCTGCATCAACTACACTGAGTTCACTTCAATTCTGTGGACTATTGATTTTTCATTCTTTGTTCAGTGACTTCATCTTGCCAGTCATACTCTCGCTCTTCAGTTGGTTTCATATTTCCTCGCAGGGTGTCTGGAATAAAAGTTGTCTCATAATAAACTCAGGCTAAAATGAACAATTTCCATGTTGTTTAACACTAATTATTTTATTTCCAAACAGTTTTGATCAATGTTAAAAAACTTTTTTACTCTAACATACAATGGTAGCTTGCAGTTTACACATATTAGGACCAAAAAATTAAAATCAAGTTCAGTTCATATTTACAAATTCTGTTTGCGTCTAAAACTCGCAAACCATATTCACAAAATTTGCACACAAGGTAATCATTTTCTCTTTTTTTGTTTCTGATATAATGAGCTAATAACAGAAAAAAAATAGGAACAAACATCTTTGAAAAGGATACAACAGCCTCCACAATTACTGCCAACCTTGATGATGTCTAAACAAAATTCTTAAATGAATGTTGTTTTTTTGCGATTGCAAAATCCAACCTTTCTATTTGAGCAGATTTATTGATTGGAAAAACCCATAATAATAACTAATTGTTTGTTTAACATCCCCAATGCAGCAATTAGTAGCACTCCTAACAATTTCGATAAACTAAATTTATCTGATTTGTTTCTTACATATATTCTATTACCTTTTCAGTTAATTGGAGTATCCATGAACTTTTAATCATCAATCCATGGCTTCCATTGTTTCTGTGGAATATTCAGGAGACCAATTCTCTTAACCACTTTTTTAAATAGGAAACACGAGCGCACACACCATTCAAACCAAAAATAATTTCTTTTACATGTTTTTCAATATGCAGTCCTCTAAAAGAAGCTGCAACTGTGTGCTGGAGGATGACCATATTCAATTGGAAAGGGTGGTAAGGAGAGAAACTCACTGTTAAAACTGAAGCAAAGAGTGGTTTCTTGAGGTCTCAAGTCTCAAAAACTAAAATTATTTAAGATTTTGAAATGTTTTTACCAAAGCAGCCAGTAATTACGGCAGGTTCGGTAAGTCGAACATGAGCCTGTGCTAGATATCCACATAGTTTCATATAGTTATAGCAATCAAAATGTTTTTGGGCAAGATTTTGTTTTATTTAGTAAGCTACGTCAAGGGAATTGGCGAAAGTTTCAAACGACTGAAGGGAAATAAGTAGTGCCAGGAATAGTTAAGTGATGAATTAGGTTGCATCTGTACATTTGTTCCTGTGCTCTACATTTCAGTGTTTTCCCACAAATGGCTCTGCCAGGTGTGGAGGTTCCGGTTTCTCATCCAAATGCAAAGGATGGTGTTAACTCGGAGTGTGTGAGCAATCCTGGAAAAGGATTTTACGAATTTCTCTACAAAGGGATGGTTAAAAAAAATTCTCGCAGAAAATAATTTCCATCTCAATGGAATCTTCAGTGTGATCTGATAAGATTTAATACAGTATTGTAGAGTTTCTAAAGGTATCATTCACATTTATTTAGCAGGCTTCTGAGGAGAGGTTATGTGTACTCAGTATCTTACGTGAATGACTCCTCTTCCAGAGAGGATTTCTGTCCTGTTAAAAAAACTCCTGTCTGATTTTCTTCATAGCAGAGACTATACGGCAAGATTGTAGAGTAAGGGCAAACTTACAATATAAGAGAAATGATACTGTCGAGTTATTAAAAATAACATACTCAGATTAAAAGTTATGTAGGTTCCGTTAAAGCGAGAAAAAATAACCAGATGTGCAAGTATATAAATATGTGCCTAAAAAACAACAACAGATTGTTGCTATTCACAAATAGTGGGAAAAAAACAGCAAACAATAGGGATGTGCAAAAAACTGTAGGATTGTTATCTGAAATGAGAGAAGCTGTTCAGCAGGAATGTATAAACTTAAAGTAAAAATGTATTGGGAGCAGGGATGGTTATAAAGTCTTACAGGTGCTGGGAAGAAGGACCAACGATAACTGACGGAGCTCTCCAGTGCAGCAACAGCTTCATGCATGCAGTGGGAAACATTAGATTGGAATCTCTAAGTCAGAGTTGTTTTTGCATAAATTCTGGTAATCTAGGCAGTAGCCACTACTATTTGGCTTCAAATTTCAGCAGGACTATATTAGGCCCAACCAGCAAAAGCGCTACAAAGGCCTATTGTAATTAGTTATTAAGATTGTATCACCTGGAATATTTTTTTCTCTGATATTCACTAAAATTTGCACATATAAATTTTGCTTTCTCGATTTCTCCAAATTTTGTGAAAAGGGCCGAATACACGAATAGGCTGAAAAGGTCTGCTTTTCTAACTACCATTGGGTGCCACTCAATATAGGCTAAGTGAAAATGTCTTAAAACTTGAGCCAGTATGAATGTGGGATATTACCTCACTTTGCAGGATCACGGATAAATGAGAAATGCTGTGTAGTACCTCTCAAACAGGGTCACCTGGTAACCCTGGTTGTTGGTGCAAATCAGCTTCCAGTACTTAAAAACTAAACATACCATACCACTCTGTTGGCTGTGGGGGTCGTGGCCGGCCGGTGGCCGGCATGTGCAGCCGCCTCTCTTTTTTTTCTCTGGGCCGATTGTCATCGCCAGTCCCTGTATGGCGTCTCGTGGGGGGAGCGAACTCAACCTGGGTGTCTAGTGTCTTTTGTGTTTTGAGAGTAGAGCGAATGTCAGGGTGGGTTTAGTTCCCCTTCTGGGATGGGGCTGGGGGGACTGCCTTGGGGTCCGTGGGGCTTTGTGGTGCTGTGGCCGTGGGCCCCGGGTCAGACGTGCCATGGCCTCCCTCCCATGGTGGATCCCGGTGAACAGCGGTGCCTATTGGGGTCTGTGGGGGAGCTGGCTCCCTGGGAAGACATTTTGTCTCCCAGTCCTTCCCTCCCCATCCCCGGACACCTCTGTCCACCCGCTCCATCACTTTACCACTCATATAGGGTCTTGGGGCATGGGCACATCACTGGGGTGCATCGAGACAGCGAGGAGGGGCTTCCCTCCTCGCTGTCCCGTGGTGTCCTGGGTCCCAATTTTAATATACAACTTAGACACTCCCACTTATAACATTTTCACACGACACATATGTAGGGACTTTGGGGTGGGCACACTTTCGGCATCCAGAGGGGGAGTGGTACAATCAGCTTCACCTCTGGTGCCGGTGCCCACTGTTAAACCACATATAGACACTGAGGGCTCGGGGTGGGGGTTGGGGGATGTGTGTCTGCCTCCCCCACATCCCACCCCTCTGTTTTAAATGCACATTATAACAACACGCATCAACACCATACTCGAGCGGGAGGATGGAGGCTAGGGGTCTTTTCCCACCCCTGTTCGCTACGGGCCATCAGGGGCTGGGGTCCGGAGGGGGACAGGCGGTCTGGTCGGGGTCCTGGGCTGTCGGGCTGCTTTGCCACTGTGGGGCCCTTGGCGGTCTGCTTGTCTCCATCCTAGAAGGTATGGGGTCCACCTCCCGGGTCCGGGGCCTGGTGGCTCTACTGGGGCATCAGTACCTGTACCTGGGAGCATAAAGTGTGCATGGGGTGTGTGAGTGAGGGTACAGCATCATTTTTTTGGGTGTCTTGGTGAGTCAGTGAGAATGTATGTGTTTAAGAGGGAGGGAACATATGACTGTGTCTGTATGTCTTTGTCTACCTGTCAGGTTGGATCTTGGTCTGCCCCCTCGCCTGGCGCAACTCAGGCCTTACACTTAATGGGGGGCCTATTTCCCCTCCGTCACTCCCCGCCGGTGACGGGGGCCCCTGCCTGCCGGTGTGCCGGTGGTCAATCCGCTTCGGACCTGGTGCGTGCCTGGCCGGGCCTGGGGGGCCCGGTGTGTCGGTCGGCCGATGCGCTGGGCCGATATCTTCCTTTGGTTGGTTGGGGCACCTCTTTTAGAGGTGCCAGGTTTGGGATTGTTGGGTGGTGCCTGCTCGGTGGCTCGGTGGGATGCGGATCCGGCGTCTCTGCTCGTTTGATCACCTGTTCTGTGCGCACCGTGCGTGGCCGGTCCATTGGCGGGTTGGACCGGCCCTGGCCCTCGTTTGAGGCCTGGTCTCGGCGCCCTGCGTTGCGCGGGATCAGGACCCGGGAGCTGGTACAACTTGGCGTCCAGATGCTGACTGAGCCCGGCCTGGGGATGCTGTCCGTCCCCTGCGGCTATTGGTGGGGCGCTGGGATGTTGGCGGTGGGGATTGGCCTAGGGCGGAGGCGTTGCGTGGCGGCCGGTCCCTTGTCGGGTCCCTGCTGGGGGTTGGGGTGCCCCTGGGCCCCGGCTCCCCCGGTCCGTTGACCGGCCCGCCCCGGCACGGCCGGTTGCCGGCGGAGCCCGTGGGCTCGTCACTGCTGCCCCCCGGGCCCCTGCATAGTGGCCGTTGGATGTTCCGCTGGGGTTCTCCTTTGCTCCTCTCTTGGGGGATGCGGTCGGCCCCGGCCGGGTCCGCCTGGGGCTCTGGCGGTCCTTTGGACGTCTTTGCTCCGATCTCCTTCATGTCTGCATCGATTCCTGGGGGACGGATTGATGTCTTCTCACACCAACTATCGAACACTCTTATGGAGAAACCTTATATGCACCAGCATGCTAACACACACACATAGATGTGGGGTCTCTGGTGTTTAAGGATATATTCTTGGGCTGAGGTTATCATTACTAAAGCTTGATTAATCGGTACCATGAGTTTTTCTGTGACGTTGTTGTATTTTTATATCTATTTTTGTGTGATGTGGTTGTGTAATTCTTAAGTTCACAATGTTTGGTTGGGTTTGTCGATGTTCCTTTTTCGTGTTTTGTTTTTCCCCCTCTCTCTGCCGTCCTGTGGGTATGGAGGCAGACTTCAATGTTTTCCTGTGTTTTCTTTGTTCCCCTTCCTCTCTTGTATTTTCAACTCACCCTCTCTCATGACATTTTGTTTCCTACCTCTCTTCTTCATCTTCTTTCTTTCTTCTCCTTAATTTTCCGTCTCCGTGTCCATAACATCAGGAAATAAAAACCCCAACAATTCATAATAAAGATTTTTCACACATAAATCAAGTGGAGTACTATAGCAAAAGCTGTACTGCTCCGCTTGTGAAAGTAAATCTGTTGGGCTTCTACTTGGTACTCAGACACCAATTCTGAGCTCCACACTGCCAAACAGGACACGTAAAAAAAAATACATAACTAACATACCATGTAATATATAGTGAGTGTATTTAATTATATAGTTTTGTTCATTTAAAAACTGTTTTTTTTTTTAGATCTGCATGAATGCAAGGCCTACAAGGGTTAAAGTTCTTTTTATCCTACTGTCAGAATCTAAAAATAGTTGTTCACCACAGCTTTGTGTGTAGATTACGTGTGTGTTTGTAAACGCCTGTGGCATCATTGCTTACATATGTGTGTGTTTGCAAGTTTGCTAGGGAATCTGTCTCCCCTAGTTGAAGCGCGTCTTTGTTAAAACCCATGAGAGTTCATCACTTTGATCAATCTCCCTCCCTTTTGCTGCCAACATACTGTGGCGGTGCAACTATTTTTAGTTTGGACCGCATGTGTGTGTATCTGTAGGAGTTTGTGGTGGTAATTTGTCTTAATTTGTATTTTAATCATAATGAATGACTTTCTTGTTTACGCTTTCAGCCACAAAGAACCATCATCCTTCCATCCACAAACATAATCAGTTAATGTCCACTAGAGTTATTTAACAGACCTGAATACTTGCTTCAACTTGTGCATCATTGGTTTGAGACTAACTTGCACAAGCTCTTTGATGTAGTGTTCACTGCTTTGTAAAATCCCTTTGATTTGCTCCCTTCCATGCAGACCAAGTCTTATACTTTCTCTTATTTATTTCAGTTCTGTAATAAGAGAAAATGTTTAAACATCTTTAAGATAGTAGCTTGTATCTCTTGGTCTACCACGTTTGGGTGCCTCGGAGATGAGATTCATGTTGAACTGCAGAGAGAGGTCAGAGCTTAAAGTGACACAATAAGTTATTTCAAAATCAGAACTGACAGGACCTGTCACTGGAAAAAGTTTACATATTTAGGATTCTGCCAATGACTTCTGTCAGAGGAGACCCAGAGTGCACAAAAGCATCAGATATTTCTAGGAGAGGGAGTTTATTTAGGTTTTGATTGAATTCTTTTTTTTTTTAATATGGTTAAATCATTTCCTTTGAGTATATATTCAATGTCATGTTGCTTTAATTCAAAACTGACCCGACTCACAAATCAATAGACGCATTTTACCAGTTATAATTAAGAGTGTTAATACAAGTATCATACTTATGTTTATGGTATCAGTTCTTCATCCAGGCTGACAACTGCCCATATTAACGATTTGTTTCGTGGTTTCTGTCTAACCACCTCATTTTATGCAGTCTTAAATCGATCTCCATCTGGGTTTCTCTTTTTTCATTTTTTCCATTTGTGTGACCATGATACCCAGGATTATGTTAATGTTACATCATTTAAACAAATGTGCATGTGGCTTTTCCTGTTCGAATGTCTCTGGCATTTTCCTCAGCTTCAGCCTTGGCTTCTGACTCCTGTGTGACTCAGCTATGTACTCGTCCATGGGTCACTTCTCTGGGCTGTACACATCACTTATTTGTTGCATGCTTTATTTGTGTTAGGCCATCACCTGAGGAGGAATTGCTTGCCTCTTCATAAAACTGATTTTTCTCTACGTGACCAATTTCATTTCAAGCAATGTTGAATTTTCCAGTTCTACCAAATCTGTTTCAGTACACATGTATTAAAATCTAAGTTAAAAGATACACCCCTAGATAAGTAGTAACCATTGTTATAGAAAAGAAATGTGTTCAAATTTTCTGTAGATGTTTTTTGAACTACTTTCCCAGACTTTTCAGAAACAAGATGGTAAACAAGAGGTTGCAAACCAATCCCATATGGTTGCTGCATGTTTAAAACCTAATCCTAGCTGTTGCTATAAACTGTTTTACTTTCCACTTCTTACACTGTGTCTAATTACATTTTCCAAACATGTAGCTCTGTACAACCTCAGAATAAGTGTTCAAATACCTAAAATGCTAAGAAATACATTGTTACTGGCTTGCATATTACTAGTAGGAATACAAGGTAATGTCAATAGTAGTTAGAGTTAAACCATGATTCTCTTGTGTTGCTAACAGCTTGTTAGTGACCACAGCTGTTAACAACTGCAACTGAAACATGAATAATGCTGTTTCTCTCAAATCTGTTTATATGTTTAAATTAGGTTTTGCGTAATTCTAAGATTTATGTTCTGACGTCAGAGGTACAGAAGGAGCCACAAACATTTGTTCTTTGTTCACTGTTGTCTGCTTCAGTTTATATTGGGAGTTATGGAGTTATCGCCTTCTTTGGATTACACAAATTTCTTAGTATGATTATTTTCTTCATAATAAAGCTTTACCTTCTCCAAGGTAAATTTAAAGTGTAACCCAAACCTTAAAGTGTAAATTTAATAATGCAATTTAGGGATTTAGATTCAAATAAAGCATAAGCGTGCAATTTTATAAATATTTGCAAAGTACAAGATATTAATTCTCAAGAAGAATTGTATGTGGGTTTATTTGCTTACTTGTTTTAGCTATTTTGATTTTAGGATTTATTTGTAAAGTCTTTTCTTGCTAGATGTTGAGGGAAATTTTCAATTTTATGAACAATTAATGCACAACAATCTTGTCTCAAACCCAATGATGTGTCACATTTTTTGTGAGTCACGGAGACATGGAATTCTTAATTAGAGTCACAAGGCAGTAAAACTGCACCTTGCATTCATTTTAGAATGCAGTCAACACCTTACTCATACTGATAACTGATAAGCAGGTAAGTTCATAACGAACAAAACAACTCAGTGCTTTATAGTTTTAACATGAATAAAGGAAATGTGGGAAAAACAGACAAAAACATCAGTAAAATCATCATGCAGTTACTTTAAGGTGAGAGAGAGAGAATATATTCTGTTGTGAGTAGTGCAAAAGGAAGGGTTTAGGTAATTAAATTACCTGGCACAACTGACAACTTGATTGCAAATAGAGTTATAGAGCAGAAAGGGGAGTGAAAGATTGGATCAAGGGAGCAGAGAAGAATGAAACAGAAACGGCAGAGATAGTGGCAGAACAGGACGAAAGATGGATTCCAGCCTGGGAGCAACATGATGACCAACTCTCCTCTCTTCCGTGCTTTTAGAGGGTAGTGCAAGATGTTTATCAGCAACACAAATTAAGACTCATTAGCAAGTACAAAGCTACTATCCACTAAATAGAGATAGAAGAAAATGCAGATCATGTGAGGCAGTTATGTAGAGTGAATACAGGAGTGAGGAGGGTAAGTAGGAGTGACACAGGTGGAAGCTGTAGACAGGACAGTAAATGTCACATCGGAACAAAGCAACATGAAAGAGAAACATCAAAGGATTCACCTATGAATCTGGCATAGCTTTTGGCTCTGTCTTAGTTGTAAAAGCATGTAAATTTATTCAACTTTGGAAGGTCCAGGGTGAGCCTAAAAATATGTCTTCCATGCACTAAAAACACAACACATCTAATTAAATTGTACTGTGAAATGTAGAATGGTTGTATTCCAAGACTGGTTTGAGATGTAATTTAAAGCATTTCAGAAGTATCTTTATTTGAACATGTAACAAAAAGTTGCTATTTTCATTATGGCTATTGCAAAAAATATATATATTCACTCTTCAATAAACAGATATTTCCAGAAATTAAAAGGACACGAAAGTACAGAATTAAAACACTACACCAAAAGTCTTATATTATTGTATAAACCTTCGCAAAGAGACTGAGACTTCCACTATCAAAACCTATATGGCTCACTACAGTAACCAGTTAGCTCTGCCTTTGTAAAGTTTCTTTATGGTGTGATCAGTCCCCACCAAGATGTTTAATTAAGTGCGATTACGAACATTAATATACCGCCTATGTTAACATATTTTAAAAGATATTTTTATAGGCATCTGCTAAAATGTTTGAAAACATAATCATGGCCTGGTTTGTGTTAATTTGATTGTAGAAATCAATTTTAGAATAACAAAATATAGAAAGGTGAAGGTATGCATCACTAGCAAAACATTTATTGACTGTATCCAAAGAAAATTCATTGTTATTTTAGATACAAGGGTATACAGTCTTTCTGTTTTACTGGACAACCCTACAACGTATGCTTATTACATTCACACCTACCTTTTGCTTATGAAATACAAAATGTCTCACCTATGAGTGTCAAAGCATTGTGTAAATATATTTATGTGTGATACTGTCAGAACAAAATTAACTGTTTATTTTGACATTTTTGCTGATAATATAACTAAAATAATATCATTGTTTTATTATGTTCATTTCATATGTGCTGTGAACATTTAGCATGTGATGTGAACAAACTGTCTCCCCCACACATTCATGTGGCTTTTCATTTTTTATTTTGGGGATGAAAGCAAATTCTGCCCACAGTGCAATTGTGGTATTTGTCCCCACAGTCTGTCTAATGTGAAAACGGATAAGGTTGAAGAAAAACAAAATTTACTATTTATTGAGCAGAGGTTGTGTGATGCTGCATCAAATATTTCTTTTAGTTAAAATCTGTTGTTTTCATATCAATGAATTTAGCCATTTAGGGCAAAAATGTGATAATTATGACAAGCCAGTTGTACAAGTTAATTATTAGAAAACCAGTGAATTACTTGAACAATGACTTAGAAACGGGCAAAATCCCTTGATGTGCAAAGCTGGTAGAGACACTCCAAAGAAATTATAGCTGTAATTGCACTAAAATGATATAAATACAATAAATATACAAATCCTGAACAAAAATGGGCCCAACTTTTTCCCGATATTAATTTTTAAAATATTTTTAAAAACTATGTGTCATGTTCCTTCCGCAATCATACACTCGTCAACTCCACGAATGAATTTCTTATACGAGTATGGCATGTACTGTAAGAAGAGAAGAAATTAAATATCCTTTGGTTTGAAAAGGGCATGGGTTTCTTTCGGCAATTCGGTATAATTAAACCACTCGGGAATAAAAGCTCCAGCATATTCATAATTTAGCCTGTGACAGAGGTGGCGGGGGGGTCAAGAGTACAGCGCAGGCATGAGTTATCTCCTCTTAAGGGGAACTGAAAATATCTCATTGTTCAGGGCAGGCGTATTACGTTAGTCGTCAATGAATGAACTTAGGAGTGGGCGTATAAACACTGACACAGACCAAGAGACAAACCACCGGAGTTTTTTTCTGGCTGAGATCAGACACACAAGCAAAAAGCAGAGCTCGTGGCAGAACGTGCTGAGACAGCCTGCCAAACTCATAGCGTGGGCAAAAGTGGGCTGTCAGTAGTCTGACGTTTTTGTGTTTTTTACAAAGGAGAAAACAAGGAAAGGATGTACCAATACTATTATAGCCTTTGCAGACTTATTTGTAACCTTTGTGGCTTTAGATTTTTTTTTAAACTGACACAAAATGAGCAGGTTGTAACCTTGGATGTGGACAAAACCTGTTTTTGCAAAGGGCTCTAACACATCTCACCAACATGCTCTCATTGTCCTCTGTTATCTGTTTCTGTCGCAGGCCGATGCAGCCACCAGCTTTCTGCGTGCAGCTCGTTCAGGGAACCTGGACAAGGCCCTGGATCACATCAAGAACGGGATAAGCATCAACATTGCTAATCAAGTAAGATTTCTTGTGTTGGCTGAGTCACACCTATGCAAAGATCTGAGTGAGTGTGTCAAGTAGAGCTAGATTTAAAAAAAATTACAATTACACAGGGTTTAACAAAAAAGTAATGCCTTTAATCTAGTATACTTACACTTAGTATTGAGCATTAAATTAGAATCAGCTTGTTTTGTTTGTTTTTTTTATCACCGCAACCTTTTTTTTCTTATCACCACTGTGCCCTCTTTGATATTCTTTTTTTATAGAAGAAAAATGTCTAACCATGACTAGCGAAGACTGTAGTTAAATAAAAAATGCAGTTCACCAATGCCAAGATGGCATTGAAGCATTAAAATATTACATACCTAATAAAAGGTATTAAAAAACATTGTTAAAGCGAGCCATGTTTAAGCTGCACACTATGGCAAGAATGATTTATTTCGTCAGTTATTAATGTTTCACCAGATAAGTTTCCACCACAGCAGAGTAGACATGTTCACACTTTCTATGTTTTTGCCCAGAGGGACAAGTTAAGAGTTTTTTCTGGTTTCACTTATTCCATTGGACTTGTTATTTCCTGGTATCTCAAAGCGACAGCTTGTACTGGGAGTGTATAGCATCTTTGTTAAAGGTAATATATTGACATAGCCCATTAAGAATGATGGTGAATCGTCAACACACTTATTGGACATGAATGTCACATTATGTTTAAGTTTTTAAGGATACACGCTTCAGGAAATTTCAAAAAAAAGAATTGGAAACTGAAACATACACATTCACAAGTTAACCAGATCTTAGTGGTGGTGTATGAATATATTTGACATGGTTCCTACTTAGTCTGTAAACAAGTTAGGAATTTGATTTGACTATAATCTAAGGCCACTGTTATCTCCTCTTAGTGGCATCCTTCAGGTTATATTTTTGGTTGAATTGTAATCTTTTCAGTGAGCATAAGATGATAAGTAAAATGGTTTTAATTTAGATTTTATTTAAAATAAGATAACATTCAGCATCCCTTTCTTGCATCATTCTTGATCATTATTTTGTGGAATTAAGACATTTCAAAAACACAATTAAGCGTAAGTAAAATGTAGTTAGGTGATGGTCAGTTTATGTTTTCTGTTGACAGAGTGTAGAAAAAGATTTTACTTTCTCAGATCAGCTGACAGCTTCGCATAGACGGTCCTGGAGAAAATAGCTTCTTAAACAAAGATGTGACTGAAGTCATTCAGGCATTTTGGATACTTAATAACCATGCTGGCCAGAATGTAAGACAATACGAGCACCCAGAACAGTGCCATGCTCAATCTCTCCCTCACCATCTTATTCCTAATATTATATAGTATTTGATAATCAAAGATTTTCTTCTTCACTACCTCCTACTCAGCACCGACGTCTGGCCCCTCAAGCCTAAATCACTCACACTGTGTTTAGAGTATCATGGATGAGGTCAGAGGGTCTCCTGCTGATAACTGCTGCTTACTGACGTCTGTCTAAGCACACTGATGAGCTTTACATGACATATTCCCTAGATGCATTTACTAAGAATGCAATTAATCAATTAGGTCTAATTCCTCTGAAATA
Source organism: Valencia hispanica (assembly GCA_963556495.2). Classification (NCBI taxonomy): domain Eukaryota; kingdom Metazoa; phylum Chordata; class Actinopteri; order Cyprinodontiformes; family Valenciidae; genus Valencia; species Valencia hispanica. The sequence goes on along the minus strand of OY747717.1, from coordinate 13,808,397 downwards.
TTCCCATCACAAGACTTCAGAGTACTTTTGGTACCTTTTGGCAAACACAAACTTTCCTTTTAATTTTTCAGTCATACTATTGTGAGGAATTTGTTGTAACAGTTTAAACTTTAATGTCATGTTCGCCTAATGGTTTCATTTTGTTTTTTAGTTTCTTCCTCAGTATGTTTTGTCTTGTTGCTTTGAACTCATTTCATGTCCAGTCCAGTTGTGATTTACCATACTGTGCCTCAGATTGTTGATTTATCTTTCTACCCTGCCTGCCAGTAGAGCCCATTTGATTTGTATGTTACCTGTTATAAAGAATTTTTACCTTTTCACCTACTTCATCCATGGGTTTCAGACTTCATTCCTACAACCATATTTTCCATTACAAGAAAGGCGTTTCATTTCCTTTTCATTAGTATACTTGTTTTTTTTCTGTTTGTGATACATTTTTGGATGAGTTTCAGAAACCCACTGATGAAATGTGCTAATAGGATTTTTCAGGATATAGGAAAATCAAAAAAACTAGCAGAGGACAAAATAATAAAATAAAAGTAATGACAACACTATGAACTAAATTTTTAAACCTAAAAAAAGATAAAAACATTTTTTAGGTGAATTAGTTGTTTTTATACAACTAATCCACCGCATGTAATGGCATAATTACGGAGAAAACAGCTAATCTTCTCTCAGCCAACTAAAAAGACTACACCAAGCCATCTTTTAGGTTGTTATTATCTTACTTTACTCAACTAAAATATCAATTGCACAATGTATCTTGAACATCTTAGAGGAAGAAGTTATTACTTTAGTTTAAAGGCTGCTAGTGCAGTAAACTGTAATTCTGTGTACAGTTTGTTCTATAGAATAGAATAGAATAGAATAGAATAGAATAGAATAGAATAGAATAGAATAGAATTATCCTTTACTGTCTCACAGTGGGGGAAATGAAGGTGTACCAGTAGCAAGTTAAAGATAAAAAATATATGCATATTCAAACCAAGGTCAAAAACAAAAAAGTAAGGGTAAGACAGTGTACAATAAAGAAGCATTTTTGTAAGCACATTTTTCTATACCTTTTGTTTGGCTGACTTATCTGCTACAAGAATTTGGAAAATTTGTTCTTGTAAGATCATGCCTATGCATGAAAAAATCTAAATGTATGTAAGAGCATTGCATGCTTTGGAGTACAGAGTTATGCCTTAGATTGATGTACATTAGAAAATAATATCAATGTAACAATTCTCTGCAGAATCAGCAAATTAAGTAAAATCAGAGTCCAGGAAGATAATTAAAGATTCATGCTTCTAGATCCTCCTTATTCTTTCTCTCTGTCTAGCATTCATTAATAATTGAGATATTAGATTATAGTTCCATAAATGTTTAGTTTCACCTGCTGTTCTTCTACATCTTGATGAATCAAGATCATAAAATAACTAAGTTAAACCAAACAAACAGTAAAAATCATTGGTTGTCTAGAATGTTGTTAAATTTTTATTCATAGGACTTAAGTTGCTGTCTGGGTGCTCTCCAGGTAGGGCTTGGGTGGAGGTGGGGGGTCTCGGCCTGCCTCCTTTGGGCGCTCTGGGTCAGTGCCTTGGCTGCTGCAGGGGGATATAACTGTGATCATGCTTTTAATTATGCGGGGGAGAGATAGGAATGTGGTCTTTGTGGGGTCATTTTAATTCTTTAAAGCACTTTGAGGTACAATTGTTGTATGAAAAGCGCTTTATAAATAAAGTTTGATCTGATTTAAGTCTGATTGAACAATCAACTCCAGCTGTCAGTGTTTTACTGCAGACTGTAAATAAAAATACAGATAATGCAGGACTGTCTTGCCGTTTGAACTCTTGCAGCAGGCCTGAATGCAGAAGGAAGTTTCTAGCCTTCCTATTCAATGCATCAGATAAATACTATGAAGTTATATATCTTTGCAACAGAATTTAAAAGCATCAGCCAATGTTAGTCTTCTTAACCATCCCTCAAGCCATAATATGAAACATCTGTTGATTCATTTCTTCATTAGGTAATAGGTAATGTCTCCAGTGATGTTTTCTCTGTTAGTTTTTCTTTCATAATCTCAAAATACACTTAGTTTTTATCAGTAATGCAATCAGTTCTTTTTTAAATAGTTCCACATTTTCACCCAATTGAAATAAAAACAAGCTGTAGCACCTGGAAATGTGCTTTCCATACATTCACCAGGACCCTAAAACTATTCAACCCCGCACTGTACTTACTAAATTACTCTGATATTTGGCTCAAACATTTCCAGATATGTATCTTCAAGAGGTTCCCTATAATTTGAATACCTAGATTTCCCTGTATTTTGTATTCCTTTCGTTTCTTCCTTGCTGTGTGCTTTGGAAATTTTTACTCCAACCAGAGACAAGGGCAGGTGTGGTATTTTTATTCTTGATTTATGTGGCTGTGTGTCCTTGCTATAGTCACAAACCTGTGGGCTATTTTTAGTATTCTCCATTTTTCTCGTATTCTCTCTCTGCTTTTCTGCCTTCACCTGGATTTGTTTAGCTGTCTAATTATCTTAAATTGTTGTAAAGTTAATTTTGTGACTAAAAATCAAGAACTTTGCTAAATAAATGATAAATAGTAATAATAAAGAATCCTCCTGTCCTTATTAGGTCCTACAGTTGTGGAAAAAGTGTTTCGGTTTGCAGGATGTAATAAAAAGGACCTGGTCTGTAGGTTCTCAAACAATTTACAACGTTTTTAATTGTTCAAAAACACACAACTAAATCTACACTAATATTATTCCCTTATCAAGAATGAAGCCAAAATGGAGAAGCTGTGTGTGAAGAACTAAGTATATCACATCATGCATTAGCTTGTAGAACCACCTTTAGGAGCCACAACCTGAAATAACAGTTTTCTCTTTGACTTTGTTAGTTTCTTGCATTGTTGTTTGCATGACCCAGTTGGCTCTGAGTTTTAACTGTTGAACTGAAGACAAGAATATTTTTGTAAACAGAGGAGTCCATTTTCAGCCTAATGATGAAAGGGTCATGTAGCAGCAAAACAACCCCAAATCATCATTCCTTCACCACCATGCTTGACAGTTGGTATGAGGTGTTGATATGCCAGTGTGTGTTATGGTGAATAACGCCTTCTTGGTTCTGTTTGAAAGGACGGTTGTTTTCTTCTTGTCTTGTGGTTCATTCAGTTGAGACTTTGCAAACCTAAGAGGATATGCCTTGTTCTTTTTGGAGAGAAAATACTTTTTTTTCCTAACCTCTCCAAACAAGTCCTACTTGTTCAGACATTTTCTAATTGTACTCTTTGAAAAATTTGATATTTAATATAGTAAAGACTGAGCCTTGTGGGGTGTTTTTTTTTTCAATTTCTTTAAACATTGCATGGGCAGACCTTGGGGTGAATTTGCTACGTCTCGTGAAGAGTAATAACTGCCTTGTTTTCCAGTTGTAAATAATCTTTAAATTGCTTGGAAATTGATTTATCACCTTTCTCAAACTGATTGGCAGCAGGAATCGCTACTCTTTCTAGTATCCGTCTTCCTTTTTTAAGCCTTGTGATCTACGTTGCTTTCTTCCTTGTGTCCTTTCTGGTGTTTTTTTTTCCTTGGGTCTTATTATTCTTTTCTGCCTGTCTGCTGCAGGAATATCAGTTATATATTATTATATTTTAAATATATTTTGAGTATTTCAAATGAATGTTAAGAACAAATCTGGAATATTCACAGGAAAATGTGAAGGTACCCTGATTTTAGCCACAGTAACTAAAAAATTAGGGTACTTAATTCTTTTTTTTTTATTCATTGAACCTTTTTGTCTTCATTACATCGTGAAACAGGAATTGTTTAACACACCAATAAATGTCCATGATCAGCTTATGTAAACCTTTAACTGCTTACTCCATGGGAATCTTCCAACGTTTTACTTGGTACTTACATAAATCCCCCCAGTATCTAATTCCTCTATCATTGAAATTGTTCTAAGGAGTTTGCAAACCTTAGCACACCCTTTTTCTTTCCCCCATTTTAAGTGTGACCATTGTTCAGGTTCAATGTATGCACTATAATCTAAGGCCACTCTTATCTCCTCTTAGTGGCATCCTTCAGGTTATTTCTTGGTTGAATTGTAATCTTTTTAGTGAGCCTAAGATGATAAGTAAGTTGGTTTTAATTTAGATTTTGTTTAAAATAAGATAATAACATTCAGCATCCCTTTCTTGCATCATTCTTGATCATTATTTCGTGGAATTAAGACATTTCAAAAACATAAATAAGTGTAAGTAAAATGTAGTTAGGTGATGGTCAGTTTATGTTTTCTGATGACAGGCTGTAGAAAAAGATTTTACTTTCTCAGATCAGCTGACAGCTTCGCATAGACTGACCTGGAGAAAATAGCTTCTTAAACTAAGATGAGACTGAAGTCATTCAGGCATTTTGGATACTTAATAACCATGCTGGCCAGAATGTAAGACAATACGTGCACCCAGAACAGTGCCATGCTCAATCTCTCCCTCACCATCTTATTCCTAATATTATATAGTATTTGATAATCAAAGATTTTCTTCTTCACTACCTCCTACTCAGCACCGATGTCTAACCCCTCAAGGCTAAATCACTCACACTGTGTTTAGAGTATCAGGGATGAGGTCAGAGGGTCTCCTGCTGATATCTGCTGCTTACTGATGTCTGTCTAAGCACATTGATGATCTCTACATGACATATTTCCTAGATCAATTTATTAAGAATGCAACTAATCAATTAATTCTAATTAATCCAATATATTCCCATCACAAGACTTCAGAGTACTTTTGGTATCTTTTGGCAAACACAAACTTTCCTTTTACTTTCAGTCATACTATTGTGAGGAATTTGTTGTAACTTTAATGTCATGTTTGCCTAATGGTTTCATTTTGTTTTTTTAGTTGCTTCCTCAGTATGTTTTGTCTTGTTGCTTTGAACTCATTTTATGTCCAGTCCAGTTGTGATTTACCATACTGTGCCTCAGATTGTTGATTTATCTTTCTACCCTGCCGGCCAGTAGAGCCCATTTGATTTGTATGTCATCTGTTATAAAGCATTTTTAGCTTTTCACCTACTTCATCCATTGGTTTCAGACTTCATTTCTACAACCATATTTTGCATTAGCGAAAGGCACTTCATTTCTTTTTCATTAGTACAATTGTTTTTTTTCTGTTCGTGATACATTTTTGGACGAGTTTAAGAAAACCACTGATGAAATGTGCTAATAGGATGTTTGTATATATATATATATATATATATATATATATATATATATATATATATATATATATATATATATATATATATATATATATAGTACTATGCAAAAGTTTTAGGCAGGTGTAAAAATAAATGGTAAAGAATGCTTTGAGAAATATAGGCAAGGCAAGGCAAGGTAATTTTATGTGTATAGCACACTTTCAACAGCAGGGTGATTCAAGGTGCTTTACATGATTTGGTAATTTAAAAGAAACACATAAAAGAAACACACCTTACACATGATACACAATAAAGCAAGAGAAAAAAAAAAAAGCAAGAGAGCATGAACACATTTCATACATATAACATCAAGCATTTACTCAAAGGCAATTCTAAACAGATGGGTTTTTAGTCTCGATTTAAAGCAGTTCAGAGTTTCAGCAGCTCTACACTCGTCAGGAAGTCTGTTCCAGATAAGGGGAGCATAGAAACTGAAAGCTGCTTCTCCATGTTTAGTTCTGAGTCTAGGGATGTTTAGTAGGCTAGAGTTGGAGGACCTGAGTGGTCTTGGTGGTTGGTACCATGACAACAGGTCTTCAACATATTTTGGTGCTATGCCATTTAATGATTTATAAACTAGTAAAAGTATTTAAAGTCTATTCTCTGAGCTACAGGGAGCCAGTGTAAGGACTTTAGAACTGGGGTGATGTGCTCTACTTTCCTGGTTCTAGTGAGGACGCGAGCGGCAGCGTTCTGGATCAGTTGCAGCTGTCTGATTGACTTTTTAGGCAGACCTGTGAAGATGCTGTTGCAGTAATCAATCTGACTAAAGATAAACGCATGGATGAGTTTTTCTAGGTCTTGTTGCAAAATCAGTCCTTTAATCCTAGAGATGTTCTTCAGGTGATAGAACGCTGACCTTGTTATTGCCTTCTAAAGTCCTTACACTGGCTCCCTGTAGCTCAGAGAATAGACTTCAAAATACTCCTACTAGTTTATAAATCATTACATGGCTTAGCACCAAAATATGTTGAAGACCTGTTGTCATGGTACCAACCACCAAGACCACTCAGGTCCTCCAACTCTAGCCTACTAAACATCCCTAGACTCAGAACTAAACATGGAGAAGCAGCTTTCAGTTTCTATGCTCCCCTTATCTGGAACAGACTTCCTGACGAGTGTAGAGCTCCTGAAACTCTGAACTGCTTTAAATCGAGACTAAAAACCCATCTGTTTAGAATTGCCTTTGAGTAAATGCTTGATGTTATATGTATGAAATGTGTTCATGCTCTCTTGCTTTTTTTTTTTTTTTTTTTCTCTTGCTTTATTGTGTATCATGTGTAATGTGTGTTTCTTTTATGTGTTTCTTTTAAATCACCAAATCATGTAAAGCACCTTGAATTACCCTGCTGTTGAAAGTGTGCTATACACATAAAATTGCCTTGCCTTGCCTTGCCTTGCCTTTATGTGACCCTGGAGGTTCAGGTCTGAGTCCATTACTACACCTAGGTTACGAACCTGATCAGTAGTTTCTAGCTGTATTAATTGAAGCTGTGTGCTGACTCTTGATCGTTCCTCCTTGGGTCCAAAAATAATCACTTCAGTTTTGTTTCTATTCAGCTGGAGAAAGTTATGGCACATCCATCCATTTATTTGGTCAATGCATTGATTTAGGGTTTGAATGGGTTCAGAGTCACCTGGTGACATTGTAATGTAGAGCTGAGTGTCATCTGCGTAGTTATGGTAGCTAATGTTATTGGTCGCTATAATCTTGCCTAGTGGGAGCATGTAGATATTAAATAAGAGGGGCCCCAGGATGGAGCCCTGGGGCACCCCACATGTGATTTCTGTTCGTTCTGATGAAAAGTTTCCTATTGAAACATAGAAGTCCCTGTTCTTTAGGTAAGACTCGAACCAGCCAAGTACTGTACCAGAGAGTCCGACCCAGCTCTCCAGTCGTTCCAATAAAATATCATGATCAACAGTGTCAAATGCTGCACTGAGGTCCAACAGAACCAGCACTGTGGTTCTTCCACAGTCTGTATTTATGCGGATGTCATTAAATACTTTGACGCGGACAGTCTCGGTGCTGTGGTGAGCGCGGAAACCAGACTGAAAAGCATCAAAACGGTTTGTCATTGTTATGAAGCCATTTAACTGCTGAAACACAGCTTTTTCAATAATCTTACTGATGAATGGGAGATTAGAGATTGGCCTGTAGTTCTGCATTAACGTGTTGTCCAGATTTTTCTTCTTTAGCAGTGGTTTAATAACTGCTGTTTTTAAAGCCTGAGGGAAGACACCTGATAGCAGTGATGAGTTTACTATTTGAACAAGATCAGAACCAATAACAGGAAGAACCTTCTTTAGAAAAGCTGTGGGTAGGATATCAAGACAGCAGGAGGAGGAGCTTAATTGGATAATGATTTTTTCAAGGCTGTTCTGGTTTAATTCGTGGAATTCAGACATTTTCTCTACATTGTTGTTGATTGGGGATGGCACTGGTTGTGGGTTCGATATTGAGGTACAGATTGACCGTCTAATTGTTAGAATCTTTTCAGTGAAAAAGCTGGCAAATTCATTGCAGGCCCAAATAATGATTGTTTATTTTTATCAACTTGCAAAATGCAATGTGAGCGAGCAAAAGAACAATTTAAATCAAATCAATATTTTATGTTACTACTTGTTGCTTTTGCTCATTTCCTGTCTTAAACAAATAATTTAATTAATGCTAAGCAGCTTCAGCTGCTGTAGCTAAAGCATTCATAGTCTGTATAAGTATCTGTCTCTAACATTGTTACGGATAATATTTTGCTTACTTATTTTTTAAAAGTTGCTTTGTTGAGTTTGCCAGAAACTAATTTATTTACAACTCTCTTTAGGTTTTGCCACTGTATTTTAGCCAAGTTTGGACCTAAATTTTTTTCCATTAAATTGCAAATGAGTGTGTGCATTTTGCATCGTCTATTCAGTTAATAACACGATTTGGGCCAAGCTTTAGTTTAAATGTCCGACAGATGGCCTCACATTCAACTCCTGAAGTCTTTGGTGTAAAGATGGGATATAAGAGTGTGTAACTGTGACTGATAGGCAGCTTGTTTCCCATTACTGTGTTCAGGCTTTACACAGGGAACTACCCACTTATAGTGAGTGACACTGCAGTACGATGAAAATGTTGAGAACAGTGTGGATCACAGTGACCCCGTGTGGACAGATTGATTCCAACAGACTGGCTACTGCTTAAACATTAACTGCCAGACACATAAAATAATAGGAATATAAAAGAAGTCTAGACAAAAGCTGTGTGTAAAACAGCTGATTGTTAAAGGCCTAGCAATAACTAAATGACTTGTTGTTTCAATTTATTGATATGAGTTGATTTAATAGTTTTTTATGATTTCTTCTCTTGTAACTCTATCTCTGTTTTCTCCTCAGAATGGTCTTAATGGGTTACACCTGGCCTCTAAAGAGGGTCATGTCAAAATGGTTTTGGAGCTTCTGCATTCTGGCATTGAGCTGGAAGCAACTACCAAGGTAATCTGGCCTCTTTGCACATTCAAAACTTCAGTTTTAGCTGTAGATCATTACCACTGGATCTGAACCAACGGAATTAGAAGGTCTGCATGGATGCTGATTGTTTATTCTACTGCTTTTTGAGTTTCAAAAGAGAAACAACATACTGGTATCAGTGATTTAAGACTCCCCTATGGGATCTGTGATCATTTTTATGGGATGGATTGAGGGAAATTGTCCACTTTTCACCTTTGTTCTGTAGCATGAGTGGCGGAATGTAGTAGCTCCACAGAGATCTGAGTAACCTTGATGGCTAAAATGTAAATTTAATTACACTGGACCTGTTTTTCAAGCTTGTATTTCAGTGTTAAGTGTGGAGATCTAGGCCATTAGGCTGCCATAATTGTCTTCTCATTCTTTTTCATTTCCTTTTTCTCCCCTTCCATTTTTTTTTCTGTGTGTGTGTGACCTCTAGAAAGGGAACACTGCTCTCCATATCGCAGCTCTGGCAGGGCAGGAGAAAGTGGTGGCTGAGCTCGTCCACTACGGTGCCAACGTTAATGCCCAGTCACATGTGAGTCTCTGGAAGCAGTTACTCAGTTAAAACTGTATTAGCAAATGTTCAGGTATGTGTCTTTGTTGTGTTTCTTGTCTAACTGGGACACAGCTGTTGAGAGTGATATCTTGTTTTATGCAATATTCACTGCATTTAGGTTTAGAATTGTGATGAAAATGTGTCTCTAAGAGTTTCACTCAAACATTCCTGACCAGCAAATTCACACAGAAATCCAAATGCAAATATCTGTGTTTGATGTTTTTATGCCCAAACAGAAAGGGTTCAGTCCGCTCTACATGGCTGCACAGGAGAATCATTTAGAAGTGGTCAAGTTTCTGCTCGAGAACGGTGCAAATCAGAGTCTCCCAACTGAGGTATGTGCGTATGATTTCTCCCAATAAAATTACCGTAGATAAAATTACCACAATTTTGACTCAAACATATGAAGCAGATATAACATGACCTAATCTATTTTATTTAAACCATAAAAACAACATTTATTCCTAAAGAAGCTTAATATCATCCAAATAATAGTTATGGCTATATGATGCATGTATAACATCAAAGACCAATTCAATAAATTGGAAAGTTATTGACAAGGTAACCTTTGTTAGAGTAACTCAGTTCACTAAGTGAAACACATTATATAGATTATTTACTCACAGGCTGATGTTGTCAAGCCTTTGTTTCTGTTAATTATGATGATTTTCCACTAACAGCTTGTTAAAAGATTGAAATGTTACAACAGACCAAAAAATTTAATCATTTTACTAGAGAAATGGGGGCTTAATAAAAACATTTTAATACCTGCTTGATGGTTATTTTCTTCAAAAGATACTTTTAATCAGACAAAATAGCCTCATTGGAACGCATATTGTAATTTAGCGAATCTGACTATCAAGGCCTTTTAAGTTTCAAAAAAAAAAAAAAGAAAGGCAACACATTGTTTCTGAACACACTTCCAGTCTTCCAACTTGATTCTTTGAATAATTATCTGTTTATTTCTTGGATATATATGGATCAAATATCAACCAGTAATTTCTTACAATTTAGATGTAAACCAAAGTTTGAAAATTGTAACATTTTTAAAAAGGTAAAGAAAATCACCCTGGTAAACCTTGTGTACCGTTAGTGGCTAGTTTTTACATTTGTCTAAATTTTTCAACAGACCAACCACACTGATAAAGAGTGACGGTTTATTGAAATAGGGCAGAATTTTGTTCTGTGAAAGATTGTCAAAAATGTACTTACTGTGGCTGAAGTCAAAGATGCAAGGAAGAGTTATTTGTAAAGATTAAACAAATTAATGAGAAAGTGATGCAACATTAAATACAAATGAATTCAAATCAAACAAAATGGAATAAGCTTTCTTCTGTAAATTAATTACTTCATTTTTATGGACTACTGCATTTTAAGGAAGCATAAATGTTCAGCCAAAACTCCCATGTAGCACATCAAACAATAAAAAGGTTTGTGTTTGTGTTTTTTGATGGATTCTTTTATGTTATATATCTGGCAGAAGTGTTCTTAAGAATCTGTCTAACATAGATTATTTCTGTTTTCCAGTAACAGCATAAGATTTTTATTTCTGGATGAATTTCAGTTAAATTAGATTCATTCATAGGTTTCCAATATACAACAAACTTCATCCCAAGACAAACAGGTCCAACCAAGTCCAAAACCAGCTTAGATCAATACAATTTATACAGCAACAATCCAAACAGTTCAATTCAGTACCTTGCTGCAATGACAATAATGCAACAGGTTATAAGGAGAACATGGATAAGCAGTTCAGTATTTTACTGGCATAGGCACATACTGTGTATAATTTCATAATCTTAATGTTAATTTTGTCTGTATTTTAAATTGTCTCTGTTAAAGGCGTTAACTTTTTGATCATCTTTTCTTTTTTTCTCTTTGTCCCATCCTACAGGATGGCTTTACGCCCCTCGCAGTGGCCCTCCAGCAGGGCCATGAAAACGTTGTGGCACTGCTCATCAACTACGGCACGAAGGGGAAGGTCCGACTTCCAGCACTTCACATCGCTGCTCGAAACGACGACACTCGCACAGCTGCGGTCCTCCTACAGAATGACCCCAACCCCGACGTACTTAGCAAGGTATGCACCCCTTCCGATGAGGTGTGCTTTGAATAAAAAAGCAAAGGGATTAAAAAAGATGGAGAAATAAAGTCAGAGCATTTGTAAAGAGACATGACCATTTAAGTAAGTCGTAGTGGTTTTGTTGCAAGTGAAGATCATGATTTAAAATGGAAACAAATTTTATGTGGAATATTGTTTATCTCTCATTAACCTTCGTGTTCCTCTCATTTCCTTTTCTATGCAGACTGGTTTCACCCCTCTACATATTGCAGCTCACTATGAAAACATGAGTGTAGCCCAGTTGCTGCTGAACAGAGGAGCAAATGTAAACTTCACCCCGAAGGTCAGTTTTTCTCAGCCTGGATGCACTAAACAATACATCTAGATGCTGTATGAGCCAAGTGCAACAAAATAACAATGTCTCAGCAAACACATAGAATCACACTGCTTCCATTGCTTATGACCATCTGTAGATTCAAATAAATATACATTCCCTCCCTTCCTCTACTACCGACCCACAAATTTCACATATTTACAAATTCACATTATTCAACAACAAGATGAACAAAAACAATTTTGCATTGTAGCACTTACAGCATTCTTCAAACTGGTTAGCATATGTTTAAAGATCTGTAAGCAGCCTTTACATTTAGTTAGTATGTTATAGCAATAGCATCTTACATGTAAAATGTGTTTTTTGGACATACCTGCTCATTCAATTCAACTGGAAGTTGTGTCCCCCTGACTGGTAGTGTAAAATAAAACCTTAGATGAATTTATTTAAAAGGCTTTTTTTTCCCAAAACAATACTCTTCATGAAGTCACTATGTTCTGTTGCACTGTTTTTCTGGTTGTAAATGATAACATGTAACAACTGATTCATCTGTTCTCTAGAATGGGATCACACCTCTTCATATAGCCTCCAGGAGGGGCAACGTGATGATGGTCAGGTTACTCCTGGACAGGGGAGCTCAGATCGATGCCAAAACAAAGGTAAAGTACATTTCGGCCCCAGTGTAATTTAATTTTTGCAGGAGCTCAATGAGGTGCAAAACCATTCCCATAGATAGTTGTTTATTTGTTTTGGTATGTTTTTATACTGATTGTTGTTTAACTCTTTTTCTTTTTACATCTGACCTAATCCATCTCTTCGCAGGATGAGCTGACTCCTCTTCACTGTGCAGCTCGGAACGGTCATGTTCGCGTTATTGAAATCCTCCTGGAACACGGTGCTCCTATCCAGGCTAAAACTAAGGTAATGTTATTGCCACTTTCTATTGTTTCTGTCAGCCTATGATCAACTCAAATAAAAGTTGAAATAGAAAAGCAGCCACACAGGAAATGTTTTGAACTTGTTTATCAGGAGTTGATGATAAATTTGCAGTTTGTGATGAAATCTACTTTGGTCAGTTATATGCCTTTAGGGCCTAAAGAGCTATGAATAGCCTCTTTCACAAAACATTTCTGTCCTAAACCCACAAAGACTAGCCTTTGAACTCCCGCTGGCTGTTCATTAATCACAAGTGGTGACGCACAGCACTGAGTTTTTAGAAATGATGCCAGCAGTGCACTCTCCCAATACCATTCTTTTAAAAACAATATCACAGTATAACAATATCAGTTATTTATCTCATCTTCTTGCTCTTTTTGTCAGAATTACTCTTGTTTATACTTTTTAAATCCTTTTTAAATCCTGTGTGCACACAAACTGCACTTCATCCATACTTTTCTTCCTGGACACACAAAGCCAGCATGCTCTGATACAAATCAGCTGGCGCAGGGCTTTGACTACGCTTGGCGAGTTGGGGCCATATCAGAGGACTGCTGATCTTTGCGCTGATCCCTTTGTCTCTTTTAAGTGTTTTTTGAAAGGCACTAATGAATCTATTTAGTGAATACTACTTATACACTATTCAAAAACATTTTCTTAGGCTTTTACGAATTTTCTTTGAACTTTAGCTGGTTTTCAGAATACATTTTCTGTTCTTAAGAAACCTGCATTCAAGCCACAATTCTTCTGCTCCTTTTGTCCTTCAATTTCTTCAAAACGTACCCTTTATTTTATATTCCTTTATTTCTCCTATAGAACGGTCTGTCCCCAATTCACATGGCAGCTCAGGGGGATCACATGGACTGCGTCAGGCAGCTACTACAATACAATGCTGAAATTGATGATATCACACTGGACCATCTTACCCCGCTTCATGTAGCAGCCCACTGCGGTCACCATCGCATGGCCAAAGTCCTACTGGACAAAGGAGCCAAAGCGAATGCTCGTGCTCTTGTAAGTTACTGTATTGTTTTATTTTGGAAGATGAAACTTCCTTACTTAACTCAGCATGCTACATTGAGCAATTTGAAAGTGATCAATACAATACTTTTTTGTCTGCTGAAAACCTTTTAAGTATTAAGTCTGTGTTTAAAAAACAAAACTTGTTTTCAAAGGTGCAAAATGAGTCTTGAATTCTTTTTCTCTTGTCCCCCCAGAATGGCTTCACACCTCTTCATATAGCTTGCAAGAAGAACCACATGAGGTCAATGGACCTGCTGTTAAAGCACTCTGCTTCCTTGGAAGCTGTCACGGAGGTGAGATGATGCGCCCAAATATGTCAAAGTTTTCAGTAAGAAAATAACATGTGGCAGTTCTACTTTGCAACTTTGAGACAAAGCTTTATTCAAACATGTCATTATAATCCACCTGAAACAAAATTATGACAGTACTATATTTTTTAATGATATTTTCACTGTAAGAATCATCTTCAATGATAGTTTATTTCTATGAGTCATATGGTCAGTGCACCACTGGATAGGATGCCTCAGAAACATCAGATAAAAAATATAACTTCTCTGTCAGCCGTACCTTGAAGAGGTTTTATGTTGCTTTTATGGATGGATTTTCACTTGGGTATTGGTATGGCACTCTCTAGGAAGATTATTTCACTTGCTTTTTTGCAAGACTGCAATAACAGAAGGAGGGGGTCACCCAGTGCGTTGTTCATGCAAGAACCATCTCTCCATTATCTATACCGTCTATCTCCAGGATTCATTGGGCGAGAGGTGGGGTACACCTTGGACAGGTCACCAGTCTATCGCAGGGCCACACAGGACAAACAACCACGCACACACTCATACCTAAGGGCAATTTAGAGAGACCAATTAACCTAACAGTCATGTTTTTGGACTGTGGGAGGAAGCCAAAGTACCCGGAGGGATCCTACACATGCGCAGGGAGAACATGCGAACTCCATGCAGAAAGACTCCAGGCTGGGATTTGAACCCAGGATCAGGACCTTCTGCAAGGCAACAGTGCTACCAACTGTGCCACTGTGCAGCCCTCATGCAAGAACCACCACTGACTATCTTAATGTTTCCTAGTTGTGCAAGAGAAGACTTAGAACAGTATATTTTGCTGTCTAAAGCAGTGTTGGAATGCACTTAAAACAATACTATACCTGGTTGTAATGTTTCCTGTTTAAATCACAATGACCTTTCCTGTCTCTTTCTGTTTATCTGTAGTCTGGTCTCACTCCTCTTCATGTAGCAGCATTCATGGGCCATCTAAACATAGTAAAGAACCTGCTCCAAAGAGGGGCTTCGCCTAATGCTTCCAATGTGGTAAGAACCAATGTTATGCTGAAACTAAATAGTTTTAAAACAAATATATTTCGTGCTTATGAATCTTCATCAGCCGGTGATGCTTAACTCTAGCCTTTATATGAAGTTTCTGTATAGATAGGATGAAAAATATGGTAAAGTTACACAGTCAAAAATTAAGAGCAATAATTTGAATTGTTTAGCCTGTCAATTAAAAAATGTGAGTTCATTTTTAGCCATGTTTTCACCATGTTCATTAATTTTTTTAATGTCCCAGTTTATAACTAATCAACTAATTAGCAAAAACTACTGGCGAGACTCTTTTCTATTCCTTTTGACATGTATACCATAGCTTAAAACATAGTAGGCGTTACCAGAAGGATTTAGAGCAACAGTGACGACACCAGCAGCAGGACTAGATAACGAGGTTTGCAAGACACCATTTTTATTTTGATAGTCCATTAAGAAAACCACATTTTTCTATTTTGATAGTCCACTTCCGCCTAGCAAGACAAGCAAGATGCCAGCTAATTATTTAGCTTCAAACTACATGTTTAGGTTGCTAACTAAATATTTAGTTTGTTAACTGAATTTCTAGTTTGTAAACTAAATGTTTAGTTTGTAAACTAAATGTTTAGTTTGTAAACTAAATGTGTAGCTTTCTAACTAAATATTTAGTTTGGAGCTAAACTTTTAATTTACAAGCTACACATTTAGCTTGCTAACTAAATATTAAGTTTGGAGCAACACATTTAGCCTGCAAGCTACATATTTAGCTTGCTAACTATATATTTAGTTTGGACCTAAATATTTAGTTTGCTAATTAAATAGTTTTAAAAGAGGACATTTATGAATGAATGAACAACATGGTGAAAATATGTAAAAAATGAACTCCCATTTTTTTTTCTCTTATGAAATGCTAACTTATTTACTTGAGTTAAAAGGGTGACTGTGGTGCAAAAATAAGTAGGTCTTGTATTGCATCCAGTTTCATCACCCAGTACAACACTGTCACAAGCGGGCTCTTGGGACATGAAAGAATGGTTTCCAAAAATTTATTTTAAAGAAAATAACAAAAAATACGATGTATGAAGTCAGTAAAATCAGTCATGTTCATGTAAATGGGCGAACATGTTCAATATAAATGTTGAGTTGTAATTTATGAAAACCATAATGCAACCAAATGTAAACGAACAAATTTGGCCCTGGAGGACAAGCACGGCAAAGAGAGGGAAGAGAAAAGCCTGCGCCCCCCACACCCTGTCTTCCTTCCCTCTGCACAGCACCCGGGCATTTGTATAGTGTAAAGGTCCAACCCTTCTCTTCTCATGAAGTCTGCTGCACTCCAGCCAAAAGGTCTATTCCAGTGTTTCTCAAACTTTTTTTATCATTCCCCACTTTGGACAAAGGAGCATACACAAGCCCCCCATGTTTTTATCGGCCCAACAGAATGGTGACCACGCCTGATTTTTAAAGTGTTTTATTTATTTAAATAGCCGAGTTAGTCTACAAGTTTTTAAGGGTATAAATTAGTTGGAAAAAGGGGTTGCGCACTGGTATAAAACCGGCTCAGAAATATATGCTGTCAGTAGTTGCTACATGTAGAACTTCAGCTCACAGTTGGAGAAAATAAAAGTTGTAGTTTTATCAAATTTACAAAGCTTTCAAAAGTACAAAATAAAAAATAATAAAATAAATAAAGAGCAAGATACTCATCCCTGTATTTCCTCCGTGGTTGACCGTGTGACTTCTCTTACTCTGAAACGTTCCCTGATCTTTTTAGATATTTGTACATATTGTAGATGGAATCTCTGATAATGCGGCTACTTCAGCTTGTTTTGTTCTGCTGCGATATATCCAACGTCAAACTCCCAGCCCGATGTTCCAGGTCCCGGCTCTGTTTACAATGATGATCACAATTGGTAATTTATTTGAGTGTGTTTAATTTTGTGAGAGGGGGGAGTTGGTTGATTTAATTTACAGTGCAGTGAAACATTCATAACGACAGAATCTAAGGGGGAAAAACTATTTAAATCCCATTGATGTCACGCCCCACCTGCAATACCTCTGCGCCCCACTAGTGGGGCTCGCCCCATAGTTTGAGAAACACTGGTCTATTCCTTCAAATAACTACATACCCATCAGGGCTGTCACAGCACTCAGCGAGAATTTACAAGAGTAGTGCTTTTGTGATTGCTGTTGCTTTCATCTCAAGAAAAAAAAGTTTGTGATATTCTTTTTTTTTGGCGGACTTTCTTTATTTCTAGATAAGGGGACACTTAATAGTTTAATTGCAAAAAGAGCTCTAGATTATATTATTTCACTGTAATGAAATTATTTCAATTATGAAATGAGCCTTAGATTTCTTTGCAAAATAATGAACTAATAGAACCATTATCACTAACAGAAAATTAGCTTGAGAGCTTAGTATTTGAAGATGATAAAACCACCAAATTGTTGTCACAGCAAAACAAAGTCGAGATTTTTGTCACCCCAAAATAATTAGATTACTAAAAAGTTGTCAAGTACAAAATCTAATCATCCTGACGTAATGAGAAAATCCATCACTCTATACTAGTTCGTAGCATTTGGGTTTTCGGCTATTGTGAATAGATTGCTGTGACTGATGTCTTAAAATTTCTTTATGTGCACATTTTTAGAATTTTTATGGTTAGAGGACTCTGAAACGAAACCCCAAACAGTGTAAAACAAAAGGCCTAAAAATCAACTAAGATATCTAAAAATGAAATCCTGGAAACATTTGAAATTGGATACTTTGTCTGAACCCTGTTTATAGCTGTTTGAATTATTCACATTAAATTGATCTAAACTATGTTTTTTCATTGACTAATCAAAAATCTTGATTAAGAGGCTCTTTGTATTATATGCATCAGAAAGTGGAGACCCCCCTCCATATGGCCTCCAGAGCAGGACACTGTGAAGTGGCTCAGTTCCTGCTACAGAATGCAGCACAAGTAGATGCAAAGGCAAAGGTATGATAATCAAAACTTAAATTATTAAGAAAAGCAAAATGTTTTCTAATAAAATGCTGCTTTTAACATTCTCAAAGAAACTGCATGAAACTTACCTAGAGTTCAAGTAATGAATATCCAGTTTGCATTGGTGATACTTTATAGAATATTTTCAGCACTATTTTGATCCCCTCACAGGATGACCAGACACCCCTACACTGTGCGGCTCGTATGGGCCACAAGGAACTGGTCAAGCTGCTCCTTGAGCACAAGGCTAACCCTGACTGGGCTACAACTGCAGGTCACACGCCCTTACACATCGCTGCACGTGAGGGACATATCCACACCATACGGATATTATTAGATACAGGAGCCCAACAAGTCAAGATGACAAAGGTGGAGTACATAGTGAAATCATGGTATAACACTTTGCAAAGTCACTGCATAAATACATCTATCAAACATTTTTTCATGTGTTTCATTTTCCCCATCTTTGGAGCAGAAAGGTTTCACTCCTCTCCACGTAGCTTCTAAATATGGAAAAGTGGATGTAGCGGAGCTTCTTCTGGAAAGAGGCGCCAACCCAAATGCAGCAGGGAAAGTGAGTCACTGCTTAACTTCTGTACCTCAATAGTTAAATCTAAGAGCTGAAGCTTGTTGAGGAAATGTTGCTTTTTCAGCCTAATACCATCGTATGTGTCCCATACATACGTGTTTCTGTGTCATTTCTGTGTATTTATGTCTCTGGGTTTATATATGTTTACATGTGTATATGTGTGTGGTTGACAGAATGGTCTGACACCCCTTCATGTGGCCGTGCATCACAACAACCTGGATGTTGTTAAACTCCTGGTCAGCAAGGGAGGATCTGCACACAGCACTGCCCGAGTAAGATGCTCACTGATGAGTGTGCACATACTCACACAAGCAGTTTGTCCATGGAGAAACTCTGACACTTGTCCTTGTACCTGCCAGTGCTCTTTTACAGCAGCATTGAAGTATTTATTGGAAGTTGCACTCGGACACACGTTCAAAAAGAGAAAAGTCAATGCTGGTTAATGTGCCTTTTTTTATTTTTCCAGAACGGTTACACTCCTCTGCACATAGCTGCCAAACAAAATCAGGTGGAGGTGGCCAGTGTTCTGCTTCAGAATGGTGCGTCCCCAAATGCAGAGTCCCTCCAAGGCATCACGCCCTTACACCTGGCTTCACAGGAGGGGCGGCCCGATATGGTGGCTCTGCTTATCTCCAAACAGGCAAATGTAAACCTAGGAAACAAGGTAGAGTAAAATTGTACTAAATGTTTTAATATTCAGAGGGGGCCAAAGGAAACAAGCTAAACTGAATAGCTAAATGTCTGTGGTTTTTTTTGCTGTTGTTTCTTTTCAGAATGGACTGACCCCTCTGCATCTTGTAGCTCAGGAGGGTCATGTGGGCATCGCAGACACCTTGGTCAAGCAGGGCGCATCCGTTTTTGCTGCTTCACGGGTGATTCACACCATCGAAACAAGTGCATGGATTGACAAGATTAGTTAGATCTGCTAAAATGAGCTAAATACAGAGACTGACATCAGAATCTCAGAGTAGAATCAAATATGAGACAAGGAATTTAATGATATTAATGGAACTCCATTAGACGGTTTCATTGTTTTCATAACTAAAGGTGCTAACTAAAATTACGTTAGCGGTAGCAATGTTATGGAGGAGAAAATAAATAGAAATTAAACAATTCATAACGGTTCGCAAACAGTATGTTCTTAAAAGATTCTTGTTAAATGTAGATTAGACGAGTAATAGTTTATAATTCAAAAGCTATAAAAAAAATATATTTTAACTTTTATTAATTTTTTTTAATTGTGGCAAACCCTTGGGCTGTGACTGTATCAGTAGTTCTGAGCAAACAGCTGAAATGATAACAGGTTATTTTGCTTTAAAACATGAGCTTTGAGGATTTGCACAATGTCATAGCTCTAAAAAAGGATCCGCAGTGCACATAGGTGTCCAATAGAGAACTTTATCCATATTTGATTAGTAAAGTATTAATGCAAATTTACTCATTAATAATGTTCCATTACTCTACTGCTCTTAATAAATTTTCGTCTTTCTTATCAAAGAGGTGTGATCTGTTCAGATAACACATTTTTGCAGTTATTTGTTGTGATGTCTGTAACCTTTTAGAAATATTTACAAGAGATTGATTCAGACAGCTGGAAATGATCCATTAATTCTTTCTCGTCTTCTCTTAGATGGGCTATACGCCACTACACGTGGCCTGCCACTACGGGAACATTAAGATGGTGAAGTTTCTTCTGCAGCAGCAGGCTCATGTGAATGCCAAAACGAGGGTAAAACTCTTCTGTTAATTTAAGAGATAGAGACGTTGCTTTTTTTCTCTCTACTTTTGCCTGAATATGCATCCCCTGTTTTTATTCCTGCAGATGGGCTACACCCCTCTGCACCAAGCAGCTCAACAGGGCCATACTGATATTGTGACCTTACTCCTAAAACATGGAGCCATGCCTAATGAAATCACATCAGTAAGACATTCAATTAATTAATTAATTTATTTATTTATACCTCAAATAGCTTCAAAAATCATACTCCATGCATCATCATACTAATTTGTATGCATCTCTGAAATAGTCTAAATGTTTGTTTAAATGAGCTAACTATTGCATTCATTTAACACTGAAAAGATGGATGGAATAATAGTCAAACACCTTAAAATAATGATTATTAGAATGACAAGAACATAGCAAACTTAATATGCAAACAAAATATGCAGTGGCTCTCAACCCTTCTAGTTTTTTGTTTTTTCTTTTGGGATCAAAACATTGTTATGTAATTTGGCTATAGGATAAAAGAGAAAAACTTGCCATTTTGTGGGTAATATAACCCCAAACAGTATTTGACTCTTGCTTTCAAGAGGAAGTATCCTATGTTATTTTACTAAAATACAGTTAGTGAGTGACTTTTCCATGTAGATTCGATTCAATGTAGGCCTGATGGTTTCTTTTGCTGCAATCTGAAGTTGTACAATTACTTTTCATTGAGATTTCTCTACACTCTATATATAAATTAAATATGCTGATATTGCATTAGAGAAAGGAGAAAAAACCAAAAATAAATATATTTCTCTGCAGAATGGGACATCTCCTCTTGGCATCGCTAAGCGACTGGGTTATATTTCTGTCATTGATGTGCTAAAGCTGGTTACTGAGGAGTCTGTTTCCGCTGTGAGTAACACATTATGCACGGTGTACAATGATTTAAAAAGCAAGCTTTAAAAATAGGTTTATAACAAAAATCACTTTTTTCTTCATCAAATTCCGATATCTTCTTGCAAGGAAATCAAGTATAAAGCTTCCTTTTTCTCTTTCCACTGTTCCTCTTACTTCTAATCTCTCTTTGATTCTTCACAGATCACCACAGAGAAGCATCGGATGAGTTTTCCTGAGACAGTAGATGAGATTTTGGATGTTTCCGAAGATGAGGGTAGGTTTTCTCTTAGAATTATGTTTGACACATTAGCTGTTTTCAGCACCTTCCACAGTTGTTGGCATCCAAATGAATGGAGGTGGGTTTACCTTCTTTTGTTTTATTTACTGTTTAAAAAAGTGGTTAAACAAATCAGCCTTTGTGTTACATCCCAGGGAAGCAGGAAGTCATTGAAATTATCAGTTCCCAATCCCTTTGATTAGCTTTAAAGAAGCAAAGACTAATTTGTTTAAATTAGAATATTTTTAGGAATTTTGATTTTGGCTACAGTGGTTATAAAAACACCTGATTTTTCCGTTCACGATGTCAAGCACTCTAACAAGGTTCCAAAAACCCTTGGAAGTGATTAACGTCCACATTATCATATGTCCACCACAATGCTTAACACTGGGCTTGAGGTTCTTTCAATATATTTATTTTTTATACTATAGTAAAACTAGCTGGAGTCCTTTTTTATTGAAATAAAGGAATCTCAATTTGAAGGAGAAAAAAACTCAAATTCTAGTTAAATCACCAGCAGCACGTAGCAAACCCCTTCTATTTAACCTTGTCACAGTAGATCAAAAAATACAATGAAGTTCAAGCACATCTTCCTGAATTGAATTCTTCTGTCTTTACTGTTTTGAAGAGCGGCTTAGAGAAATTAGCTTTTCTGTCTCATAATTTTTCTATACCAAGGAAACAAGAACTCAGGGATTAGTCTTTGAAAATTATTAAATACTTGAATAACTTTAAAAAGTAAAGTAGGCAACAACACTGACTTGTATTCATTTATAAGGCTGTCTTGGGCAAGCTAACCCCACTTTAGCTTCGTCTCATGTCTCCAGTCAGGTGTGGACACAATACATCATTACATCAGCTTCTCTTTAATGTCCCTAAAATCTCATCAGAACTTGGTAAAAAACTTTCTCTTATGCTGACCCTTGGTCCTGGAATACTTTGCAAAAGTCATTAAACCTCCAGCAGTTTAGTCCCATGGATTAATGTCAAATTCCTCTTAAAAACTGTTAAACTGAAGAATATGATTGCTATTCCTAAACCCCTTTTAAATTATTATATTAATTATTTTACACTCTATTTTTGTAAAAAAAAGTATTGTTTGTACTTATGTTTTAATTGTCTGAACCTTTTTAGTTATTGTTTTGTATACTGTACACCGATGTGCCTCTTGTTCAGGTCTCCCTCGAAAAAGAGATTTTATCTTAAGGGACATCCTTGTAAAATAATGGTTAAATAAAACAATAAATAAAGCAGTAATGAAAAAAAGTTGTAATTTCTAAGGATTAAGGGTTCCTAAGAATTCTGGCTGCAGTAATTTTACAGCTAAAAAAAATCTATTTCATTAAATTCCAATAAATTCACCCACATTAAATTTTGTTTTTTCCCCCAAAAGTTTTAATATGTGATTATATTATGGTGATAGATGATGAATTTGTTTTTTACACATCTTTGCCAAGTATGCCAATAATTGTAGAGGGTGCTGTTATTTTTATTGTGGTTTTTTTTCCAGCTCTTCCATATTTTGCTGGAGTAAAACTGCATGGAAAGTATCAAAAGTGCCACCATTGATACTGGTGTTCACGTCTGAAAAGTTTATAACCCTTCTTTCTATTTGTTTTGTAGGAGTTTGCCAGCTAACTTTAGGTAGGATTGTGTCCATTTCTCTGCCTTGTCCAGTCCGGTGGCTAGTGAATGTGTGCCGTCATTGCAGTTACTTTCATTCTCTGTGTGTGTCACTAATCGTTTTTCTGATTATTCTCTGTCTTTCCACTCCAGCAATGCTTTCTTGTCTTTATCTTCATCTTCTCAATTGTATCTCTGTTCTTTTTTTCTATTCCAGCTTCTTCAGAAATTGATTTAAAAAATAGTATCTCTGCTTTTCATCAGCATGAATAGTGGTCTCATTTTGCTTTCACCAGCATCCAATGCAGATTTTAAATGGTTTATAATGGACAGTGTTCCAATTTGTCAGAAATGTCTCCCTTCCTACATAACATTGCTCTTCTTTTTACAACATAATTTACCCATTAGCTGATTAAACACATGCTGTGCAGCAGCTGTGACTTTCTTGAAAACAACACAACCACATTTGCTGTTTAATATGAGCACAGGCAGTTGCACATAAGTCTCATCTTTTTGGTCTTGTTTAATGTTTTTGGTGTTTGCTGAACCGCTTGTCCGGATGGATGTCTGTATACATCTCTGTCTAAGTGCTTAAATTAGAAGTCATACATATTATTTCTATTATTAGTTATGTTTATTAACTGAGGTCTTTTCTCCTACACAGAATCAACCATCACCACGTTTTTTCATCCTTAATCGGCATGCTCACAAAACAAAAACAAAAATCAACAGTCACCAGGTTGCCTTGTCTATTGTCCATGCAGTGTACTGAACTGTCTTAATGATCACTGTCTTACCACTCTTCTTTTTCCACTTCTTTGGTTTCCATTTGCTATCAGTGTTGTTGGCTTGACTCCATTGCTTGGACTACAATATTTACCATTTCCTTGTAGCTGTTGATTTCTGTGGTTACTTGAAGGCGAGGGGATGGAAAAGATGGTGCAATGATGTTTTAACAAACACTTTACCCTTTTGGATAAAACCAACTAAAATTATTTACCTTTTAGCGCTATAGCTAAGTTTTAAATATAGATTTAAATAAGTTATATTGGCATTTCTCTATATATAAAACTTTCTTCTTGATATAGGAAATCTGTAGAACCTGGGAGTTGAGATCAGCCATCATTTTGCATATGCTACCTTGTTCTTATCCTATTTTCTCCCAATGCTGTTCTTTTTACAGCCTGTTCTTCACCTTTTGACTTTTTTGTCTTTATTTTTCAGCCTTTCTCTTCTTTTTTTTTATATCCACAGGAGATGAATTGCTTGGGCTGGATGGAGCACGCTATTTGAAACTTGATGACTTCAAAGACCAGGACGATGACTTTCTCTCCCCAAAGAAAACCCTCAGAGATTTTGAGGGTGGCATGGGTACCACGTAAGTCAGATTTCTGAGTTCTAGACCAAAAATGCAGATCAAATTAGACTTTCTTCTGAGTCATAATGAAATAGTAAGCACACTGGTGCAGATTCACAAAGCTATTTGTGCGGTCTAAATGTGGGCAAACCAACTCTAAGACTGGATACAAAGAAACTTCTGCTCCTAAAATAGGTTTTCTTGTGAGGGGTGTCACATAAATTAGATCTAATGAGACCTCACTTAATATTTTTGAAATCTGGTTGATTTTCAAATTTAATCAGTTTATTTTTTATCTTCACATGAATCAGTTAAAATGATGAATCGTCCTTTACAATCTGCAGAGGTGTATTAAAAATCTCCATTGGTTAAAAACAGCATTCTAAATATGATTCGTTACAAATAATGAGGTGTCAGTGTGTAATATGTACTATGGTTATTCAAAACGTCATCGAAAGTTTAGTTTAGCTAGTCTAAAGACCTTATAAGTATTATTTAATTTATTTATGACCAGTTAGACATCAGAAATCAGCTAGAATAGTTCTAATATTAATTTCTGTCTATTTATAAACTTAACATTGCTTGTTAATTTATGTGCCACTGATTATTTCCTCATAGTATATAATACCATAAATATACTTGCTCTTAACAGTTAGATGCAGAAATTCAATTACTTTAAGATTTTATTGCATGGCAATATTAAGCTGCTGTGTTCTGCCTTTGATTTTCCTCATTTCCTCCCCCACAGGCCATACTCTCCTGCAATTCCCAGGATTCCCTGTGTGTCCCCAGAGACAGTGCAGCTCGACCAGGTAGACGTCACCCTCAATCACATTTAACAAGCTTATGTTCCTCTATGTAATAATAATTTGAAAGAGTCCTGAAGAGTTACTCTGCCTGTTTCTGTCCGTTTTGTGGCATTTCTTACATTCTGAAGCATTTAAAGAAAAATTATTTCCTTCCTTTGTCCCTTTCTGTGTCTTAATTTTTACCCTTTGTGGTTGTGTGTTTTTTATTGTTCCCAGCACACGCCCATCCCTTTACCAAAAGAGTATGATGAGGATTCCCTTATCCCAAGCAGTCCAGCTACCGAGACTTCAGACAATGTCAGCCCTGTTGCCAGCCCCATTCACACAGGGTGAGATAATCTGTTATTTTGCCGATTGTTAGTAATACTTTTAGTTGCATATTTAGAAGCTCCTATCAGTACTATTGCATTAAACCAACCTGTCACCTCAAAATGCTCAGGTTCCTGGTGAGTTTTATGGTTGATGCACGTGGAGGCTCCATGCGAGGGAGCAGACACCACGGCTTGAGGGTGATCATCCCTCCCCGCACCTGTGCTGCACCGACGCGCATCACCTGCCGTCTTGTGAAACCCCAGAAACTGACAACGCCTCCTCCACTGGTGGAGGGGGAGGGCCTGGCTAGTCGGATCATCTCCCTGGGGCCATCCAGTATGCAGTTTCTGGGGTGAGTTAAACTTGTATTAGTTCA
Source organism: Valencia hispanica (assembly GCA_963556495.2). NCBI lineage: Eukaryota > Metazoa > Chordata > Actinopteri > Cyprinodontiformes > Valenciidae > Valencia > Valencia hispanica. The sequence continues at coordinate 13,782,492 of OY747717.1, read as the reverse complement.
GTGTGTGGTCAGAATTCAGTCTGGAAAAGTGTGTAAAGTATACATTTTTTTTAGTGTTTCCCAAATCCAGATAAGTGAAAAGGACAAAGAGTATGGAATATAATTTGTATTTCCAGACTTTATTCCCTGTCCCATCTTCTGCATGGTAAATATTTGAATTCCTTTAAAGAAGTTGCACAAACCCGTGTGATTTGTATGCTAATTTTATACAAAAGATGGAAATAGATACCATAAGGTCTGCTTTTTTTTTCTTCATCTAACATATCAGGTCATTCATACATATATTTAGGCATAGCTGTTTCTGTCTTTTGACTCACTGACTAAAACACCACAGATGCATTAATACTCAAACATTCCTGAAGGTTTCATGGACAGTTAGATAACAAGTGGTAGGGTGGCTGACAACAAGGATGAACCATGGGATATTTACACCACCTAACAGTTTAGAAAGCTGGTGGCATTATCCTTAGTGTTGAATCTATCCATTCATCAGTCAGTTTGTTCAACCATCTATGTGTTGGTTAATCCATCCGTCCATCCATCGACTTTCACTCTCTGGTTTTTGCAGATTTCATATTTAGACTGTCCACTGCCACAAAGTCACAGAGAAATGTTTATTTAGGATATCTGGAAATTCAAGTCTACAAAGTCTGGAATTATGACATGAAATATGTGCAGGAACAAAGTGTGAAAAGGCTTTAGATGCAAATATGCATGCTCACATTAGAAGATTCCTGACCAGCTAATTTATAAAATAAAAGCTCCTCCTTTTTTCAGTCCACTTGTCCTTATTTTACTACCAATTATTAAACATTATGAAACATAGTTTCTAAAATATAAATCACTGGAAACATGTTAGTCCACACAAACAGTGGTAAGTTGAGGTGACTTGATATTTAAACAAATATTTTCCTGGTTTGAAACTTACTTTTTTCTTGCTTTTTGTGTCTTGTTTATGTACCATTTATGTTTAAAAACACTAAGTCAGGCCTAAGATTATGATCACATACAGATGACATCAATAACATTGATTTTGTCTTCATCATGGCACCTGTTAGTTGTTGATATATTAGACAACAAGTGGACATGTTGTCCCAAAATTGACACAAGCAGGGAAATGAGCATACATAAGGATATCAGGCAGTTTGACTGTTTCAGAGGATTTTCCAGATTATTCCAGTTTTTGTGGGGTGTTCTTGGTCTGCAGAAGCCAGTATCTTTCAAAAGTGGTCCTATGTAGAAGCAGTGAAAGGGTCATAAGCATACCAGACTCATTAATGCAGATGGAGTGTAAAGAGTGGCCCATGTGTTTTAGTCCTTTATCCATTAGCTAAAATAAGGAATGATGATCACGATGAAAACAAACATCCTTATTTCAGTTTTCTCTTCATATTCTCTTTTTTTTCTCCTGCTACTGTGTCTCTCTCTCCGAATACTACCCAAGATTACTAATTAGCAGAGCTTACAGCAAGCTCAGAATGATGCCAGAATGTAATGCAGTGGGACATCTGTATCTATTGTCTATAGCTACTTAAAAATGAAGTTAAAGCTCCAAACAAGTCCATGCTAGTTCCAATAAAAATGTGCTGGAATACACAGTGTGCTGCAGTTTGGGGCTGCACGCTAGTCATAATGTTATGCCTGATTGGTCTATTAATCAGACATTACTCAGGATAGTCCTTTGGTTAATTTTGATTTGTTGTCATTCCTATCATGGCCGCTTGATGTCCTAGTCGTTGTTTCCAGGTCTCTCACCCCAATTCTATTTGTTTTACTAAGGTATTTGTTCATTACAGAAGTATCCTGTATTATACTGTTACAAGTCAAGAATTGCAATGTAACAGTATAAAATAGTAACTGGCTTTGTTTCCCCTAGTAACTCATTGTAGACTCTTAATTCCACTTGCAAGGTTTATAGAGACATTATAGACTTTTACAAGTTACTTTATCTTTACAGGCCTGTTATAGTGGAAATTCCCCACTTTGCCTCATTGGCCCATGGAGACCGAGAGCTTGTGGTTCTCCGAAGTGAAAACGGCTCAGTCTGGAAGGAACATCGCAATCGCTATGGAGATGAAGTGCTGGAAACTATTTTGAATGGCATGGATGAAGGTCAGTTTCATTTTAACAGCTGTTTTCCATAGTAGCTTGCATGTTCAGTAGTCCTCTTTGACATGCAACCCTGAAAGGACAAGACAGCTTGTCTCAGCAAACTCTGAAAGTCATCTTCTCCTGATTTACATTATACCTAGAAAATCCATCATTTTGCCTCCATGTGACCTTTTTTCACTTTGCTTCAGACTTGGAAAGTCACGAGGAGCTGGAGAAGAAGAGAATACGTCGAATCATCTCCACCGACTTCCCCCTCTACTTTGCTGTAGTCTCTCGCATTCAGCAGGAGAGTGATCTTATCGGCCCAGAGGGTGGACGGCTCACCAGTAAGCTGGTGCCCCATGTGGAAGCCATCTTCCCTGAGACTGCTGTCACCAAGAGAGTGAGGTTGGGATTGCAGGTAAAAGCATAGGAAGACATTTCTGCAGGTATATAAGAAAATATTTGCTTGGATGTTTGATGTTTCACACAATCTTAGAGAGAGAAAATCTCTGTGGTCAATAGTAGCATATTTACCCGATGGCTCATTGTTGACTTTCATTGATTTATGTTTTTGAGCTGCCTTTTTTTGGAAATAAGGGAATATACTGAAAGCTATGAGGACTTATGCTGACACTGTGCTGCCTCATTAAGAATTCCTTTCTTGTAAATCAGCCTTTTCCTCTTGTTTGAGCCACAGAATTTAAAAATGAATAAGGAAGATATTTGCCAAAGTCATTTGCCTCTGTGAAGTTATAATATAAAATTTACAAAGGAGTTTTTTATTTTTATTTAGTGGCTAGCTAGGCTGCATTACTATTGCTAAGTTGTACATCAAAGGGGAAGAAAATCTGGTTTTAGCTAAGCTATTTTTTCTATATATCAAAGCTACTACTATGATCATTACATTAAACATTTTTACATTAAAAAACTTGGAGGTTTGTTCCCAGTTCTTACCAGGTGCTGTCATGTTTTGTATGTTGAAAGTACTACTTTGTTGTCCATCATCTCAGATTTAGGTGTGCATCTCAGTGTTTTTAGCCAGCATATATTTAGGCAACATGTGACGAGATACTCAGCTCATTATTACAAAATACTACTGGGCTCCGATAAATCTTAAAATAAGAGCAAAACAACTACCTATCCCATACCATAGTTATTCCTTGTTGTAGTGAACCTTAAATAATGAGTGAACAACACTTCAAATATAGCTTGTTTAAACAGCAGTCATGATTTAGTATATAATATGAGACAATATGTTGTATTGTATGAAACTAGTATTGCTTCTGAAGACTAAGTGGACATAAAATGAAGTGTGTATGTGAAGTTGGCACACAAAAGGCACCAGTCATGCAATCTTTTTTGTTTTACATAACATGGGCCTTCATTGTTTTTTGTTTTGTTTTGGTTACATTTGTGTACCTTAAAATCTTTTGTCTTGACAATGGTTAGTGTAAAGTGAATTGCATGAGTCTGCATTTTGCTTTGCCTTACGCTGCTTTGTTCTATGTTTTGCTTTTATCCAGCCGTTCGTCACTCCTCAGTTGCCTGATTTAAGTTGTGAGCCACACTGACTGAGCTGATGCACTGGTCTGAGCTGGGTCAGATGTAAAATATGACTTTGTTGCATGTGTGAGTATGGCTGTGAGTTTGTTGTTTCAGTTTATCGCACATCTTTCCTCGGTTTACTGTTTGCATTAGTTCCACAATTATGCACTATCCGTTGAAACTTGATATAGTGTATTTCTTTTTTCTATATTTTTTCTTCTTCAGTCATGTCCGGGCTAATTTTTTTACAATTTTTTTTCTTAGTGTTCTTAAGAAGCTTTTGTCCCCCTGAATAAACTTCAGGCACAACCAATCCCTGATGAACTGCTAACTAGGCAGCTTGGGAACCAGGCAACCTTCAGCCCGGTCGTTACAATCGAACCCCGGCGGCGAAAGTTTCACCGACCAATTGGACTGCGCATTCCATTACCTCCATCCTGGAGGGAAAGTGTACGAGATGCGGGAGAGGGAGACACCACCAGCTTGCGCCTCCTCTGCAGTGTTATAGGTACTTTAAGAGAACAATAATACAGTTCCAGGATTAGAACTTGGTGACACAATTTGTGGGTTTTTATTACATGATTTCTTGATAAATATACATGGTCTTCCTACAGTATTATAGCTCCTTGAACCTTTTCACATTTTGTTATGTTACAATCACAAATATCATTGCATTGTATTAGGATTTTATGTGATAGACCAACATAAAGTACTGCACAACTGTCAAATGGAAGAAAAATATATGCTTTTTTCATAATGAAAAATCTGAAAGGTGCATTCAGGTGTGTTTATTGTAATACCCCTTAATAAAATCCAATGCAACAAGCTTCCTTTTAAAGTCAGCTAAGTACATAAAAAAATCCACCTGTGTTATCTGAAATCAGTATAAAAACATCTTAAAATATTATCCACACTGAATAACATGGTGGAGGTAGTATTGTTATGTGGGACGCTTCTCTTTAGCAGGGACAAAAAAGATGTTCAGAGTTTATCATAAGATGGATAGAGAACACCTATTAAAGGCTGCATCAGACTTCAGACTGAGGCAGACATTCACCTTCCATCAGAACAGCCCCTAGAATAAAGCAAAAGTGTTAGAATGGTCACCCAAGGTTTATTAGTACCAATTACAGTCTGTGGCAAGACATGAAAACGTATGATTATAGACACACCCGGTTCAGGTAAATTGAGTTTGCACTTTTTTAATAGAAAGAATTGGCAAAAAAAATTAGACAAAATACAATCATCTAATCGAGCTTGTGTTTGCAATACATAACAAATTCTCAATGGATCAAGGATTATGAATAAAGAATTGTTAAGGACTGTGTAGGATGCTGTTTTTTTGCTCATTAAACACACTGTTTGGGACTTAGGTGGAACAGCTCCAGCTCAATGGGAGGACATTACTGGAACCACCAAGCTGATGTATGCACATAACTGTGCCAGTTTTACCACAAATGTGTCTGCAAGGTAAGCAACTCAGCATGAACTGCTTGAAATAAAAAAGTCTATTACCAGTCCTCTTTCTTGCCCCAATTTATTTGCAAAACTTTTGCTAATGCTGGTATTAATACATTTTTCTTCTTCCCCATCGAGATTCTGGCTGGCAGACTGTCCGCGGACAGCAGAGGCAGTGACCTTTGCCAACTTGCTGTACAAGGAACTCATGGCAGTCCCATATATGGCAAAATTTGTCATTTTTGCAAAGATGAACGAAGCTCGGGAAGGCAGATTGCGTTGCTACTGCATGACAGATGACAAGATGGACAAGACTCTGGAACTGCATGAAAACTTCTCAGAAGTGGCTCGAAGTCGAGATATTGAGGTGAGCGCAAAGGAGAACAGTAATCAAAACGACAGAGATCAAAGGTGATAAAGAAAAAACTTTGATTAAATATTCCCCCCTATTTTAATTATCAATCTCAGAGATGTACATTTTTGTAATTCATTTGAAAGTGGATGGTCATAGCCTTGTTGTTTCTAACATTGGAATGGTTTTCACAGCTTATGGAGGGCATGCCGCTACACTTGGAGTGTTCTGGGAATTTAGTGCCCATTCGGAAGGCCACTCAGCAGCCTCGTAGCTTCAGCTTCCAGGCCTTCAGAGATAACAGACTGCCTGTTTCTGTCAAGGTCTGTCTCTATGTGGCTGTTCACTTGCCTAACTTTCTATCACTTACCATTCATTCCTTGTGGGATTTTGTTTCCATTTTATTCAGTTTTTGGGTTGAACACATCAAGGATCTTCTCTCTAGATGGTCAATATTCTTCTCAAAATACTTACTGATAAACAGACACTTTAATTATCAAGCTCACAGTAAATCTTATTAATGTTGTCAATAATATGTACAAATATGTATAGGGGAAGAGTTGAATTTAAACAAAAACATATTTCCCACCTGAAAAACTGATAATGCAGGTATTAAAAGTAGAATTTATTTAAATTGTATAATAACACTTGCACAATAATATTTAATGAAGAACATCTGTTTTTTAATCACATTTTTTGTCTTTACTGTGATTTTATAATTATCAGTAATTTAAAAATGAAGCATGTTGTTTATCACTTGTTTGTGAATTTTGTGTCATCCTTTTGGTAAAGTTTTCAAAACAACATAAAATATTGTATTCATTAAATATTAAATATATGTAATATAATATTAAATTTAAACACCGGTTTAGAAAATAGCTGGTACGAAAGGCCTTTTTGCTGTAATTAGAGGATAACTTGGCTACATATAAAATTCTAAATGAATTCAGAATTTGATCACAGCAATAATGTCGGAAAAGTTTGATGAAAGAAAAAAAGACATGTTAGCATTAACAAACATGAATTTTAATAAGGACTTTACATAGGCAGGTTTAACGTAGGGGTTTTTATAATTTGGTATTAAAGGATTCTCCTACAATGGGTTGTCTTACTAAGCCAGAATGTGTTGTGTCTTCACTTGGTTCAAAAGCCATATTTTTCTATGTAACACAGAAATCTTTTTGGACTTAACACCATTTGACATTCACATCTCATAAAGCTGTGAAAAGATAAAGAAGCTATTGGTTTATGTCAGTGAGTGACTTGGTAAACCAAGCTCTTACAGTATAGCAGAGGATATAGTTCTCTATTACAAATCCTTACTGACATGCTACCATTAAAAGTTTAGTATGCATGCTTTTTTGTGGCTTTAAACTGACAAACTGTTTAATCATTGTCATTTTAGCTATTTTTAAAGCATTAAATAAGTATTATTAGTCTCGAAATGGGCACCCTGCTTACAAAATAGTGGATTGAAAACTGTGATTGTAAAGAAAAATAATAAAAAAGAATGTTTAAAACTAACTAAGAGGGAACAATGTTCTAAAGTTGAACAAAAATGCAATTTCATTTTTGTGGGAAAGTGCCACCACTTTCAGCAACAATGATTGCATTATGTCAGAAAATTAAGGTTGAGGTAGAACCATGGTTGGGGACTGTTCTGTTTCCCCAGGACCAATAGCCAAAAAAGTCAAAATGCCTGAACAGTTATTGACATTACCTTAACTCTTTTTTTTTTTTTTTTTTGGTATTGACTCTTAATATAGTATTTACATTTGGAGCCCCTGACTCTACAATAAAAATTGCTTTTAACATGGATTAATAAATGGAAAAGAACAATTAATAAATATCCTTATTGTGTCTGTATATGAATGAATGATGAGTAAACTTATTCAGAAGATCCACCCCACAAGTTGAGGGAGCTCCAAATTTTATATTCAGCCCACACTTGAGAGTAAATTCAAAGTCTTCGAAAACTACACGGAACTTTGTGTTTAAACCTGGCCTTGTCTGTCCTGTGACCATATTGATGTATTTTCATTGTGTTGTACAGTATTTATTCTTTTTCCCAAGTACAGACAGTTTTTTTTTTTACATCCATGTCTGTTGGCGTGACCTATGGTACTATAAAGTATCACCTACCTAAATTCTTGTAGCCATGCAAAAAACAACTTACCTATCTATCCGCTGACTCTCTCGGGTAATTGTTTGCATGTCCTGTGTTTCCCTCACTTTCTTTGCCTGCCTTCCAATCTTTGCGGCCTTGCCTGTCTGTACGTGTCTGTCTCACTGTCTCTCTTTCTTTCTCTCATGGTCACTCTGTAACTGTCTGATCTGACAGACGCCCAGGTAAAATGAGCAGGTAAATCTCTCTCTCTCTTGCCTGCCTGTGGACTGCTTTCATCCCTGTTTACCCCTGCTTCTTGTCCAGTGTTACTGCGCACCAACCTCGCGGCACTGTGGAGAGATCTAATTCCTCTTTTTGATCTGTTTGTCTTTTCTTCTTGCTCCTTCTTCCTTTTACTCTACTCCACTCTAATGTTTTCTGATGTGCATCGTCTCGTGCACACATTCTTTTCTTTTCTGCTCTATTCTCCATCGACTTCTTTCTATTTTCCTTCTGTTTTTTTCTTCGTTCTGTCATCTATATGTGCTAGGTCAGGGATAGCAACAAGGAAGCGACTGGGTTTCTGTCTTTTCTGAGGAAATGTACAAAGTATGAGGACGCTCAACACGTCTTGTGTAACCTTAATATAACCATGCCACCTTGCGTCAAGGTAAGAACAAGAAACATGCATCAACATGCATTGAAACATGGAAGCTTTTGAAATATCTGAAATGATAAATATTTATCTTAGATTAAAATGTTTTTAGTCCCCATCTATGTTTTAAAAAATCAGAAGGACTCCTGTAAAAGCTTTACAGCTCTTTGTACAGCATCTACAAACATAATAAATAAAAATGAACGTAATCCAAAACTAGCGAACACACTGACTCTCGATAACACGACCGCTCGACCTGATAACTACCTACTGAGCTGGGACAGTGCATAGCGTATGACTCCCCCCTCTTAAGTTACACGTTAAGATTATGAAACTTTTTTATTAATATTTGTGTCTTTGCATTGTGAAATTTAAATTAACCTCAATACATGTTTCAAATAGTAATTTTTGGACAACATTTTATATGCATTTTAGAAGTATTTAACCTGCAATATGCTCTTTAACTTTCCAATGAAATAGCTTGCAGAAAGATGTTTGTTTTCATGGACATAGATGTTTTCAAAGAAAATGATGGCGCCAACAGTGTGCAGGGCGACACGTCTGTCCCTCTCTTTTTTCTTAAAAGTTATTTTATCTTATTCTTATCTTATTCATTATGCCTAAATGTCCAAGGTCTTTCTTCTTTATAAATGTTTTCTTTCTGTTGTGTTATTTTGTGAAGCACTTTGGGCAGTTGCTACTGTTGGAAACGTGCTATGTAAATATACTTGACCTTTACCTTGACCTTGTAAAACAGAACCAAAAAAGGTATTTTCCCTAGTCTGAGCAGATGCCACCTACCTAGTTTTTTGAATTTTATATTTTATGCCTCGCTTTTACTGAGCGGTACGGCACAGGTCAGTGCAGTTCAGTACGCTATTTTATGGTCTGCCGTATTCTGGAGAGCGTTTCCACCACCAGTTGGACTCTCACTGGGCAAGAAGAGTTAAACCCAAATGCCTAATTTGGCGTCATTCTAGCGTGACGACAAACTTGACACACTAGTATGTCGTGCTTGTCCCAAGCAGTGACGTTTTTCTGTCCTTCAATCAATGGACTTTGTTGTGTCACACCAGTAGCTCCTCCCTAACCATACCATGCTATTGTCCTATGGACCTAGAACTGAAGGGGGCCCAGGAATGGTGCAGTACAGGTCTCCTTCATGGGCCACTTTTATAGTGTAAATAAACTAACTAGCATACTGACCCATGGAAATGAGGCATAACACGGTATTCCTTTTGATTGTTTCACTGACAGACTTCTTCAAAGGTATGGGGACATGCTTTTTTGTATTATTGGCATCCAATAATGTTTAGTATTCCTTAAAATGAATTCTTCTTTAATAGCCTATTTTACAGTTGATGTCACAATTTAGCCACGGAAGTGCTGCTGGGTGCTAATGCTAGACAAACAAACCGCATTTTCCATTTGGAAAAAAAACAGACAGAGCGCTTGGACCTCGATGTGAAGGCAGAAATTTTATGTGAAATTTAAAACGCATCTCACAGATGATCAAATATAAAATGGAGGACGTTGTTTTGACGGAGAAAGACATACCAGGGGTCACTTTCCAGAACTGCAGCATTGGCTTGAATGTCATGGTCAAAGTAAAAATGTGCCTACGAGAGGCTATTGAAAAGGTGCGAAGTTGTATTGCAATAAAAATACAGGTTTATCCTGGAGTGGATGATGGCAAATGGTATGAAATTAAAAAAGTGAAGGACTTGCTAGCCAAACATCTCCTGTTACAGCCGTTACCGTGACAACGCCTGACAGTGGCTGGACCACAAAGTTACTAATTCCACTGTAAGTAAATCTAAGGGGCAGAAGGTTAATTTGACATATTAAATATATGTAGTTTGGTTTTTTGCACCCTGTTGTCAAGAATTATTGTGTTTTATACGTTTATTTATTTTTTCTCATTATTTTATGATTTGTTTCTCATAACTTTCTCCGACACCCGATCTGGGTATCTAGAGTCCGATTTGTACAACCCCCAACAGCAGTGCTTAGTTCCTTACCGTTTAAACATCTTTCCAAAGACGAAACTACAACTTTGTGACGATCGGAGCGACTCAGACCCATAGGCACCCATGCAAAATGTGCACTTGTTTGTCTAGGGCTACCTCCCAGAATGCATTGCAACATTATGTCACGATCTATTTTTAGCTACAGTGAAAGGCGCTATTGCTATAGCATATACAATCCCAGAATATATGATTAACTTTGATTAACTGGCCATTATTGGTTCAGTTTGACTAGCAACACACTGACTAGATTACTGCCAGACCTGCAGAATGAATATAAACTATAAAATAACCTGTTTGACAACATGAAGTAGACTAAAATACCTTTAAAAGTAATAAATTTCCCCAAGAACAGGTGGGAGACAAAGTCACTGATCTCTATCAGTCTGGAAAGTGTTAAAGTGCTATTTCTAAGTGTTTGGAGCTCCAGTGAACTACAGTTTAAGCCACTGTCCTCAAATTGAGGAAGCAAGTAACAGTGGTAACCCTTCCCAGGGATGACAGGCAAACTAAAATTAAACTAAGAGAGCTCTGATGATCATCCAGAAGGAGGGCTGGATGATATAGAAAAAGAGCATATCCGTAAAGAAAAAAAGTCATCCTGATTAAAATCGATAATTATTGATAACTATCAAAAAAACATCTTTACCAGAACATTTTTTCCAAATTTAATTCTTTAGTTTTACTCCCTTTAAAAATGAATAAAAGTTCAGAGTGTACATTTTTTAGAATCAAATGTGTTATTTTATTGTTGAAGTCTCTGTGTTCCAAATACTATGTTTTCCAGACAAAAGTTTTCCATAAAAAACAATTCTGATTGGTCCCTGTTTTAGGTTGCTGGGAGCGAGGAACGCAGGCGAACATTAACCCCTCTGGCTCTGAGAGAGCGCTACAGTGCACTGAACGAGCCTGGTGTGGGTACGTTTTTGTCTGTACTTCTGCCCTCTCCTCATAGACACACACTGGAGATGGGCACAGAATGTTGCTCTGCCCTTTTGCCCAGCCCCCTGCTTCCCTGTTCTGCCCCTACTCTGCCCTCTCTGACCCTATTTGTCTCATGTGCACGCATGGCACAAAGACTAAGCCTTGGATGCAATGCACTGCTGTACAGTATGCCCCAGAGTTTGTGGCAGTGCAGTTAAATGAAAGCACCGAGAGGCCGAGAGACAGGCAGCAGTCTGTAACATGGCCTGTGATAGCTCCATGGCACCTGGAAAGTCCGTTTTTGTCTTTCCTGAGTGTCTTGGATGTTCGAACAATGATTTCTGTGATTGGTTGAGCATGGCGCTGGTGTCTCCACTGCGACATCCAATGGCATGGCAGCAGATACTATTAGCTTATTAGCACTGAGAATGAGCAGGACCTCCCAGTGGAGCTAGACAGAGGAGCCCTTCACACTGATTTTTGGTAAATGAGTAAGAGTGACTGTTAAAGTTGGTGAAACAAATTGTGATGTTTTCTGATGGATGATGAAGGAGAAAAGGTCTCTTCTGTCTATCAAGTACACAGCGCTGCTACATTGCACCTTGGTCCCTCTGTAATATTTATGGAATGCTATTATGGTTAATGGGACTAACATTTCAATGAACCCCAAACTCTTACATCTTATGCCCAAACTGAGTCCTAACCTTGACGATTACTTGGATAAAAACACTGTTGTGGGTAGTGCTTATTACCTTACCTCAGCAGAGAAGAAAAGGTAAGTATTATCATTAAATCTTAACAAAAACTTTGCTCAGTTTTAAATCTTTTTAGGTCACACATGATGAACTGTAATCTTATAACTTCTTACATAGCTTTGCTCTATTTAAGTTAATAAAAATAGGATTAATGTTAGAATCAGGAATGTCCCTGTCAGTATGTTTCAGCCTCTGACACAGATCCGATGCATTGAAATAGAGGCATTCATTCAGGAAAGCTTTAACCCCAAGGAGACTGTCACAAATTCACCTCAAACCACCACACAGCCAAGTTGGTATATCTATCCCATTAATTCCCAGTAATGCAGATTCTACAAATACAAAGTGTTGTATTGGAAGCTATTAGCCAGCATTTAGAGGTTGGAGTAATTCCCAATTATTATAGACATTTCTAATTTGCATAGTAAATACCTGCATTTATATCTGTTCATTGTGCTATATTTAGATTAAGAATCTGTTTGAGAGCAAAAACACTATTTCCTTTCTGTATTATTGTAACGGAATTTAGGCAGTTATTGGTTAATGTCCAGACAACCACTTATTTGATTTGTGCATAGCTTTACATTGCTAAGCAATGACTCAACACATACGGTCTTTACAGAACTCAGTCTTGATCCTGTTGATGTATTTATGCAGTATATGCAGTCTAAAGTGCTAGGCTAACACTAACATGTTTAGTCTCTGTTTTGATATGACTTGTTGATAATTCAGCTCATGTTTTAGTTCTTTTACAGCTGTTTATGTTAGTGAAGCTTAAGAAAATGTGAAGAAAAGTTGTTTTCAGCCTTCATAAGCTCAGTACTTTGCTTTCAGCCTCGTTGAAACTTAATAACTGCTGTTTTAGCTACAGCTCTCTTGGCACACTAGGGATAACTAAGGATAGTAATAGTAAATAGCAATTCAAATGACACAAACAGACCAGGAGCTGCCGCAGCCTATACTGTCTTTCACTGTGAACATTGTCAAATATGTAAACAACATTTAGCTTGCTAGGAAAATCCCAAGTTTGTGAGATCAACAAAATAATGTGCATTCAGATATGTACACAATATAGATTTGCGAACCATGCACATAAGTGTAGGTGGTAATCTTTCAAAATTACCCACACAAAATATGGCCATATGACAGAAGACTAATAACAGGTATCTTAATTTCAATCTGATACCAATGAATTTTATAAATCCTGGATTAGGAAACCTGGAATTAAGACATCCCTGATTAGAATTTCCTGAGCTTAGTTACTGTTTACAAATCTTGTGTTTTTGACATTGTCTTTGCATGATTTTTGGGGGGGTTTCTAAACTGCTCCTATTTTCTCTTTAGCTTCAGTGAATGTCTTGGAGAGAACTGAAATCAAAATCAACATCATATCTGATCAGCTGGGTTTAAGCTGGGCAGGTTAGTTCCTTCAGATACGAACAGACATGAACTAGACATGGTGAACTTTCATTTTTAATGCTCTTGTGTCTCCTTCTGTCAGAGTTGGCAAGAGAGCTTCAGTTCAGTGTTGACGACATCAATAGGATCCGTGTTGAAAATCCAAACTCCCTTTTGGACCAGAGCTCTGCTCTGCTCAACCTGTGGCTCAGCAGAGAAGGCAAAAGGGCCAAAAGTGAGTCTAACACCATATTCTTCTAAGACTCTTCTTAAATTACCAGTAACTGAATTCATAGAGCCACTATGTAGGGGATGTGGAAAGTCTGTAGATTTCACCAAACATAGGACAAAGCCAAAGAACAAATGGATATGTAAAAGAAAGTCATATAAAGAATTGTAAAGGAACATTTTGTTGACACAGGCCTTCTTTAGAGAACCAAAATATCTTCTTGTAAAAAAACGTTAAAAAAACTAAACAAAAAAAAAGATTCGGATGTGTTTTTGATGTTTTATTCCATTTGTCCTTTTCTTTAATTACAGACTCTTTCCAAAAAATCGGAATATCATGGAAAAGTTTATTTATTTCCATAATTCCTTCCAAAACATTAAACTTCCTTTGATTATAGATTCAGGGCTCACAACTTAAACTATTTCAAGTATTTAGTTGTTTATTTGTACATAATGTGGGCTTCCAGCTCATAAAAAACAGGAATTTAAAAAATGTTAATACTGTCAAGAAATCACAGTTTACTTCTCAGTTTTTTTGCAGGAAAAAAACCCCAATTAGGCTCACATCGAAATCAATAAAAATATTGTATTTTCAAAATAATGTCAATCTTCAATACTTGGTAGGGAATCCCTTTGCCTTAATCACTGCCTTGATGCGCTGTGGCATTGAGACCATCAGCCTGTGGCATTGCCTGGGAGTTATGGAAGCCCAGATTTCCTTGATGCCTGCTGTCAGCTCTTCTTTGTTTTTGGGTCTGGTGCCCCTCATTTTCCGCTTGATAATACCCCATAGATTCTCATTAGGGTTTAGGTCCAGCAAGTCGGCTGGTCAGTCAAGCACTGTGATGGCATGGGCATCAAACCAGGTTTTGGTGCTTCTGCCGGAACCCTTGGGTTCTGTTCCTCACCCGTCTTCCTCCAAACTCTTGGACCTTGATTCCCGAATGAAAGGCACACTTTACTTTCATCGGAAAAGAGGACCTTGGACTTCTCCTTAGCCCAGTTGAGAAGCCCAAAGTATGTACAGATAAACAACTAAATACTTGAAATCGTTGAAGGCGTGGGCCCTGAATCTATAATCTATGGAAGCTTAACATTTTGAATGGAATTATGGAAATAAATAAAGTTTTCCATGATATTCAAATTTTTTGGAAGGATCAATACAGCTTATGATGCAGCCCTTTAAGTGAATTTGTGTGTTTTATTATCTATATTCTATAAAGCAGGGGTCTGCAACTCCAGTCCTCGAGTGCCACTGTCCTGCAACTTTTAGATGATCAAGGGAAGGGTTGATGACTAGGCCTTTGCAAAACTTGCTGAAATGTCGAGGAGCTAATTCAGCCTTTGGATTTAACTTTGTTGGAGCATCCAAAGGTTTCAGGACTGTGGTTCTCAAGGACTGAAGTTGCAGACTACTGTTCTAAAGTAAAAGAACGACAAAGCTTGTTCTAAGAAAAGAAAGAAAAAAATCTACATTCTGCACATCTCAACATTTCTTAATAAAAACAACGTAAAGTTTTTAAAAATAAGTATTGTAAGTGTGCATGCTTTGAAAGATACAATAGCTTATCTAATATATAATATGAAAAACTAGAAAAGCACTCAGAGCGCAGACCTCTGCCAAGGCAACTCAGTTTCATAATTTCAGACATTGTGGTGACAGAAAAAATAACCTTTTATAAAAGGCTGCAAAGTAGTAAGTATTTCGTATTTTTGTGATAAAGCATATGTGAATAACAGAATTTGATTTCAGTACAAAAATATAAAACTTTAAAGACACCTGACAAAATGTTATGTTTTTAAAATATTTTTCAATTGATTTGTATATTTTTGACACCGGCTTTTCTGGCTTGAAAACCCTCTTAAATAAGAATTTTAAACTGGACTTTTAGTACTTAAGCCAAGCATATAATAAACAGTAACTAAACTTGCAAATATAAACTAAAGTAAAACAAGGATTTGATCAGATAAAACAACTAGTGAAAAATAAATCAAAAAAACATGTATTTTCACAATAAAAGCCCAAAAATATTAGGATCAACTAGAACTAAAAGGTAATTTAATACATTTTAAAAGGGAGTTAAAATCGTCTGTGCAGCTGTGTTGTGTAAAGGCAGGTTACTCCACTGATTAGGTGCCACTACATATAGAAATCTGTCACTTTCACTTTTGTGCCTTGAATGTCTACATTTTCTTTACCGCAAGAGAGGTTCTCACTGTCTGTCTTTTCTGTTATTTTATCTCTCTAAGTGGAGAGCCTGTACACTGCTCTGAAGAACATTGACCGTGCAGACATTGTATCTTCTCTTGAGGGTCAGGCCCCACAGCAGGGGCCCGGGTTGTCAGAAGAGGGTGCCTGTCGTCTGGTTGACAGAGACTCTACATTGTTGTCCCCTAGTGTCATTAATGGTAAGAAACATAAACACAAAATAAATAAATTTAGGAGATGTACTTTTTTGCCCTTCTACATTTGGATAGCAATATTCTTGTCTTATAGTTTAAACTTATATTTGCTCATGACTGCCTTAAAGATGGTGTAATAACTACAAAGTTACTTCTACATGGAGATATGAGTTTGCAGGAGGAAATAAAGGTTTTCATTGTTTTATTTTGTTCAATATTTATTTGTAATTGTTAGAAATTAGAATTTTGACAGTATTTCAATATAAAAAAGAATGTCGAACCAAAGGTAGTAAAAAAAGACGTAACTACTTCAAATCAAGAATTTAAAATGTCTCACTCTAAGGAAACAAGCATTTAGCCAAAACCTCTATTTTTAAAACATCCACTTGCTAGTTATTTTAAACATTTATTCTGTTTGAGCACAAGAAAGGGCCTTGCTGCTCCCGCCCCCCATCTGTGAAAACTCGCCTGTCGTTAGAGTGTGGGTAACAGCCATTGTGCCTTGTTTCTGTTACCCCACAAGAGATCACGGACACAAGGCCATCACGCATAGTGCACAAGCCGCGAGTTATTAGACCCCCGTTTTTCAGAAGGGGTAAGTTGATCAAAAACTGGGGCTGCATGGTGGTTTGCTGCTCTTGATAATGATGATGAGTCTCAGATGATGTTTTTGGCGTCTGAGGAATGGTGTTGTTCTCCCACCATGAAACTGGCTTTTATCAGCATGCTCTAACACCGCCTCTGTGCATTTCTCACCAGTGCACAAGTCATCTGGGTTTTTTTTTTAAGTTACACTTTGTTGCTCCTCATAATTTAAATATAATTCAAAATGTTCCTTCTCATCTAGAAAAACCATCATAGCTCCTCTTTATATTTTGGATTTTAAGGCTATATAAGCCATAAAAGTCAAAACCTGAAGAATGCAGTCTTGTTAAAGTATTCCTATCCCTTGAACGTTTTTACATTTTGTTTCACTGCAAACAAAAATTTCTGTGTATGTAATTGGAATTGTATGTGAAAAACCAACAAATAGTGCATAATTGTGAAATAGAAAAAAAATTATATACAGTCTAATTTATCTTTTTACAGATACAAATCTTAAAATGTGGCCTGCCTTTGTATTCATCCCCTTTTAACTTTAACGCAACCCATAGTAATCACCTAATCAGTGAATAAAGTCTATCTGTATAAAAACTGTGGTTCTGGGAAAGCATCTCGGGATTGTTAGAACAAAAAGCATGATGAAGCAAAAAGTTATGGAGATGTTTAATACAGGGTTAGATTTTTAAACAATAGCCAAAGCTTTAAAAATCTCATGGAGCACTGCAGAGAGCTACAGTTCAGGTGCAATAGTTGGTCAACATGGCAACAATGCAAAAGTGGCAAATAAAAAAGCTGTTGTTAAAAGAAAGCCATGAGTCTCATTTGTGGTTTGCCACCAGTTATGTAGGGGGTGGAGCAAACATGTGAATGAAAGTCATAAGAGAATGTTTTGTCCTACATGCAAAATACTGCATGTGGCAAAAAAACAGTACTGGTCTAGCTTCAGTCCTAAAATCAATGGAGAGTTTCTGGGAAGACTTGAAATTTTTAAAGCACAAATACCATACACCCTAACCAATCTGACTGAGCTATTTTGCTAAAAAAAAACAACAACATAAAACAACGGTTAAAGCAGGTAGAGACTTTGCAATTGGTGAGTACAAAGTATTGACTGATAAGACCTAAATTCAAATTCTCTACAGCCTTTTCAGATTCTTGGTTAAGAAATATTTTAAAATACATTCATTCCTCTTCTCAATTATGCACTTCTTTGTTTCGGCCTGTCGCATATAATCTCAATCATATATACTGAAGTGTTTTTATTTTGATTTGGGAAAAAAAAATTAAAAGGATATGTATACTTCTTCAATGCACTGTACAAGTAATTCCTTTCATTTACTATGGGTGTTTGGATTACATGTGGGACTGGTCGTGTATGCGTTCACATAAACATGTGTGTGTGCATTAGGGGTGTAACGGTACATGTATCCGTATTTTGATTTTTCAGTACGAAGTTTGTTAAAGCCTACTGTTTGGAAAGACTTTAGCTTCCCGGTGTTACAGAACAATGTGTTTTCATGTTAACTGGTTACCAACTTCCAGTAGTGTCAGTGTTTGCTGTTAGCAAACACAGATGTTACTGAGCCGAAGGACACTACTTAGCTCTCCTCATTGGTGCAGGTCTTTTAACTTAACAATAAAGTATAAACAGACTGGACATCTCGCTGTAATAATGTGTTAAAAATGTTTCTTCCAGGAATAAATCTTTTGCATTGTTTTGCAGCAGCACCTGTAAGCTGAACAGAAGGAGCACTGTGCCCACCACAGTGTCCCACATAAATACTAAAATAAAGTTACTTATCTTATATGATCTTTTTGTTTTCAGTTAACACACATGCAAAAGGGTATAAAAACCAGGAGAAACGTTGGGGTTAGAAACCGCTGCTCTTCAGGAAAAAGGAACTCTACAGCACTGATCAAACCATTAGACTAGAGGTGTGCTCCAAGGCCTCCCACCTCACCTGAATAACTCATGCAACATCCTGACAACTGGTTCAGGTAGCAGCTTAATCCCCAATTAACTTGGCGTACCGTTACACCCCTAGTGTGCATACATACCTTTGCGTGTATGTCTGGGATGGATACAAGAGTCAAAACTGGCTCTAGAACAAAAGGAAAATGTGCTCTGGGCCTTCATTTCTTGTTTCTGTCCTTTCCTCTTCCTATCTTTACCTTTCTTTCTTTTTACCCGAGAAAAAGGCAACATTCCACACATCTTACTGCAGATGATGCTGGAATTATCTCTTTTCCTCTTTTCCCCCTTCTGTCCAACTTCTTTCTCTTTCTCTGAACCTGTGACACAACATACTAGCTGCCCAGCCGCCCTGCTCCTCCTCCTTTTCTCCTCCTCCCTTCTCCTGCTCTTCTTCCTCACAGCTCTACCTGTCCGACCTCTGACCTCATAAGAACCTCATATTGACCTCTGGGCCTCCTCTTCTCTTGTCATCTTATTTCCCCTGCGCCCCTCCCTCGTTCAGTCGAGTGGGGACCCTCTCCTCCTCTTTAAATCCACAGCTCAGTGTGTGTACTACTGTTTGTGCACGTGCATGCTGCATGCTTTCCTGTTACCGTACTTGAGTGTGAGTTTGTGCGACTATTAACAGATAAATTTGTTAAGAGACAGTCAAGGAGGTTCTGAGTCCTGTTTGCATAGCTCATTTATAGAAGATCTGTTGGATTAACCGAGTGTGATTATTTTTTTCAAATGCATTCTTACCTGGTTTAGCCAGAGTAATTTTGGTCTGTGCATTGACATACAGCTCTCGTCAGAAGTTTACATACACACATCAAAAGCATGAGCATCATTATTTTTTGGGGCTAAAGTCATCCTTTTAAACCTTTTTTTCCAAAGGTTGACTGATAGTGTAAAGCAAAACTTAACCCATTTCTAAAAGAAAGAAGAACTAGGTGAACATATTGGAAGTTGTTTATTGCTTCTAATCCACACAGGGTTAAAACTTATAACCACTGTATATAAAGACAAATATTAGCTTTTTTTCCCCCTAACTCTTTGACATCAAATCAGACAAAACTTAAATTACTATTGCCAAAATTATTAAATTACTTAATAAAGCCTGGATAATGATGTCATGGCTTTGTAAGCTGCTGATAGCTTCGTTCACAACATGTCAAACAATGCTTTTTTGTGAGGAATCATGAAAAAAATTTATTAAAATCAATCAGGCAAGATATCAGGAAGAGAATTGTGGATCTCCACATGTCTGCTTCATCCTTTGGTACAATTTCAATTTGTCAGAAGGTGCCACATTTTGTTAAGTTAAACATGTATATGCAAGTATAAACATCTCTGGAATGTCCACCTGTCATATTGAGAAGGAAGGGGGCAAATTCTGTTTCCCAGAGATGGACATGTTTTAAAGTGAAATGTGGGTGTCAGTCCTGGAACAAAAGTAGAAATAATTACTCCTATAGCAAATAACATATAGCAAAGACAGATCCTAGTTTGCAATTGCACACAGACACAAAGGACCATCTTTCCACAGACATGTCCTGTCGTCTGATGAAATAAAACTTGTAGAATTTTGGAGGAAAAAGCTGAAAGCTTGCAGCTTGAGAACATCATCCTAACTGTTAGGGACAGTGGTGGCAGCATCGTGTTGTGCGGGATTTGGCTGCAGGAGGAACTGATGCACTTTACAAATTTGATGGCTTTGTAAGAAAAGAACATAACGTGGACATTTTTAATTAAAAGTGTATAGGACATCAGTCAAGAAGTTAAAGCTTAAGTAAAAATGGGGTCTTCCAAATGGACAATACAACCCAGTCCCTTACAAATTAGATTAAGAACAACAAAGTCAATGTTTTGGAGTGGCATCCACAAACCCTGATTTCCATCTCATAGGTGTGTGAGAAAAGGTGTGCGTGAGCAAGGCGCCTTCAAACATGTGTAACAGCCTCCTCCAGATTGGGATATGCTTATACCTAGGTGATTGATGTGTTGTTCTTATAAAAATACAACTACAGCACACAGTTGTGTTTGTTCTTATACAAATACAACTCGATGGTCCAACAGGACGGTGAACCCACACATCATCACTGGTTTTAAAAATGCAATCTAAAATTAATTTCAGAATATTATACATCTATAGCAATATTAATAAAGTGTTTATATATTTGGGTCCGTATTCATAGTTTTTACCCTGTTTGGATTGGGGAAAAACCACAACAAAATTCCAGTTCTTGGATTCAATTAATATTTTTAAGAATTATTATAGTTATATATTATATTTCTGGTCCAACCCCAATAAGGAAGGATTTAAGGAAACCACTAAAAGCTCTAAAATAATATAATATTAACGCTGATGATGAATATATGTACATTTCTGACAAGTACTGTATATGAGTGAGTGAGATTTTTCTAATGATGAAATGTGGTGTCTGCAGTTTTTGTTCTTCACATCAATCTGTGCATGGCATGGTTTCAGTGTTTGAATTAATCTTCACTGTGCATAATGTTCTGTCTGTTAAGTGGGTGTGTTTTAATCTTGTTTTATGCTAAATTAACTAATAAAGGGTTTTGTTTTCTTTTACTGTGAAATTAATGGTGTCATTTTAACAATATGCTGTTAACACATTGACTTCTGCATCGCACATAATGTTCAGAGAACAATGCTGCTGAAAAATGAAGTCTTTTTTACATGGGCAAACTCATTACTCATAAAATTGACAAAGATTTTTAGAAGCGGTCAGTGTTGCTGAAGGGGGTTTGTCAGGTCTGTACACTTTTTATTACACTTTACACAAAGATTTGCCCAAGTATGAAGGACTCTCAGTATTGTTAAAACATTATCTGCTGGCAGGGATACTGGTGTGAGGATGTGTGTTAGTGTATGGCTAGGATGTTTAAGATTTATTTCCCTACATTTTAACCTCACCTGTGACCAAACAAAGTATTTTATCATCGTATATAAGAGAATATGAGTGTAGTTTCTGTGTGTTTTTTTGAACATTCTTAAAACACTCAGTGTGTTGTGAAGTGTGTTATGGTCTGTACTGTCCTTTTTTGTTCGTTTTAGTGCTTTTCAGTCTTATTAGAGCTAATATGTGCTTCACCATGTGTTGTGCCTTGGACACTTGTTTGTTTGTGTGTGCGTGCGTGCGTGCGTGTGTGTTTTAAACAGCAGGAGTAAAAGGAGTAAAACAACTAAACTCATTCAAACCGCCATTTTGACTCATTCTTCCCTGTTCACCTTCATTCTGATGCCACCTCTGACCATCCTGGCTCTGCTCCATCCCAGAGACACACACTTTGGTTCATAAGTTAGTAAAATTCTTGGAATAAAATAAATGCACCGTTAAGAGGTGTTTCACCCACATAATCAGCCCTAAACACTAAATGGTTCCCTCAGGTAAAAATGCATTAAAAGCCTTAAAATAAGTCTTTCTTTTACTGTAGTAGATCTGTATCACACTGAAAATTTTAGAAAATAATTCATCTTCACTTTGAGACCATTCATTAAGCAGGGGTAAAAACATCCCATGAAAAAAATTGCTTTTAACAAAATCACAGGTATCACAGTTGTTGGTACTTCTGCTCTTAATGCTCTATACAAACAGGTTTTGTCTATAGGACAGCGTTCTGTCTTCTCCAAGGTTTATATTTGACTATTTCTGCATTTCTTGTTTTCAATACACCCCAGAAACTTTCTACAGGATCTGGAACTCTGATTCCCTTGACAAAAAGTTGATTTTTGTCTCTGCGGAATCATTTCTGTGTAGACTTTTGGCCGTATGTTTTGGATCTTTGGTCATTACTATTCAAATACCTGATAATGATCCATTTCAGATTTCTGAAAAAGCCTACCAAAACTTAAAATGTCTTGCTTTCTCAAAGATTTCCGGTAGCTATGCACTCTACGCAGGTTTCTGTGGGAGAAACAGGCCCACAGCATCCCGGATTCTCCACCATGCTTTACATTGAGCATGAAGATTTTTTTCCACACAGTCGTCTTTTAGTCGTCCATGTTAGACCCCTGTAGAAAAAAATGTCTCATCTGACTAAAACACATGGTTCAAATAACATACTCAATATTTTTATATGAAGGCGGGACATGAAAGACTTTATTGTTTCATTCTTTTTACATAATCATTTGGCATTTTGATAGATTCTTGTGTTTTTTATTGGAACTTGGTGACCCAAAATGCAATATTTGCTGGAGTTTGAAGAATGGAGATTATTCAACGTCCCTTACTACCGTCATCGCTGATGTGGTGGCAAGATGGATATGACTCCTTGTCCTGCGTTGTTAAATACATTCCCAATTGCTTTAAAGTTTTTTTATTATTCTGACCTTATCTAACTGTAGATTTAGGACAGTTATGATATAAGTTCTTTTCTTGTAGCTCTTATTATTGTCATTATTAATATGGTGTTATGGCTGACTTATGTACCTCAATAGACATCTGCTTTGCCAAAAAGGCATATTCTATTGTCTTTCCCATTTTGAAGAGTGGGCTAGAGAAATGGCTCTCTCTCGCATTGTATATAGGACAGGATAAATAAAAACAATGCTACTGTTACATTTTTTTTGTAAATTGTTAAGGATACCAATCATTATGACAGCAGTGTCATTGTAAGAAAAAACATTTTTCCTAACTGAACAAATGTTCTGAAGTTCTGAGTTTTTCACTTTTAAAACTGTCAGTTTGACATTAAGCTCCTACAATAAAAGATTAATAAATTTTAAGGCTTTTTCCACATCTTCACCACGGGGGCCAAAAAATTTTCAGGTTATATATTAGATTGTCTCTATAATAGCATATGTTGGCTGTTCTAAAAATGTAATTAGGCTGTAGAGCCTTGGTCTACTTCATGCCAAAGTGTTCACATCTCCATTACTGGGCCATAATGGGTACCTCTTTATATATTTAAAAGTAACTGAATCAAATACAAAATTCTGCTGGATTCCACTTCTGTGAAATGACATAACAAACACTAAAAAAACATCTTATTTAAGATCAAATTGTAGTTCTTGATTGCATGTTGGTTAAATGTGTCAACCTTGGGAAACATTAGAAAATAACTTGACTGTGATTGGGTGTTAGCACATCCACATCTATTAGTGTTTAACAGGTGTGTATCGGTCTCTGCAAAACTACTGTGTTCACTTCTACTGAGATCTACCTTTTTCAGTTAATCACTGACAAAATCATGTAAAATAATATTTGCATTCTTTTCAACTGACTATTAAACTAAAAAAGATATTGCTATCAGAATTAATTAATATTTACAAAAATTAAGATTGTAGTGAAACATAGTTTGTATGCTAAGGCCAGTTTTCAAGCCTAACCAACACTGAGGCTTATAGTGAGGCCAGGTTTGAAGGAAGAAATTAGAAATGTTTAATTTCCTTTTCATTATTAAAAGTATTTAAAAGTTCAACTGAATGCTTACACTAAAACTTGTACTATCTGCACTTTTCTAGTTATAATGTTGCATGGATATGTTTCTCATAACTGCTTTGAGGCTTTGATTTCTTTTTAGAAAACAGCAAAATGAAATGACAAACCTCTCACATTTACCATGTTAATAAGGTATTTTTAACATGATTTTGATGATGTCCCTTTTTTGGAGCTGTTGGTTTAGCTAATAACTTATTTTTTTATTTCTGTGATAGAAAATAAAGGAAATAACATCTCATTCAATAACATTTACTGAAATTTACTAAAAACAATTCCAAAATAATCTCTTTTTTTAGATTTAAATGAGATTCAGAGTGCAAGTGGCTCTCATTACAAAAATCATATTTACTTTTTGGACTTTAAAGTTACCACAAATTAACTATATATTAGTACGATTGTGTGTTTGAATGAGTATGTCTGTGTGTCTTTCATGTACTTACCCAAAAAAAGCAAAGAAAAACTTTACTGACCTAAACTGATTATAGGTCTCATTGGAACTAATGATAAATTAGTGTTAAATTATGTTATTAGGATATAATTTTAACCACAAAAAACGTTAAATATCTGTAGAGCGGGGTTCTGTGTGGAGGTTTATTTTGGGTAGTATCTTAATTGGAGTAGATTAAGCAAAAAGGACGTTCATACTATTCCGATGACCTAACAGCTATTCAGAGGAGGACTGAGGCAAATGTGCATTTACACCACTGTAAGACAACTCCACTCTCAAAACTATCATAGCATTCCATTCACACACTCTTAAACACCTTTAAACCACTGTGAGGGTTGCAATTATGGATATTTGCATATGGGTCTAAAGTTATTTATAATGAAGATTGTGTTAGCTTGTGTTGTATAACAACTGTTTCAAAAGCAATGCACTACAAAAACAAAATTAAAGCTACAAGCAGCCTCAAACAGTCCTTGCAGCTCAGTGCCATGTCTTCAGCAACTACATATATGTACTGAATTTCACAATCCTATTTAAAAGCATTGCTTCTGGCTGATTGTTTTGCTTCTAGTTGGATGCTGTGCAGGAATTAGACCACACCCACAAAACGTTGGTATACATATCTGTTGGGGGTTGAAAAAATGTCCATGTTGTTGAATTTGGTGCAGATCGGATGATGTATGTGGAAATTAGAGCCAAACGTATTTCTATGACATGATATCAGATTTCGCCATGCCACCGCAGTCACACCCTCTTTCAAAATCTCTCAGTTTTGGAAAACTGGAAAAGTTACACCAACTTCTTTTCAGTCACTGGCCACAACTATTTGTTGATTTGGTAAAAGGAGTCAAATATGGACTTTTCCAAGTAAAACATTGCATGTCCTGTTATCGGGGGGCGGGGCTTAGGTGACATGCGCAAATGAGCCTACCAATGTGTTAAGTGCTAGTATGTGATGACGCACAGACAGTTTGGTACAGCTCTGACCATGTGTGTGGAAGTTATCATACCTTATTTTATGGCGAGAAGCCATACTTTGAGGCTTGGCCATGCCTGCATTCTATGACGCTGCAAAAACCTTTGAACAACTTTTGATCCCCAATGCCTAAAGACTATCCTGACTTATTTAGAAGTCTGTAAGTAAAAATATCTAGGAGGAGTTTGTTTAAATACAATGTGTGTAAATGGCACAAAATGGCTGCTTCTATCCAAAATGGCCAACTTTATGTGGGGTTTGGCCGATGGCTCCAAGAAACTTTTTTGTAGGTCCCGAGACACTACATATGTGTACTGAATTTCATAATAAAGTATGGCTTGAGGCTGATTATTTTAATTCTTCTAGGGTAGGTGTGCCTAATCCTCGTTCTTGGGATCTACCATCCTACACATTTTTGATGTACCCCAGCTGCATCACACCTGAATCAAATTGTTCAATTTCCTCATCAGCAGTCTGTCAGCTCTGCAGAGGCCTGGTAACGAGGCCTTCATTTGATTCAGCTGTGATGAGAAGGGATGCACCTAAAAGTTGCTAGGGGGTCCTGTGTTGGAATTAGGTCACGCCCACCAAACATTTGCATGATTTTTTTAGGGGTTGGACTAATAACCATTCTGTGTAATCTGGTGTATAAGAATTTTTATGGGTGTAAATTGGAGCCAAACATTTAGCTAGGTCGTGAGGGCAAAGTCGCTATGCCTCCACAGCCACACCCTTTTGACAAATGTATCTGTACTGAATGCCAGGCTACAATTTTCTTTAAGTTCATTAAGGGAAATGTGTAAAATATGGCCCTTTCAAAGCAAAACATTACACTTCCTGTTCTCAGGAGGCGGGGCTTAGATGATGTCAGCATTTCACCAATGAAATTTGTTGGGGACCTGATGGTGACCAATCACAGTAAGATTCATGTGTCTGTGACTTTCTTAGTTGGAGTTATACTTTTTTTGGGGGGGGGGGATAGTAACAGTTTGAGGCCAGGCCCTGCCCCTTGACATGCACGAAAAGTCATGATTTTAATACCTTTAGATCCCCTATGCCTGAAGACCATATGGACCATATTTGAAGCCGATCAATCAAAATCCCGAGGAGCAGTTTGATCAAATGCAAAGGCAAAAACGGGCCAAAAAGCTGTAAAAATCTCATCACAATCACAAGTTCAATTCTAGATGGCAGACTTCCTGTTTGTTTTGGATGAGGACATTTAGAGACTTTTAGGTAGGTATTCGGAAGTTCTACAAGTGTATCAAATTTCATAGCTCTATGCTAAAAAAAGGTAAATGGGGAGGTTGTTTGAAGCATTACGGGGGGTGCTGTAGAGCCATTTCTCTTGTGACTTGCGAAACCCTTAAAATAATTAAAGTACGTAAATTTCATGCACTACTCAAGCTTCCACAACATTTGGTGAGTTTTCCTATACGTTTAGGCCTCCAAAAAGCCAATTCATTTTCGGGATGAACAAGAAACAGTACAGTTACAATAGCCCTTAGCAAAACTTTCACTGCTCGGCCATATATATGATCTAAGTTCAAGTGAGTGCTTTTCATTGATTTTTATTCTGGCCAAAGTACACGTTAAAGCTGGAATTTTGTATTGCTTCAAGTTTAATTGGAAGTGGGGACCCAAACCCTATTTTTACTGAAGGCACCATACGAGCTGGCACTGCTTAAATTAGTTACCTAATGCAGGTAAAATACTAACTACTCGTAACCACCCCACAGTTTCTCTAAATTAAAATTAGTTTCAAATCTGCAAACTTTTGTTTGATGTGAGTATGTATAATTGCGTGTGTGTGTGTGGAGGGACTTTTATTCAAATGCCTGAGGTGCAAACTTGAATGCATGTTTCTGAATTGCAGCTGTAATAAAGGAGAATGCAAGAGCAACAGTAGCTTGCATTTCCCTTAGCAAAGTCTACTGCTGAGTCCCACTCAGGAACGTATGACATGGGTTGGAACGATAGAAGATATTTTACAGCACTTCTGGTTATTGTTTTACATAATAATTGCAATTCCTCCAAGCTGTTTTATTTAGTTTAAGAAAAGGTCTTAATTTGGGAAAATTACAAGACCCATTTGCAAAAACAGATAACCTTGGTTTTAATATTAATGAATATCGTGCCAACCCCATAATCAAAATGTAGCTATACTCACTTTTTCTTTTTCATTTCCTGGGACGGTTTATGTTCTGGAGATTCACTTTCTTTATTTGGTAGAAAACAAGAGCCCTGCATCATTCACTTCACAAGCAACGGATGATCCACGAAGCTCTTACTGTATACCCTCACACCTTGCACATATTGCTGTGTCCCAATGACAAAGACCTGGACTTTGCATCAGACTAAATCTCTTACATCAATTAGGGAAAGTATCTGTAAAAAAGCTTTTTATAATGTGCTTGTGTTCTATGCAAGGGTAGGAAAAAATAACATGAAAGCAGAAGTTTATTGAATATCAAAGTTAAGAATCTTGGCTCTGCATCAACTGATTTTTTTAAACATTTAAATCAAACTCAGATAACAGGAAGTTTGGACTAAGTAGTGATTTAATTTAAAATCACTTAGGTTTTCACAACTACTGTCATCTAAGCCTGGTTTTAATGAAATGCAGTGCTTAACAAAATGTATTCCTAACTGATGAGCCTAAATTCTTAGAATGTTGTGTCTGCACTTGTGTATTGGGACATGGCTGAGCTACACTGTTTCTTAAGTTGGATGAAGAAACAGTCGAAATACAACCTCCCCACCCTCCCCATGGCTGTGCCTGCTCGCTGTTAGTCTTTCTCTTGTCTCGCCCCTGTCTTCCTTCCAGGTTATGGGCTGGTGCAGGAGGAACTTGTGTCCCCAGCCTCTATGCAGTACAGCTTGCCTTCTCCATTGGGTGTGGAGCCATACTGGCAGGAAGTTTCCAGCCTGGAGTGTGCGCCCATCGCCACCACGGAGGAAGACACATTAATGGAGATGTCGGATGTTCAGGTGTGGCCAGCAGGGGTTAGCCCCTCGCTAGTCACAGTTGAGGACTCCTCGCTAGATTGTAGTAGTCGAGCAGATGACTCTGAGGGCGCAACGCTTTCCTTGCCCTGCAGCTTGGGTCGTCCAAGCAGTGGAGCCAGTGGGGCCAGTGGTTCCATCATGGAGCTGGAGGAAGAGGAGGAGGAGGAGGTGGAGGGGGAGGTTGAGGAGGAGGAGGTGCCACAAGAGCCAGCAAGTGCACTGGCAGAATGGGACAGAGTGAGGGCCAGTGGCGCTGTTCCCAAGGTCAATCTGAATGGGCAACTGGGAGGTCAGAGGTCAGATGCAAGGAGAGGGGATGGTGTGGCGGTAGGAGGAGGAATTAAAGGAGGAGTTGGTGGTGTGGGGCTGGGCTCAGTGGAAGGGATTTCTCTTGTTGCAGGCCAGCAGGTGTATGCCCAGCATGGTGAGATGACTGGGCTGAGTCGGCCACCAGAGCGCAACGGGGACAACCGGTATGTCATCTTCAAGGGTGCGCAGTCTCAATTCATTATGAGATCAAAGTTCCCTGCTAATATTAAGCTGTGTTTCATTTTTTGAAGGATGGTGGGAGGAGGAGCATTTCAGCCATACTTACCAGACAAGGACTCCCTGCAGGGCTGGGTGGGGTCGGCATCATTGGGACATGACGGAAGCGTGCCAGGCTTGCACACAGCCCAAGAGGCCCTACTGACTCCGGTGTGTGATACGAGTTACTCTCATGTGCTGCGTGGGCACCTCCTGAAGGGCACGCAGCCTTTTGACAAAGGGCTGGGCTTCTCTCATCAAGAGACGGGCCAGCAAGCTTGGGAGCAGGAGCAGAGGCGAGGCCAGGTCAGGTTGCAATGCCGACCACCCGCCGCTTCCTGCACCCAGAAAGGAAAACATTTTCATCTTGTTAACTTTTTTTTTTATACTCAGATTTATATCCAGCCATTTACTTTTTTCAAATCACAATCATCAGTGCTTTAAATCTTTTAAACCACTCAACAATCATCAAAACTGATGATTGGCCATTTTGATCAATTCAAAGATCCGAACTAGAATGATTTTTTTCAGAAGAAAAAATTGTTTGACATTAATTTCTCAGATTCAAGAAAACATCTTAATCATTCAAAACTGCTATTAATCACTGTTTGATTGTATTTTATACTTTTTTCTTTTTTTAGAAAGAAGAGAAGGTGGACTATTCTGCTGAGGCAAAATTGGTTGAAGAGCGCGGAATTGCGCTCTCTAGAAAAGTAAGACGACTGTTCGTTTAACATTTTCCATGAGTCACACATAAATAGGTGTGGGCTGGTTTTAAGTTTTATGCATGTTTATTTTATTCCCATATAGTAAACTAATTGATAAAAAAATTGCATGTAGGATCTGAACTCAGCTTTAAAAGTATAAACAAATACATGCATTTGGAGAGTATTTCTTTTCAAGAATATTATAACAGATTAACTACTTTAGGTGATACATTGTCAGATCCATATTCATGAGCCAGTGGCAGGACGGTGCCCCACTTTGTCTATGCATTTAAAATAATTTTCTTGCACGTATTTTGTTTTTCGATTTCCTTTTTTCAGAAATATACAAGCTACTTTTTATTTTCCCTTAAGGTGTACCTATACACACCCAGGTTTGTCACCAATTTAGTTGTTAATTTCATTTTTGAGATTTTCTATACATTTCAAGATCTTGTTTAATAGCAAAAGATGATGAATGCTTGAATAGCATTCACCAGCTACGCTAAATGAATGAGAATGAGTAGTAATAAAAGTACTGTGTTGTAAACTATGATGAATTTGAATGTGTAAGAGATTTCTGAAACTGCAACACAGTAAAAGCATGGTAATTTATTTCAAGGTTATCATACCATCAAAATCTCATAATGGCCCATGTCTAGACACTAACAATGCAAATCTGAACCCACATCTTGTCATTGTAGATTTTCCACATAGAATGACAAACAAAGATGATCATACATGGTAGCCACCAGAAAAATGTTGGTTTGAAGAATGTTGTCCTCATAAACGAATATAAAAAACCAACTATGACTCAGCTCATTCAAGTTTGAAAATTTTTAACTAATAAAACAAAAGATGTATCCCTTTTTGTCAAAATGGGGTACTTTGGTGCTTGATTTGCTTGGTTGACTGCTAAACATAAATATGTTAGAGACCCTGAACATGTGAGCCATAGTTAGTTTCCTGCTTTGGTTTAAGCACTTAACTGCTCCAAGTGTTGTCTCCTTCCCTCCTCATGCCCTCCTTGCTCCAGGTGGGGGTGGATGTAAGAAAGGGTGCTCAGTCATTGCAGCGCACCAGTCTCCGGAGAGTTAAACACTGAAATACACATACTGCCCAGTCCTTCAGGTACGGGACAACAAAACAAGCACTTGTGCATCCCAGTGCTTGGATAATAACCTGTGTGGTGACCTTTCGAGTCTGATAGACCCTAATATTGTCTTACACCAACTTTGTTTTTACTGTTGGTCCAAGATAGACTCCTTTTTTTGATAATGCTGCTTGAATGAAAACGTTTGGTTGTTGTGTAAAATGCACAGTCTATAAGGACAGACTGCAATGATTTGACAATCATTAAAATTATATGCCATGCTGATTAAATAAAAAAAATAGATTAACTTGAAATTGGAAGTTTTTCCTTTTTATTTGAAATTTAAATGGTTAATTTAATTGTAATGCCCGGAACATTCTTCAGAAACCATAGAGACAGTAACATGTTAATCACCATGAAGGGTAACTACTTTCAAAGGTGGAAAGAGTTCTAAAATATTCTATTCAAGTAAAGGTACTACTACTGTGATTAAATTTTACTCAAGTACAAACAAGATTACCAGTCTAAAAATTTACTCAAGTCAAAGTAAAAAGTAGCTTATTTAAAATGTACTCAGAGTAAAAGTTACTTTGTCTACTGCTGTCAAAAAAATAACTGTCTCTCCTGAGTAGTGCAAGAAAGACAATAGGATATAAATCTCAAAGTAGATGCTTTTTTATCAAATGATTTTTGTAAGTGCAATTGCAGATTAACTACAATTTATAAATCAAAATGGGTAACACTAACAGTCACAAGTGCTGTGACTTTCCCCAAATTACCCAAAGAAGACCAAACTGTCAGGCACCATTACAATGTTCGTGAGACAAAACAATGCCATTTTTTTGACAAGACCGTGTTATACCTGTCAGATATTAGAACATGTTAATTAAACCTAAAACTTGTCAAATAAACATAGCAGCTGCTATAAAAATTGTTTTTATTTTTTCAAAATTGCCCTGCCCTAATGAACTGCTAGATTACTGTTCCTTTATTGTTGTCCATCCTTAGAGTGTTACTTTGAACCTCCAGTTAATTTTGAGCAGCAGTTGATTTTTAAAGTTATTAGAGTTTACCCTTGGTCGCTTTGGATTAAGGTATTTTCTGTATTGGAAAATTAGCTTCTAACTTTGTACAAGATAATTTTTTTAATTCTACATGTATCAAATTACTCTAAAATTCCCAACAAATCGCCCAGCATTAGTACATGCATGCTATTTGAAAAACAATTAAACCGGACAATTTCATTCATTTGCAAATCCCCCCTTACCCCGGACACGACTCACGCCCTGGACAGAACTAGAAAAGTGGACAGGTCCGTGAAAAACAGAACGTTTACTCGCGTAATTCACTGTCTTTGAGTAACTTGAGCACAGCCTTTTATTAAGCTATGACTTGACAGTGACAGTAGTCTAGTTTAACTTATCTACATGCTTGCGCAGGATTTATGTGGAATTTTTAAGAGCTGCTACCTGGGCCTCTCTGGGCAAACACATCATAGAGCTCTTGCCTTTCTTGAACTGAAGCTGAAGTGGTCACTTAAATACGGCCGGGAGTTAACATCGTTTTCTTTGAGTTTAACTATATTCGACAGGTTCTCTTTGTTCGCTGGATCCATACTTCCATAGTTCTCCTATCCATCATGCATTGCTGTATTTCTGCGGCGCAATATTTTTAATAATATTATTTATATTTCTTTTTCACTCAGTAGCAGATTGAAAATGTAGTGAAGTACAATACTTAGAAAAAAACATTCTTAAGTAAAAGTAAAATTACAGACGACTTTAAAAAGTACAATTACACAAACCCTACTCAATTACAGTAACGCAAGTAAATTATTTTGTTACTTTCCACCTCTGCCAAATTTAGGAAATTAGGAAAACTAAAGATACTATGTACAGTAAGAAAGGGGTTTTGCCTTCTCTTTTGAATGTTAGCATAAACCTTAGATCATATTTAATTACTTATCTATATAAACCACTGGCACCAGCATTCTGGATACAATCTCCTCATTATTGAAACAGATTAATAAAATTAGGTGCGAGAACTTCAATTTTAAGTTCTTGCAGCTCATTGTATTGTTTTAAGTCTCAACACTGTTTCCATGTTCAGTTTATTAACTCAAATGTTAACATTTAATCAAGACTTCTCAGTCTGTGATTATCAGAAGAGAAAAGGCACAAATGATTCCCTGGATGTGCTTTTTTAGACTAAACAGTAACATTTAAAACATTATAAACTGTAAGCACTGGTTACTTGTCAGCTTCATCAGCTTATTCCTTATTTAAAAAAATATTATTCATTATTAGTATTAAATCCCTTTCATTATTTTCCCAATTCTGTTTTATTTTTTCCAAAATTCTACTTTTTCAATTTAAATTTGTCTGAATTCCAGTTTATCGATTCTGATCATATTTATTTACCAAAAAGTGTATAATTATGTAGTGAATGAAAATAATTTAAAAAATCAATAGCCAAAGAGACACACATTTACTGTTATTCACAAATATTTTCACAAATAACATTAAGCATTTCCCTATCATTTTAAAAGAATTAAAGCATGATGTACAAAACACTCATGTTTTTCACATTTTGTAAAAGAAAATCTACCTTTAAAAATGTTTTAATTAAAGTCAGCATTAAAACATGTCTCATAAAGAGATTTCCCAGACTCCACTAAAATACATGACGTGTCAGTGTTTTTTGTGTTTAGCTCTCATTTTGCTGCAAACCTTGCAGCCCAAGAGATGACAGAACTTATAGAAGGGTTGTTCTCCCGATTCAAAAACATCGCTAACCCTGACCCTTGCACTACGCTTCGAGTTTGTTTTATTATTCAGAGGACGTCAGTGTTTCAGTGAGTTTTTTGCCATGGCTGGCCCGTTTATTTTGTCTGTGTGGAGAGGAGGGCCGACACAACCCCGCCTAAACAGGTAAAAGACTACAGGAACAGCGTTTTATTGTGTATTCCAGTTAAATTCTGCGATTCCATCCACTTTTCCCACATTGCGAACTTCATAGAGCCCTACCCTGTAATAGACTACTTCTGCTGGGAAGAACAGGTAGGCTGTGAATCAGTTTGAGCAGTGCTGCCACCTCGTAACTGGAGGCTTGTCTATTATTCAAGCATGAATAAAGACAAAAGTCATTGCGTCCCCTGGACACATCAGCCTTCCCATTATTTGAGAACCACTGGTTTAGACCAGCTCTGATTTCTTTACAATTCCCAAGCCAAACTAAATGTATGTAATCTTTTAGTGATTTCTGAGGGATTCTTCAGGAGACTTGACAGTTTTCAAAAATTTTGGTGAGATAATTGGTTCAGTGTGTGCTTGAAAAAATTGAGAAAGTGAACAAGTGGAGGGCAAGGGAACTTGTTTCAAGCCTAAATAACTGTCTAAAGCTGACGAGTAATATCTGAAAGCCACATCTTTTACTATATAAGAAAGGTTAAGAGACTGAGAAACGAAATCCAACGACGACATGGCAGACAATCCTTGACTCATCCTTGGTTGGGTTAACTTTTTAACTAATGTCTCTTTGGGAAATACCTTGTTGTGACAATGCTCCAGGGTAAATACTGTTGACAAGGACTCAGTTGAACAAAGGAGGTTTTTATTACAACCATCCCCATATCAAAAATTTCAGAAATGTGTACCAATATGGAGAAATCTTATACCAAATGTGAAGAATCCCCCAAAGAACAATGAACACAGCCCCTCTTTACAGGCAAGCAGACAGCACACACAAACACAGTTTCCCATATTTGGCTTCATTACCTCTAAATATACAGCCCCAACTAGTCAGGTATTCATATCTTGCTTTTTTGGCCTCTCTTGGCATATGACTTTGACTTAGAAATGTTCTCCAACCCCTACCTGAGGCCTCAAGATCTAATGTGTTATCAGACACTACAACACCAAAATATGAGAAATATCCCTTTAACACATGGAATCCAATTTCAGCATTGTTTTTTTATTGTTTTGTTTGTTTTTTTAATTGTGGAATTTAACATAAATGACTAAATTAATGTATTCAAATATCCAGAATGTTATAAAAACAGCTGGAAGTAAGGGAAAATCTGAGTCTAGAAAATTATGGCATTTAGAAATGGAAAAAATGTAGGAACCCTGTAAAAGAGACGGCCGTGTTCCTGTAAACATATTAGCAGTGGCGGCAGTCTACATTCTATAATGCAGGCTACAAAGCAGTAGCCTCACAGCGAAATCTAAATCCTATGAATGTGGTTTACATCTGGGAGACATTACCACCTGTTGGCGAATACATCAGTATCTCAGATTTTTCAATTTTGAAAAACCTTGCTGCAAATTCAGCGACTGCATCTGAATAGTTGTTCTTTCTTGTCCTGGTTTTTGTGTTTCAGTGTTTGCAAATCACGACTTCCTGCTTTTAACCGCATTTTACACAACTTCCCAACCTTTTCTGCAAACATGATTATATCATCGTCTAAGCTTTCATCATAATGTTTTAGAAGGTCAAAATAATTTTGTGTGCACGTTAATTCAATTTCTCTGTTTCTTTTGTTTTTCAGGACCGGAAACCCACTGCCAAAACACCCACCACAAAAACACGACCAAGCCGAAGAGGGAAATGAAGAAAAAGAAGAGTAGAGTACGTGGAGAAAAAACATACCAGGACAACCAGAAACATCCTCAACCTGTGATCACGAAGCACCACAAAACAAAAGAAGACGAGAACAAAAAGAGGATTTGAACTTGTAGTTTTATAACATTTGTAAAGAAAAATATAACTAAACAGAGGCATGATGATTCATTTTTATACAAAAAAATCGATAAATGTTCGTAAAACTAAGAAAAAAAAGCAAC
The DNA here is from genome assembly GCA_963556495.2 of Valencia hispanica. Taxonomy (NCBI): domain Eukaryota; kingdom Metazoa; phylum Chordata; class Actinopteri; order Cyprinodontiformes; family Valenciidae; genus Valencia; species Valencia hispanica. Next base: position 13,746,922 of record OY747717.1, on the reverse strand, counting down.
AAAGTGCTTCCTGTGAACTGTAATCGCATGATAACTGCTGGTGCATGCCCTTTGACCTTTTGAACTGTCATTATCTACAAACTGAAGGAGTAAAAAAATGAAGGTACAGGGGCTGGCCCGTGCACACGTCACAGGCCTTTTCAATGGACCTCATGCTCACTAACTGGAGCGGTTTGTGTCAGCGAGTTGAGTCAGTTAACAATGCAGCCAAAAAAAGAAAAAGTCCCTCAAAGAATGGCTGGATATGCAGCAAAACCTCTGCTGAGCCAATGCTTCTGTCATCAGACCTGTTTTCCTCTTATTCTTAATGTGATATATGCACTCTATTAACTGTGGACATGTGTGTGTGTGTGTGTGTGTGTGTGTGTGTGTGCGCGTTTAAATTGCTCTGCCGCATGTGTTTACTTGCTTCGAGCTCAGCGTCGAGCCTCGCCTCCCCTGATTGGCGTTTTGTCTCTGTGATGTCACAGCGTGCTCGACCTCTGCAAAGAGAAAGCCGCTGGATCTTCCCCCGCTTGTGAGTTCCCATCTGCTTCTGTCAATGTTTTTATTTAGATTTATCCTTAGACAAGATTGGTTCCTATTTGGTATCTGTCCGCTTTGGTTCTCCACCTTGTTTGACTTCGGTAGAGAACTGAATCTCTTTAATTCCCTCATGTCTTCAGGGGTAATGTGTTTTAAAGACATCGGAATGTTTTCCTTGGAAAAGAGTTGGTTGCTTGATGGCATTGCACAGCAGCTCTAAGAAAAATACCTTGACTTTTTTCTTCCTTATGAGCTTTTTTGTTATTTGCTCATTTTTCTTGGTAGCATATATCATTTTGAGCCAACATTTTTATTGGTAGCCCTCGTCTATGTGCAGTAAAAATAACAGGTCTCTTCTATCCATTCGAAGTTTTCTGCTCCATCTTTTTTTATCTGTTTGCCTCTGCTGCGGCACCTCACTGTCAAAGTTTTAGGAATCCATTCAACATAAAACGAATTGAAAGAAGAAATCGTGAAGGATTTGATTTTTAATGGGATGTTTGGAGAATTCCTGGCAAGTGTGATATGATCTGGAGTGTGAAGACAAAATGTAAACCGTGGACAGAGAGGTAACACTGTGATCGTCCGGTTATCACTGACCCCAGACTCGTGAACTTTCTGTACATATGTGGTTGGCAAATGTATTTTTATCCAGTGAACTTGATCACATTTTGTCATGTTAGAACCACAAACTTCAATGTATTTTATTGGGATTTTATGTGATGGTGCAACACAAAGTATTGCACAATTGTAAAGTGGAAGAAAAAGTATATATGTGGGATTTTTATGGGTTTTTTTACAAATAAATATCTGAAGTGTGTTGCGCAACCCTGTCAGAACTACCTTTCAATCCAAGGTGGAAATCTTTTTAGGTATGTCTCTCACTTTGCACATCTAGTGACTGATTTTTTATTTATGTATTTTTGCCCACACTTTGTCTTTGCAACACAGGTCAGGCCCAGTTAGAAAGGATGGAGGGCATACATGTTAAAGTATTCTCATTCAATTTAATCTCTTAATTATTCTCATCTGGAGTCTGGACAGAAAAGCCCCTCCTGAGCAGTGGATCTCTGCATCTCCTCCAGAGTTTTCATGGGCCTCTTGACTGCCTTTCTAGTAAATGATCTTAATGCCCTGCCTGTCAGTTTAACAGAATGACCATGCCTGTGCAGGTTTATAGTTGTACCATGCTCTTTTCATCACCAAATGATGGATTGAACAGTGCTTTGTGAAATGAGCAAAGCTGTTATAAACACATCTGCGGCTTTATCCCTGACCAGTCTGCTGTGTTCTTTGGTCTTGATCATACTGGTCACTAATGTTCTCTAACAAATCTTTGAGGCCTTCACAGAGAAGCTGGATTCATACTGAGATGAAATCAGAGACAGGTGGACTCTAGTTTATTAGTTCTGAAGGGACTTCTAAAGGTGATTGTTTGCGCATAATTTCGTTAACAGGATTTCAGATCAAGGTGCCAGACTTGTCCTTCCACTTCACAATTATGCCCTGCTGTGTTTGTCTTTTGAAAAACATCCCAATAAAATACACTGAAGTTTGTGGTTGTCACATGACAAAACGTGAAGAAGTTTTGTGTAAAGAATACTTTTGCAAGGCACAGTACATTCAGATATAGAACAAGAAAAAGCACATAAACAAATATAATAAATAAATGATACGGTTGAAAGATCAGATCGTTTAGACAGCTTTGCCACAGCAATAATAGCTAACAAAATGAAAAGATGGATGCTATGGTTTGTGATTTTCCAGTGATTTGTGGAATTATGATCTGTGAGGGGCTTTTTTATTACCATTATCCTTTGTTTAAAGCACTAAACATAGAAAATCTAATTTCGCTTTCACTGAGTTATTAAGGCTTTTGGTGTTTCACATATAAATAAAAAAATACAAGCTCACATTACTGAAAGTCATATATCTTTCAACACTTTATGCAGAAACCGGACAGCAGCACTATGTAGACTTTGTACCACAGTAGCACACATTTCTGCAGAGTCTCAACACTATTTTATCCCACAAGTACTGTAAATGCTACTGTAGCCTGAATGAGTGCAGCACAGAATGAATGCACACATTTTTCATATCCTCTCCATGCAAGTAACCATCATAAGATAATAGCACATGTTTTATAACTTTTCGCATTTTACACTCAGGTTTTTTTGTTCTGCTATAAAAAACAAAATGGTGTTAAAATCCAGACCGTTCTCTGGAAGAGAACGAGTTAGACTCGGTAGGAGTACCTCAAAAGAGGGCTGTGAATCTTGGTCCTTTTGAAGAGGGAAATCAATGTATTTTGCCTTTTGGGGACTACATGAAACAGAAAGGTTTGTGTGCAAGTGTCTTTGTCAGACACTATTGATTCAGATAAGACCAAAAAGTCGTTTTTCATGTGTCTGAATAAGTCCTCTTGTTGCAGCCCTGACATGTTTTGTTTGTCCCAGTTATTTTAACCCCTGATGAACCAAAACTAACCAAGCAGGGGTTTTGTGAAGCACAGAGATGACTGGTTTTCTTTTTTTATTAATATTTTATAGTTTCAGAGTTTCTTTTAATGTTTGATTTGAAATACAGCACTTTCTAAAATTATTGGCACCCAGATAAACACATGTAAGGACCTTTAAAATTTATTCTTACATTGCAGTAGCATAATCTTCAACTGAAGATTGTAAAAAAAAAAAATGAAAATGGTGAAAAAGAATAAAACTGTAGTGAATAAAAGAACCTTGAGCAGATTTTGAGTTGACTCTGCGCTTGAACTAAAGAGTCTGTCTGGAATGTATTCCTCAACACGAGAAATCTCCCCAATTGAATTTATCTTCTAGGCTGGATTTTTCAAAACTTTTCAGTATTAGATTATGCTACAGCAGTAAAATATTAACTTGACTTAAAGATTTTACTCATCTTTACCAAATGAATGTGTGGGAGGCTATATCTCCTTGGAAACATTGTACAATCTTACCAAATCAGCTTTTAACATATTTTGATGAAAAAGGGGCCTGGATGTTCCACTCATTTAGCTCTATTATATCCACAAATCTTTAGATTATTACTCATATCCGTGACCACTGCATTGGTCTGTACTCCAATGAGGAAAGTATTCTTGTGTTGTCCTTGCATTAAAGTAGCACTATCACAAATATTCATTATGTAATCACCATATAGTGCTTTCATTGATGGTAGCTTTGAAAGTAAACCATTTGTAAGCTAACATTTGTACATGGATTTCATAGTTTAAGTGTGAAAAATAGTTTATCAAACTGAATCGGTTTATTGAGGAGAGTTAAAACTGACAGTTTTACGTTTGGGAAGGAGGACAGCTGTAAAGTTATTTAGGGCAGTGGTTCCCAAAATTTCGGGTCATGAACCAGCTGTAGGTCATGAAGGACCAAATGGAGGGCTCTCAATAGAATTTCCAGATATCAGCTTGATTAAAAAAATAAATGAGCCCAGCATATTTTTGAAATGATTAGAAAAAAATAAAATAAAAACAATAGTCAGCTGGAGGCTAGCTGATCTGTTGGGTCATTTCAGAATTGGAGGACATTTTAGCCTTTTTATTTTCCAAAAATAAATCTTCACTATTTCAGTTGTGTACAATGTTTTCATGAACACTAGGTATTAAACTATGAAAATTAATGTTTAACACAGCTCAGACAAAATTGTACTTGTTATTGTAGGTTTTATTTTTTATGTGCTATGTTTAGTGCAGTTTCAGTAACAGGGTTGCAAATTCATACTAATCTTAGCCTTTTCTCAGGAATGGAAGCTAGCTGTTCAGCTAACAGTCACTACTGACAAGTAATACAAAACACATCTAAGTAAATCAATAAATATAGATTGAGAAGATGGGACAAGTTAAAAAGGACACTTTAGGGGGTACTCCACATATATAGACAAATATTTCCAAATGTTTTTTTTAATCAGTTTTTTTTTTAGACCTGATCTCTGGACAAGTGGTTTAACTAATAACTTCATCTTTATAAATTTTGTATTTGGATTAAATTAAATTTCATGCCTGAGACATGGAATGTCCTCGAATTCTGAAATGATCTGTTTTATGACGCTGTAGAAATCTTTGCATACTTAATCCAGTAGTAAGACAATAAGTCTGACAACACAGAACTAAACTCTCCATTGGTAGCTACACCACTGAAGCCTAATATATCGACCAGCAGCTAATTGTTTGCAACAATTGACCTTTAAATAATTTTACCTACTATAAATAAATAAAAAAAGTAAATATGTAACAGTACTGTTTGGTGTGACATCCATGCTACATTCCCTTTAGTCATGGTCACAAGACTCCAAAGAAGTTTGGGAACCACTGTTTTGGAAAGTATTGTTGGAGGATAAAGAACAAGCTTTCTTAAAGCTAGTCTGGATACAATCAGGGCTTGAGAAGTAGCCAATTGGCAGTCTAAAGGACTTCTCAAAAGCCCTTTGAAGGCTCTCAGTGGGAACAGGATACTGATACCCTGTAGGGTTTTGCCAACTTGACCTAAACTAAAATCTCAAAGAGGTTTTCATTTGATCTTACATTATTTTGGTGTTGCACTCCAGATTCCCATTCAGTGGCAGTTCTAATTTGACATGCATTTTACTTTCTTTCTTCCTTTCGGAAAGCTTGTGCCCCCCCATGCCACACCCCCTCCTTTACAGCAAGGCAGACCCTTTGGAGTGAACCATATCTTCCATACTAAGAACTGCCACTCCTCAAATTTCCTACACTGCACACTTAAGAGAAAATATGTTAAACATAATTTTTTGTTCTTTAAATCCGTTTCATCTTTGAAAAGAAGTCCTGTGTACTCTGATAAACTTCCCTTCCACCATGTTTGTGTGTCTGGTGTGAAAGTGTGTGTGCATGATAACACTTGGTTCCAAACCTTGTCGAATCAGAAGAAGAAAGAAGGCGTTTTTACCAAGCATGTGAGTGAGGGGGTGTGTACCCTATGACAATGTATTTTAAAATGAATATTGTACAATATTAACTGTTGCAAAGAATAGAGATCACCTATACTCCTTTAGATGGGATACATGACAGTGTAAACGCAATATCATATTACTCTATCCTAAGGAATGCAACTGCGCACATGCACAAAAAAGATGGTTTTTATGAAAATGTATGTATAAATATATGACAAAATGTATTTAATTAGAATGCTATGCACCCTCATAGAGTTGTTATGGATGTTCTTTAAGCATTATCTAGTTTAGGCCGACACCCACATCATGGGGAATGTAGAGGCTTTGTAGCTATGACCGTTTGTTTTCTTTTCTTTTGTATTGTCCTGGAGGGGATAAAGAAACGTCAATATGTATACAAGCCTTTCGATCAAACATGAAGATATGTATAGATCATGTTACCCTGTACACCAGCTCTTACCATTTACAAGACTTAATAAACAGAAAAGATGGGACATAACCTTGTGGGATTCTGTTTAAGTTGAAAGCGTAATGACCGTTGTGTTTTAATATTTATAACTGCCAAGAGTTATGGGGACTTTAATACAGTTGTGAATTTATATCTAAAATATGTTAAAATGAATGAAACTAATAAGGGGGGGGTCTCTGGAAAAGCTAGAGTGACTTACTGTTAGCTCAACTGGATGAACTTGCTCACAAAATGACCCATAAATTTAAAAATGGCACTTTTGTACCAACAGTGTCTTTCTAATCTAAAAAGAATTACCAGATGTGATTCGGGACCACATAGTCCTAGCAGTTTAGCATGGAGGTAGGAGTGTAAACTGTGAAGTGGAAGGAATGCACTAGTTTTCTAAAGACTTTTACAAATGAAAACCTGAAAAGTGTGGGGTGTATATATATGCAGCCCCTTCTTACGTGGTAACCTATGATTTATTGGATGATGAGGTATGATTACATGTTCCATTTTTAAACAGAAGTAGAAATTTCAACAACCCCTCCTGAAAATCCAATATGGCTGCCTTGCCTAACTTTTTACACATGGATACAGCTTCCTCTACTGAATATATAGCAAATGTTTGGATATACAAACAGCAGACATGTTATTAGCAACTGTTGCTACCAGCAGTTAGCTTGATCATTTAGCATGTAAATTCACAAATCCGACAGATTTTCGAATTTCGAAGTGGAACATGGCTTAATTGAGTTTGTCGCTGTTGGCTCTTATTAGCTCTAAATAACCATTAAATTGTTTGTATTTTGCTCCACTAAAAGAAGCCCATGTACCACCAGCAGTACTTGTACCCCAGTTTAAGAACCGATAATTTAGATAATAGCATATTCATGTGTTAGAATGGCCAGATTAAAATCCAGACTTAAATCCAATTGAAAGTCTGTGCCAAGAACTGCAAATGAAGATTCCCAGAATGTCCTGGATCTAACAATTCTAATCAATGGGTGTTTTTCAAACAAGGATGGACAAAAAAGCTCAGTCACTGCAAAGCTGGAAAATACATAATTTGGTATTTGAAATGTGGCAATACAAAGTAACTGAAAAAGGGGTCTTTATAAATAAGCACAGGCTAATATCACACAGTCGTCTAAAGAAAAATGCTTTTAAATTTTATTTTTAATAAACTATGTAACGGTACAGAGATAAGGTAAGTTTTATTTATGTTTTAGACACAGCCAACTGAATTGACGTCTAACAAGAAGGGAAACTACACCTCCCATGACCATCGTTTTCTGACTCCCCCTGTTTTCAGCCAATCAGAGCGCTCCGCTCACGTGATGTTTTGTAGGAACGCTGCTGTCAGTTTAGAGCTTTTTTTTTCCTCCTTTCTCAACCACGTGGAGTGGAGTAGCAGCTATCAGTCAGCAGTCTCCCAGCCTGAAACCAGCGCCTTTTAAATCATTTCTACCGTCCGCGGCGTCGACGCTGCTCTGTGTCTGACATGTCAGCAGCAGGACAGACCACCAGGAGCCTGGAGATCCCGGCCGTCCGGAGGATCGCTATCCACGATGCAGCCCACATGCCCAAGGACTACTCCACGACCCCAGGGGGAACTCTGTTCAGCACCACGCCAGGAGGTAAACATGCATTGGACCCCTGACAGAAGATGGACACATTTTGTTTGTTTGTTTGTTTTTGGATCATTAGCTTCCAAACATCAGATTCAGTTACATTAACCAGAAAAGGAAAGAATGCAGTCAGTCATAAACTATTTATAGTGCTTCTCTTCCAGCTGCAGAAACATGTTTACAAGTGGACGGCTCAATGGTGTAATACTAAACATGAAGATTAGGTCTCCTGTCTCTTTATAAGCTAAAAAATAAAAAGATGCACTGTGCACTATTGTTTTTAGCAGTAGCCTATATTTCTGTATTCAAAACTGTTCTTCACTGAGGGAATAGACAATACTGTGGAGTTCGTGCTTTTCACAGTAAAACTACTGTATTCTCAGCTGTTGTATTTTGTATGTTAACATAATTTTGTAAAAGCTGCTATAGCTGATATTACAAAAAACATTCCTTCTTAAAATAGAGTAGGTAAAGTATTTTTCTGTAATAATTGAAGTAGGTTAAACAGAACTGTAACATGTGATCATTTAAAGCAGTTTTTACTGTATTAAATAGTAAGCCTTAACATTTTCCTATTAGTTGTACTTTAGTGATGCCTCACGGTCTGTCCGTTTATTATGCATGTTACTGTGACATTAATTAACGTAGGCATACATTAGCAATTTACAGTAAAGTTGGCAGAGAAAACTTTAAAAAAACAGTGTAGTTGTTATTTTCTTTTACGATTCTTGCTATTGCAGAAAGTCCTCACCAGTTATACATAAACTCTTAAATAAGGACATGCTGGACGCTGCTCGGGACATTTCCAGCATGGGGATTTTGTTAAAGGAGAAGTGTTGTCCCCTCCCATCGCAGTGCTTGCTGTGAAAATCTGGCTCCGATGCACATGCTCGTTTTCACTGATAGCATGTTCTGTAACATCACCAGTTTGGACAGGTTCAACAGATAAAGTGCAACCTTTAGTGTGTGATTAAAGAAGAAATTTAGGTTAATGGTCATGAATGCATGGATATACGCAATATACAAGAGGAAATAGTAACTCAGGTGTCTCTCACTAACAGTATTTTCTTAGTTTTTCATTTAAAAAAAATTACACAAGTAGCAAAGTATTTTTTATGCATTTCAGCATCTTTATCAGACCAGTTCTCTGGATTACAAGAGTTATTTAATCATTATTTAGATTTATACATCTAGGTACAGTTTTTTTTTTTTTTTTTATTGAATTGCACTATCACTCTGACTGTACGTATGGGAACATTTATGCAAGGACCTATTTTCTGGTGACTATTACCAGAGTTATAAAGATTTAAACTGCATGTTCTCTTATCTTTGCCGTCTTAAAGAGTAGCAAAATGAAATAGGCCCTTGTTTGGCATCATATGTAGCCTATATGTCAGGGAAAAAGAAAGTCAGAGATTATAAAAATTCCTAGACCCCCTACCGTCTAATCCTTTGTTTAAAAAAAAAAGTAATCTGCAAAGTAAACAAACGATTTACAATTTTCAAGAATTGTTTGAGGTGCCAATAATAGTGATTCCAGTCATTTTCCATTTTCCCCAAAAAATGTCTGCAAAATAATAGGATGAATTAATTTAACAAATTTTACTCATCTTTACAGGGAGTTGCCAACAGTTGTGGTGGCTGGTATTAGTGGTATTACTGGTGTTTATCTAACTATAACTTTTATTATAGATATTTTTACAACCATTTAGTAATTTTTGCAAGATAGTCTGAAGTTTTTTAACTGATTTACCCTAACCCTTAGCAGGTAAGGAGTGCAGCAACACTTTTAATATTTAGAACTCTAATTAACCAACAGCATTCTGCTAATAAAGAACAATTTAAATTGGTATTCCAATATATTGTATCGTCTCCCCTGGCGATACATTTCGTAACGGCAGATTTTTACCAACACATATCGCTTATATATATATATATATATATATATATATATATATATATATATATATATATATATATATATATATATATATATATATATATATATATAAATAATATAAAACACAGTATAGCATCACAGCCACAATCATTGGCTGATCCCTTGGATTTTTATAGTCATGTTTAAAATGGAGCTCAGCAATAGATGGTCAACGCATGACTTTTGTCTGCTGTGTTAATGCTTCCATCCGTAGGTACCAGAATCATCTACGACAGGAAGTTCCTAATGCAGTGTCGGACCTCTCCTCTCACCCGTACGCCTCCCAAACTTCCTGATATTCCCGGAGTCACACGGCCACTCGACCAGGACTCGTATAATAATGAAAACAAGCCCGAAGAATTGCCTACCAACAACGAGGATGACCACAGCCTGCACAGAGAGAACTCGGGTGCTTTTTTTATTTATTTGCCAGCTAACTTTGTACCTTCTTATTTCTGTCTGCTAAATGTAATTTTTTTCTCTCTTACAGCGGAAGACGCCCAGTTTGAAATGGACATCTAAACGTTAGCTGAAATAAGGAATAAAGTAATGCTAACATTTATGTACTTATGAAATGGTTGAAGCGGCAAGTCCAGTCTTAGCTTTATAATCTGACAGAAAACAACCGTGTCTTTTCTAATGTCAAATATTTGCTCAAATGTTGATGCTAAAACATTAACTGATAACTAAAAATGTTCTTCACTTCATCACTTTGTTTAAAGTGTTACAAATAATTCCATTGTTTTTTTTATTTGATGTTATATTTACTTTAAAGGTAGTCATTTAAGTAGGCATTGATATGAAATCTATTAATATTGCTAGCATAGTTGGAATCTAATTTTGCCATCTGTAATAACTGTTTCGGCCATATGAGGGCAGCAAACCAAAACTTCATACATCAAGGCCCTAATTTTCTGTCAATTTATTTGCCACACTTGCAGTTGCTTAAGCTGCAACACTCTGAATGTAAATTTATGTAAATTATCAGGTGAGGTCTTGTTATTACAGAACTGTATTTTATTGTCATTCATCTGTTTGCTTCTTAATCACCAAGAACATTTTACAATCATTTCATATTTGTATCTCTTTTTTTAATGAGAAAAAGGAAGCCTCAACCAATACATTAGAATAAAAATTATTATTTTTGGTTGAAAAATATTACATATTGAGCTTATCTTTTTTACAAACCACTAAGTTGAAGCTTTGTACTTTTTTTTTTTTTTACTGTGAAGGTCCTTAAACATGGTTGTTTATGCATTCTTGAACTAAAACTAAACAGTTTTGTCCTATCTGTGTTTTTTCTTCTCTTAGAAAGACTTAATACATTTATTTCAAAATTTAAAAATAAATAATATACAGAGCCCTATGTTATATACAGAGCTTCCAAACGGGGCATATTTCGCTGCATAAAATATATATTTTTCATTTTTTTAAGAGAGCCAGTTCAGTTATTTAGTGAGGTATAAAAATAATAAATAAGGCTGCTAAATATTTTTTTCCCAGTAAAAAAGAGAAGATACCGCTTTGAGTAAAAGGCACTATGACAGCCTGTGTGTTTTTCTAATATATTTGGAGATATGGATTTTTACCATGAATTATACCAAGACTAATAAATCCACTGATAAAAATAAGCATTAGAAAAGATGAAAATACCTTTTTTGTGAAGTTTTCTGTAAAATGTTAAAAAAAAGATTTTTTTTTATTTCTGGTGAAGAATAAATAAAGACATCCCCACATTTATTTCATCTTCATATGGCCAAAATTACATCAGGTGCATATGATTAAAACATTGTTATTCAGCATTTTGAAACAAATTAGCCTTGTTTAAACTTCAGACATTTAGTTTGGTATGGTTCTGGCATGATGCTGTGGGACCTCTGCAAGTAGTACTTTAGCATTCTACGGAGTGAGTGGAATAATAAAGACATTCTCTGACGTCAGCTCAAATCAAGTTCAATTTGGACATATTTTGTTGTTCTAAGAGGTCAATGATCCTAAACTCACATTAAGGCTGGATTTGGAATGGATAAAGGAGCCTAATGTGAAACGCCATCTTAACTGTATAACTTTAAACTTGTTGACTGTGCTTTAAAGTTTGGAATGTAACTCTAAGCTATCCAGCTCAAATTAAAGCTACTATTCCTGACAAAGGAAGTTATTACAAATTAGTGTTTTATAACTTGCATTAAAATGAATCCCCCCAGCATTTTTGGGGTGGAAAAGAAAAACCGATGAAAATGGGTCAGTCCAATTAAAACTGTTCTAGATGTCATCTCCTTGTAATAAAACACATATAACTTCTGATCCAACTTTGACAAAATGTATTGTATTTTCAAAAATAGCAAACATACACACGGGTCAGTATGACCCAAACATTCCAATTCCACTATTGTGGCATTTATCAGTTCATTGGCATAGCACAGCTTGTACATCAAGGAACAACCTGATGTATGTGTAAAAATCCAATAGTGCTTCTGTTAATGGAGCCCCTCTGAAGTCCAGCTAATACGTCCCTATAAATTTCATTTTCATTTCTTGCTTTTGTCCCAGTTTGAGAGAAGATGTAAAGTGCCAGTAGATTTTTATCCACTTTTTGTTTTTCCTCAGTGGCAGCCACACTCCTCCACGACCATATTTTCGTGATGCCTCATCACCATCCTCCCATTCTCGTAGTACAGCATGGAAAGTGGTGCCAGGTTTGTGGGCACACAGGAAAGGCTTGGTACCTTGTCCGGATGGTGAAGCTTCAACAGGCTCTGTAAGGAAAAACAGAAAATTGTTAGATCGTATCTCCTCAAATAGGAATCGGTATCATTAGCTATACAATGCAGCATTTTAGCCTTACCTGCATGTATGCGTGGTTAGTTGAAGCGAAGGTCTCATCTACAGGTGTGGGACATGTCCCTTCACAGCGATAAGCATTGTACCGTTTGGGATAGACGATCCACTCGCTCCAGTTGAGCTTCTCAAAGTCTACCCACATGTCCACCTTTCTGCAGAGATCCTGCCAGGTCTGTCCGTGTCTCTTTTCTCTGTGGCTCCTCATCCTGGAGGTGGGCACCGGTCTCTCCCTGTCCAGGCTGACGTACTTGGAGTGCTCCGCCGTGCGGATCAGTGTTGGCAGTCGCTGGCTGCGTGGGCTCTGCCTGGAGAAGACCACCATCATCACCCTGTCGCCTGTTGGGTGTTGGATTCCGTGCGGCTCCTCATTCACCTCAGCTACATCCTCCTCCATCCTCTGCACTGTAGGTCCCCGATGAAGCCAGCGACGGAGCATTTTGGTCATGTTGAACACTCTCCATGCGGAGGGTGAGACCACTGAGCTTGGATGAGCTCTCAGGCGTCCCAAAAGCAGCTTGCTCTCAGGGCAGTCCCTGTTGGAGTGATAGATGTCTACAGAGGCAGTGGAGGACTCAGTGATGGCAGGAAGGCGGATGCGGAGCTCAGCCAGGTGGATGTTATCACTTGGAGAGATGGAGGACAAGTCGAAGGTAACTGACCACCTCTCACCAGTCTGCTGGCAGCCTGGAAAAAAAGACATTGAGAATTTTAGACAAAGATGCAAAAGAAGGCTCCATATGTTTTTTTATCTCATTTGTGACTGATGTGTCAAATAAATAAACTTGTAGACTTGTGTTACAATTCTAGTGTGTGGTTTGGAGGTCCTAAGAAACTGCCTGGTTTGCATTTGCCTTGGGCCGGCTGTGGTCTTAATGTTGAATATGAACACTCACTTTTTGCTACAAGGCTTATCACTGTCTCCGAGACGTGGAGGCCGGAGATGTCCTCCCTACCGATGCCCCTGATGGCTGTCGTAGATCTGGCCAGATCTTCGGTCCGCATAGTCCGATAGAGCTGCATCATGTACAGCGGAAGCCTGCTCCCTTGCTGCCGCTGGACGGCGCGCCTGGAGCCGCCGGAGCGACCGGTCAGCTGCCGGAACAGCGCGTCGGGCAGCATCCCGTGGAAAGGTTGCGCGGAGAGACCCAGGATCAAATCAAACAGGAGAAAAAACGCAGACTGCACTGCGAGACCCGGCATTATTCTCATCTGCAAAGAAGTCACTTCCACGAGCAGATCCAAACTGGTCTTGATGAGATGCTGAATCTCAGGTTTATAATCCCACCTTCTCATCCTGAAGTCCTTTGAAGAATGCTCTTCCAAAGACTTCAAAGTGACAGGTCGTTATGTATCGAAACCAAAACGCTCTTTGTAGTGCAACAGGTGGGAAGACTCTCTGGTTGGTCCTCTTCTGTGCGTTACAAATCCCATTTGATAAGAAACTCTGACAAAAAAAATATGTTTGTTGAGGAGATTAAAGGCCGAACTGCAGTGATTAATGAGATTATGAGTAAATCAGGTGGGGAAGTAATGCATAAGGCCTTTACATGCTTAGAATATGTTGGGGCAGAAGCTGAGCTTGTAAACAGAGAGAGAAGGGGGGCAAAAATAAATCAGCAAATTATATCCTCTAATTCTGAAAGGTCTAAGAGAAAGCCTTAGCCTATTTAAAAAAATGAATAATATTACAATTAATTTAAATATGTACTATATTAAAGTTGGCAACACTCATCATTTATAGAAAACTATTTGTAGTGGGGAAATTAAATAGACCGTGTCCTAACACCACCAACGAAAGAAGACAAATGCACTTTGATGAGTCATGAAATTACAATAGCCTATAGGCTATGTGTAAAGTTGCCACCAGTAATGAAAGGAAACTACATCTGTCTGTACAGAAAAGACGCTCACAAATTAAAAAAACTCAATTCAATCCCAAAACACTTTTGTTTATCTCAAAGGGTCAGCAAGCAGTCAGTCTTGCAATGAATCTGAAGCGGAACACAGAGACATTGGAGTACAGGGAGTATGATAATTGCCTGATTTGTTCGATGGAACAAAATAATATATATATATATTACATTTAAAAAAAATAAACACTGCCGATTTTGCAACATAGTCAATAAAAAAGGTTATTTTTAAGCTTTTTTTCCTCATAAATTTGTTCTTCTAGTATTCTGGCTTCATTAAGACATTATGATCCATCATATTTTGGCCCAACAAGTTCTGCCTATCATTTGAAATATAAACTGACAAAAAGTGAATGACACCATACATTGCAGACAACAATTTTGATCACCTGACAGGGAAACATTTTTCCTCCAATAAAGCATCTGCATGAAAGTTTTACTTTGACAGCAACATCAAGGCTTGCTAATTGTCACCCATTTATGAGACAAACTGCTCACTTAACTTCTAAAGAGAATAGAAGGAGACCTAAGCTTTTATTGTTTTCATTGCTCCCATTAATGAAAGTAAAAGAGGCCTTTTGTATTAAAGAAGCTTTGTGCTTTGAAAACTCTTTGTAGTAATAAAAGCAAACATTTTTCAAAAAAGAAAACTGTGACGTTGATTCAAACTATTTCTTCTACTTTTATCAAAAGTTTCTTTTGAGACAAAATATATTCCAGATTTTAAATTAATGAAGCCAACTTTAAATGAGAACATCAGAGGTAAACAGTAAGGGCCCTATAAGCAGAATTTGCTCTCTAAACACGTGATTTAAAAAGCATTAAAAATCCTAAAAAGTAGAAAAAAGTGGAGCAAACCCACATCATATAAACTATATCATTTTGACCAGTACTTTTTAATATGTTCTATCGAATATGTATATAAAAATATATATACATATATATATATAAAAATTAAATGCTATATATATATATATATATCATTTAATTTTATATATATATATATATATATATATTTTTTTTTATATACATATTCGATAGAATAGACTAAATATATATTTAAAACACAGTATGTACTCATGAGACAAAGAACAAAAACATTGTGTTAAACTGTTTGCTAATAGTCCAATAAATTACTTATTGTTATGGAGAGATGCATATAAAACTCACAGCAACATTAAAGGGAATTAAATGCTATGCATGAAAGCTGCACTTATAAACGTGTCAGATTATGTTGATGTAGCTAAAAAAATCTTAATTTTATAATACACATAATACATAATACATATTTTTATTTGACTTTAGCATAATTTTTTTAGGTTAATCCAACCGGAAGTCAGCTTCTTTGTAATCACAAGCGCACCTGCAGCAGCACAAAAATGATTAAAGGCTTCCTCTCAGCTGTTGATCTTTGTTCGAATGAGTCGCTGGGTCGTCATGGACCTGCGCCTGGTCATTTGGTTGGTTTTTCTGCCGAGTTTGAGATTTTCCTCTGGTAAGTTGAGTTTCAGTCTAAAAGTAGGCTTATTTGTTTCTATCTTTAAACATTTTCTTTTAGTCACAAATGACGGAGAGAACGCGCTCGCAAGGTTCTCATGTCTGCATGAAATTAATATTTTAAAAACTGAAAGTCACACAGTTTTCATTATAGACGTGCCTTCTGTGTTAGCCCGCATTAAACTATAACTTTTTTTTTTTTTATGTGAAAGCCATAATGATTCATTAGGCCTACACATCGTTATCGGTTGGCTTGCAGCTAATGAAAACCCACAATTTAGTTTGAAAAAAATACTTAGAACTACTTTTTGATGGCCAACATTTTCCGCAATTTGTTTTGTTTTTAATGCAGGAATGTCGGCATACAAAAGCATGTGTTCAGGCATGGAGGCAATCAGCCTGCGATTTATCTAAGATGTCCAGGTTGCTTTAAGAGCAGCATCTTATCTGCCTTTGTGGTTTTTAATATTCCTGTTTATTTATGCTTTTTATTTTTTTGTTTTTATACCACACATACTTCCATTCAACTTTTCCATTAATTTGCTTGGGGACCCTTGTGGCTTAGCCTTCATTGTGAATATCGTCAATGTAGCCTACGTTTGGCTGGAAAACGGAACCAAACAGCCCATAATTGACTTGACCATTACATTTCTGTATTAAAATCTGTTTTCCTTAATTTGGGAAGTGTGTGTGTGTCTGTGTGTGTGGGCTTATTTCTGACTTAAAGTTATCTAAAGTTGCAGAGATCCACTTACCATGCTCACTTGTATTTTTATTTAATTTTTTATTGTGAATTTGACACTAAGGAACCCTCACTTATGAATGCCTGGATGAAGAACTAAAATCGTTACCATTGTCTAATTTGCTTTCTTCCTCACTCATGCTGTGGGAAAAATTGTTTCAAAATATCAGTAAATGGCAATGTGCTTTTACTATCTTTAGTTAAAAAAAAACTTCTTCATCTTAAGATGGTGGCCCTTCAGCTGTTTACAGAAAGTTTATGATCACCACATTTTTCATTTGGATTCGAACTTTCTTGTTCTGTAGGTCAACTTTTGGATTGCCCTGAGGGCCAGTGGCAGTGTGATGATGGAAACTGTATTACTGCTGTGTGGAGATGTGATGGGGAGGGAGACTGTCTGGATGGATCGGATGAAATGGGCTGTGCTGGTATGGTGGAAACTCTTAAACTAGTTTGTCTAAGAACAGTCAGATTCTATATCTGCTTTGACTGAAACTCTTGTTGCCTTCAGCCTCCACAGACTCTGATTGTCCACCTGGTCAGTTTCCATGCGTGGACTCTGTTGGCTGTGTGGACATGTCAGCCCGCTGTGATGGACAAAATCAGTGCCCCACTGGTTCTGATGAGGAGAACTGTCCGGCCACAGAGGGCTGCCTGGATTCTGAGTGGATGTGTGGAAACCGCATCTGTATCCCCAAGGAGCTGCGTTGCAACGGCCAAAACGACTGCATGGACAACTCTGACGAATACGATTGTGGTGAGAGACACGGAGGGTTTAACTTTGACCAGATTGGTCATTTTGGGTCTATTGCAAAGTTGTTTGAGGATAAACTTCAAAGTGTTTATTTATATAAGCAAAAACAATTTCTGGAAGAATGATTTTCTTTGATATACCAGGTGTTCTAAAATGATATTTGGTCTTTAAGTGTTTTTAAGAGGTTCCTTTTAGAATATTTAAGGAATAAAGTAATTCCTCAAAATCCAAACTGATGCAAAGTCATGAGTTAACATTTTGATTATGGTGCTTTCTGTATCAGACTGTTTCTGTGGCAGTCAAGTGAGATATAAAACTTTTTTTCATGTATTAGAAAAATGTTTACTGTCTTGCATTGATGGATTTGTTTTCAGGAGTCTTTTTTTTTTTTTTTTTCTCCCTTCCTTCCCAGGTAAATGCAGTGAGGATGGCCTCCAGTGTCCTGAGGGAAAGTGTCTGTCAGCTGAGGAGAGGTGTGATGGAGAGGTCCACTGTTCTGATGGCAGTGATGAGCCTATAACCTGCGGTAAGTCTGATTATGTAACCTCAAGTTAAATAAACGTGGATGTCTTCGCTTTGCAACCAGTGTTGTGTTGCATCCACTTCAGGTCGGATCTGCTCCATGTACAACGGTGGCTGCAGCCATGTGTGCACAGATGAATTTTGGGGAGTTCGATGCATTTGTCCTGTTGGATACAAGCTCTCCCCTAATGGTGTGGTTTGTGAAGGTGAGTGGGTCATGATCTTCCACATATCCTAAATGCGCCTTTCTATCTGAATGCGTTGATTAAACATATTTAGCAGGCTGGTTCATTCATTATACTTTGGGAGTTATTTGGCCGCTTAACAATCTACAAATTTTAACCCATTACATTTGATATCCTTTTTATTTATAGACTTGGATGAATGTGTTTCACCTTTTTCTCCATGTGCACATTACTGCACAAACACCATTGGATCTTACTACTGCCACTGCAGAGAGGGGTTTCAACTCAACGGAGACAGTGCATGTCAAGCTTTAGGTTAAGTTTACTGTTTTTTCTTTTTTTTTTTTTACTGAAAGCATGTATTTGTATAATTTGCCAGACAATTGTATGCTCACATGCACAAAAAGAGCCAAGTCAAAGGATCTTAACATGCACCATGTTTCCCTTTTTGAAATGACTCCTTCATGCTGCTCTTTTTTAATTCATCAGGCAACACTACCCAACTGCTGATAGTACAGAGGAACACTTTAGGACTTCTAAATGTAAAATCCCAACAGCTCACCGCCATCAAGTCTTCAGTGTCTGACCCAGTGGCATTGGCATACGACATTATCAGGGGGTGGTACTTCTGGGCTGATGGTGGTGGCAGCATTTACAAAACTAACGGACGGAGCAGCTGGACAACATTTACTGGTGGGTGCATGCTCATTTTATAGGTTTTATGGTACCACAATGCCTGTCGGATTCCTGATGAAACTTTCAAATTAAGAAAAATTCTGGTAATTAAACAGGACAACCTGGAATCAAAGGTCTAGCCTGTGACTGGCTAAATGGATACTTGTTTTGGACTAATGGGAAGACTGAATCAATCTACATGCAGTCAACTGATGGTAAAAGTTTCACAACTCTGCTGAACAAAAATATCAGCCCATCAGAATTGGTGCTTCTACCCATCGAGAGGTGAGGACAGTTATTTTAAAGTCTCATTGTCAGTTTTTGTGATGGCTAAACTATTGATCTCTTGTTAGTCTTATGTTCTGGATCAATGACGGGCCAAGTGACAGAGTGACATTAGAGAAGTCCTGGATGGATGGATCAGACAGAAACACTCTCACGGTCCTCACTGCCCAGTTTGCCCACAGCCTCACAGCTGACGTAGCAGCCAGGCGACTCTTCTGGATCAGTGACTCAAAGAGGGTGAGTTCTGGAAAGAAAGCTGACCTGTAAAAGCCCTATTTTAAAAGGCTATTGCAGAAGTCTTGATTTGACTTGCCAGCTGTTGTAAGAAGTGAGATAGTTTTGTAATCTTTTAAAGAAGTGTTGATCAGTTTTCTGGGCTTTCTGAAAGATGTTTGGGGTGGGTTTTTGTACTGTAAATGTTTGGAAAAAGTAATTGTCAAAAACGGGTTCCTTTTTATTAAAAAAATAAAAGTAATAAAGTTAGCTTAAAACCTTCGCACAGTTCTGTAGACCCTGGAAATGTTTTTTGTGGGCAGTGAACTGTATTGCCACTGCTGTGCTTCATCTTTTAGCTGCATTTTCTCTTGCCTTTTGTTTTCCTAGACTAAAATAACATCTTGACATTTTGAATATTGTATAAATCTAGTCCTGGTTATACAAAACTTAACAACCCAAAGAAATGTGCAAAATTGCAGCAATTAATGGCCTAAACATTCCTAAAATTGTCTTTTAGTCTGTAGAGACGGTAAAAGCAGACGGGACTGGCCGTTACTCCTTCACAGGACTGTTTAACAAGAGACCAGCTTTCAGCCTTGCTGTCTTTGAAAACATGTTCTTCTGGATTGATGCAAAAGGACTGTGGCAGGCTTCCCGAGGCCAGCCAAGTCCAAAGAAATTCATCAGGAAAACAGACTTGCCTCTGCTGTCAGTCTACCATGAGCTCCAACAGCCGAAAGGTAATCTGTAGATTTAACGCTGGTCTTTCTACTTGTTGATACTCAATTTTGTTACATACCAAAATGTATATATATTTTTTTTTAACCAAATGTTTTGTTGAAAATTTTAAGGCTCTAATGCTTGTGCTAAGACACCGTGCCTCCTCTGCCAACTGACTAAAAACAACCCTGTTGGATTTACATGTGCCTGTCCATATTTTAAACTACTGCTGCCTGATGGGACATGTGAATGTAAGTTTACAGTAACGTTAGTTAGCAAAATGTGCTGATTGTATAATATTTTAAGCTTAGTTATCCAGTTAGGATCCACAGATTCTAAAGCTCTTGCTACCATGACATTTAGGGGCTGCATGTTCAGAGAAGGGTTGACAATGCTGCAGTTTTTGTTTTATAGATCCACGGTTCTTGTATAGCACAAAAACAACAATCAGCTTGTTGGAGTTCAGAGCCAAAGAATCGTCTGAAACAAAGCTATTTTCTTCAAAAGAAGGAATCCTGTCTTTTGATGTCAACTGGTACAGAGAATGGCTGTACTGGGCCAACCGAACTGGCCATGTCCAATGGACCAGTTTAACTCTGGACAGGACAGAGTTCATCCCAACACCTTTGCCTGGTTAGTATGTTTTTATTTAATCTTTTTTCCTCATTTGCAATGCATCCTCTGGAATATCGAATTGTTTATTGAAATACTTTTACTTGTTGCCTAAATCAAAAATATTTCGATTTTACATTCTGAAAGTCAATCTTTTAAGAAATGGGAAATATTTATTCCAGATGTAATTTAATTGAAACAAGGCTATAAAATGTTTTCCACTTTTAGTTTGTCTGGTATCTTTGGACCAGAGGAGTGGGAACCTTTTCTGGGTGTCATGTGACCAGAAGATCATTGGCACCAGTGCAGCCAATAGTAATTACCCACAGCAGCTCTATCGCACCACAAAGGAGATTGGCAGCTTTTACCTGGACTGGCTGAGGGGTGGGATGTTCTGGCTGGAGGAGGGTTGGATCTTTAGCATGGGAATAATGGGAGAAAAGGCTAAGAAGCTGCTGCAGATGGCAGGAGTCAGTGGGAACATCGCCTTCGACCTCAGAGCCAGCAGTCTCCTCTGGAACTCTAAAAGGGCAGGTTGGTAACAGAGATGAGTCTTCTCTTTAAATGTCCTGACTGCTTAAATACTGAGGTATTTAGCAAGTTTTAGACTCTAAATACAAAGTTCTCAATTTTGAACCTGAAGAAAAATCTCAAAATAAAAATGCAGATGTTACTTTTGATACCTGCAGACACTTGCTAATGTAAAGTTTCTATTGCCAGCATTATTATTTTTTATATGCTTGAATTTGTTAAACTTTTATTTTTTCACATAGAAATTGCTAAATTGTGGTGAGGTTATGTGACTTAAGGAATTAAACACAAAGTTGGCTTCTGGGGCACAAATTACCTCAGCTGTTTGGCTCTAATAATTAAGAATGTTCAGATTAATTAAACGGAGCTAGACAGCTAATGACCCAGTAAGAATAGTTTCAGAGCATAGATGGCTGTTTGTGGTTGTGATCTGTTTGGGGTTTAATTCGTGGTAATCTTTTACAGGTCTGACAACGTTGAGTTTGTTGAAGGAGAAAAGCCACCAAACTGGAAGAAGGTGGAACATCTCGGGCTCGGTCTTGGCTGCTTTTGAGCCTTTCCTTTTGTCAATTTCTAACAACGTGATAACTCTATGGGATCGACGGGATGGGAGCAAAATTCAATGGGTTTCTGTGAAAGGTCCAGTGCTGAGTGTTATCACTGCACTCGGGGACATTGAAACAGGTCAGGCACAGTTCTTTTTTTTTTCTTTTTTTCTCGAGTTCGGTCATCTCAAAACAATTTATAGGGGAAATTATAAATTTAATCCAAATTATAACACTTTTTTCAATAAAATAATTAATGGAGTCAGACTGTGGTGAAATCATTTATCAGTTAGTCTGGCCCATCGTGTCAAATCACTAGCTTTTAAACAAACACTCTGCTTCAGCAAGTGTATGGTGACTATGGAAAAGGACAAGTCTATCAGGAACACGGTCCCAAACAGAACCAAGCTAAAGAGGAGTGGTCGTCTAAAGAACCAGTTAGGGCTTCAGTTTCACTGGAATGAGCCATGAGTACTTTCAATGAACAGAAAAACCAAGAACCAAATTGATGGCAGGAATGGTTCTATATGTTGTACTGTCCAGGAAAGAAATGCAGCTTAAAAAAAAGATCAAGCAGGAGAAATATCAAACACTTAAACTTTAAAATTTCAGAAAATTGTAACTTGAGCCCATTCAAGTATTGTAGAAAATAGAAGGGTCTGTGCTTACTCTAAAGATTCTGACTTAAATTATGCATTCTACTGAGCAGTTTTATCTGTCCATAGTGCCTGATACTCAAGTCTGCAATGCACCGTCTTGGTTGTGCCGACAGTCATCAGTCTGCCTTCCACAAAATCTGCTGTGTGATGGCAAGAGGGACTGCCCTGATGGAGATGACGAGGAAGTCTGTGTTAGCGCTTGTCCTAAAGGTAGATTCTAAATTTGATACTCTCATAGCCAACCCAGGTTTTAATCTCAGGAATGCATGAATTTACTCATTAACCAAACATTTTGGGGACATCTTTTAATTTTAGAGGACTTCCTGTGCATGAACAGAAGAAATTGTATTCCCAGAATCTTTCTGTGTGATGGCCGTGCACACTGCTCTGACGGCTCGGATGAGGTTGACTGCCCAACGGTTGCGGCTCCTGTATCGCTGACAAATGTCCTGAAATGTCGCAGTGGCTCAATGCTGTGTCAAGATGGCACAGAGTGTGTTTTATACAATCACATCTGTGACGGAGAGGCAGACTGTAAGGATGGATCTGATGAACTGGGATGTGGTAAGTTGAGCATGTCTGTTTTTAAGCAACAGCTCACAGAAGGTAAAACTATTAATTGTTTCTGCTTTGTTTCAAGACTCAACTCAAGAACCAAGTTCTAAGAAACCTAATGAAAAGCTTCCTGTTACCAAACCTCCTGCTCGGACTCTGCCAGCCTGCCTCAGCCCTTCTGTTCTCTGTCCTTCCTCTACCGCATACATTTGTATTTCTCAGAGCCAGTTTTGCGATGGCCTTAAAGACTGTCCAGATGGCTTCGATGAAGAGAACTGTGTGGAAAGCTGCCTATTAAGAAGTGGGCCCCAAAGTGTTTGCCAATGCCTTCAATTGATCATAAAATTTATAATGCACAGTAAACCTCACTGAATTTTTCTGTAGGTGATTTTCTCTGTAAAGACCATCGGAGCTGTGTGCCAAAGACTTCAGTCTGTGATGGCCACTCTCACTGCCTTGATGGATCAGATGAAGTGGATTGTCCGAACATAGCTCAAAGTGCAGCTCGAACTGGGTTAAAATGTCGCTTTGGGTCCAAACTTTGCAGAGATGGCCTATCATGTGTTTTCCTGAGCCATCTTTGTGATGGCGAGACAGACTGTCAGGATGGATCAGATGAAGAAGGATGTTGTAAGTATTTACCCTAAATATCTAGAAAAACTCAGATTGAATCCAGCTGGGATTTTTAGGTTTTCAGTTTATTCAAAACCTACAGGAAGTAATTTCCTCCAAAGTCCCCTAAAAATGTTGATGAACCTTTGATATGTCATAATTTGTCCTACACTGATGGCATTCTGAGTCTAAAGCCCTGAACTCCTCGAATTCCACTCTGCTCAAAATCCCTAGAATTGGAACCAAACATGGAGAAGGAGCTTTCAGTTTCTATGCTCTAATCTGGAAAAAACTTCCAGACAACTGCAAAGCTGCTGAAACGGAGTAAAAAAAAAAAATTTTTTTATCACAGCTAAAAACGTATCTGTTTAGAGCTGCCTTTGAGTAATGCTTTGACGTATCGTGTTATTTTTGCTTCTTGCTTTATTGGTGTTTACTTTATTGCTGTTTTTACTTTATATGCTTTATTTTACTGCTATTTTCATTTTGCCCCTTAATCATGTAAAGCACATTGAATTACCTTGTAAGTGGGCTATACAAATGAAATTGCCTTGCCCTGAACTATCAGTCCTGTCTGTCGTATCAATCTATATGGATTATCTTATTCTGCAAATTTAGTAGTCGGGACTTTAAATAATCCATAACGAGGTGATCGTGTTGGATTGTCCCCATTTAGGGGTTTATTTTAAAGAATGACTACATGCTGAATGTGGAAGTTTAATGTTAAAAATGTTTGATTATTGGTTTAATTTCTAGACTCTACAGAAATTACGGCGACCATCCCTCCCACCACGCCTCCATGTACAAGCCCCTCAGTTATGTGTCCAGGTTCATCAATCTGCATCAAAGCAACACAGATGTGTGATGGGAATAGAGACTGTCCTGATGGATCTGATGAGAAATGTGTAGAGAGATGTCCTTCTGAAAGTAAGTAGGTTTCAAGACTTATTATTAAACCGTCAACTGTTTATGATATAAGTGTAATTAAACTAAGGAAAATGATTATTCTTGCCCCTCGTAGCTGATTTCCGCTGCAAAGACCGTCGAAGCTGTGTGCTACTAAATCAAGTGTGTGATGGTCGCTCTCAGTGCAATGATGGTTCTGATGAACTTAACTGTCCAAGCGAAGCGCCCCCTGCAGCTCCAAATAAAGTCCTGAAATGTCGGTTTAGCTCTATGCTCTGTCGGGATGGTCTGAAATGTGTCCTCTTGAGCCATGTTTGTGATGGAGAGAAGGACTGTCAGGATGGTTCAGATGAAGAAGGATGTGGTACTTATCCAATAACCACCTTCTGTAATTTATGTGAGTAATGGGCTTTTCAACATATGTATGAATTTATTTTACGTCTAGATGCACAGAGTGGTCCTGTGGAAAGTGAGCCCTTTAAAGAATCTCCTGCCCCCACTAAAGAAGTAACTCAGCCTCCCACTAAGCCTCCATGCACCAGTCCTTCAGTTCTGTGTCCAGGTTCATCAATCTGCATCAAAGCAACACAGATGTGTGATGGGAATAGAGACTGTCCTGATGGATCTGATGAGAAATGTGTAGAGAGATGTCCTTCTGAAAGTAAGTAGGTTTCAAGACTTATTATTAAACCGTCAACTGTTTATGATATAAGTGTAATTAAACTAAGGAAAATGATTATTCTTGCCCCTCGTAGCTGATTTCCGCTGCAAAGACCGTCGAAGCTGTGTGCTACTAAATCAAGTGTGTGATGGTCGCTCTCAGTGCAATGATGGTTCTGATGAACTTAACTGTCCAAGCGAAGCGCCCCCTGCAGCTCCAAATAAAGTCCTGAAATGTCGGTTTAGCTCTATGCTCTGTCGGGATGGTCTGAAATGTGTCCTCTTGAGCCATGTTTGTGATGGAGAGAAGGACTGTCAGGATGGTTCAGATGAAGAAGGATGTGGTACTTATCCAATAACCACCTTCTGTAATTTATGTGAGTAATGGGCTTTTCAACATATGTATTAATTTATTTTACGTCTAGATGCACAGAGTGGTCCTGTGGAAAGTGAGCCCTTTAAAGAATCTCCTGCCCCCACTAAAGAAGTAACTCAGCCTCCCACTAAGCCTCCATGCACCAGTCCTTCAGTTCTGTGTCCAGGTTCATCAATCTGCATCAAACCAACACAGATGTGTGATGAAAAGAGGGACTGTCCTGATGGATCTGATGAGAAATGTGTCAAAAGATGTCCTGATTGTAAGTTTAAGTTTTGTACACTTTGCATCTTTTGCTGCATTACAACCACAACCTCCCATATAGTTTGTCATAGACTAACACAAAAGTTAATTGTAAAAACAAAAGAAATTAACATTCAAATGTCGTGTTTTTTTTAAAAACAAATAAAAACCTCAAGTGGTCACTTGTTTTGCGTGCCCTTTAGCTCTAATTTTGCTAAATAAAATGAAACCGTTCAATTGTCCTTAAATTCACAATGTGCCATGTTTTGGGTAAAGGTTAACTACTTTTGCAAGGAAGTCGGTATGACTTGTGAAATGCCTGTAAAGTATAAGCAGATGTTTGGCATAAAGTTAATGCTGTTTTATTTTCTTACAGCTGATTTCCGTTGCAAAGACCGTCGAAGCTGCATCCCAAAGAACCAAGTCTGTGATGGGCGCTCTCAGTGCAACGATGGCTCAGATGAGATTAATTGTCCGAGCGCAGTGGCTCCAGCAGCTTCAAAAGATGTCTTGAAATGTCTCTTTGGCTCCAGACTTTGTCGTGATGGAACAGCATGTGTCCTCATTAATCACATCTGTGATGGAGAGACAGACTGTCATGATGGATCAGATGAAGACGGATGTGGTATTTTATCAACAAATTTTGCTAAACGATGTAAATGTGAGATGGCAAGGTTTTAATTCATCTGATTCTTAAACTCTTGTATATTTTTTCTCATGTTCTAGAAGATGCAGAGAGTGTGCCTAGTACTTCTAGGGAAAATGAGCTCTTAAATAAATCTCCTGCACAGACTGAACAAGTAACACAGCCTCCATGCAGCAGTCCTTCAGTTCAGTGTCCAGGTTCATCAATCTGCATCCAACAATCACAGATGTGTAATGGAAAGCAGGACTGTCCTGATGGATCTGATGAAAAATGTGTAGAGAGATGTCCCTCTGAAAGTAAGTAGGTTATAAGATTATTTTAAAACAGTCGGTTAGTGTAAATGTTTAGGCACAGAAATAAGATCTAAATGCACAAAGCAACTAGAAAGATACTAGCTACCTCTTAATTTTTCTTCCGTAGGTGACTTTCGTTGCAGAGACCGTCGACGCTGCATCCCAAATAGCCAAGTGTGCGATGGTCGCTCTCAGTGCTATGATGGCTCAGATGAGGTTAACTGTCAAAGCGCTGCACCCCCTTCAGTTCCTACTAAAGTCATGAAATGTCGCTTTGGGTCAAAACCATGTGACGATGGGACAACATGTGTCCTCCTGAGTCACATCTGTGATGGAGAGACTGATTGTCAGGATGGATCGGATGAACAAGGATGTGGTATTTATTAGCTAACTGAATTTTATATTTTAAGACTGGATTCGAAATGAATATCCCAACTCCAGCTGTTTTTGTCTTTTAAGACTTTGGAGAAACAATTTCTCCCTCTTCTCTAGATAATGGGAACTTGAATCCGTCTCCCACACCCACTAAAGTAACTCGGCCTTCCACTGAGCCTCCATGCACCAGTCCTTCAGTTCTGTGTCCAGATTCTTCTTTATGCATCAAACCAACCCAGATGTGTGATGGAACGAAAGACTGTTTTGATGGATTTGATGAGAAATGTGTCAATATATGTCCCTCTGACAGTAAGTAATTTGCGTTTGCTACAAACATTAGGTACTCTAGAAGTAGTTCTGAATCAAACAAATGTCCTCAATGATCTTGAAGATGCTTTAGCTCATGGGGCTTGGTTGGGCTCAGCCTAAAAGAGCAACAAGAAGTGCTCTCCACTTGGGCCCACAATCTCTATGTACAATGTGATCTGGATGGTAAGTGATGTGGGGTGGCCATGCCAGTACCTTAAACTGGCCCTAGGGACAAGCAGCCAGTAATGGTGTCAGGTTGAGTGATTCCAGCTCAGTACACATGCAGTCTTCTATGCAAAGCTTGAGTTTTAATGGCTGACTCCTTAAAGAGCAACTCACCCTCTTTAGAGCCTTACTCTTCCCACAATTCCAGTTCAAAAAATGTGCCAAAAGGAGGCATTGCTGGGCGGACCAGTGAACACGTGGGTGAAAGAGGGCTGAGCATTGTCTGGGTATTGAAATCTTGACAGTGGTGCTGCTGCAGTGGCATAGACTGGCGATGAGAAATATGGGTAGCAATAGATGCAAGCTCCATTGCCTCTGAGCAATCTTTTGAGGTGGAGGATTTCTCTCCACCTCCGTCAGAGGAGAGGAAAATGAGGATCTATAGAGGACACTTGAAGCACACTAGTACATGGTCCTACATGCTGCAAAAATGGCAGATGTGGGAGTTTTTGTGAATACTAGAGCTTGGTTGGGGTGCCTCGCGTCTGAAAATGTCCCTTATTTTCAAATCCAACACTTGACTGGTATGCCTCAGAGCGAATAACAATGCCAGATTAAAGTGCAGGATCAGGTTTTAACCTGAAGAGGGTGCCAAACCAATTTTTAGGCAGAAAATTTATATTCCTACTAAAATACCAAAAATAATGATCAGACATGTAGACGGCACTATTAGACACTTATTTATACCATTTATCAGCAAAAGTTGACTTGGGGGAGAGTTGATCTTTAAGAGGGGCCAAACACTATATTTGAGTTGCCCAGGGTTGGGCATTGGGCAGGTTTGAGCATGTTCACTAACCCCCGGCTGAGTGTCAGTGTTGATCCTCCCTGAAAAGCCTGAGGAGCTCGTTTTTTGCATATTGAACTTAGAGGAGGGACGATCTTAAATGTTTTTGCTCATCTGCCTAACAGTAGCCGGTCGTCTTGTAGTCTTTGGATCACTTGGGGATTCTATGTCCTGCAAGATTTCAGTGCTCATTTGGGCAAGGTGACTGACATTTTGAGGGTTATAGTTTTATATAAATGGCCTCCCCAATCTAACACAGGGACAAATGGGACCAAATCTGTTTTTGTAACAGACGAGCTGAATATTTGTATCTGATGTTGCCGCAATGAGGTTTACTGGTAGACACCAGTGGTGATTGAAGCGGTCACTCTAAAGACTACCAAGCCCCAAGGCTTTTTCAGAGTCCTGGATTAGCAGAAAGGTACCATATACATTTCTGCAGCCAAAAAGCTACACTGTTCATGTTTACTTTTTTTTTTTTTTTTTTTCCCTCCACAGCTGACTTCCGTTGCAATGACCGTCGAAGGTGCGTCCCAAAGAGCCAAGTCTGTGATGGGCGCTCTCAGTGCAGTGATGGCTCAGATGAAGTTAATTGTCCAAATGCAGAGGTGGCCTCTAAGACTCCATCAAAAGTCCTGAAATGTCGCTTTGGCTCCAGACCTTGTCTGGATGGGATGAGATGTGTCCTTCTGAGCCATGTTTGTGATGGAGAGACTGACTGCCTGGATGGATCAGATGAAGAAAGATGTGGTTAGTGCTTATCCAGAAACAGTTTTTACACTACAAAATATCAAATTCAAGGAAATAATTTGACATTCCTTGCTTGATCGTGTCACGCTTTTAGATGCTACTGAGACTGGTGCCCAAAGTCCTGTGGAAAATGAGTACATGAATGAATCTCCTAAATCTGTCAAACGATATAGTCAGCCTACCGCCACTCCGCCATGCACTAGCCCTTCATTTCTGTGTCCTGGCTCCTCAATTTGCATTAAGGCAACACAGATCTGTGATGGACGAAGAGACTGTCCTGATGGGTCTGATGAGAAATGTGTGAGAAGATGTCCATCAGCCTGTAAGTGATCAATGAGTCACATTTTAGGGAATGATTGTAATCCTTATAATTCTGGAGTTACAACCAGATTAAAGTGAGATTAAAGTTGAAATGTTAATTAAAATTCTTTTTAAAGCCAATTTCCGCTGCAAAGACCGTCGGAGCTGTGTCCCAAAGAGCAAAGTCTGTGATGGCCGCTCTCAGTGCAACGATGGTTCAGACGAGGTTAATTGTCAGGTAATAGAGCCTCGGCCAGCTCAGACAAACACCCTGAAATGTCGCATGGGGTCCAGAATGTGTCGCGATGGGAGCGAATGCGTCCTCTTCAGCCACGTCTGTGATGGGGAAAGAGACTGTGGGGATGGATCCGATGAAGAAGGCTGTGGTGAGTCTGGAAATGGCAAGATGTTTTTGCGTGAGCAATGTCTCTAAAGATTGTTTTGGATAATCCTTAAAGATGAGGTGCATTCTTAAAATAAAATAAAAAATAAAATAAAAATCTGCAACACCATTAACAGCAATCACATAAGCTTTCAATTTGAGTGGGTTTTCTGTGATCTGTTTTTAGATGCTCCAGAAACAATTGATGAATCCTCATCCACCAACAAACAGTTCTGCAGTTTTCCTTCAGTTCTCTGTCCTGATTCATCTGTATGCATCAACCCATCTCAGTTATGTGATGGGATTAGAGACTGCCCAGATGGATCTGATGAGAATTGTGTGAAAAAGTGTGCTGACAAGAGTGGGTTTAAAGCTACTTTTTAGAAAAAAAATAGTCCACACTTTTCAATGCACATAGACTAATGTATAAAAACCCTTTTTTTTTTTTTTGTAGCGGACTTCCTCTGCAAGGACCGCAGGAGCTGTGTGTCTAGGAGTCTGGTTTGTGATGGGCGCTCTCATTGTTACGATGGCTCCGATGAGGCTGATTGTCAAACTGTAACTGTTCCACCGCTTAAACCCAATGTCTTGAAGTGTCGCATGGGCTCAAGGCCATGTAACGATGGCAGAGAGTGTGTCTTATTCAGCCATGTTTGTGATGGAGAGATTGACTGCATGGATGGGTCTGATGAAGAAGGATGCCAAGAATCATGCAAAGAAGGTTGGCTATATTTGTTTCGCTCTAAAACTTGAATCTGATTCTAGTTGGTAATTTTGATTGTGCACCACCTTTTTTTTTTTTAGGAGAGTTTCAATGTGCCAATGGGAAGATGTGCATCCCTGAAACTGAAGTTTGTGACGGCAAACCACAGTGTCGGGATCACTCTGACGAAGTGGACTGCTGGGAGCTAACAAAGAGCTGTGAATATCGCTGTGCTGACAGCAAGCGGTGCATCCCAAAGAAATTCCTCTGTGATGGAGAACCAGACTGCCTGGATGGAACAGACGAACTGAACTGCGGTAAAGTTTTTTTTATTTTATTTTTTTAATGATTTTTCTTTAGTAACAATCTCTATAATAAGTAGGTTTAAAGCTGCATTAACAGCTAAATTGAGCCTTGATTTGTCACATGGCCCCTAACCTGCAAAATTCCACCAGTTTAATTGTTGGGCTTTCTATTCCAGACTCTGCTCCAACAGATTTTCCCATTGTTACCTCAACATCAGCTTGCGTCACTCCTTCAGTTCTGTGCCCAGGCTCATCACTGTGCATCTCTCAGTATCAACTGTGCGATGGACAAAGGGATTGCCCAGATGGCTTTGATGAAATGGAATGCATAGTTCAATGTGAAAACCCAGGTAAGTCCACAACTGAAAATTATATAAACCCTACCTTGATGGTATGTCAAATGAGTTCTGCAATCAGCCTTTGGAATGCAGGAATTTAGGATCCCTTTTTTTCCAGAAGTTCTTGTATCCTGACCATTTATTCTCATTTGAACATTAGAGGACTTCCTGTGCAAGGACCAGCGGAAGTGCATCCCAAAGATTCAAGTGTGTGATGGCCGTGCCCACTGTCCAGATGGTTCAGATGAGAAGCAGTGTCAATCGGAACTTACTGCCACCTGTAAGGGGGAAAAAATACTAGAGCAATGACATGTAAAAGAAAGCTGTGCATTTATTGAAAACTTGGTTAATCTGTATCTTACTGCAGTAGCATAATCTCTAATTTAAAAAAAAAAACGAACCATCCCATTTCTTTTGTGGGAAAAGACTTGCATTCTGAAGAAAAATATTGTACAAGAACAATCGCTACATTTACGTTCAACATTGTTAAAGTGCAACTAAACAACAAATCAACTTTATATTTTTCCTGATAAACGGTATAAACGAGTGTCTAGTGTTGTCTACATGTCTGGTCTTTTTTTTTTTTTTGTAAGAATTAATTTTCAAACAGTCAGTGTGGCGTGCTCTTCAGGTTCAACTCTACACTGCACTTGAATTTGAATCAGCTGTTCACTCTGCGGTAAGCTATGAACTATGTTAGCTGCACTGCTAGCTGTGTGGTATAAAAACAGGCAAGTGTCGACCACGTCTCCATAGAGGGTTGGAATAAGGATGCGTCGAAGCCGCCCAGCCACTGTCCCTTGGTCTGCCAGGCAACACCTCCTTTACAGGCATATTTCAAACGGGAAGTGTGGGCAAACTTGGACTCTGGTAGGAGTTTTAGTTGCACTTCAAAGGTTAGAGAGGATTGTTCCTCTTCATGCAGTTTACAAGCTGATTTGGAAGAAAATGAATCACAGATCCTCAAGACTCTTCAGAAGTTTCGATACATTCATTCTTTGCTTTATGCCAGGCCCACCTAGGAGTGTTTGTTACTGAAAAGATCGATCTTGCTCTCAACTGAAAAAACATGTTAGCATTTAATAAACTCCACATTTGTTTTTGATGTGGGACAGAAATGGCTTTTCCGGTATCAAACAAATCTTGGTCTACAACAAAGTCTTCAGTATTTTGTATATTTTTTTTTTGTTAGCATTGTTGTTACCAACAACCATGGCACCTGTAATTTCATCTAAAACAAAGGATTGGAGGTTATGCTACTATTAAATGTATGGCTTTTTCTTGTTTTCACGTCTTAATCAAAGATGCTAATGGCATGCCTGGCATTGTACCTAATTTGAGCTGATGTGCTTGTTTAAAGCCTCCTAACAAACTACAATATTCTACCCAAGATGGAGGTTTTTTTTTTTTCCCCCTCTAGTAAACCTCTTTCAAAAAACAATGATGCCACATTGCCACAAA
Organism: Valencia hispanica; assembly: GCA_963556495.2. Taxonomy (NCBI): domain Eukaryota; kingdom Metazoa; phylum Chordata; class Actinopteri; order Cyprinodontiformes; family Valenciidae; genus Valencia; species Valencia hispanica. The sequence goes on along the minus strand of OY747717.1, from coordinate 13,714,515 downwards.
GCGGAGGCAGCATCAGGGAGCCTTTGGTCATTCATAAGTGGTGAAGTCTGATGTTTTGGTAATCTTTATCAAGCTTGGCAGCATTAATGGCCCAATATTTTTGCCTCGTCGTGGCACATTCAGAGGAAACCATGGCCGCAGGATTACCCTGATATGCTATGGTGTCTTTTGAAACTGGCTATAGTCAACAGATTAGCAAACCTTTTAACTTTGCATCTACTAATCCCACCATCATCCCCTAGAACCCAAAGAAAATTACAGAATTGAAATTGGCTCATCTAATAGAATTGTACTTTTCTCTTTAAAGCCTCCGTTAATGCACCTAACACGAGGCCTGGGCCTCTAACGTGCCGAACAGGTTTCAAGCTGTGTAAAAACGGCCTGGAGTGCATAATGTACAGCCACGTTTGTGATGGAGAGCGGGACTGCCTGGATGGGTCTGATGAGGAGGGATGTGAAAAACAATGCCAGCCAGGTTTGTTTAACGTATTGTAGAAAATTGTGTTGGGGACTTCTAATGGCGTGTTTTTTTGTTTGTTTTTTTTCCCCCCCAACTTAACCATGTTGGTCTTTATTCATATCCACTACACAGGACAGTTCCAGTGTTCACATGGGAGCAAATGCATCCAACAAGAGCAGGTATGTGATGGGCAGAATGACTGTCAGGACCGTTCGGACGAAATGGACTGTTCGAAACCAAGGGAAGGCTGCCATCACCTCTGCGACAATAAGACTCGCTGCGTTCCAAAAACCTTTATTTGTGATGGTGAAAAAGACTGTGCTGATGGGTCGGATGAAGATGAATGTGGTGGGTGAATTTTGGCTATCATCCTTTAGTCAATAATTGCACACATTTACAGAAATGTTTTTTGTGTTCATGTCGTAGGTTTGGTGGCCTGTACTTCTGACCAGTATCGTTGCCAGAGCGGGCAGTGCATTTCTGAGGCTTTTAAATGTGATGGCTATCCTGACTGCCGTGACCGGTCTGATGAGAAGGGCTGTGAGAGAGCCCCCCGTTGCCCGGCGCAGCTCAGATGTCCACACAGCCATGAATGTCTACAGAAAGAGTGGCTTTGTGATGGAGAAGAGGACTGTAAAGATGGCTCGGATGAGAAGGTAAGGAGGACACTGATGGGTCCTAATTTCATAAAGTGAACATTATGTAATGTCAGTTCTCTCTCCAGAACTGCAACAACCCTCCATCAAAGTGCAGGAAGTACCAGTTTCAGTGTGGAGACAGCAGTTTGTGTATACCTCAGTCCTGGAGGTGTGATGGAAAGGAAGACTGCGCCAATGGAGTTGATGAGGACAAATGTGAGCATCTTTGTATTTGCAAAACCACAGGTTCCACATCACTGTTTATGAAACAAAGGTGAAGATAAATTGGAAAAACCCTATGACAAAGTAGCTTGCGGAACCACCTTTAGCAGCAACGTCTCTGCAGAGTAATTTTTGCCCTTTCCGTTTTACAACATTGCTTCAGTTCATTGAGATTTGCAGAACCGTTTCAGCTGAGGTCTGGAATTTAAATAGGACAATGCAATAGAAAATCTAAATTAAAGACCTCAAAAGCTTTGCAATGAACTGTCGATGGGTCAATCTTTGCCAAATGCCAGCTGTTGGACAGAAGCCCTCACATTTAACCCTAGAATGGCTTAGTATACAAAGGAGGTCATGGTATCAAAGTCCAAAAGATGGACTATTGTTTCTAGAAGTTTTCTCTAACCCAAAAGGCTTTTTAATTCTGAACATGGGGGAGGGTTAATGACGCATTTCTTCAATGGACTTGTTGGCATTCAGAAGGGTTGTCCTGGATAACTGAGAATTTGCATTTACTTAATACAAGACTGAGAAATGAACACTCAACTAACCTTTGTTAGTGATGAAATGCTATTTGGCCATAATGCATAACTTCATGCTTGGAGAAATCCAAACATATAATCTCAGTCTAAAGAACATTGTTTGAGAAATCTTGTGGCTCACTCAGATGCAGCTTGGCAAATATAAGTCCTGTTGCCATTCTTTTTGGAGCAGGGAGGCTTTTTCCTAATCTTTAAAATGATACCTGTTCAATTGTTCCCCAATTGTCTTGACATGACCTTTACCCTTCTAACATACTGTGCCCGTTGTACTCCGAGGAAGTTCTTTGGTTTCTCTTTACACCTAGAATCACTTAGTTTAGTTAAATGTTTTACACCTACAAATGACCTGTCAGCCAACAGAATGACTTTGAAATTGTTTCTCATACAAGTCTATGCAGATTAACAGGCAGCATGAATTGCTTCGGTCTTACCATTTTGGCATTGTGGTAAAACACCTGCATCAAAAAAAAATTTATACAGGTAGTCAAACTTGGGTAGTGATAAATAAAAGCAGTACCTGGCCTAACAGCAAGGCTGTAGAGTGCATTGGATTTTCTTTATGTCCTGATAAATACCCTGCCATCAGAGGGCATACCTTCTGTTTCTCATGAGTATTTTAGTAATTCAGAACTGCCTTCGATGTGAAACAAATATCTAAACATGCTTTACAGGTACCCAAAGGAAATGTCCCTACCACCTTTACCAGTGTGGCAGCAAAGAGTGTCTTGACACCAGGCTGGTGTGTAATAGTATCACAAACTGTGTTGATGGCTCAGATGAAGGCATAGGATGTATTCAACGCAACTGCTCAGCTCCTTCAGCTCCTACCTGTGACCACAGCTGCGTCAGCACCCCTAATGGACCGGTCAGTAAAGAACTGTTGGGTTTTCAATTTCAGTCAACAACTTTAACATTTTGACTTTTTTTTTTTTTTTTTAATGCTCCAAAAAGCAGTGCTAATGGAAATTTTTGGTTTTATTTTTCCTCCATTAGAGATGTTACTGTGGTGCAGGTTTCAGGCTTCAGTCCAGCTCAAAGTCCTGTGTAGACATTGATGAATGCACTTCAACAACAGCTACGTCATGCAAACACATTTGCCAGAACACAAGGGGATCATACAGCTGTCTCTGCCACCCTGGCTTCTACCTCGAGCCAGATTACAAAAGCTGCAAGACGAAAGGTGCTATTAAATGAGATCAAATCTCTGCTTTAACATTCTGCGGAGAGAAAGAAACTTGGTTTTATGTAGCATGTAATTGGCAAAATATCTCCACGAGTTCATGCAATTAAAGCATCAAGTCAGATTTACAGGATAACTGCAGTTGACTCTATGAAACTAAAAACAAACTTTTAAGTTTGCAGTAATACTATCTATTGATTAAAAAAAACGTGGGAGCAGTTTTTTTTTTGCTATTTGAGGTCATATTTTGCATGAATTTGTTCTTAGATCAGTTTTATCCACTTTTCTGTAGACAAACCTCTCAGATGCTTATGGCAGAGTGACTGGGTTGGGTTTTTAAAGTTTTTCCATTTAAATCTAAATTTCATTTATTTCATTTGTGTACATTTATCTACTGGCAAAAATGGCATGTCTGATCTTCAATAGTCCTGTCAAACTGTCAAGTATTGTTTTGCTCTTTGTCTTTATTTCTAAGCTACTAAAGTCTTATTTTAAATTTGTAGATGAGCCTCTGCTTTTGGCGTCAGTGCAGTCTGAAACGTTAATTCTTGGAGTCCAAAGCGGTACGTTGCAACTTCTCTCTTCTGCCGACCGGCCAGTCTTCACTCTGGATTTCCACTGGGCTGAGCAGAGAGTTTACTGGCTGAGCCCTGACCACCAGAGCATCCGGTGGGCTGACATGAAAACTACAAGCAAAGGGACACTGACCAAAGGTACAGCTGTTTATATTAGCCCCATTTTCTGTATCCCAAAAAGCTTTTAAAATAATTGATGGTGCGCCCCCCCCTAATTTTTAAGGTGTGAAGTCTGACTCTATCGCAGTGGACTGGGTTGGTAAGAATCTCTACTGGGTGGACGCACTAGTTGGACAGATTCTGGCAATAAAGCTGAGCAGTTCAATTGTAAAATCTCAGGACTACACTGTGGTTCTTGGTGAAAACCTGGAGCAGCCAAGCTCACTGGTTCTGATACCAGACAGGGGGTAAGATATTTATATATATATATATTTTTTTTTTTTTTTTTTTTTGCCTGGCCTAAAATATTTTGCAGAAAATAAATATTTCATTGCTGTTCTAAGATTGATGCTGTGGTCTGAGATTGGCAGCATCCCTCAGATCGAAAGGTCTGGGATGGACGGTTCACAGAGGAAAGTGCTGGTGAGCCAGGACTTGAGCTGGCCAGTCAGTCTGGCTTATGACTTCCTTGATGACAGGGTGTACTGGGCTGATGAGAAGCTGCGCTGCATAGGCTCGGCCTCTCTGGAAGGAGACAAAATAAAGGTGGGTTAAAAGCAAATGGCTTATTAGGTAATGTTTCCGTATACAGTGCTCTGTGAATCTGTCTTGAAATTTTCCAAATGTTATGTCACAACTATAAACTGGAATTTTCTTGGGATTTTCTGTGGTACCTATCGTCAATTTACCTTCTAGCCAACTCTCACAAGCTTCAGTGTGGAAGAAAAGCATCACTGAATCAGTCTGTGTTTAGGGTGATGTGCAGTGTTGGGTTTCCTCCACACCATTTTGAATGTTTGCTTCAAAGTTCAGTTTTACTAATTTGCAGCTGGATAAAATCAAAGTATTCACCAAAAACAGTTCTGAAATTTCCAAAGCTTGGAATATTTTATAACCTAACCTGCTTTAAGCTTGAGCATTACTTTATCTCAGAGTTGTATGGTGTTTTCCTTTGTCGATGTTTGCTACTATTCTCTTAACAGAAATCTGAAGCCCTCATAGAACAGCTGTATTTTTACCAAGATTAAAATCAAATTACAGATGTGTGGTGATTAGGTCTTTTTTTTCTTTGCAGGTATTTGAATAAAGGGGACAGTCTTTAAATGAAATATAGAAAAATTAGAGCCATGTATTCTCATACTGTACATTCATATTCCATATGTTTTCTCACACAAAATGCTGTTGTCTCTTTTACTAGATCCTCCAGCTGACTGAAACTCTAAGCCCTTTTTCTGTGGCTGTTTTCAATGATCGTGTCTTTTGGTCCGACACGAAGAGAAGAACTGTTCGTTCAGCTGACAAGAAGACTGGCAAGGATCAAACTGTTCTTCTGAAGAGACCTGGGCAGCCATTTGGATTAAAAGTATTTCCCCAGATTATGATTTCATTTGTGTGTAGAAATATTAATGTTGTGGGTGCTTGACACATGTAACTAATACCATTTTTTTTCACTATCTTTAGCTGATGCATCCTCTCTCCCAGCCAGCTGTGTCAAGCCCTTGCGATAATCTTCATTGCTCCCATCTCTGCCTGTTGGCTCCAGCAGCATTAGGAAAATCCAGAGCTGGAGCTCCAATATTAAATGCTGCAGTTTGTCGATGCCCAAAGGGGCTGCTGCTTTCTCAGGACAAAAAAACCTGCATCCTTCCTAAAGAGTCATCTTTCATCCTGATTTTGTCTCGTAGTAAAATGTCTCAGGTAAAATAAGGTCCTAAAAATTCTTGGTTTTTTTTATTTAGGGGTCAAAGTTTAGTCAAAATACTCTTTTTTTTTTTTTTTTTGTTCCTAGATTTACTTGCGCTCTATGCGCCGTGATGGAATCGCACTGAAAAAAATGCCAAATGGCAGGGATTTTGATCTTCCAGGTTTAACGGAGGTCATGAGTGTGGACCTTTCCATTCCAGAGCTTTCTGTCTTTGTTGCTTATTTAAGACATGGATCTGTGGATGTACTAAAATTCAGCAACTCCAGATCAAAACCAGAGCTTGTACTTGCTGGACAAATGCTAAAGTTACAGGTATGAATACCATTTTAACTGTCAGTGATTGAATGGGCAAGACATTTTCCTCAGAAGGCAATTTGTTTTAAATTTCAGATGTGATCAGTCATTATGTAAACCTCTTCGAGTTAAACTTGTCTTTGTCTCTCCTAGGATGATTCAGTAACTGCTCTGGCAGTTGACTGGGTGACTTCGAATCTGTACTGGAGCAGCATGGAGAGACCTGACATACATGTGACATCGCGTCTCAATGACTACACCACCTCGCTGCAACAAGGACCCCTGATTGTAAGGTTTCATAGCGCTTGGGTCCCTCTGTATGAATATCTGAAGTTCTTTTCACAGCCAAGTCTTGCGTTTGTACAGTTACGAAACTTTTCTCTTTTTAGGGAGTTGCATCCATCACCCTCCATCCTCCCTCAGGTAGGCTCTGCTACTCTGCTATAGTAATAATGGGTTCAATGAGCCAGACAGAAATCCACTGTGCATGGATGGATGGTCGTAACAAATTAGTGCTGTGGTGGAAGTCGAGCATCCCCATCTCCATGGTCTTTGCCAATGATGGAACCAGAATCTTTTGGGCTGACACTGGTAAGAAGTTCTAACTTATTCAATTCAGTTGCTTTTTTTTCCTTGTATTGGCTAAGCTTTTTCCCCTCCCTCAGGTGAAGGAGTAATAGGATCTATTGGAGTGGATGGATCAGAGTACAAGGAGTACAAAACGGGGCCACATCTGCTTGTGTCTTTCACGCTTATTGAGAACCTTTTCCTTTGGGTCACTCAGGACAAAGGTAAGAAACAAACAAGACTTTTGTTATAAACTCTTGTAGTGAAAGGCTGTCGCCCAGTCACTGGAACAGATTTGATCCTTGGAGTGAAAATGTAGCAAATCAATGAAACTGTGTTCAGAGGAAACTGACATAGATTCTAGTAATATTTGCCTGTGTTTCTTCTCCTCGTACAGCAGATGGCATCACAGACAAAAACAATGGTCTAATCTCCATTTGTTTGAAACTGTGTGGACTATTTTTCATAGCCTTTTTGTACTGCAATCATTTGAGATTTTTCATTGTCTTTTATCCTGTGCAGATGTCAGCAAAATATGGTTCAGTGATGGACTCCAGCCTAAACAGTTGTGGTTCCAGACAAAGACCAGGGTATTGGAAATCAGATCCTACAACAACAAAACCCAGTCCGGTTAGTATAATGTGGTTTATAGTAGGGATTTTCATATCAGGACTCTTTGACAATTCTTGAATGATTCTAAATATTATGGACAATATAGAGTTGTAATCTTCTTAAATCCTAAAGTTTGTGCTCTTCATGTGTGTAAAAAGGAAAAAAGTCAATCTGTCATATTTCTATAGCAGTTTTGTCAGTGACAAAGGTGGAGCACAAAATGAAGGAACCCCAGAAAGGTAAACATTTTGCCACACAAGGGAAATTAGGAAAGTGTTTTTGTTCTGGAACAGCAGTAAAATTCCCTGCAAAAGTATAAAACCACAAGACCCAAAGCCATAACTGCTATAGATGAACCAAATTAATATAAAAAGTTCAGAACTATTGTATTGAAAGCAGGTATAAATACATGACTGGGCTTGAACTATAAACGTTTTGCTTTTAAAGTGAATGTGACGGAGTATAAAATCCACCTAGGACAAACTGATTGCTATTGCTTAAGGGCGGCAGTTTAACCTGACTGGCAGGGCTAGGTCAAAGATGCAGTAGAAAATATTAAATGGCTTTGAGCTTTAGACAGTTGTTGGAACTACTAAAGGAAACTGATAAAACCCATTTAAAGGTGTTTATTGGAATTAAAGGGTGAAGCAGTGTTTCATTTGTAACAAATGTCCCAAAAAATATTAAGTAACTCTAAGCCTTTGTAGTCTTTAACTGATAAGGTCACTTTAATATAAAAAGAATGCATATGTTGCTTGGCTGGACTCTGATTTATAAAGACGGACCATCAGCATATGGAGACGTGTACTATTTAGATTACACAATACTGTGTGAATTAAAAAAACCCAGACAACACAGAACTGGAGGGCAATTGTGTTCAAAGTAACATGCCGTTACCCTCTGCATTCTAATGGCTTATTGATAGACTTTCCCTGCATTTGATGTGACAATTCAAATAAACTTCAGCAACAGTTGTTAGAACTATTGGAGAGTGATGGAGACATAATGTAGTTAAACTATTTAACGCAACAGATGTAGTTATTGCATTTTTATCACGTTGCATATTTTCATAATGCTACACTTCACTAATTGGGACTCTGTATTTGTTTTTGCTGTGGTTTGTCAAATTGTGACCTGTCGTCACAGAAATTCTCTTTGTATAATGCAACATAATGTGTTAATTCCTGCCCAGCTTGGTAATTGCAACAAACAAGCTTGCTGTCAGGTTAAATTTGTGTAGCACAAGCAGCCAGACCAGTCTTAGTCAAAACACAAGAATAGTACCAATGCATGCTCATGCTTTCACACAAATGGTTATTGAATAGATGGGAACTAAGGTGTTATTGGACACTCCGTTTGAGCTGAATAGATGGAGTGATGTGATACCAGCAGGAGCTTGGGGAACTGAGAGCCCAGCCTGTATGCACCAGTGGGGAAAACGGCAGTGCTCACTCATTCTGTTCATTAATCAAGAACTGTAAGCAGATCTTGATGTTTACATTTTAAAATTCGCATTTTTTTAGTAGGTTGCTAGTTTCTCAGATATATTGAAAACTGCTCAAAAGCTTTAAAATGCCTGCAATCCTAGAAGTTTGAAGAGCAAGTGGTAATAGCATAAATTAGGCTTAAAAGACATACCTTTACTCTGACTAGTGTTCAGACACTTGACCATTAAAAATCCCATTGTACTTTAGTCTTGGACGTTTCTGCAGCTAAAAAGCTACAATTCTATTTATCTATTTCATCTAGGAAACAATCTTTGCTCAAACGGCAACGGAGGATGTGTCCACCTCTGCCTGCCCTATCCAGGTGGACGGATTTGTAAGTGTGCGCGGGGCTTTTATGGTGCCAACAAGACTTCCTGTGTCCCGCTTCCTTCCTGCCCCATTGGAGAGGAATCTTGTTTGGATGGCAGCAAGTGTATCGGGAACAAGAAGTTCTGCGACGGGCGTGCGGATTGCCCAGATCAATCAGATGAACAGGACTGTAAGTACTGGAACAAAATGCTGCACAACCTGAAATTTGCTACAAGGAATTAAAAATCCTGTTCCAGTGCCAAACGGTTTACAGATGGTCTAAAGTAAAATTAAAGTCTAAATTTCATTTATTTTACTTTTAAAAGCTTTGTAGGGGTTCAAAGGTCATGATGGTAATTAATTCAATGTTGGACTATTACAAAATAACAGTTTGAGCAGCCTGCTCAAATTGGCTCATATTAAGATTTGTTACGATTTTATTACAAATTGTTAAGAGACTTGGAGACCAGAAAATAAATTCTGCACCCTCTCCAGAGATTCAAGCCATTCTGTTAGCCTAGGCTCCCTTTACTTTGCCACAGTGGGAAATGGCAGCTTATGAAACAAATAAAAATTATGGCAGCATTAAGATGGATATTTATATTCCAGTTCTGAGAAGTATTACTACTCTATGCCTGCAATCTATCCAAATAGCACTTTACCATTGGTGAGAAATCCAGTGGTTAATGGAAGCTGACATTTTTTGTAATAAGTATTCTCATTCAATGTTGGCTTGTTAAACTTTTCTAAAGCTATGTAGTCCTCACACAAACCCTAGAATTGTCTACAGTTTATATCTAAAGTCACACTTGGCTATGGGAGATGCTAAATATTGATTAGATGCAAGCTGCAACTTAAGTATGCATTTGGCTTTGATATTAGCAGTGTTAAACATTGCTGCAGCCAAGTATGATTAAAAAAAACAACCTATAAAGGTCAAGTTTGGAGTTGGCTTTTATTGGATTATTTAATAGTGACTTGCCACTGGCAAACATTTCATCAAAAAAGGGCATATAAATATTAACCTACAGTAGAACGCTTTGTAAAAAAAAATATATGAATAAACTAAAAATTAGTAAAGTTTGACTTGAAAATCTAGACATCTGCAATGGCTTTAGTAATCTTAGTGAAATATTTGTCATTAAAAGCAATTCAAAAATTACATGAACGGATTAAAGGGGGGAGATGGGGACTATTCTTTATCCAAAGCTAATTGCAACACCAAATTCATGAGACAGCTCTACTAGTTGCTATAATTTCCCCTAAATACATATTTTCATTAGGCTGACTTTAAACTCACCACATCTATCTGTATGTTTAGGTCCAGGGTCTAACTCTGCCTCATTAGGGACCAAAGTTAGTGGTGGCGGATCCTCGGAGTCTTCCTCTGAACAACCAGATACCCAGACGAATGTCATTCTGCCTAAGAAAGACTTGGCATCATGCAATCTCCAGCGCTGCAATGGCCACGGCCGCTGCATCACAGAGGGCAAGGTCACTCGCTGCCTGTGTCTACCAGGTTACAAGGGAGAGTTCTGTCAAGATCAACAAAGACAAAGCCACCCAGCTGTCATCCTGGTGTCCTTTTGTCTGGTCTCTGTAGTAGTAGTGGCTGTGTTTCTCTTCACTAAAAGGTAATTTCTATTTGTCTGTTAGGCTTTACTTTAAAAACAAAAATCCTGCCAGACAGCATTTATGCGGCATCAGCTTGTCACTAACATTTTATGTAATGTTATGCTGTTTTGGTATTACAAATTCTATTGCACACAGTTAAAATTCTGTATACAGCACTTCACAACTTTAAAGTACTAATAACCTTGAGCAATGTTTTAGCAGTGAAGGGGAGGAAGATGGGGTGTGTGTGTGTCTTGTGTGTACTGAGTTTATCTGGTTGTGTATGATTGATTTCGCCTAAAATTAGATTTGAACCTTCTAAATTGAAAGTAAAATGTGACTTCTTGCTTTGTTTAAACAGGAAAGGATGGGAACGCATGAGAAGCAGATCTGCAGATAAAGAGAACCTGATGGCCAACATGGTTCTTCCGGGTGAACAAGAGTCTGACTCTGAGGTTAAAACGGATGCATTGCATATCTTGGCACTTACTTAGAAATACAGCATATGAAGAAAGATTTGTTAAAATATATATATTTTTTTAGTAGCCTTACTTAAATTGGCAGCCTGTAAGTCTTGCACATATCTAAATGGATCAAACCTTTCTTTTGCAGGAGCTGGAATCCCCTGTAGATATGAAGAACCCCCTGCCAACATTTAAATGACAACTGCAGCTGAAATAAAATGTCAAACTTTTTTCTTTCTGTGTAATAAAACAAACCAAAATGAACTGTTGGTGTGATTTCGTGTAAAATCTCTATGAAACCTGCAGCTGGTCACATGGCGTGGTTTTTCAGTAAATGATTACAGTCAACACTTTTTAGCCTGGTATAAAAACACTCAGCCAACCCCCAAACTAGTTCAACAATTCAGTTCTAGAATATTCTTTATGGAAACCTTAGAATTAAAATGAGCTGAATTTTTATATTTAATTTTTTTGATTGCACTGACCCATATTACAATTGGATCGGATTGTTATGAACTCCTGAGAATCCGAATAATTTCTTGAAATTTTAATCTATATAGAGCTCGACTTAAAGCAAATTGAAACCTAGAATTCAGTTCATTAACTTTCATGGGACCAATACTTAATTCAGACTGTTCGTTCACTAAATGGTGTAGAACTTCAATACTTGATCGCAACTCCCTTTTACATAAACTGTATTTGTGCAGCATGGCATGAAGGTGCTCTGGGTCTGCTGAGGTGTTAAGGAAGCTCAGGATATTTTGAGTATCTGGTGTCTGCATTATTGGGGCAGGTGTCTCCTCTTTGGGGTTTAGGTCAGGAGAGGTAATCTAATAAAGTACAGATCTGCTTAAAACGGGTATTTGTAGATCTGGCAGATTTGAAACATGAAGTGCTCTAAAGGTTACTGGTTGATGGCTGTGCTGACTTTGACCAGTGGACCAAAACCAGATGACATCATTCCTCAAATAACTAACTGGGAACACACACTGGACATAAGCGACTTGCATTTTTATGCCTTTCTGCTCTTCCACCAGACTCTGGGAACAGAGTAGCGAACTTCCTCTGAATGAAACTTTGGGCTTTGGAGAAAAGGAACTGGTTTTACCAGGTAGTCCAGAGTAAGCCAAATGGCTGGTTCAGGAGTGGCTTAGCACATAGACGACTGTAACATCAATAAATCTGCTGGATCTTGAAGCACTGACTGCAGCTGTAGTCTGCATCTTGTGGCTTTCCTACAAACTCTTGAATACGTCTTGCTTCACAATCCTGTGAAGGCTGCTATTATCACTTTCACTTGTGGATTGTTTTCAAATTGTTTACTTCCATAGGACTTTCCATTGACTGGATTCAGGACTCTGAACAGCTTTTTTTGTTTTATATATATATAAACTCAGCAAAAAAAGAAACGTCCCTTTTTCAGGACTGTATTTCAACAATGTTGTAAAAATGCAAATAACTTTACAATCTTCATTGTAAAGGGTTTAAACAATGTTTTCCATGCATATTCAATTAACCATAATCAATTAACATGCACCTGTGGAATGGTTAAGACCTTAACAGCTTACAGAAAGTAGGCATTTAATGTCACACTTCTAAAAACACAGGACACTAAAGAGACTTGTCTACCGACTGTGAAAAACACCCAAAGAAAGATGCCCAGGGTCCCTGCTCATCTGCATGAACGTGCATTAGGCATGCTGCAGGGAGGCATGAGGAGTGCTGATGTGGCTAGGGCAATAAATTGCCATGTCCGCACTGTGAGACGCCTAAGACAGCGCTACAGGGAGACAGGAAGGTCAGCTGATCATCCTTGCAGTGGAAGACCACGTGTAACAACACCTGCACAGGATTGGTACATCCGAATATCACACCTGCGTGACAGGTACAGGATGGCCACAACTGCCCGAGTCACACCAGGAACACACAATCCCTCCATCAGTGCTCAGACTGTCCGGAATAGGCTGAGAGAGGCTGGACTGAGGGCTTGTAGGCCTGTTGTAAGGCAGGTCCTTACCAGACATCACCAGCAACAACGCCACCTATGGGCACAAACCCTTCGCTGGACGAGACAGGAGTGGCAAAAAGTGCTCTTCACTGATAAGTCACGGTTTTGTCTCACCAGGGGTGATGGACGGATTCGTGTTTATTGTTGAAGAAATTAGCGTTACACCGAGGCCTGTACCCTGGAACGGGATCGATTTGGAGGTGGGGGGTCCGTCATGGTCTGGGGCGGTATATCACATCACCATCGGACTGAGCTTGTTGTCATTGCAGGCAATCTCAATGCCTTGCGGTACAGGAAAGACATCCTCCTCCCTCATGTGGTACCCTTTATGCATGCTCAACCGGACATGATCCTCCAGCAGGACAATGCCACCAGCCATACTGCTCGTTCTGTGCGTGAGTTTCTGCATGACAGCAATGTCAGTGTTCTGCCATGGCCAGCGAAGAGCCCGGATCTCAATCCCATTGAGCACGTCTGGGACCTGTTGGATCGCAGAGTGAGGCCTAGGGCCATTCCCCCCAGAAATGTCCAGGAACTTGCAAGTGCCTTGGTGGAAGAGTTGGGTAACATCTCACAGCAAGAAGTGACAAATCTGGTCCAGTCTATGAGGAGGAGATGCACTGCAGTACTTCAAGCAGCTGGTGGCCACACCAGATACTGACTGGTACTTTTGATTTTGAGCCTCCCTTCATTCAAGGACACATTATTCTATTTCTGTTAGTCACATGTCTGTGAAACATTCTTAGTTTATGTCTTATGGTGTTGACTCTTTTAGTGTTCATACAAATATTTAGACACATTAAGTTTACTAAAAGTAAAAACAGTTGATAGTCAGAGGACGTTTCTTTTTTTGCTGAGTTTATAAATGTTTTCTTTTGGAGCCTACCTTGAGGTCTGCAATCTTCAAAGTTGCACAGGCCATAATATAACATTTCTGTATCTCAGTCTAATTTTCTGAGAAACTTTATTTTGGGTTTTCAACAGCTGTAACCCATAATCACCTATATTAGAAAAATACATTTGAGATGTCATTTTGTGATGAATGAGTTTCACTCAACGGAATTAGCAACATTTTTTAAATGATACTGTAATTTACTCGGATGCATCCAACTTGCCACCCCATGTCTTTTGTATGTCCTGTATTGCAACATGCGCAAAGGATTCTGACATTGTTGCCATGTGTGAATGAACTGTACATGTACAAATAGAATGAAGCAGTGTAAAAAGATATGCAAAAATGTTTTGTCTGAAGTTAGGTCTTATGTCAGTGCACACATCTACAGTTTAATTTTATTAGGTAGTAGTGCTTTTGTGGTAACTGTCCAAACAGAAAACCAAACATTTGCCAAATTAAAGTACAGGATTTTTTTGATGCATTTTTCCACTTGTGTGAATAAAACATGTTATGAAAGCTAGATGTGCCTTCAATTTCATTTGAAAAATGATATCTATTGTTCCTCACTAAAGTTCACCAATCCTCAGTAGTCAATGCATAGCCTACCTAAGATCCTCCAAACGGTGTGTGTGTATGCATGCATTGAGTCATACCACATCCTATCTGTGCTCCACCTCATGCTAGAGCCTGTTGAATCAAACATCTGGCCTATAGCAAGCTTAGTAGCCTGGGGTGTGCATTCATGCATCCGGACATTGATCTTCAAATTTTAACTCTTTGCAAATTAACATTAGCCAGAGCTCAAGTGTTTTGCATGACAATCCTTTAAGAAAACAAACTGCAATGCCTTAAAGGATTATTTTCACATTTGGTTTGCATTCTGAGTTTCATATTTGTTGCTATGGCTAACAGCTAACTGGTTAGATTATTTTTACCATGCAGATATCAGCTGTTACTTCATCAAATACCTGCTTTAACCTACAGATTAAAATATTTGCCAAACACCTCATATGAATTCAATTTCAGACACTCATACCAATTTGTTTGTATAGCTATAAAAATTCTATTTATCATCCTATAATCTGGTACTTCTTGGGTCTTCAATGAGAACCACCTGTTTCAGGCTGACTCAATGAAAGCCATCAGACTGTTGTTGCTTGAGTTAGCAGTGGATGGAGGTGGCCAGTTTAACAAGCTTATTTAAGTCACTGGGGTTGTTTTTCTTCTTTTGTTTAAGAACTGAATTAGTAGTTTTTCTGTTGTTTTTGTTTTGCTAATGGGTGTCTGCTCCAGGCATGTTTACTTTGACTGTTCGTATTTTCAAATTCTCAGCAAGAGAGAAGGAAACCAAGTAAGTGTGGTTTGTAGCCTATCTTAAAAACTGATTCTAAAAGGTCAACTTTACTTTTCAAAGGGCTGATAAATGAACATCCATTATTTTTGTCAGTACATTAAGATAATTTAACATGGTTATTTGCGTATTGAGGTCACTTGCATGTAATGTACTTGCTAAGCAGCAAATTTGTTCTTGCTTGTGTCTTAATTGAGCTCAAAACTAACTAATTGCACAGCCCAATGGTTTTTGTTTTTGTTTGTAAAATTGGAAATTGTGTGATTGTAAGGCCTCTGTCATAGTATGTACATGTTTGTTTTCAAAGCTTATATAATTGTCACTGGAATAACTCGAAATTCTGTTAGTTGGTGGTTTAAAATTTCTAGTTGCTGTTACTATAGCTAAGATAATCTGACATTAGTTTTGAACATTTTCTGTTAAGGCCGCCTCCAGTTTTGAATATTTTCTGAAATAAAAAAAAGCAATGAGCTAAAAAAGGCATTTACCTATGATATCCAGCAGACATGCAGAAAAGCTTTGATTTTCTTTTTGTTGGGGTTTTTTAGTTTTTTTTTTTACAAGGGGCTACATAGCTCAATTGCTTTAGCTTTTCAAAACCCTCATGAACCCTCAACATCAACATGCCTAATTGTAGCATGGAACTAAAATCGTTCCATGGATCAAAAACAATCCCATGACTTTCAAAGCTATATGACTCATGTTGGCTTTAAACTGCTGCTTTTTTACCTTCCCGTTGTAGCTACATGTGTTGGACTTTTAACATAAGCTTGTTTGAGAACCAAAACAAGAAGTCAAAGTGTATGTTACATACATGACTGCTTTAGCTCTTCTCCATGCTCAAACTATTTTGGGAGGACAATAGGTATCATTGCCCTGAGAGTATTATGTAACTGAGGATTGCTTAGATGTGGAACCAGTTTAGTTCCCTGATTTTAAGTATTTCTTCCCATTTTTTTTCTGTCTGTATAACAAGTGATATAGGTGGTCTAAAATTACTTGACCAAAAGAAGGGAGGGGGAAAAAAGTGACAGCAGTGGTTGCCAGAGTTGGAATCAGACAGAAATAAACCAGTATGTGTCATTTAGATCCTCTTCAGAAATAAAACTAGGCAACAAAAATCATGAGTGATGTATTTTTTTTGCTTAAATATACATTTAACTTTCGTTTTACCAGATAACATGTTTGAGATCCAGTTCTCATTAACAAACATTGACTGGGCAGGAGGCCCAACAGGAACATCTCATCAAATGTTACAAGAGATTAACTAATACTGCTAGTAGATAAATGCAATAATTGGGTTGATACTATTTTTTTTTATTTACTAGGCAGTGCTGTATTGTATTTTATTTGTCCCACTTATGATGTGAAGCATTTAAGATTAGAAATGACCTAATTTCCATACAATAAGGGGAAAAAAGCAGTCTAAACCAGCTTGACCATTTGTGGAAAAAGTAAAAGGCTACATTTAAGTCTAGACTTTGATTAGGCCACTCCAACATGTTCTTTTCTTGCTGGTGTGCTTTAGATCATTGTCCTTCTCCAAAATCTTAAGAGTGCTTGAACCTTCAGGTCACAAACCAATTCATGCTGCAGGATTAATGGTTCCATCAATTACTGCAAGTCTTCCAGCCCCTGAAGTAGCCCCCTCCATCACCCTACTACCACCCTGTCCTACTGTCCGTGTGGTATTCTTTTTCTAAAATGTTCCTATTTTTACATTAGGTCATGATGTGTTGCCTTTTGAAATCTTTGAGCCTTCTTTATGTCCTCAGACAGGTTTGGTATAACTGGTTTGATTCTACAGTAATCAGACTTAGCTATTTCTAATCACCTTTATTTGTGATTTAACAAGGGGGTAATAACTTTTTTCCTTATAGTCCGGCTGGTTTGGATACATTGTCCTCTGTGTGAAATAATTATTTGAAAACTGCTTTTCATAACTACACAGGTTTTCTTTGATAACTTAACTTGATTGATCTGAAGCAATTTAGAGTGAAAATAGCAAAAGAAACCTGTGTGAGCACGAATAATTTTCCACACTACAGTAAATGATGTATCTAACCCTGCCCAATCATAGTAGTCCAGAGCCTTGTTGCAATAACTACAATGTTAATGATTATGATTTGTACTACCTAATTTGTGTTTGGACTCAGGCAACGAGCAATTGCAATAATAGAGCAACACATGTAATTTTGTAATTGTAATTTTTTTAAAGTTTTTTTTTATATTCACTGTTTTCTGACTTTTTAACTTTCTATGTTACCTACCTGTGCATTTTCTGTACAGCACTTTTGACCATTATGTCATGTGTAAAGTGCTCTATGAATAAAATTTGATTGATCTAGTCATGGAAATTGGGTTCCGAAGCACAGAACTGCAGTCTGAAGAGTTCACGTGTAGTTAATTTGGTTTTGCTGCTCAGTCTGGTTTGCATAAGGGCTCTCTGGGGTTGCACAGCACTGGAATGAATGTGTGCACACAGACATGTCGATTTTGTCATGTCTTGCTCTGACTTGCCTGCACCTGCCACGTCAAAGCTTCCAAACACACCTAGAGTTACCACTCTGCTCAGGGATTTTCCGCAAGTGTGAACTTCTTCTGTTGTTCCTTTAGACTCTTTTAAAAATGTCCTAGTTCTATGCCAACCTTTTCATGATGGTTCTATCGATATTTTTTTTTTTTGTCTTCCAAATGCCTTTTGAATTTTCTTTTTTTTTTTCTTTTTTGTGGTTGAATCATGATGAGTCACCAGTCAACCCAAACATGCAACAAGGTGGATTTCACCTTGTGAAATGCCAAATTACTACATCCATGTCAGGACGTTTGTGTAAACATGTGAGTTGGTTCATGTGAAGATAACAGAGGATTTGCTTTTCATGTTTGTGAGGAGGGAAAAAAACAAAACAGGCGTGCATTCACAGGACTCCATTTTTATCCTCCTGTTCTCCGCCCATTTTTATTTTCCAAGGTATTCAAACTGAGAGGGGAAGTTGAAAGATCCAGAAACTTTAGTGCAACAACGGACGACTGAACGGACTAACTGGGCAACAACTGAACCTCCAGCTCGCACGCTTGAAGACTTCAGTGTGCTCTTCATTGGTTCTGTGAGTTTTTTGTTATTTACTTGTGAGGCGTCTTTTCTATTTTAAAACGTCTCTGGAAAAAGGGAGCTGCACACTGAAGCTATGTAGGTATAGTAACCAAAACAAGATTACTTTATGATTGGAATATTAAAACTACTTTCTGGGCAGAAACTGACATACGTGTCTGAATTCTGTCGTGTGGCGACTCCATGTTATTGTAACTCTATTGAATAAAAGACTGCTGTGTAATAGATCACAACAGTGGGGGAGGAATAGGAATGTGGTTTACGTGGGGTCATTTTAATCTGTAAAGCACTTTGAGTTGTATGAAAAGCGCTTTAAAAATAAAGTTTGATTGATTGAAGAGCATGTGTAAGGTTGGTCTACTTATTTAGGTTAGGACCTTAAACCCAAAGCAGAAATGGCAGATTGATTGCATTTCATAAGGTTGAAATATTAAATCAAAATAGTATTTTAGCTATTTTTAAATGCATTTCTCTTTAAATGGGCTGGTTCAGTCATTTGTTTGGGATGTTTTAAAAGTAAAATGTAATGTAAGGGCAGGACACTAAATCACCCAAACGATGTCCAGTTCTGTGGGCCGCGACATATTTTCCTATTTGCCTTCAGTAGCTTTTCTTAAGACTCTGAGGTAAAACTTAATGATTAAATATTTTTGCATGAAAAACAATGTAGATCCATTTTGAATTACAATTAAAAGTATGCTTGCTTCATCTTTTTGCACTGACCGTGATGAAGAAAATGTTTAGTACTTGGCATAAGGAGCATATTTAAGTTGACTCAACCACAGTGGAGATGGTAAAATTGGCAAATAAAAGGTTAATTGTTTTACATAAGCAGTCATTGTTTGCTTGAATCTGAGGAAGGTTTGTACATGAGTCAATCTGAAAAGACATAAGTGTGGAATAAGAGTTGGGTCCCACATTGTGTCCACTCTGGCCACTCTTGCTAAACCTGTTTTCCAAGTCTTTTTTTATTAGTTCTTTACCAAAAGTCAAAATGTGGCTGTTTTGCAGTTTGCAAAGTTGAGCTTTTCCACATTGAAATGTGGCATTTGAGAGAAAATCGACTTTGCCAATGTTTATCTAGTAGAACTTTAAATATTCTTTATGCATATACCAAAAGGAGCACTGACCTAACCCACCCTCAAGACATCTCAGCTCCTGTTCTTGTCATGCTTGTCTATTGTTTTTTTTAGGGTGTGTCCTAACCATCAGCTCTCCCTTTCTCCTACTTCCCACTTCTCTTTCTAAAGGCCTGGAGCATCTCCCGTCGAGCTTCTTCTTGCATCATGGAAAACTTCCTTTCATCACAACCTGCAGGCATCGACTTCTGCCGGCTTGAGAAGTGCAACAACCGCGGCGACTGCACAACTCCTCCAGGGGGCAGTACTGATCTGATTTGCGAATGTGATCTGGGCTACCATGGGGAATTTTGTAAAACAACAGTCAATGGGCATTTGAGTGTACCGCTGACCGTAAGCATAATTGCCGTCATCGTTGGACTTGTGGTCCTCGCTTTTGTCTTCGCTAAGCTGAGGCAGCGACAAAAGAAGAACAGGAGGTATTTGGACATATAAGATAAATAAATCGATGTGGTTTAGAATGTCTTGAAATAAAATAATAAATACAGTTCGAAAGGTTTAGCAATCTTTTTTTACAGTTCACAATGAGAACAAGAAACATTCACTGGTGTTTCATTTGTTTGGAATATATTTTAATGAAATATTGTGGAGTAATTGATATTTTTGTTTACGTTTTCAAATGTACAGTCTAGCCACTCTGCTTCAGATGTGACATTCTTTTACTTAGGATTGGTGACCTCAGAGCATGTCTAATTGCCTGAATCTTAAGATGAATGTCTATTTCAGAATATTTCTTTCCACATGAGCAATACTTTATACATAAATATAAAAAAAAACACATCTTTGTTTGTATGTCCTGAAAGCATACGCTTTGCATATGCTTTTTTAAAATCAAATTCTTTTGTAGTCTGCCCCCATTAGGCCATTTGTGGTTTTGAAACTCAAATGAACTTTTTTTCAGACCTCAGAAACCCCTTTTTTTTAATTTATTTTTTAGTACCGGATGACAAATTGGTGAAATTAGAAAATTAACTCGGTCTCACTAAATGTTCTTGTGATTTGTCAACAGAAAAAGAGAGGCAGCACAACAAGGCTACAACATACGTGTTTAATGTGGATTAATTTCAAATATGTCTAAGGTAAGCATGTGACTAGAGATTTTTTGGAGAATGATTACAAATGGGATAAGTTATCCAGTTATGGATTAATCAAATCTATTCCAACATTGTAGCCTACATATTAACATTTCAAAATCATGTGTCACTAAATCACAACGCTAGAAACTTTGTTAAATATTTAGGATTTTAATCTTTCTAAAAGTAAAACATGTTAAATCCAAAACAATGAGATTTGGTAGTCTTATTCCCCATGGTTTTGTTTGGACAGATAACCACTAATCAGTTCTTTTTAAACTAAAACACTTACTAAAACAAATCTAAAGTACAGCACTGAAGAAAAACTGTAATATTAACGAACGAAATATGACTACAAAACTGATTTTTAAAAATCTCAAACTAAAAATAACCAGCTTAAGTTACCTTTTTCTTAAAAAATAAAAATATCAGTAGAAATTGCAATCTGCAACAGAAAAGGAAAAACTATCTTTTTAAATATATGTTTTTACTATACCTAAAATAATAAACTATAAAATAAGCAAATGACAAAATAACTGACCAAAACTAAAAGTTTGTTTAGAAAAAAAAAGACATAAATACCCTTTTAAAATACTAAAACTGGTTAAAGAAAAAATATATAGCAAATAGATTTAATAAAATAACTGCAGCTTTGTTGGATGTAATCAAATTATTCCAATAAGATTAACCACAGAATACAAACCAACAATGTAGCAATTACTTTTCCCCTTACTGTCCTTTTTTATTGCCCCCTTTTACAGCGCAGTCTGTTATGTCATTTAGACACTAGTTTGTCAACTGTTTTGCTCTTCAGTGTTATCAATTTATTGAAAAACCAGAAACCTAATAGCTCTCATTCTTGTCCAGGTAAACATCTTAGATAATTCCACGCCTGTGCCCCTGGCTGTCTGAGTGACCTTTGGAAAAGGAACGCGGATCTGCATTTTTTTTCTCGATGGCTGACTGCAACTGAGTTAGAATTTACTCAAGCACCTTAACTTAAGAGCCTGTTAGCTTTGTCCAGCTGACTGTCAGTGTAAACACAGACTGTTCTTGGCAGGACAAATGAAGCTAATGCTACTAATGAAGCTATGTTGGATTTTATGCTTCCAATAATGGCACTGTCACAGTCTTTCTTTACTGTCTTTATGATCCCAGTGAACAAAATCTTTCACATTTCCTTCATGCAAGGACTGCACAATGATGCAAATGTTTATCCACTGTTTATAACGAAGCAGGAGCTTTGGGAGGAGGCATTGCTGTCATTAGCACCAGTTTGTGATAGCAAGGAGCACATAAAATATTTTATATTTATACTAACAATATTTTAACCATAATTTTATTTTTTTATGTTGCCAATCATTTTTTGTTTCATCATTTAACGTCTTTTGGCCTGTTTTTTTATGGTATGAAATCGAAATCTAATCTAATTTACATCAAAATCTAAATGTTCTAACACAAAATACACTGTACCTTTCTGGCTTTTTTATACTTAGAAAAATATGTGGATTCAGCCGTCGCATGGCTGACACGGTGTCATCGCTAAGTTATGAACTTATTGAAAGCCAGTGTTAAGGGTAAGGGCTTTTCTTTATGCTGTTTTTTATTTCATTTTTTGTGCACAACTGACTGACACTTTTTATATCCCATAATAATTACAACTGGTACCAATGCAAAGCTAGACTGTATAGTTGTCTGTCCTTCTGTTTTATAACTTTTTTTGTAAATTTTTAGGATGCTTTGTATTTTTGTGTTCTGTGAAGAGTTTGTTTGGTGTCAGTATCCAATTAAACCTTAAACCATAACATTGTTTTTCATTATAATTATTACTTATTCATTGCATGTTTGAGTGTTATGGTTTTGCAGTTTTCACGGTAAATACCCATCGGATGCTATTGAGATTAGAAATGTTTAAAGATGGCAGAGATCTAGTTTGGAATCAGCTCTACTCCTGTTAGCCTCTGACTTGACTGTTAATAGTCTTTATTTCTTCAAACAAAGGTCCGTCAGAGAACTGTCTAACCCATTTTTAATTAGCTTCGTCACATTCACACCACTAAAACAAGAGTTCGTGTATGTTTAGAAGACATTAGCTATGCAGGGACCCCTGAAGCAGCTGATAGGTACCGACAGGCCAAGCGGGATGCGGCTCGGATGGTTGCTGAGGCAAAAACTCGGGCGTGGGAGGAGTTTGGAGAGACCATGGAAAACGACTTCCGTACGGCTTCGAAGCGATTCTGGTCCACCATCCGGCGTCTCAGGGGGGGAAAGCGGTCTGCCACCAACACTGTTTACAGTGGGGATGGTGTGCTGCTGACCTCGACGCGGGACGTTTTGGGTCGGTGGATGGAATACTTCGAAGACCTCCTCAATACCACCGGCACGCCTTCCAATCTGGAAGCAGGGTTTGGGGACTTGGGGACGGGCTCTCCAATCTCTGGTGCCGAGGTCACCGAGGTCGTTAAAAAGCTCCTCGGTGGCAGGGCTCCGGGGGTGGATGAGATTCGACCGGAGTTCCTCAAGGCTCTGGATGTTGTGGGGCTGTGTTGGTTAACGCGGCTCTGCAATATTGCGTGGACATCGGGGGCAGTTCCCTTGGAATGGCAGACCGGGGTGGTGGTCCCCCTGTTTAAAAAGGGGGACCACAGGGTGTGTTCCAACTACAGGGGGATCACACTTCTGAGCCTCCCTGGTAAGGTCTATTCAGGGGTTCTGGAGAGGAGGGTCCGACGGATAGTCGAACCTCGGATCCAGGAGGAACAATGCGGTTTTCGTCCTGGCCGTGGAACACTGGACCAGCTCTACACCCTCAGCAGGGTCCTGGAGGGTGCGTGGGAGTTCGCCCAACCGGTCTACATGTGTTTTGTGGACTTGGAGAAGGCGTTCGACCGTGTCCCTCGGGGGGCCCTGTGGGGGGTGCTCCGGGAGTATGGGGTACCGGGCCCCTTGATACGGGCTGTTAGGTCCCTGTACGACCGGTGCCGGAGTTTGGTTCGCATTGCCGGCAGTAAGTCGGGCTTGTTTCCGGTGAGAGTTGGACTCCGCCAAGGTTGCCCTTTGTCACCGATCCTGTTCCTAACTTTTATGGACAGGATTTCTAGGCGCAGCCAAGGCGTTGCGGGGATCCGTTTTGGTGGCCTCAGGATCGGGTCTCTGCTTTTTGCAGATGATGTGGTCCTGTTGGCTTCATCGGAGCGTGATCTACAGCTTTCGCTGGAGCTGTTCGCAGCCAAGTGTGAAGCGGCTGGGATGAGAATCAGCACCTCCAAATCCGAGGCCATGGTCTTGAGTCGGAAAAGGGTGGGGTGCCTCCTCCGGGTCAGGGATGGGGTCCTTCCCCAAGTGGAGGAGTTTAAGTATCTGGGGGTCTTGTTCACGAATGAGGGAAAAATGGAGCGGGAGATCGATAGACGGATTGGTGGGGCATCTGCAGTTATGCGGGCGCTCTACCGGTCTGTCGTGGTGAAGAGAGAGCTGAGCCAAAAGGCGAAGCTCTCGATTTACCGGTCGATCTACGTTCCTACCCTCATCTATGGTCACGAACTCTGGGTGGTGACCGAAAGAACGAGATCACGGATACAAGCGGCTGAAATGAGTTTCCTCCGCAGAGTGTCTGGGCTCTCCCTTAGAGATAGGGTGAGAAGCTCAGTCATCCGGAGGGGGCTCAGAGTAGAGCCGCTGCTTCTCCACATCAAGAGGAGTCAGTTGAGGTGGCTCGGGCATCTGGTCAGGATGCCTCCTGGACGCCTCCCTGGTGAGGTGTTTCAGGCACGTCCCACCGGGAGGAGGCCCAGGGGAAGGCCCAGGACACGCTGGAGGGACTATGTTTCTCGGCTGGCCTGGGAGCGCCTTGGGGTTCCTCCCGAGGAGCTGGAACAAGTGGCTGGAGAGAGGGAAGTCTGGGTCTCTTTGCTTAGGCTGCTGCCCCCGCGACCCGACCCCGGATAAGCGGAAGAAAATGGATGGATGGATGGATGGATAGCTATGCAGGTTAAGCCTGAAGAATAGCTTTTTTTAAATATATAAATAAACTAGGAATGCACTCTAAGACCAGATAAATTGAGATTACTAAAACAAATTGAGGAAACCGGTTGCCTTAAACAAATTAAGTAATGTGCAATGAAAACTTCAGTGAAATTAACTGACATTTTTTGAGTTAAGTGAAATAGCCATTTTAAGTACACTCAAAGCACAGATAAATTGAGATTACTTAAATTAAGGCAACCGGTTCCCTTAGTCTTTTTAAGTAATGTGAGTTAAAGACTTGAGTGTAGGTTACTTGACCTTGTCAGTTCAGTAAAATATGTTTTAAGTTAAACACACACAATTAGAATTTTCTAATTACTTATATTTTATTCTAATGTTCTTTAGACTTTTTGATACACTTATAAATTGAAGTACATTGCAAATAATTTCAAGTTTACTCAATTTTTTAAAAATGTCTCTTATTTTCAATCCACTTACTCACTTACTCCACTTACTTATGCACTGAAACTTAAAAAGAACAAGAAAATTTGACAAACACGGTTTTATTTACCTTTCAGCAAAAACTTTGTTTGGTTTTAGCCAACTCAAGTCCAAGAACAATACTTGCCTTTACCGACTCTTCAGCTTTTTCATAACTTTTTTTTTTAGATAAATTTAAAATTTCTGATGTCCTTAGCAAGTCAGCAATACAAACAAGCTGCTTCACATATGTTTGGAAGACAAACTACTGTATAATGAATATACTAAATGAACTACATGCTGTTCAATGTGTGAATACAAACTACATTATGAAATGTACAATTTTTAGTCAAGCAATTGCTTTTAGTTCTGGAACTGGCTATTCCTCATGAACTTAGACTTTTCGGGTTTACACAAAATATTTAGTCACTTTTATCAACAATGTAAAAAACTTTAACTCTTTGTATGTATAACTATAGCCCAGGCTTTAAAAAAATAGCTGCAAAAAAAAAATATATATAATATATATATATATCCATCCATCTATCCTTTATCTATACCGCTTATTCTGTGCAGGGTTGCGGGGGGTTGGTGCCTAACTCCAGCAATCATCGGGCGAGAGGCAAGACAGAGACACACAGGACAAGCAACCATGCACGCACACACTCATACCTAAGGGGAATTTAGAGAAACCAATTAACCTAACAGTCATGATTTTGGACTGTAGGAGGAAGTTGGAGTATCCGGAGGGAACCCACGCATGCACAGGGAGAACAGAAAGACCACAAGCAGTATATATAATTCAAATCCTACAGGTATCTTCAAAGAGTCGTCGTGGATGGAGATGCTGTGGGCAGGAGGGATACTTGGTAGCAGTCAGTCTTGCAACAAATGTGAAGATACCTCTGGCTGAAGACTGATGTTGTATGACAATCTCATTACTGTCATGACAGCTCAATATCCAGGCATACTGAGCTGTCATACGATATTCCAAAGTAGCATTTCCTGAATGACACCATCTGTTGTCAATCTCTGACACCATCTGACTCTGCTAATCCCCCTCATTTGCTTTTGCCGGGCAGAGAGGCACGGGAAGCGGGGATATGATCCTTGCCCTTTATGTTCAATGGAAGAGATGGTTTAAACTTTCTCCTCCTCTTTCTGGTCGTTGTTCCTGCTGTGAATCAATGAAGGCTTTTTTTCAACTCCTCTATTATTGGAGCTTTCAAGATGCTACACAGCAGCTTCCAGTTGTAAAAACAATACCTTGTTGCCACGCTCACGCACCATAACAACGGTCTAGTAGGATTTAATGATTTTTTGCTTCCAACAGTCCAGATGCTTAGATATTCAAACTCTTACATATTACATAAACCACTACAACTAGGGGAAGGCCATATAGCAGGGTGTTGCTTCCTTCAGAAATTACCTTTACTATTTATTAACTTGGAAAGTTAGATGGTGTATGTACAAGCTGCATGTTTAACATCATTCTGTAGTCCAATGATGAGCTGACAGGGATTCCATTGTTCACTAAGCTGATCTATAGTCATGCAAGACAACCAGCAACCAACCTCAGTTACCTGAGAAAGTGTCTGAGACAAGATCGAACTCACACTATGTCAACATGTGTTTTTATTGTAGTGGGCACACTCCAGGATTCCAGTGCATAACTTGAAATTTGAAACTTTATGCTAATATTGACTCTTATGCATACTTGAAAGGAAGTTTACCAGTTATAGGTACTGCAGCCCTTGCATAATGTAATCTGCTGTTAGGGAAAATTATTTGTGAAGATGCGATGTTGGTTTTGGTCAGACTCCAAGTATAGAAATGTTGCAGTAAACCATAAACTTTCAGTGGAAAAGTGGGTGTTTGTGATCCTATTAAACATTTGCTAATAGTTACATAAAGAGGGATGATGAAGAGGGTTTCATTGGTGCTTTTTCAAACTTTTTACTGTATACTTTATGCCATTAGCTAATTCTGACAAGCTGAATATTTGATTTCTCATCCCCTCCTGCTCATATTCTTGCATAATTTAAAATTTTTGCTACCCTTAATCAACTGGATATAATTACGGAGGCATACACTTGGCTTGGTTTTCACTGAGAAACAACATAATACAAGTATCTCCAATAAACTGTAGGAAGAAAGTTTGCCTGTTGAATTTTATGCCCCCAAAGCACACAAGATCAAATCTGATTTCATATGGAAGCTAGAAGAATTTTACTGACCAACTATCAGGTGGTTATACTTTTTTTCTCAAAACCTCATTACTGCCATCCCAACAGTCAATAACAATTCATTTGGGAGGATAGTTTAGTTTATTGATTTAGCACACATAAATACATTACAATAATGTTTGCTAAAATAATTACTTATTCTGTGAAGAGAGGAGACAAGTGACCCATATGGGCCTATTCAGGGCCTCCTCTCAGAAAATAGTCAAAAGGTTACAATTCATATAACTGTAATATGAAAACTTAAAAACAAAAATTACAATGATTTCCAAAGCACTAACAAGAAAAAAAAACATAAACGCACCCATACATACATACATAAACGCATGCACGCGCGCGCACACACACACACACACACACACACACACACACACATATACAGGTCCTTCTCAAAAAATTAGCATATTGTGATATTCATTCTTTTCCATGATGTAATGATAAAAATTAAACTTTCATATATACTAGATTCATTGCACACCAACTGAAATATTTCAAATCTTTTATTGTTTTAAAACTGATGATTTTGGCATACAGCTCATGAAAACCCAAAATTCCTATTTCAAAAAAATAGCATATCATGAAAAGGTTCTCTAAACGAGCTATTAACCTAATCATCTGAATCAACTAATTAACTCTAAACACCTGCAAAAGATTCCTGAGGCTTTTAAAAACTCCCACCCTGGTTCATTTCTCAAAACCGCAATCATGGGTAAGACTGCCGACCTGACTGCTGCCCAGAAGGCCATCATTGATACCCGTCAAGCAAGAGGGTAAGACACAGAAAGCAATTTCTGAACGAATAGGCTGTTCCCAGAGTGCTGTATCAAGGCACCTCAGTGGGAAGTCTGTGGGAAGGAAAAAGTGTGGCAGAAAACGCTGCACAACGAGAAGAGGTGACCGGACCCTGAGGAAGACTGTGGAGAAGGACGGATTCCAGACCTTGGGGGACCTGCGGAAGCAGTGGACTGAGTCTGGAGTAAAAACATCCAGAGCCACCGTGCACAGGCGTGTGCAGGAAATGGGCTACACGTGCCGCATTCCCCAGGTCAAGCCACTTTTGAACCAGAAACAGCGGCAGAAGCGCCTGACCTGGGGTACAGAGAAGCAGCACTGGACTGTTGCTCAGTGGTCCAAAGTACTTTTTTCGGATGAAAGCAAATTTTGCATGTCATTCGGAAATCAAGGTGCCAGAGTCTGGAGGAAGACTGGGGAGAAGAAAATGCCAAAATGCCTGAAGTCCAGTGTCAAGTACCCACAGTCAGTGATGGTCTGGGGTGCCATGTCAGCTGCTGGTGTTGGTCCACTGTGTTTTATCAAGGGCAGGGTCAATGCAGCTAGCTATCAGGAGATTTTGGCGCACTTCATGCTTCCATCTGCTGAAAAGCTTTATGGAGATGAAGATTTTATTTTTCAGCATGACCTCGCACCTGCTCACAGTGCCAAAACCACTGGTAAATGGTTTACTGACCATGGTATTACTGTGCTCAATTGGCCTGCCAACTCTCCTGACCTGAACCCCATAGAGAATCTGTGGGATATTGTGAAGAGGAAGTTGAGAGACGCAAGACCCAACACTCTGGATGAGCTTAAGGCTGCTGTCGAAGCATCCTGGGCCTCCATAACACCACAGTTTGATTGCCACCATGCCACGCCACATTGAAGCAGTCATTTCTGCAAAAGGATTCCCGACCAAGTATTGAGTGCATAACTGAACATAATTATTTGAAGGTTGACTTTTTTTGTAGTAAAAACACTTTTCTTTTATTGGTCGGATGAAATATGCTAATTTTTTGGATTTTTGGTTTTTCTTTACTTTTTTGCCAAAATAATCAATATTAAAACAATAAAAGGCTTGAACTACTTCAGTTGTGTGTAATGAATCTAAAATATATGAAAGCCTAATGTTTATCAGTGCATTACAGAAAATAATGAACTTTATCACAATATGCTAATCTTTTGAGAAGGACCTGTGTGTGTGTGTGTATATATATATATATATATATATATATATATATATATATATATATATATATGATATAGTAGGTGTGAACCTCAGAGTTAGACATGCATATCCTGTAAAAAACAAATCTTGTGATCTATATTTGTATAAAAAAAGACATATTTGATCAATAGTAACACTATAAATAGATAACATTTTAAGTTTTTTTAAAAGAGGCGTAGAGGGTTCGGAGGAATTCAAATAAGTAGCAAATCTAACAATTTTTTTCTGTATTAATAAACTTTTATGTAGGAATGACTGATAAGTGCTAGCACAGACAATATTGCCAAATAGTAGATATGGGAATATTAAACAATTATAAAGTGTTAGCAGACCCTTACCACTTGTAAAATGAGAAACTTTCCTAATTATACCAAGAGATTTGCTAATTTTCTATTCCACAAATTCAGTATGGTTTTTCCCTGTAAGATGTTCATCTATTAGTACCCCCAGAAATTTTAAGGAGGAGACCTGTTTCAGAGCAACGTTATTAATAAATAATTTAGAATCCGATTCTGGATTTTTTAAAATCTTGTTCCTAAAAATAATGAAGTTAGATTTACTTACATTCAAAGAAAGTTTATTCAACTGAAACCATCTTGTAGTATTTTTAAGGACAACATTTGCTTCTTTAATTAGTGTACGAAAATCTGACAACACAAGACAACACAATGCTGGTATTATCAGCAAACAAAAATGGTATTGCTGGACCCATGTTTGTTGCGAAGTCATTAATATATATTAAAAACAAAAGAGGCCCAAGAATAGAACCTTGGGGTACTCCATAATGTATTTTTGTTATTTTAGAATTCAGACCTGATATATAAACATAATGTTCTCTGTGTTTAAGATAATCATTAAACCATTTAAAAACTTCATCCTGGAAACCATAACGGTGGAGTTTAGCTAACATAATATTATGATCGACAGTGTCGAAAGCCTTTGTTAAGTACAGAAATATTTCAATGGTAAACATGTTGTTATTCATTGCTGTTTATATTTTATCCACCAATTGCGTTAAAGCCATGTCTATTGAGGAATATTTTCTAAAGTCATATTGATGCTTGTATAAGATATTATTGTTATTAACATGCTTCACCACTCTTACGTAGACCAAATTTCAGGGTCACCTTCTTTAAAGATAGATATCACTTTTGCCACCTTCAAATCACTTGGCATCTCCCCAGTCCTTAAAAAGACTGCTAAGATTTATGTTAATGGTTTTATGATGAAAGGCGCTACTTCCTTCAAGAGCTTGGCATTTATTCCATCATGTCCGGCTGCCGAAGATGTAATGCTTTTAATAATATCAAGTACTTCATTGTTTGAATTCCATGTGAAAGACCAATACAAAGTGGCACATCTAGAGACTGAAATTCTTGCCCATTCTTCTTTGCAAAACAGCTCCAGCTCAGTCAGATTAGATGGACAGCGTTTGTGAACAGCAGTTTTCAGATCTGCCCACAGATTCTCAATTGGATTTGATCTGGACTTTGACTGGGTCATTCTAACACATGGATATGTTTTGTTTTAAACCATTCCATTGTTGCCCTGGCTTTATGTTTAGGGTCGTTGTCCTGCTGGAAGGTGAACCTCCGCCCCAGTCTCAAGTCTTTTGCAGACTCCAAGAGGTTTTCTTCCAAGATTGCACTGTATTTGGCTCCATCCATCTTCCCATCAACTCTGACCAGCTTCCCTGTTCCTGCTGAAGAGAGGCACCCCCAGAGCATGATGCTGCCACCACCATATTTGACAGTGGGGATGGTGTGTTCAGAGTGATGTGCAGTGTTAGTTTTCCGCCACACATAGCGTTTTGCATTTTGGCCAAAAAGTTCCATTTTGGTCTCATCTGACCAGAGCACCTTCTTCCACATGTTTGCTGTGTCCCCCACATGGCTTGTGGCAAACTGCAAACGGGACTTCTTATGGTTTTCTTTTAACAATGGATTTCTTCTTGCCACTCTTCCATAAAGGCCAACTTTGTGCAGTGCACCACTAATAGTTGTCCTATGGACAGATTCCCGACTCAGATCAAAGGGGGCTGAATAATTACACACACCCCACTTTTCAGTTATTTATTTGTAAAAAAAATTTGGAATCATGCATGATTTTCGTTCCACTTCTCAGGTGTACACCACTTTGTATTGGTCTTTCACGTGGAATTCCAATAAAATTTATTCATGTTTGTGGCTGTAATGTGACAAGATGTGGAAAAGTTCAAGGGGGCCGAATACTTTTGCAAGCCACTGTATATACAACCTATAATAACATTTCTTCCATTAAATTCATGGATGAGGTAATTTCAAAAGAAACTGATTTAATATCAACTTCATTTGATGTTAAGGTTAAATCATGCCTTGAAATAAACTGAAATTGTTTGTGAACGTAAATTTTTACCCCTCCCCCTACCTTTCCCTTTCTATTTGAATATTTACTCTTATACTCTGGTATATTTTAAAAGTCTGTGATTTCATCAGATAACCAGGGTTCAGTTAAAGCGATGATTAAAAAGTCCTGCAACTAGGAATTACGACAACAATATATGAAAGTATAGATGGACAAAATCATCAGACCAGCAGAACCAGCAGAATCGGGAGAGACCTGAATAGATGCTCCACCCACAACCTGGTTCCGCCTTGATGATTTCATCCCCAAAACAATGATCATGGTAACTTCTACACAAAAGATCCAGCTTAAATTAGAATTTAAAACTGGCATTAAAACAGAGCGACCATCATTCAAGCATTGCGCATTTGTTTCTCAAATGTCTTGGTCATGTCAGTTTTAAGTTTGATCAGATCTTGGAAGGGTGTGAGAAACTTTTCAAAATAATGTCTTTTGCCACACCCCAAATACCCCTTGTCTTAAATTGGCACACTGCATTCCTATGATTCGTGGCAGACTGCAAAGGTACAATTCAATAAGTAGGCTAGATATGTGTAGTACACCAGTAATAGGTGTCTTTCTCAACAGATTCTCCCATCAGAACTGTGAATCTCCTTCAGAGCCACCATGAACCTCTTGGCTCCTTCTCTGAAAAATGCTCTCCTTGTCCGGCCTGTCGGCTTGGGCGGACGGCCACTTGTGACGCAGTCTTTCTATTTTCATTAAAAGAATTGGGACACTGCTCCCTGGGAAGTCTGAAGCTTGTTGATATTGTTTTATAACTGCTTTAAAACTCTTCAAAACTGCCCTGTATGTTATGTTCCTTCGTCTTCGTGATGATGTTTGTTCACTAATATTCTCAAACAAACCTCTGAGGCCTTCATGAGACACATTTATTTTTACTAATCAGTAGATTCTATTTCTCTCAAGTTTTCTTTATTTTTTTCATGGATTGCTTAAAAGCCTTTAGCTTTGCTCAAAAGGACAAAACATTAATTGTTTAAATGAGTAAAATTTATCTTAAAACAAAGCACACAGGGATACTCTTCAGATCAGAAATTAGCAACAAACTGGATTTTATTTATTAAAAGTATTTAAAAGCGTCAGTATTTATTACATTGTGGCAGAAACTCCCTTTTAAGATCTTTAATGCAAATATATATATATATATATATATATATATATATATATATATATATATATATACAGCACATTTCTATAGATAGTATCTATCTATCTATCTATCTATCTATCTATCTATCTATCTATCTATCTATCTATCTATCTATCTATCTATCTATCTATCTATCTATCTATCTATCTATCTATCTATCTATCTATCTATCTATCTATCTATCTATCTATCTATCTATCTATCTATCTATCTATCTATCTATCTATCTATCTATCTATCTATCTATCTATCTAATCTCACCACCATTTCAATATGCAATAATTAATTCAAAAGTACAATATTTTAAACACAAGTATTGATTATTATTTTTCACAGTATTCCATCAGCTTTAACCACTATCGGCCAATCCATGAAATTGTTCCTATTATAATCATTTGACAACCAGAAGGCCCCAGACAAGAGTGACTTGTATGTGTTTGTAACATCTTTTTAAAGTAAACATTATCATTTGGATGTAATTAAAGAATTCAGAAAATTATTTAAGATTTGATCCCTTTGACCGATCCAAAACTCTAATCCCCATCAAAGCCCCATTCATATTAGTTGTTTCCTTTCTTAAATAAATAAATATTTCTAATAAATCAACTTGTAATGAAAGACTGAAATTAATTTTAGTAGCTCTGAATGACTCTTAAGTCATTTATAAGAGAAAAACACGACAATCTTTGATGGATTCTGAATTAATAGCTGGTTTTATTCATGTACATGTACAAGTGTTGCAAATTTGAGGGGGCTTTAAAAACGCCCCTGTCTACATCAGACTCACGCTGTGCTTAAAATAACAGGTCCTGCAAGGAGAACTGCATTGCAATTTCTTGCAGGACAGTTTAGTGACAAAAGACTCACCAGGAAACTCACCTTACCTTTTGGTTTGAACAAAGAAAATAATGCAGTTGTACAGGATGGATAAAGAGACCAACCTTTCAGACAGGTCAGACTGCATTGTCTGTATACTTTGGGAGGAGAAGCCAGTAAACATGTGAGACTGAGGGAAAATAAAATGCAGCTTTGATGGAAAGCATTTGCTTTGTATCTTTGTGCCAAAACAGTGTCCTTAGTCCTTTTTTTTTTAAATTTCGTCAGCATCATTGCAAATATTTATTTTCATTTGACTCTGCTCCAACAGCAAATACTCCACCCAGCTGTAGGCTAACCCAATAGATACATAGCAAACAGAAATTTCCAGCTGTGGGACACATCTCCAATTCTTTGCATTTTTAATTAAGTAAAAATGGGGACTCAGTGAAGAAACAGAGTGCACATTTAATAATAAAGACTTTCAGAACAAATGGTAAAGCATTGATCACTTGGGGGACGCTTCTTCAAACAGAGATTGTCTTTCATAATAAAGTGCATATAAGAACACAGTACATAA
Organism: Valencia hispanica; assembly: GCA_963556495.2. NCBI lineage: Eukaryota > Metazoa > Chordata > Actinopteri > Cyprinodontiformes > Valenciidae > Valencia > Valencia hispanica. Next base: position 13,680,466 of record OY747717.1, on the reverse strand, counting down.
ACTAGAAAAACAAAAACACTTAGAAACCTAGACTTTTCTTTCAAGGTAAATATTACTCAGTATTTACAATGTTTGTTCCGCTTCACCTGAGGATAGACAGCGGAATTTCTCTTCACATCAACTTCCTCCAAATTGACAAAAATCCGTTCTTCATAATTAAACGTTTAATGAATTACACACGCTCATACTCGTTTTTGTTCTCCAAATACAACAACAAATGTTAACATTGCCTATTTAAAAACTAATACTCTTAATTTCTATAACAAAACACCTCAATGTCACCATAAGTTCTCCTTGTACCCTGTAGACTGATAATGGGAGGACATCATTTAACTCTGGGATCTTCATCACACACCAAGAGGTGACATCATGACACTGAAGTTGTAAGATCTCAAATGCTCAGCATACCATGCGGTCATTTTCTTACAGACAAACAGCATTTCTGCATTTGCAGCAACAATCTTTT